>CM069301.1:2296675-3036675 GCA_035609425.1 Epinephelus awoara
GTGATGGCAATCATCCCTCATTTATTACGCGTCTCCAGTCCAGGCAAGGAGCAGCTGCTACAGAGGCACACTTTTAGACCCAGCGCAATGAACAATTAAGTTTTACTTTCACTGCTCCGTCTGTGCCCAGAGTGCACTCTGCACTGCGAGAGTGTGTGGCGCAGTATCCGAGCGGTATATATATTCCGACAGCGCTCCTAATGGCCAATTCAGCTCCAAAAATAGAAAATCAAAACGTGGTGTCAGATGTTTTAATTGTGGTGGGCTGCCACAAATAAATGAATGTGTGTGAAACCCTGAACTGAATATTTACAGAAGATGGGAAAGATATCTGTTGGCTGTGATTGGTTTGTAACCTGTCTCCTGTCTGACAGCTGAGCGTGGACACTTCCTGTGCCTGTCCTTTCAAATTAAGGTTGTGAATTGTTTTGACAAGGCAGCTACTGAGAGTTTTTGGCATTCATGAACATACACATGTGCCTACAAGCAAATCCAAGTTTTCCACTGGGTTCATGAATTAATTTAGTACCAAGGTTTTTAATGTGCAAATGTACTCACAGGTTTACTTACATTTCATATAAATATATATGATTCATGAATATCTCTATCTATTTATCTATCTATCTATCTATCTATCTATCTATCTATCTATCTATCTATCTATCTATCTGTCTGTCACTTCAACTTTTCATCGTGAGTTTCTACTTTCATTGTGTATAATTGTTACTTGCTTGTTGTCCTTTCTTGTCTCCTCCTCAGATGAGTATTGAGGACTTCACCATGTATGGAGGGGCTTTTGGAAACAAGCAGGACAGTGTTTTTCCCAACCTGGAGGTAAGATGATGATTTTACTGACTACTGTGTAAATCAGTGTAATCTTTCAAGTCCTGTTATCTTTTACACTTGTCTGAGTTGCACTTGCTCCAATTCATCCAAATAAGCCATTTCATACAGAATCTAAATTTCTTAGTTGACCCCTGGAAACCCCTTTTGATTCTTTATTGGCACTCCCCACTCCTCTCACCACTGAACATCCACCAAAGAACCCTAAAGACTTTTGGGAGCAGGAATTGGGAATTGTCTGACCAGATGATCAGTGGCAGCATATTTTAAGACTTGTCCACTCCTCCATCTGTGCAAGGCATGAACTCTTACCATAACAGATTGTATACAGAGTCTATTACAATAATGCACAGCCTGCTAGGATTTATCCTGATTTAGCAGACTCATGTAGTAGGTGCTGGCAGTCTCCAGCCAGTCACACTTGCATGCTCTGTTGTTGACCGAAACTTAATACATTCTGACCTGAAATCTTTTAACTCAGATAAAACAGGGTATAACTCTGCTGTTATGTCCGGCTGTCTCTTGGTTTTGTTTGGAGTCCCTCTATAATCCAATATTTTTTAAAAGGCATGCACCATGTTCTGACCTTCACCACCCTGTTGGCAAGGTGACTTATTCTTCTTATATGGAAGCAAGTTCAACCTCCATAACCGTCCATAAGACTGGAGAAACTTAGATGTTCCATCAAGTGTTCCTTAAAGTCTTTTGAAAAGACATGGAGACATCTCTTACACCATACTGAATCTCTGACCTCCTGCCTGGTTGTGACAACTGAACCTTCTCATTTGTTTCTTGTTTTGGTTGTTGTATTTACTTAATTATTTATTCAGTATGTCCTTATCTTATGTGTGTGGTGCATTGCTTATTTATGCTGGTTTCAGAAGTGTCAGTAGATGGGCGGAGCTACATTTGATGTACCGCATGAAAACTCTGCTAGTCACTGAATCCTCCACAACAAGTTCCTGCAATTGTTTAACAATAAAAGCCTTTTTAGGGAATGAAGGAATTCTCTCAGCTGAAATGATAAGGGGCTTTTAATTTGAAACAGATACAGGAAGTGTTGAGTTTGAAATGACGACAACCATTGTCATTCACGATCCGAGCCAACGCCATACAGCGGCTGTGTCAGGCTGTAATCAGGCTGATATCATGTAGTCTAAAAACCAGCATTAGTTGTCGCCGCTGTGTTTAGGTCTTTTTGCTGCTGTTTGTGTGATATGTGTTCTTACTTTATTTGTGTTATGGTCTCTGGTGTGCTGCAGAGTGCTTTGACATCCTCGTCCTCCCCTCTGGTGTTACCCGCTGTGTCTTGGCCGGCTTCCAACGCAGTGATTGGTCAGCTGCAGGACCAGTTGGACACATCCCCTCTGTACATGGACCCTGAGACGCTGAGTCAGCTGAGACTCAACGCCTCCTCACCCGCCCTGCTGGTGTTCAGGCTGCCGTACGGCATCGGGTATGTACACTGATGACCAGAGAGAAACAATAATAACTGAATACTGATTTCAGTAGGTAAATGTGGCTGCTGGGGTGAACTACACTGATCAGCCAAAACAAGCCACTGACAGGTGAAGTGAACAACACTGATCATATTGTTACAATGCAATGTTCTGTGAGGAAACCTTGGGTTCTGACATCGTGTGGATGCCACCTGACACGCTCCACCCACCTAAACACCAATGCAGACCAGGCACCCCCAATTATGGCAACGGCACTCCCCAGCAGGACAATACACCATGCCACACCACAAATACTGCTCAGGAATGGTCCGAGGAACCTGAGAAAGAGCTCAAGGCATCGACCTGGCATCCAAATTCCCCAAATCCCCATCTGATCAAACATCTG
Source organism: Epinephelus awoara (assembly GCA_035609425.1). NCBI lineage: Eukaryota > Metazoa > Chordata > Actinopteri > Perciformes > Serranidae > Epinephelus > Epinephelus awoara. Next base: position 2,299,364 of record CM069301.1, read on the forward strand.
TGGGACATGTTGGTACCCCACCTCACAACCCATAGGACTCCAAAGATCTGAAACTAATGCCCTGGAGCCAGACACTAAGTGACACCCCCCAGAGGTCCTGTGTCCATATCTTAACAGGTCAGAGCCAAGGAGCACCCACCATGGATTGGGGGTACCTCTGAGGTACCAGCATGTCCCTCAAATGTCCGATCAGATTGGTATCTGGGGTATTTGGAGGCCAGGTCAACACCTTGAGCTCTTTGTTGCGTTCCTCCGGTCATTCCTGAGCTGTTTGTGTGATGTGGCATGGTGCATTGTCTTGCTGGGGGGCCACTGCCATCGATAAGTGCTGTTGCCTTGAGGGGTTTATTTTGTCTGCAACGGTGTTCGAGTAGGTGGGCATCCACTTGAATGCCAAGACCCAGTTTCTCAGCAGAACTTTGCACTGTAACACGACGACCAATGTTATTCACTTCACCTGTCAGCGGTTTTAATGTTTTGGCTGATCGGTGTGTTACTGAGCAGATGATACTAAAGCTTGATTAACTCCTGTGAAGGGCACTCTTTAGTGCCCCCTACTGCACATAAACCAACTAACACCCCGTAACATCTGGCTTTTTTATTTAATGGGAAAAGTTACAATCTGCATTCACTCATGGGTCAAATGACTGCAGTAATCCTCTCCAGCTCTGATCTGCTTCGATCAGCAATGATGAAAATATGACACCCGGGTGAACGTGCTAATTTTAGCCTATTTGCTGGGATGATGCAATGACGGGCTGCCACAAATACCGACTGTCTCCATCCATGCAGCGCTTAAACATCATTCAGAATTAGTCAGCATAGAGTTTAAAAGAGAGACTGAAGAAACAGAGATATAAAAATGAGGTAACAACCAAAAGAAGTCGTACACATGCCGCGTCTTAAACTACCAGAAAACCACGAGGTTGGGTGCTGGGCGCAACTCATTTGCCTACTCTATGCCAACTTTAAAGGGCGCTGAGGCGGGTTGTGTCTGAGGTTGCTAGGTGACCATAACCAGCACTGTATCATAGCCTCCTGAGTGCAGAGCTGATCTTCTTCCAGGAACTGTTTGAGTGTAGGTCTATTGTCCGTGGGACAGATGTGACACTCTGACAGCTCTGCACTAATATGATCAGTCTCACCCAGCACTATAAATTAACCAAACATACACACTTAAATCACTGAGCTTAGTGAGAATACAATCACTCCTAGAGAAATGACTCCAGTCTGAAGTGGAGCTGTGGTGCAGTTTACGGTGGTCAGAGAGGAAGAGGAAAAGAGATGAACACAGAAACTCAAGTATACCTTGACAGGCAGATATCTTGTTGTGCATGAGATCCACTTCAGGGGTTGTGTGGACTTTATTTACTCACTCCTTTGATTTGAGTTGTGCTCATAATGTTCCTCACTTGTGTTTTTGTGGTTGTCTCTTTGTTGCCTCGTCTGACTGTTGCAGAGCTGATCTGATGTCTGCCAAAGAGATTCTCAGTGGAAACGGTGAGTCTGTGTAACTCCTCTGAGGAATATTAAACCACTTTTATTGTTTTATTTAAATGTGATGAATTTACAGTGTAATTGCAAAATGAACCTTTGAGAAAATGTATTTAAAGAAAGGTATAACTCACAACAGTGACACAACAGTATCACATAGTGATAATGACATTTATACTATTTTACTTATAAGAAACCCTTACCTATGATAAGAGAAAACATTAAATAAATAACCACTGTTATAGGTTGTTTTTATATTAAAGTCAGTCAGTTATTTGGCATGTGATAATCTGCTCACATGTGAATACGTTGTTTTCCAGATGAGGTGATTGGTCAGGTGTTGAGCACCATGAAGACTCAGTCTGTCCCATACACAGCCATTTACACAGCCCTGCAGCCATCAAGGGTGAGTCTGTCGTTGAGAAATCAAGTTTAATTAGTGGCTCTCCACACATGATGTTATGGTATTGCAGAGATGGAGGAAGTATCTGTCAGTTAAAGTAGTTTTAACTTTGCGTGGTCATCTGTTGACGAGCTGCAGCTCAGTGCATCCAGTGTGTGCTTGGAGTGACACTTGACGTGTTTCACACAATGCACCAAGGCGGTGCCAGTGTGCTTTCAGCTTCATTCACCGACCGTTCATGAGAGGAACACAGGTCCAAACAATTCTGGGGTTAAAAAAACAGAGACTTTTCTTCGAATCTTTCTTAAGAACAAATTTAAGAAAGAACTTGAGGTGAATGATGCCCAGTGTTCGCATGTATTAATAATGTGTGTCTGTTGTTCTGCACAGCAGTTTAATTAATGTTTCCTGATTTGATTGTCTGTCTTCGTCTTGTCTCTTTGCAGGAGGCGGCGTCCCTCTCCATGGAAGCAGGTCTGGGTGGAGGACGCTCTCTCCTGCAGGCCAGAGGTGGATATCGGGAGCGGGAGAGAGAAAGGGAGAAGCAGCGCAGGATCAAGGAGAGGGCTGGGATCTATGCTCCAGTGGAGTTTAAGGTGAAATGACTGTTTCATCTGTCTGGTGCTTTTGATTCCTGCTCAGTGTTGCTTTTGTTTCACCATAAAAGAACTGTGTGTGCATCTACAGTCTCTTCTTCCTCCAGACACATCAGTGAGAGACACTGTGTCACTGACATGTTTCTTCATCATCACAAAGTCACACACATTGTAGTTTATTTTGACTTAATCCCACACACACCGTCCTGTTGACACAGACACTCATTAGAGCATCAGATGTGGATAAATCCACTGCTGGAAACAGTCCCCAAGAGAGTCACAATTTCCTCCTATTTGTTTGTTTAATAAAAACTACAGCGATCAGCTGTTTGAGGAAATTAAGAAACCTTTTTTTAAATGATATGTTTGCAGTGTTTTTTTTTTTGTAAACATCAACATCTCCAGTAGGAACCAGTGGGCTGTTCAGAGTGCATCAAAGCGTTGAGAGACAAACTACCACATTGTTAGTTTTGTCCTGTCGTGAGATTTGTCAACAATACGGAACATCCTTTCATTCATATTTTACTTGACTTCCCATCTCTCCCCTCTGCTACTTGTTTTCTCTCTTTCTCTACAGCAAGAAGAAGAAACCTGCATCCTCCTGTGGGCAAAAAGCCTTTCAGTGCACATCCTTCGGAGTGGTCGCTGGGAAGAACATGACCTGACCCCATCTACCTTTGGGGAGGGGGTCAGCCCAAAACTCCATGGCTCAAGCTGCGACAAAACCAAATCAAGGTAGTTCAGTGTACCTATAATACATAGTATATTTTCTTATCTGTCCAAGAACAGAGGGATGTCGCATGTTGTAAAACCTTCTGATGCAAATTGTGATTTGTGATATTGGGCTTCCTAAATACAAATACCCCTTTCGACAGTCATGGTCACAGGAAGTGACCACCATGAGACGGCGTATCATCTCTAGTCAAAAACTCTCTGTATTTAGTTCTGATTTGCAGCTTTTCAGACGTATTTTGTGTCTGAATATAATTTGTAGCTTCTTAAAATCTGAATGAGCATAGTGATAGTGAGATACTGGCTACAGTGATGAAACAAAACCAGCATCAGATGGACTGTATTCATAATCAATACGCCACAATAATATAAATAACCAGCGCCAATTCATCAGTCAGTGAGAATGTGTGTGTGGGCGGGGCATAAGCACATACAGCCAGCAGCAGCCGCGACCCAGCGAACCAGCCACCGGCCATTTGACCAGCTGAGTGTCAGGTGACACCATCAGCTGGCTGGAGTCGAGCTCAGACCGACCAGTTCACACTGCTGACACTTTTTTCTGCAACGTTATAAAATGGTTTCGTCTCATTGTGAATCTTTGGTCTGAGCTGGGCTTTACATCTCACTGTGGCTGTTTCTGATTTCACTCTTCCTCCCTGTAGTATCATTAGACTTGTCTTTATTGAAGAAAAGCTGCTAACAAAGTTTTGCTAACTCCCAAATTCCCCTGTTATTTTGTTATGTATAAACTTTATTGTGAAGCAGCAAAATAAGGAAATGTTGAGTTTTCAAGCAGCAACTTCACACAACTTCTGATGTGGCGGATAGCGAACATGAAACCGTAAAATAAAGCAGATACCTATAAAGTAAAAACAGGACACAGGAGAGAAACTAAACTCCAAACCACAGAGATTCAGTTAGGAGCTACAGAGATAATGAGAGCTGAACACACAGAGAGTTTTAAAACACCTGTCTCTGGTCTCCTGCAGACAGAGGAGAGGAGAGTCTCACAAAACACACAGCTTGTTTGAGGAGGAGAAGGAGGGTCAATGGGGTTAACTGTCACATCACATGGCTAACATTACCCAGAGTGAGTTATGAACAGGTTTAACGACCAAGCCGAACTGTTTTGGAGTTGGTAGGAGACTGTTGGGACCCTTTACCAAAAAAATTAAAAAATCCAAAATCCTGTGACATCCTGGAGGGACTGAATGTAGATGACAGGAATGAACAGTTTCCAGAACAGTGATAATGTGATTAGCACTGATTCCACAAGACTCTGGAACTGTGTTGGAGGGATGAACACCAATCTCTAAAAAGATAAAGACCGAATCAAAATGTTTATTTACGTTAACTTCCGAGTAGAAAATCCTCGCATCATGGACATTAAAATCAAACAGCGTTGAGCAGGTGCTGCCTCAATTAGTTAGTTTTTAGCCACCAAAAAGGAAGTCCTGGAAAAAAAAGTATACACTGTATTTAGAATATTTTCACCACTTCTCCCGACAGTCGGACAGCCTTCTTTGATGGGTACCCGGAGCTGTTTTATCAAAGGCACAAGACTCCACTGACAAAAGTCATTTCACACAGCAGAACTCAGAGTTTCTGTTCCACCGCTGCCTCTGCCAGTTGGTGTGTGAGACAAAGTGGAGCAAATAGTACGTTTATGGTTTTGGCCCCATCCTCAGCAGTGCATTGTTCAGCTCTGTACTTGTTGATTTGGTTTATCTATCATGATAACAAAGCAACACAGTACAAAAAATGCACAGAGCAGAAACATCAGGCAGGTCAGACCACTGTGTTTAACTATGTATCTTTAAACGTCACAGTTACGGTTGAAAATCACATCAGAAATCAACAAGTTTACCAATTTTAAATAACTCTGCAGCCGTAACAAAATGTCCATTTTCTACCCAGAAGTGATGGTTATTAAAGTGTTGTCACTGAAATCTGGTCTATTCCCTCGTCTATCAGATGTTACTTGAATTACTGTTCCTATTGAAACAATATCCGACCGAGCAGTCTTTGTGATTGAAGCTGCTGCTGTCTGTGCCCAAACAATAACCCCCTTTTCAAAGTCACAAATCTTTTCCTTTACTCATCTTGAATCACAATCAGCTGGGCCTCCTCAGTATCTTCACACATGCGACCGAGCATGATTGGATGTTAACGGTTTGCTCATACCATGCAGTTCACCTGTGTGGGAGATTCTCCACACGTTTATTCAGATTTTACCTTTTAATCGTCACCTGTCTGCATGTATGTGTATACATTAGCCTCAAGCTGCCTTCAGACAGCAAATGCAAACAAATGATGGGATATTTGATATAATTTATAGTCACATATAAGACTTGTAACACTTTACAACAAAGAGATGTTATTTCACATTTATGTCAACACCAAAATCCGTCTCATTATACATCAGAGTGGATTTCTGAAAAGGTCTTAAGAGTCTTGAATTTGTCTTTGTATGAAATCCACAGAAAATTTCTTATTTCATTTTTGGTCCTCTGCAGGTTGGTTCTTAATTATGAGAATGTCCTCGGCCACAGCAGCTTCAAACTGATGTGAGTCCACACAACATACATTCTGTTACATATAATTCTGTATTTAATCTCCTGGATTTTATTTAAGCTTTTAACAGAATCAATCATTAATGCTAATAAACATGGATCAGTGTAACCTTCACTAACCCTCTGAACTCTGTGTTTGTAACCAGCTTTGCTATGAGCCAGCGTCACTACAAGGTATCTGCACGCCGCTGGTTCACACTGGATGCTGTCGAGCTGGAGTACGATGGCACCAAAGCCACATTTAACGGCAGCAGAAACATTTACGCCCCTGCTGAGTACTCGTACCGCTGTGAGTCTGTCACCAGCTTCCGTTGGCCCCTGCTCGTCCCACGCACCTCTAAAGATCCGGCCAATCAGTGGAGGGTCTCTTTTGAAGACTTTCAGGTGAGAAAGTGATTTATTTTATTTTTTTAAATAATTGTATTTTCTGCTGCAGGTGTGTTCACAGTATGATACTGTGCCCCCCACTCAGTGACTTAACTGTTGTATTTGTTTGGTACCATTTAAAGTAGAGCTGTAACGGTATGAAAATTTCATATCACGGTTATCATTATTATTGCGGTATTGTTGAAATGTGCTCAAAATGTTCAAAAAGTACTTATACACACGCTGAAATCATTTAACTAAGTTTGATTTCAAAAAACAAATAAAATAAAGAGCACAATGTACTTCCTGTCTAACAGAAAGTCTAGCATGTTTGATTCTTTATGTCGGTCACGATTACTCCCATCACAGCCGTCACTTTGACCAGTAGAAACACAGTTAGCTGTCCTCATAGACAACTGTACGGCAACAACAGCCCAGCCTTATTAATATTTCCTCTAGGGATGTTACCACACAGAGTAAAAAGGGAAATGATGGTGTGAAACAGCAGAGGCACTTTGTCAACCCGCTGAGTTAAGGTTACTGTCATTAGCATCAAGCTAGTAAACAATGGTACATCCTCACGGTCGGACATAAAGTAATAACATTAACAAATAGCGGCGGGGCTTTTACTCACCACAACTGCTGAGGCTCCAGCTTCATTTGAAACAAACTACATTATAGACGCTCCATTATTTATTAATCCCTCTGTGTGTTTATATATTTACTTTTTATCCGCTCCATTGTCTTCATTAAGTTAACATATCGCACCGTCATTTCAAACTCAACACTTGTTTCAAATTAAAAGCCCCTTATAACCTCGGCTGAGAGTCTCTCCATTTTCTAAATAGGCTTTTATTGTGAAACATTTGTAGGAACTTGCTGTGGAAGATACAGTAGCTTGAATGTTTCAAATATAGCTCCTGCCATCTGCAGGCGCTTTTTAATCAATCAATCAATTTTATTTATAAAGCCCAATATCACAAATCACAATTTGCCTCACAGGGCTTTACAGCATACGACATCCCTCTGTCCTTTGGACCCTCACAGCTGATCAGGAAAAACTCCCCAAAAAAACCCTTTAACGGGGGAAAACAAACGGTAGAAAGCTCAGGAAGAGCAACTGAGGAGGGATCCCTCTTCCAGGACGGACAGACGTGCAATAGATGTCGTACAGAACAGATCAGCATAATAAATTAACAGTGATCCGTATGACACAATGAGACAGAAAGAGAGCGAGACAGAGAGAGATGCAGGACAGACGGTAATGACAGTAGCTTACAACAACATTAATGAAAGTAATAATATTATAATTAATAATAATATATTAATATCTGATAGTATACATGTGTTTTACGTTACTCCAACAACATTTCAGCTGGCACATGAACAGACACAGTGACTCAAATAATAGTAAAAGTAATGAAAATAGGACAAGAATAACCTGATGACATCACACATGTTGTGAAAGACGACCGGGAATAATTGGTGAGTACCATCATGTAGTGTGTCATGTCTGTCGACCAAGTCACGGCACGATTTTATGACTCCACAATCGTGTAATATGACATAGTGACTTTCAGAACGGGCAGAAAAGTTGTGTAGTGTGAACCAGGCACAGGTACACTCGCTGTATCGTCGTGGGTGGTGGTCACAGAGATGGCTCATCAAATTTGAAGTGTTACCCCCCTTCCCCTTTTTCTGCAGACAGGGTGACTATCTTCAATTAGTTTCCCCTCAGCATCCTTATAAAACCCAAAATACGTCCAGACTTCAGACTTTGTCCTTTTAAGAGGGGAAAAAATCTCCAGAGCACTGTCCGTGCGGGTGCCTTCTGCCATGTTTTCAGAGGCCAAACATTGTAAACTGCACATGCGCGCCTGTGTCTGAGGGACTGCTGCTGCTTTTCCAGGCAATGAGCAGTATCACCGTGAGTTTTTCAAAGTGCGGTAACCAAACACGGTTTTAATGATAAGTAAAATTTGAAATGCTACATCCCTAATTAAAAGTATGCCAAATCAGTCTTTAGTGGTTCCAGTTTGCAGTGTACCTGTCTTTATACAGGCGATAATCACTTTATTACTCTGACACTGGAGAAAACTTGAAAAAGCAAAGAGTCTCAGGCCAGTTCTGCAGTTATGAGGAGCCTCCTTTTTGTCTGTACCTTCTAAACAGATTTATGGGCTTTTATAGACATGAGGATATCCTCTGAAAGCATGTGTCACCCTGAATTTAAAAATATGTGTATCATGTCTGTTCAGAATGAAAAACTCTCCGGCCCCTTACTGTTTGAAAAACAGTAATGGGCCATGAATATGAATATTCTAAGTTTTAGTTTTTTAGCTCAACATTTTGGGAGCTTTAGACGTGCTGTTCAGTCGGTCAGTGTATTTTTGAACTTGAAGCGAGAGGGCCAGGCTAGCTATTACTTACTTTGAATTTAATTGAAATATTTTTAATAGGAGTGAATGTTAAAATATGTGAGATTAATTGTTTTCATTTTGCTTTTTTGCAGTGGTATTGATTGGGTATTGTGAAGGGATTTCCCACACACTGTTTTTTGTGGTGGCCCACAATACTATACTATGACAGTTTAAAAAAAATCAATGTTACACTGTGACAATTTTATGATATGTTTTACTAAACAACCCTATCAGTTGCCATCTGATCAGTTATCCAAGCAGTGACACAAACATAACAAACTGCTGCTGAGGAATTAAAAGAGCTCGTGAAGAGTTCTGCCTGTGCTGCGTTCACAGACCTGCAAAAACCTCTGAATTTAGAGAGGAGACACAGGATGATAAAACGGAGTAAAATAACAAACAAAAATAATGACCCTGCATCGTCAGCTACCACCACACATAGATTTTAAGTCTGTGGAAAACACTGTTGTGACATACCTACTCCACAGTTACAGTACAGACAGAAGCGGTATCAATCTTCTCATCGTAACTCTGGTCTAAAATATTGAGCAGTTTTGTTTAGATTGTAAAAGTAAAGAGATTTAAATGGATATTTGAGGCTTGCAGACAAAGTGGTATCTGCAGCTGTAAACAGACTTTATATTTTTTACCTTTCCCTCCACAGATCCAGGGCTTTAACCTGACCGGCAGCGAGTTCTCGTACGCCAGTGACTGTGCAGGCTTCTTCTCTCCTGGTATCTGGATGGGGCTGATGACCAGTCTTCTCATGGTCCTGGTGCTCACCTACGGCCTGCACATGATCATGCAGCTCCGCACCATGGACCGCTTCGATGACCCCAAGGGCCCAGCTATCTCCGTGCCCCAAACAGAGTAACACACCCGGCTTCACTCATCCATCTTTCCACCTTTCTCCTCCTCAATCGCTTCTCTTACTGTAATGCTTCCACCTTCACCCTTTACATTCCGCTCCTGTTCATCTGTAGTTGGGCATTATACAGACTGATTAGTGGTGTTGTCAGAATAAGGGTTTAGTCATCACTGCATATGTGTCAGTTTATACTTCATGTGAATCCTGAGACTGAAGAATCAAGTTTTCAGGTAGCTCCAGTTTGTGTTTCTCATGTATCAGCATGACATTGTAGTCACAGTGGGAAGCAGCCGTCACCCAGAAGGTAGTTTAACAACACTTTAACCTGTTATGAAGGCATTTCCAGAATCTTCAGTCTCTTCTAATTTAAAATATTCATCTGAAAAGATTTTGAACTTCGCTTTCAAGTTGTGTCCTAAACCAAACAAAGCTGGTAGCTGTAAATTGCTCACACTGACAAACATTAATGTATAAACAAAACAATGTGAAAGAAAGAAAGTTTAAAAAGAAAAAAAATCCAGACGGTTTGAGTGCTGTTAAATCGCCTTTATAGGTTTTTTGAACATAATGCTAATACATGACAGAAACTGGATAAATGACCCTCATTAAAGGGACATAACTGTACATAAAGGGACAGAAATAACTTATGAAAAATGAATTTAGAAATGCTATTTATTGGTGACACTATTTTGTGTATGTGTGTGTGTTTGCAATTGTGTCAGTGAGTAGACAAGTTAAATGAAGGGATCATATTTCTGTATGGATGATAAATGATATTCATAACATATAGCTCAGTCCATTATTCTTGATCAAAGAACAAAGGGACATTCAGATAATCTGGTGTTTGAAAGGAGCATGAATATACAGCATTAAAAGTCAGACAATTCCAGTTGTTTGTGAATAACCTTTATGTTCATCTTATCCAAACATGAGCTTAAGTAACTGTTTTAATTTTTTGAACACTATTTATTTGTTAAGGCAAGCTTTCCACAACTGATGTGCACTGAAATATCCTCAATGTGAAACTATTATTTTTCTGTTTAATTTATTTTGATGATTTGCTGTGAATGTCGATGATGTAAAATCCTGAATGTGGTCCTGTGTTGTGCTGCTGCTGTGACCCCAATAAAAAACTCTGTGGAAGTTGAGTTTTGTTCTTTTTTTCTTTCCCTATTGACCCTTAAAAAGTATTTAACACCATTTTCATACTTGACATACTATACTGCAACAATTTCAACATACTATACTATGACAATTTTATGATTTTTTTTTTTTACATTCCATATTCATGACATACGACAATCATAGGTTCATTCATCATTCATCCATTGTCATACAACATTTTCGATTTACAATACTATGACAATTTTTCGAAATCCTATACTATGACAATTTTTCGAAATCCTATACTATGACAATTTTTCAACATCCTATACTATGACAGTTTTTCGACATGCTATACTATGACTTTTTTTTTCGACATATAATACTGTGACAATTTTTAAACATGCTATACTATGACAATTTTTCGACATATAATACTGTGACAATTTTTAAACATGCTATACTATGACTTTTTTTTCGACATATAATACTGTGACAATTTTTAAACATGCTATGCTATGACAATTTTTCAACATGCTATACTATGACTTTTTTTTCGACATATAATACTGTGACAATTTTTAAACATGCTATGCTATGACAATTTTTCAACATGCTATACTATGACTTTTTTTTCGACATATAATACTGTGACAATTTTTAAACATGCTATGCTATGACAATTTTTCAACATGCTATACTATGACTTTTTTTTCGACATATAATACTGTGACAATTTTTAAACATGCTATGCTATGACAATTTTTCAACATGCTATACTATGACTTTTTTTTCGACACAATACTATGACAATTTTTCGACGTGCTATACTATGACAATTTTTCAACATGCTATACTATGACAATTTTTCCAAATCCTATACTATGACAATTTTTCGACATACTATACTATCACAAGTTTTCGAAATCCTACACTATGACAATTTTTCCAAATCCTATACTATGACAATTTTTCGACATACTATACTATGACAATTTTTCCAAATCCTATACTATGACAATTTTTCAACCTCCTATACTATGGCAGTTTTTTTCAACATACAATACTATGACAATTTTTCAACATGCTATACTCTGACAATTTTTTGACAAGCAAAACTATGACAGTTTTTCAACATACAATACTATGACAATTTTTCGACATGCTATACTCTGACAATTTTTTGACACGCAAAACTATGACAGTTTTTCAACATGCTATACTATGACAGGTTTTCCAAATCCTATACTATGACAATTTTTCGACATACTATACTATCACAAGTTTTCGAAATCCTATACTATGACAATTTTTCCAAATCCTATACTATGACAATTTTTCGACATACTATACTATCACAAGTTTTCGAAATCCTATACTATGACAATTTTTCAACCTTCTAAACTATGGCAGTTTTTTTCGACATACAATACTATGACAATTTTTCGACATGCTATACTCTGACAATTTTTCAAAATGCTATACTATGACAATTTTTCAAAATGCTATACTATGACAGGTTTTCCAAATCCTATACTATGACAATTTTTCGACATACTATACTATGGCAGTTTTTTTCGACATAAAATACTATGACAATTTTTCAACATGCTATACTATGACAATTTTTGACATTCTATACCATGACAATTTTTCGACATGCTATACTATGACAATTTTTCGACATACTATTCTATGACAATTTTTCGACATACTATCCTATGACAATTTTTTGACATGCTATACCATGACAATTTTTCGACATGCTATACTGTGACAATTTTTTCTGATGCTATACTATGACAATTTTTCGACATGCTATACTATGACAATTTTTTGACATGCTATACCATGACAATTTTTCGACATGCTATACTGTGACAATTTTTTAAGATGCTATACTATGACAATTTTTCAAAATCCTATACTGTGACAATTTTTCGACATGCTATACTATGACAATTTTTTGACATGCTATACCATGACAATTTTTCGACATGCTATACTGTGACAATTTTTTAAGATGCTATACTATGACAATTTTTCAAAATCCTATACCATGACAATTTTTCGACATGCTATACTGTGACAATTTTTTAAGATGCTATACTATGACAATTTTTCAAAATCCTATACTATGACAATTTTTCGACATGCTATACTATGACAATTTTTCGACATGCTATACTATGACAATTTTTCGACATGCTATACTATGGCAGTTTTTTTCGATATACAACACTATGACAATTTTTCGACATGCTATACTATGACAATTTTTCGACATGCTATACTATGACAATTTTTCGACATGCTATACTATGGCAGTTTTTTTCGATATACAACACTATGACAATTTTTCGACATGCTATACTATGACACTTTTTCAACATGCTATACTATGACTTTTTTTTGACATATAATAATATAACAATTTTTTGACACGCAAAACTATGACAGTTTTTCGACATACAATACTATGACAATTTTTCGACATGCTATACTATGGCAGTTTTTTTCGACATAAAATACTATGACAATTTTTCAACATGCTATACTATGACAATTTTTGACATTCTATACCATGACAATTTTTCGACATGCTATACTATGACAATTTTTCGACATACTATTCTATGACAATTTTTCGACATACTATCCTATGACAATTTTTTGACATGCTATACCATGACAATTTTTCGACATGCTATACTGTGACAATTTTTTCTGATGCTATACTATGACAATTTTTCGACATGCTATACTATGACAATTTTTTGACATGCTATACCATGACAATTTTTCGACATGCTATACTGTGACAATTTTTTAAGATGCTATACTATGACAATTTTTCAAAATCCTATACTGTGACAATTTTTCGACATGCTATACTATGACAATTTTTTGACATGCTATACCATGACAATTTTTCGACATGCTATACTGTGACAATTTTTTAAGATGCTATACTATGACAATTTTTCAAAATCCTATACCATGACAATTTTTCGACATGCTATACTGTGACAATTTTTTAAGATGCTATACTATGACAATTTTTCAAAATCCTATACTATGACAATTTTTCGACATGCTATACTATGACAATTTTTCGACATGCTATACTATGACAATTTTTCGACATGCTATACTATGGCAGTTTTTTTCGATATACAACACTATGACAATTTTTCGACATGCTATACTATGACAATTTTTCGACATGCTATACTATGACAATTTTTCGACATGCTATACTATGGCAGTTTTTTTCGATATACAACACTATGACAATTTTTCGACATGCTATACTATGACACTTTTTCAACATGCTATACTATGACTTTTTTTTGACATATAATAATATAACAATTTTTTGACACGCAAAACTATGACAGTTTTTCGACATACAATACTATGACAATTTTTCGACATGCTATACTATGACAATTTTTCGACATCTTATACTGTGACAATTTTTCGAAATCCTATACTATGACAATTTTTTCGACATACAATACTATGACAATTTTTCAACATGCTATACTATGACAATTTTTTGACACGCAAAACTATTACAGTTTTTCGACATACAATACTATGACAATTTTTCGACATGCTATACTATGACAATTTTTCGACATCTTATACTGTGACAATTTTTCGACATACTATACTATGACAATTTTTCGAAATCCTATACTATGACAATTTTTTCGACATACAATACTATGACAATTTTTCAACATGCTATACTATGACAATTTTTCGACATGCTATACTATGACTTTTTTTTGATATATAATAATATAACAATTTTTTGACACGCAAAACTATGACAGTTTTTCGACATGCTATACTATGACAATTTTTCGACATGCTATACTATGACAATTTTTCGACATCTTATACTGTGACAATTTTTCGACATACTATACTATGACAATTTTTCGAAATCCTATACTATGACAATTTTTTCGACATACAATACTATGACAATTTTTCAACATGCTATACTATGACAATTTTTTGACACGCAAAACTATTACAGTTTTTCGACATACAATACTATGACAATTTTTCGACGTGCTATACTATGACAATTTTTCAACATGCTATACTATGACTTTTTTTCGACATACAATACTATGACAATTTTTCAACATGCTATACTATGACAATTTTTTGACACGCAAAACTATGACCGTTTTTCGACATACAATACTATGACAATTTCTCGACATCCTATACTATGACAATTTTTCGACATAGTATATTATGACAATTTTTCGAAATGCTATACTTTGACAGTTTTTCGACATACAATACTATGACAATTTCTCGACATCCTATACTATGACAATTTTTCAACATAGTATATTATGACAATTTTTCGAAATGCTATACTATGACAATTTTTCGAAATCCTATACTGTGACAATTTTTCAACATGCTATACTATGACAATTTTTCGAAATCCTATACTGTGACAATTTTTCGACATACCATACTATGACAGTTTTTCAACATGCTATACTATGATAATTTTTCGACATGCTATACTATGACAATTTTTTGACATGCTATACAATGACAATTTTTCGACATGCTATACTATGACAATTTTTCGACATGCTATACTATGACAATTTTTCAACATAGTATATTATGACAATTTTTCGAAATGCTATACTTTGACAATTTTTCGAAATCCTATACTGTGACAATTTTTCGACATGCTATACTATGACAATTTTTCAACATAGTATATTATGACAATTTTTCGAAATCCTATACCGTGACAATTTTTCGAAATCCTATACTATGACAATTTTTCGACATGCTATACTATGACAATTTTTCGAAATCCTATACTGTGACAATTTTTCGACATACCATACTATGACAGTTTTTCAACATGCTATACTATGATAATTTTTCGACATGCTATACTATGACAATTTTTTGACATACTATACTATGACAGTTTTTCAACATACAATACTATGACAATTTTTCGACATGCTATACTATGACAATTTTTCAACATGCTATACTATGACAATTTTTCGACATGCTATACTATGACAATTTTTCAACATGCTATACTATGACAATTTTTCGACATGCTATACTATGACAATTTTTCGACATGCTATACTATGACAATTTTTCAACATACAATACTATGACAATTTTTCGACATGCTATACTATGACAATTTTTCAACATGCTATACTATGACAATTTTTCGACATGCTATACTATGACAATTTTTCGACATGCTATACTATGACAATTTTTCAACATACAATACTATGACAATTTTTCGACATGCTATACTATGACAATTTTTCAACATGCTATACTATGACAATTTTTCAACATGCTATACTATGACAATTTTTCGACATACTATGGCAATTTTTTGACATGCTATACTATGACAATTTTTCAACATGCTATACTATGACAATTTTTCAACATGCTATACTATGACAATTTTTCGACATGCTATACTATGACAATTTTTCAACATGCTATACTATGACAATTTTTCAACATGCTATACTATGACAATTTTTCGACATACTATTCTATGACAATTTTTCGACATACTATCCTATGACAATTTTTTAACATGCTATACTATGACAATTTTTTGACATGCTATACTATGACAATTTTTTAACATGCTATACTATGACAATTTTTTGACATGCTATACTATGACAATTTTTCGACATACTATTCTATGACAATTTTTCGACATACTATCCTATGACAATTTTTTAACATGCTATACTATGACAATTTTTTGACATGCTATACTATGACAATTTTTCGACATACTGTACTATGACAATTTTTCGACATGCTATACGACAATTTTTCAACATGCTATACTATGACAATTTTTTAACATGCTATACCATGACAATTTTTTGACATGCTATACTATGACAATTTTTCGACATACTGTACTATGACAATTTTTCGACATGCTATACTATGACAATTTTTCAACATACTATGACAATTTTTCGACATGCTATACTATGACAATTTTTTGACATACTATACGACAATTTTTCAACATGCTATAGTATGACAATTTTTCAACATGCTATAGTATGACAATTTTTCGACATACTATAACAATTTTTCAACATGCTATACGATGACAATTTTTCGACATACTTTGACAATTTTTCGACATACTCTGACAATTTTTCGTCATGTATACTATGACAATTTTTCGACATAGTGTACTATGACAATTTTTCGACATGCTATACTATGACAATTTTTCGACATGCTATACTATGGCAGTTTTTTTCGATATACAACACTATGACAATTTTTCGACATGCTATACTATGACACTTTTTCAACATGCTATACTATGACTTTTTTTTGACATATAATAATATAACAATTTTTTGACACGCAAAACTATGACAGTTTTTCGACATGCTATACTATGACAATTTTTCGACATCTTATACTGTGACAATTTTTCGACATACTATACTATGACAATTTTTCGAAATCCTATACTATGACAATTTTTTCGACATACAATACTATGACAATTTTTCAACATGCTATACTATGACAATTTTTTGACACGCAAAACTATGACAGTTTTTCGACATACTATACTATGACAATTTTTCGAAATCCTATACTATGACAATTTTTTCGACATACAATACTATGACAATTTTTCAACATGCTATACTATGACAATTTTTTGACACGCAAAACTATGACAGTTTTTCGACATACAATACTATGACAATTTTTCGACGTGCTATACTATGACAATTTTTCAACATGCTATACTATGACTTTTTTTCGACATACAATACTATGACAATTTCTCGACATCCTATACTATGACAATTTTTCGACATAGTATATTATGACAATTTTTTGACACGCAAAACTATGACAGTTTTTCGACATACAATACTATGACAATTTCTCGACATCCTATACCATGACAATTTTTCGACATAGTATATTATGACAATTTTTCGAAATGCTATACTTTGACAGTTTTTCGACATACAATACTATGACAATTTCTCGACATCCTATACCATGACAATTTTTCGACATAGTATATTATGACAATTTTTCGAAATGCTATACTTTGACAGTTTTTCGACATACAATACTATGACAATTTTTCAACATGCTATACTATGACAGTTTTTCAACATGCTATACTATGACAATTTTTCGAAATCCTATACTGTGACAATTTTTCGACATACCATACTATGACAGTTTTTCAACATGCTATACTATGATAATTTTTCGACATCCTATACTATGACAATTTCTCGACATCCTATACTATGACAATTTTTCGACATAGTATATTATGACAATTTTTCGAAATGCTATACTTTGACAGTTTTTCGACATACAATACTATGACAATTTCTCGACATCCTATACTATGACAATTTTTCGACATAGTATATTATGACAATTTTTCAACATGCTATACTATGACAATTTTTCAACATCCTATACTATGACAATTTCTCGACATCCTATACTATGACAATTTTTCGACATAGTATATTATGACAATTTTTCGAAATGCTATACTTTGACAGTTTTTCGACATACAATGCTATGACAATTTCTCGACATCCTATACTATGACAATTTTTCAACATAGTATATTATGACAATTTTTCGAAATGCTATACTTTGACAGTTTTTCGACATACAATACTATGACAATTTTTCAACATGCTATACTATGACAATTTTTCGAAATCCTATACTGTGACAATTTTTCGACATACCATACTATGACAGTTTTTCAACATGCTATACTATGATAATTTTTCGACATGCTATACTATGACAATTTTTTGACATGCTATACAATGACAATTTTTCGACATGCTATACTATGACAATTTTTCAACATAGTATATTATGACAATTTTTCGAAATGCTATACTTTGACAGTTTTTCGACATGCTATACTATGACAATTTTTCGACATCCTTTACTATGACAATTTTTCGACATGCTATACTATGACAATTTTTCGACATCCTTTACTATGACAATTTTTCGACATGCTATACTATGACAATTTTTCGAAATCCTATACTGTGACAATTTTTCGACATGCTATACTATGACAATTTTTCGAAATCCTATACTATGACAGTTTTTCAACATGCTATACTATGATAATTTTTCGACATGCTATACTATGACAATTTTTCGACATCCTTTACTATGACAATTTTTCGACATGCTATACTATGACAATTTTTCGAAATCCTATACTGTGACAATTTTTCGACATGCTATACTATGACAATTTTTCGAAATCCTATACTATGACAGTTTTTCAACATGCTATACTATGATAATTTTTCGACATGCTATACTATGACAATTTTTCGACATCCTTTACTATGACAATTTTTCGACATGCTATACTATGACAATTTTTCGAAATCCTATACTGTGACAATTTTTCGACATGCTATACTATGACAATTTTTCGAAATCCTATACTGTGACAATTTTTCGACATGCTATACTATGACAATTTTTCGACATCCTTTACTATGATAATTTTTCAACATACAATACTATGACAATTTTTCGACATCCTTTACTATGACAATTTTTCGACATGCTATACTATGACAATTTTTCGAAATCCTATACTGTGACAATTTTTCGACATGCTATACTATGACAATTTTTCGAAATCCTATACTATGACAGTTTTTCAACATGCTATACTATGATAATTTTTCGACATGCTATACTATGACAATTTTTCGACATCCTTTACTATGACAATTTTTCGACATGCTATACTATGACAATTTTTCGAAATCCTATACCGTGACAATTTTTCGACATGCTATACTATGACAGTTTTTCAACATGCTATACTATGATAATTTTTCGACATGCTATACTATGACAGTTTTTCAACATACAATACTATGACAATTTTTCGACATGCTATACTATGACAATTTTTCAACATGCTATACTATGACAATTTTTCGACATGCTATACTATGACAATTTTTCAACATGCTATACTATGACAATTTTTCAACATGCTATACTATGACAATTTTTCGACATGCTATACTATGACAATTTTTCAACATGCTATACTATGACAATTTTTCGACATGCTATACTATGACAATTTTTCGACATACTATACTATGACAATTTTTCAACATGCTATACTATGACAATTTTTCGACATACTATGACAATTTTTCGACATACTATACTATGACAATTTTTCAACATGCTATACTATGACAATTTTTCGACATGCTATACTATGACAATTTTTCGACATGCTATACTATGACAATTTTTCAACATGCTATACTATGACAATTTTTCGACATGCTATACTATGACAATTTTTCGACATGCTATACTATGACAATTTTTCGACATGCTATACTATGACAATTTTTCAACATGCTATACTATGACAATTTTTCGACATGCTATACTATGACAATTTTTCGACATGCTATACTATGACAATTTTTCAACATGCTATACTATGACAATTTTTCGACATGCTATACTATGACAATTTTTCAACATGCTATACTATGACAATTTTTCAACATGCTATACTATGACAATTTTTCGACATGCTATACTATGACAATTTTTCAACATGCTATACTATGACAATTTTTCGACATGCTATACTATGACAATTTTTCGACATACTATACTATGACAATTTTTCAACATGCTATACTATGACAATTTTTCGACATACTATGACAATTTTTCAACATGCTATACTATGACAATTTTTCGACATACTATACTATGACAATTTTTCAACATGCTATACTATGACAATTTTTCGACATACTATGACAATTTTTCGACATACTATACTATGACAATTTTTCAACATGCTATACTATGACAATTTTTCGACATACTATGACAATTTTTCAACATCCTATACTATGACAATTTTTCGACATGCTATACTGACAATTTTTCAACATACAATACTATGACAATTTTTCGACATGCTATACTATGACAGTTTTTCAACATGCTATACTATGACAATTTTTCGACATGCTATACTATGACAATTTTTCAACATGCTATACTATGACAATTTTTCGACATACTATGGCAATTTTTCAACATGCTATACTATGACAATTTTTCGACATGCTATACTATGACAATTTTTCGACATACTATACTATGACAATTTTTCAACATGCTATACTATGACAATTTTTCAACATACTATGACAATTTTTTGACATGCTATACTATGACAATTTTTCGACATACTATTCTATGACAATTTTTCGACATACTATTCTATGACAATTTTTTAACATGCTATACTATGACAATTTTTTGACATGCTATACTATGACAATTTTTCGACATACTGTACTATGACAATTTTTCGACATGCTATACCATGACAATTTTTCGACATACTATACGACAATTTTTCAACATGCTATACTATGACAATTTTTCAACATACTATGACAATTTTTCGACATGCTATACTATGACAATTTTTTGACATGCTATACCATGACAATTTTTCGACATACTATACGACAATTTTTCAACATGCTATAGTATGACAATTTTTCGACATACTATAACAATTTTTCAACATGCTATACGATGACAATTTTTCGACATACTATGACAATTTTTCGACATACTCTGACAATTTTTCGTCATGTATACTATGACAATTTTTCGACATAGTGTACTATGACAATTTTTCGACATGCTATACGACGATTTTTCAACATGCTATACTATGACAATTTTTCGACATACTCTGACAATTTTTCGTCATGTATACTATGACAATTTTTCGACATAGTGTACTATGACAATTTTTCGACATACTATGACAATTTTTCGACATGCTGTACTATGACAATTTTTCGACATACGATGACAATTGTTTAACATGCTTTACTATGACAATTTTTCGACATGCTATACTATGACAATTTTTCGACATGCTATACTATGACAATTTTTTGACATACAATACAATGACAATTTTTCAACATGCTATACTATGACAATTTTTCGACATACTCTGACAATTTTTCGACATACTCTGACAATTTTTCGACATGCTGTAGTATGACAATTTTTCGACATGCTATACTATGACAATTTTTCGACATGCTATACTATGACAATTTTTTGACATACAATACAATGACAATTTTTCAACATGCTATACTATGACAATTTTTCGACATGCTATACTATGGCAGTTTTTCGACATGCTATACTATGACAATTTTTTGACATACAATACAATGACAATTTTTTGACATGCTATACTATGACAATTTTTCGACATACTGTACTATGACAATTTTTCGACATGCTATACCATGACAATTTTTCGCAAACTATACGACAATTTTTCAACATGCTATACTATGACAATTTTTCAACATGCTATACTATGGCAGTTTTTCGACATGCTATACTATGACAATTTTTTGACATACAATACAATGACAATTTTTTGACATGCTATACTATGACAATTTTTCGACATACTGTACTATGACAATTTTTCGCAAACTATACGACAATTTTTCAACATGCTATACTATGACAGTTTTTCGACATGCTATACTATGACAATTTTTCAACATGCTATACTATGACAGTTTTTCAACATGCTATACTATGACAATTTTTCGACATCCTATACTATGACAATTTTTCGACATGCTATACTATGACAGTTTTTCAACATGCTATACTATCACAATTTTTCGACATGCTATACTATGACAGTTTTTCGACATACAATACTATGACAATTTTTCAACATGCTATACTATGACAATTTTTCGACACGCTATACTATGACAATTTTTCGACATGCTGTAGTATGACAATTTTTGGACATACAATACAGTGACAATTTTTCGACATTCTGTACTATGACAATTTTTCGACATCCTATACTATGACAATTTTTCGACATCCTATACTATGACAATTTTTCGACATGCTATACTATGACAGTTTTTCAACATGCTATACTATCACAATTTTTCGACAGGCTATACTATGACAATTTTTCGACATGCTATACTGTGACAATTTTTCGACATGCTATACTATGACAATTTTTCGACACGTGTCATGCATTTCGCAAGCAAGTCCAGTTGCCTACGATATTAGCACTTACGATTACCATGACCTGGATGAATGAGAATCCTATAACAAATTTTCGACATGCTATACTTTGACAATTCTTTTGACATAATGTACTACGACAATTTTGACACACTATACTATGATCATTTTTGGACATACTATATCAGGACAATTTTTCAACATACTGTACTATTAGAATTTTTTGACATGCTATACTATGACAATTTTTCGACATACTCTACTACGACAATTAGGACATGCTATACATGACAATTTTTTTTTAAAAATACTATACTATGACAACTTTTTGACATACTATATCATGACAATTTTATGAAAGATGTTTGACATTCTATAGTATCATAGTGTAGAATGTAAAACACAAATCATAAAATTCTCATGTTATAGTATGTCAAAAAGTTGTAATAGTATTATTGTGACATACTTTAGTAGGACAGTTGTTTTGACACGTTATGGCAATTTTATGACATTTTTTCAACATACTATACTATGATAATTTTTGGACATCCTATACTAGAACAGTGTTTTCACTCATTAATTACTTATTTACATACTTATATCTTTTTGACATAGTATAGTATGACATTTTTTTTTACTTACTATACTATGGTGGTTTATAACATAGTATACTAAAACAATTTTTTTGACAACTTTTTTGACATACTAAACTATTACAAATTTTGACATACTTTACATTGACCATTTGTGACTTACTATGATAATTTTAGACATGTTATACTATGACAATTTCATGATAATTTTATTGACATACTATACTATGACAGTTTCATGACATACTTTAATATGACTTTGACTCATTTAGGACATAGTACCAACACTTATTTTTTTTTTCGTATTACTATAACTATAAGCAGATTCCATTGTTTAATCATATTGTCACAGTCTGCATTCTGCTCCCCTGCTCTCCCTGTGTTTTTCCACTCTACCTGCCAGCCACTCCCACCTGAGCCCCCATTCCACTCACCTGCCTCTCCAGCACACACACTCTTTGCCAGACTGTTCTTCACTCACATGCAAGACTTTCCAGCCCTTCTTACCTGCCTGATCTCCTGTTTCCAACCCTGCCAGCCTCTGACCTGTCTACATCATCTGTTTCCAGGTACACTCACCAGCCATCTGTCCCTGACCACGACTTCTGCCTCAGCGTCTCTGGTTTCCGTCTGCCTGTGGCTGTGTGGTGTTTTCCTGCCACGATGTTTCAGCGTGAGTGTTCCCACTTGCTTGTCAGTTATCTGCTGTGAGACACCACACACTGCCTTGTGTGTGTGTGTGTGTGTGTGTGTGTGTGTGTGTGTGTGTGTGTGTGTGTGTATGTGTGTGTGTGTGTGTGTGTGTGTGTGTGTGTCTTCCACTAACCAGCCTGTCGGCTCCTCGATCGCCTGGCCGCTACTTTTGCTACTCATCCTCATCGGCCCTGCTGCTTTGCTGGACTGCTCTTCTGGTTCTGGACCCCTCCCTTTCTCAAACGCGCCATCCGTAAGCCGCTCTTTGTTACCTCTCCCTGCTAGCAGACTGAATTGTTCGGGTCCAAGGACGCACTTCTTTGTTTCCCTTCAGAGTTCGGCCCAGTCCATTCCCTGGCTCCTGAACCCAGAGACTGTGTGTGTGGGCTCTGAACCCAGAGACTGTGTGTGTGGGCTCTGAACCCAGAGAATGAACTGTCAGCTCATGTTCCTGTTACCTTGTGTATATATAAAGGTCATTACCAACTGTCACAGAGTGCTGCATTTGGGTTCAAACACACTCGTTACACATATAATACTAAACCACATGAAAATATACCATATTTATATTTTAATTCATATTCACTTATTTGTTTTACAATTTCCATCACAGAGTGATTCAGAGTGCATTGCATAAAGTGAAAAAATGCATCACAACAATAATATATGAAACAAAATCAATACAGCATAATCCAACTAAATGAAATTTGATTAGTTTAACTGCACTTCATCACTGAGTGATGAGACATTTTGCTGATTGGTGTCAATCTTCCTCTTCAAGAGAACATTGTGATATTACTGTGATTCCAATATGTTCAGACAGGATCTGCAAAATATCAGATAACATTCACATTAGAATGATAATTTAAGTGGATTTAGAAAACATCTGACTAATATTACTTACTAATAAACTTTTTAAGAATTGTTACCCATCTGCTAAAATTGTTGTTTCCCTTTAAATCCAAATGTGGCCTCACTAAATGACTGATACTTTTGAATTCACAGATTCAAACCCACAATGTAAGATTGGCTTTTTCTCTCTTTCTTTTATTTATTTATTTTTTTGCAGCACAGTAGTTTGCTTACAACATTATATAAAAGGTTTTCTGTATTACTGTTTCTTTTTTTAATCATTATCTTCTTAGTACCACAGAGTAGCCTCAGCAGAGTGAAACAGCCCAACAGGGCCTTTGAGGTACTTACATTGACAGATGTAAGCCACCTCCAGGTACTTGTAAGTGCCGACACAGGGGTCTCCAAACACTGAGTTGCTCGCTCTGATAATACAACTGTTTTTCCCATTACAGCTGTGGATACAGAATGATGTGGGTGAATACAGGCTTAAATGTGGGCTGAGGTTTATGAAATCTGGGCAGTGGTGGAAGGTAACTAAGTACATTTACTGAAGTACTGTTCTTGTTCAGATTTAAGGTACTTGTACTTTACTTGAGTATTTTCTTTTCACTCAGATTTCTACTTCTGAACACCTCAGAGGGAAATAATGTGGGGGTTTTTGCCTTTTTTTTTTTTTTTTTTTTAATTTTCAGCTACATTTATCTTACAAATCAAGATTTTTTCCATATAAAACATATGAAGAGTTTGTAAAATATGTTTTGACATAAATTAACCTACCCAACAGTTTGTGGAGCTGAACAATCAGTCAATTTATCAGTCAACTGAAAACAGTTAACTAACTGTGATAAATTAAACTTTTCATTTTTTCTTGGTTCCAGATTTTTTTCTGCCTTTAAGTACATTTTTCTGATAAATCTTATTTTTAATCAAGTAACATTTTCAATGGAGGACTTTTACTTGTAACTATATTTTTACCATGTGATAAAGGATCAGAATACTTCCTCCACCACTGTATGTGGATGGTAATTGCATCATAAATCAGTGCAGCTGTTGTCACGTTGCAGGTCGTAAGTTAATGAGAACCATGATTTTGATTTCCACAATCCTCAACCTGGAGTCTAAATCAGTAACGAATGAAGCTGTACCTTTCAGCCACTTTTCTAGTTGGACTTGAGCAGTCGATCCGTTGGAGCTGAGAGGCAGGTCGTTGGTGGGAGCATATTGTTTGGTCACGGCGTCCATAATCAGTACCGTACACAAATATGACCTGACCTACATCTGAGAAAAACAGGACAACGTGTTGGAAGAATTCAAGGAGAAGGAGAAAATATGAGCAGATACACATTTAACTGAGTGTTGAAATACAGTGAAAATATAATTGTACAAAATTAATCTTACCACAATGTAGGAGTGCTGAAGTGTGCTCACATATAACAAGGTGAACTGCCGAAATAACATAATCTGATTAGACATAATACGAACAAACCACAAACATGTTACATTTACTGTGCTTCATTTGTGTAATATCAGCGTTTCTAAAATGATGTAGTATATAAGGCAAGATGCTTGCCAAGCTGCAGAACACTGAGACATAAAAACAACAAACACAGCTGTGTTCTAGCAAGTCTGTTCTCTGTTTCTGGATGCCTCTTAGGCTCCATACATGGAGGTTTAAGAGCGACATGTTGGCAGGGATAGTGTTGGGAAAAGCTTTTGTTTTTAATAAGACATTGCTGCTTATCCAGCAGGGACTGTGCTGCCAAAACTGGGTATTTCAAGCCAAACAGGATCTTTAACTAACCATAACCAAGTGTTTTTCTATCTAAATTTACCGAAACATAAACCACAGCATTGTTGAAACATAAAGTTTCAACGTATCTACAACATAATAAATGTAACATATCCTTGGTTTGCAGATATGTACAGTGCCAACTTATATTCTGGCCATTGGGTTGGAGTGGCACATCAGCATTTATCTTTATGTCTTTATGTAGTAGTTGGTGCCACAGCCACATAGACATAGACACAGTGACGGCTTACAGGGATATTTCACCAGCTGCTTGGTGAACTGTTGTAGTTTGTGAGCTAAACACTAATGATAATCAACCTATTTAAAGAACAATGAATCACTTAATGGGTATAAATACATAACACATTAAAACAGGACTCTTGTGGAGCTCAGAGTGTTGACTGTACTGATATTGGTCTACACACTTCAGATAATGAGTAACATTAACTGTACATAAGAACCAAAGTATATCAGTATGCGATTCCTTAAAGCATATTTATAACAATATAATAGAATTCCTGAAATCCAGTTATGGCGTTTGGTTTTGGTGCACCACCCCAAGATTGAAAGCGGCTTCATCTGGCCACACCTGTGAGAAATATCTGTTGATAGCGTCCTCCATTTTGAACTCTCAAAGGTTAGTGCTGTCAAGACAGTTTGCTGCTGTACTGTACAAATTTGTGTGTTAAAGTTCATCTAAGGACCCAGTCACACAGAAAGCATTTCAGCAGCTGGAGGCAGCTTTTCTGGTCACCACAAAAACAACTTTACAGTTGGTAAACAATGGAGGAGAAATTAGTGATGCTCAGTCGCTCTGCAGGACCAATGGACTCCCTGCAGTTTGTATTCATATCTGCTGTGATAGGCTCAGTGATAGACAGCAGGTTGTCAAACTGCACCTGAGTCGTCCTAAAATCTGCCTGTAAACGTCCATGATGGAGGAGAAGCTCCTGGACCAACTGGTGGTTCTCCCCATGATCCAGCCTCTTTGTTAGGGTCTCATGTACCCACACAGATCTCTGTTTATCTGCTGACAGCCTCTCACCCTCAGCCAGAGCTACAGACAGCACCCTCTGCCTCAACATGGCAGCAGCTACACACTGATTACTGCAGGATGGATTTACAAAAAAGAAAAGAAAAAAAAGCAGTAGATAGCTACACAGAGAGGTTAGGTTAAGGAGGTGATGGGGTGGTTGCCTGGCAACAATAAAAAGGCCCAGGAAGTGTTTTTTACTAGTGGCATCAAATATTTTCTGTGCGATCGCGGCCTCTGTCAACATTTCATTAGTTGTTTATCATGTTCTCCCTTGGCACTTGCCCTCAGGGGGAATCCCCGCTGCCATCATAAGTGCCGTTTCATTTTTGTGAAAAATTAAAGTGAACTTGGTGAGATCAACAATGATGGTCACTCCAGAGATGTGTATCACCCACAATGCATTGCAGGTATGCAACTGATGCAAGAACACACCTCCATGGTTCTGCTGGCAGCATAATACATAAAACTCAGGTTGCTTACCATCAAAGACGAAGAAGATGAATTAATTACAAAATAAATAAAAATAGTTTTTACTCAATGCAAAACATTTGCACAGATTTACTCTCCATGTTTAAATCAGATTGGTGGACTGATTTTGCTGTTTTAAATTCTGGCTGAGCGGACGTTTAGTCCGCCTCATATTAGTCACACACAGTAATGACTGACTCGCAGGGAAGCAGGTGTAGTTGGTCTCCAAATATTTAAAGATGCCTCTGCAGGGATCAGAAGTCCGGATGATTTTTGTGTTCAGTTCACACACTTTCTTTCCATCACACCTACAGTGAAAAAACAACAACAAAAAAACAGACAGTACAAAAGAGGAATACTGTGAGTAATATACAGTTGGAACTCTGGCTAATATCTGAGACTTTTTTGGGTGTGTACCTTTTCTTGAGGACGTCCACGACGCCCTGCTGAGAGCACTTTGTGTTGGAAAGCTGTTGTGGAGGTTTTCCTTCGCTGCAGGTCTCAGTGTCTGCACGTCCGTACAGAGCTGCCTGCACACTGATCACTCCAGCGTCTGTCACAGACAGAGTCACAGTATTTATTATTCAGGTGAATTGTACAAACTAACTGTCGCAATCTGTCATTAATAGATTTATTTCAATCTGCTTGTTTCAATCACATTATTACATTTATTTGTAATGGGATGATGGATTATTGCAGCTGGAACAGAAATATTTATTTAAGTGATGGAAGAAGAATTAAAATCCTTCAGTGAAGGTACAACAGCACACTGAAATATCCACTACAAGAAAAAGTACTGCATTCAAAACCTTACTCAAGTCAAAGCATGTGTTAGCAAAACATAGTTCAAGTACTTTAAATGAAAGTATGTATGTTGCAGTAAAATATTTTTCTTTGCCATCTGGTGTTTTTGGATTATTATTCCTGCTGCATTAACGTGTCATTTTCCGGTTGTAGCTGTTGATTTTCCAGGTTGTGCTCATTTGAACTCCTTTATTTACTGTTGAGAGGTTTTACCTTCAGAGATGCATCATATTCTATAAGATCATCATATGTTTGTAGCGTGGCTGTCCTGGGAAAACCATGTTTCTCTATGAAGTAAAAAAACAGCCTGTTTTCAGCTTTGTGACGAGTTTTCCAGCTGATCCAAGAGCGTTTTAAAGAGTTTATTTAGCTGGAGAAGGAGAAGAATTTTCTCAACACATAAAGGAACACTTCCTCCTTCAGTTTATCACAAACATTCAACATCAAGACATCTGGAGATACATGGTTTTTACTGGACAGGAAGAGGGTTTGTGGTGCAGTAAATGCTCCTCTAAGGTGGAGAGGAGGAGTGTGAAGTAATAAAATGACATAAAATATTCAGTAAAATTCACATTGTGAAAACTTTGGTGTTGATTTTTACCACAACTGAGGCGTTGAACACTGAAGCCGTCATCACAGGTCATAACACTCTCTGTGGAAACACCTGAAGAGACAGATATGAAGGTGTGTGTTGGGGGCATGTATGTAGAAAATGTGTAAACATTGTACATCCCCTCAGATATTTACCTGCTGTGAGGAAGGTCACTGCCAAGACTGAAAAAGACACATCACTGTCAAACTGTGTGTTAGACTGTTTTTTTCCCCTCCATGTAAATCCAACCAGTGTCCTGTGAAATATGTCAACAGTGAATTTCCTTCGGGATCAATAAAGTATTTATCTATCTATCTAACAGTCTGAAACATTTTAATCACTGAAGCAATGTGTCATGAGAGGCAACAGGGGAAGGACCTGTATATGCAGACAGGAAGACTTCAGAGGTTCATTGATCAAATAAGCTTACAGGGAGGCAGACAGCTGCAGGTTAACATGGCCGGAGAGCAGAGGCATAGAAACATGACAATATGACGGGGCTCCCCAGAGGATGAATCCTCCTGACTTTGGTGATTTTCTGACTTTTCATCTAGCGCCATCACCAGGTCCAAATTGTTTCATCAGTGCTTTGATTTATGATTTAATACCTGCAGAACTAATGACATGACCGTCACCCTCAGCTGTACTTTGCGCTCAGTGCTATTTAACAAATGCTCAACTACGGTGGTGACTATGGTAAACATTATACCTGCTAAACATCAGCGTGTTATATTTGTCACTGATAGATCTCATACTGTGTGTAACAATCAGATTTAATGAAAGTACTCATCCTCTTCGACAAGAAAGCCAAAATCTCATCTAATCTAGATTCAAAGATACAAACTAAACAGTCATTGTTCCAGTCGTGAGACTGAGCTGTACTCACGCAGTGTGCAGCTGAGGCCGAAGCAGAGCATGGTGTTGGTAGCAGGACGTAGTGGGTCTGATGGAGGTTTGAACAGACACACCTGACTGTATTTATTCTGTTGGATCAAGAACTGTGTTTGTTTTAGAAGAGAAACAATAGTTTGACCTCCTGTCCCGTCCAACACATTTAAATGCAAACACACCAGTATTACTTACTTACAGGGTGTAGCAGACTGTGATAAAGATAAAGGAAACTTTATTGAGCTGACATGAAGTGTGTTTCCAAAGTGCATTACTCACTGAGGACCTCTCCCTCTGTTCAGACACATTTGCTCAGTCTGACAGTATTAAAAGATTCATGGCTCCATATAATCACCAGCTTCCTTATAGGGTGGCTCCATTATGTCTTTATTTTTTTATTTCTGAGTGTCACTAAAAGGTGCCTCACTTTTAACCTGGCTAGATCGCCATTGTAAGTTCTGCTGCTGTCCTAACGCAGTCAGGACCAGTTTGGTTCCAAGTTCCAAAGCTCCTTTGACTTAGCTTACATCTTGAGCTGAGCTGTAACGTTACATAAATGCCACTGAATGAAGCCCTGTGATTACAGCAGCACCTACTGTGTGTATCACGCTGAGTTTTGTTTTGCTTTTTGGTACGAGAAACGACAGTGTATCAATGAAGGAGAAAACCTGAGCAAGATTATTGTTGTTTTTGCTTTGAGACGAGAAAAAGGTGGAAACACAAAGAGGTCAGATAATCCACTGTAATTTCGAACCATGAGACAGCGAGTAACTGAAATGCTACAGATTAGATTGTGAAGTGATATTTGTGGTTGATCTCATTTGGGATATGCACACATTTCCCACCTAACAAAATAACGCTGGTACACCAGAAATAAAATGATCACAACACTAAGATATCTGAAAAACTGGAGAAATGATGACTTTGGTTCGTCTCAACCTTCCATCAGCAGAGTGGTCACACTAACAATGATAACACTGTCAAGCTCATATTGTGATGCAGTTCAAAAAATAAATAAAACATAAATAAAAAAGAATCCAAAAATATGTACATAAAATTAAGAAAATATGTATATTTAAAACAGGAAAATGAATTAACTTGTATGACATAAGCAGGGGAGTATTACATGTTTCATTACAATTTTACAGTTTCCATATTTGCCACAAATGTTACATGTTACGTGCAGTCGATCCTTTAATAAAACAACAGATTTTCTCCAACTGTAAATGATACACAACATCCTTGATCCAATGTCCTTATGTTGGAGGTGAAGAGTGATGAAATAGTTTCGGACATGACCGGAGCATGTGACATAAAGTGGCTTAAGAATATCACTGCTATTCTTAGCCAACCGAGCTCTGGACCATGAGTTGGCGTACAATCTTAAATTGAACCACAGTGTGTCTCAGACAAATAGAAGATGAATCTATTTTTTTAATAGCTTTATGCCACACCTCGTCCCATATTTGCGTTCCCCCTGCAGTCTCATTAAGTCGCTTGATAGCAACCGTCTTTCTTAAGAGAGAATGACGTTACAGTTAGAGGAACACTGCTGCTGTTGGTGTATTTATTCATGAAGAACCAACTATACGTTTTCAACCAAAGTTCAACAGAATCATCTTAATTAAACAAAAAAGTATAAGGTCCAAGATGAAGACAAGTTTAAACTAGAGCTGGGGGGTATGGACATAAATTCATATTCATACGTTTAAATAAATACAAAAAATCACACAAAATCCATTGTAATTTCGAACAATTAAAAAAATCATTGTGGGGGAGTTAAAAAGTCGTTGACCTTTCAAATGACTAGTGCTGGAAAATGGTTGAAATCTTTTTCAGAAACTTTTTTTAAACCCATCTGTCGCCTGCTTCCAGGCGCTGTCTCAGTGTCACACATAACTAGCAACCAAACACTCAGCTGACACAACCAAACAGCTCTGTCTCTCAACCATGCAGTGCAGCGCTGTACTGCACGTGTGCTGCTACGCTCGTTTAATTCATCTCACAGTCTGATTTAGCGTAGCATGTGCAACATACAGACCAATGTGACCAATGAACGGACTGATTAAACAGAGGAACAGCTCTGTGTCTCTCTTATTCCCAGTGAAGACTAAAGATTTATGACGAGACGAGTTGAAACAGGCAACTACTTGCAACATGCAAGCTGCTGGTTCACACCAAGTCAACTAGATGAGACGGAGTATCATTCGTCTCCAGTCAAAAACTCTGGTTTTGGCTCTGTTGAGTCAAAACCATGAAGGGTAGCTTCAGACCAAAAGTACACAAAAGTATGAGGACATATAGAGTGAAACAAAAACCAAATAATGATGCAAAGTTCAACACAGCTGCTGGCCTGTTTACTGATCATCTCCATATCTTCATTTAGGCTATTTGAACTTTAACAAACTCATCTTCATTTAACACCCACAAGAGTAGTTATCAAAGATGATGACAACAAGTTCAAACTTTTCCCTAAAAAGAATAGATCAGATCTTTTAAAGTTGAGTTGTATGAGGTACTTATCCATAGTCTGCGTGTACCCATAGTAGATGACCCTCAGCACGTCCCCAGTTTGGAGAAGCAGGTTGGAGTAAAAAGCTCACCAATGTACTGTTGTAGCAACAAAAGTATTTCAGCCACTTAGAGGTATCACTATCAGTTAAGTGTACACTTTATTTAGAATATTATTACCGTTTTACTGCAATGTCAGACAGCAATTTCTGACGGGCAGCTGAAGCTGTTTTAACGCTCACATCGACAGCAAACAGTAATTTAACGCTGCTGAACACAGGAGCTGCTGGTCGACCGCTGTCTTGTTCAGTTAGGGGGTTTTGTGTTATTGTGTTGCTTTGACATTTAATATGGTTACATCAGATTAACCAAAGCCACAAAATAACACTAACCAACTGATGATGGCAGCAGTAGACCAGCAGCTCCTATGTTCAGGGAGCTAAAATTACTATTTTTGTCAGTGGAGTCTGGTTTCTTTGAAGAGAGCACAGATGGGGAACTGAAGCTGTTAAAGACCTCCCTGTCAGAAAGAGCCGCCTGCGTCAAGGTAAAGCAGTGAAAGTATTCGCAGTGTAGCACAAACCTAAACTGATACTGATGTTTTTAGGTGGCTTAAATGCATTTTGTTGCTGCCCCTGTCAAAAGCAGTTCATTGCTAAGCTTCAGTGTTGGTACTCCTGCCCACCATCTACTGTAAATAATAATAATAAATACACTGACTTTTCCTTAACCACTTATCCTGTTGGGGGTCGTGGGGGGTGGAGCCTATCCCAGGTCACCAGACTATCACATGACTGACACATAGAGACAGAAAACTATGGGCAGTTTAGAGCACCAAGAGAAAACCCCCACTGCAGGACTTGAACCTCCTACCCTGGGTTCAAACCAGGAACCCTCTTGCCGTGAGGCGTCAATGTTAATTACTGCCAACCGTGCCTCCATGTACATGTACAGTACATGAAAGAAATGACAGCAAGTAATTTAATCCACAGCTCTAATGAAGTACATATTCTCTGAACTTGTGAGGTCAATATGAGAACTTAATGACACACCACAATACAGAGGGCTGTACTGTATGCAAGTATAAAAAACATCATCAGCTACAGTTTGACACTACTGTTACACCACTGCATGACACCAGAAATTAAATGTTCATAAGTCCTCACAGAGGTATTGATATTAAGAAGAGCAGGTGTGGCAGTGTTGAATTCCTGTAGCATACGCTGCAGCTGATAGCTCAGAGGCTGTGTACATATATAATATATACATAATATAATACTGTTTAAAATTGAGCGTTGACGCCAAAAGACAACTGATGAATCATTACAATAATTAACTGTATCCTGTGATCAAACAAAGACACGTCACATGTGAGAAGGTATATAAACTGTAGGTTTCCCTCTCAAAGACACCCTGCTACCTGCTACTGCTGCAAGTGCAACCTCACCTGATCATCACATCAAGGTAAGACTCTCATTCCTGCCTGCCATCACTGCATCAGCTGTTTTCATTCATAGCCACAGAAAAGACTTTTTTTCTTTTCATTTTTACATTTGGAAACAAAAAAACTGTAAAACGTACAAACTTTTTAAAAGAATCCGATCTTAATTAACATTTAGACAATTCATATAATTATCTGTGGTGTATTATTTCTTTTATATACTGTGTCTTTCCACAGATGGCATCGAGTCTTCATTTGATTGCGGTCCTCTGTTTGACCAGTGGACTGTGGATTGGAAATGTGAGTAATATATACATGTATTTCAGAAAGATGTTGGTGCTTTAACACTTGATCTTTAAACACTAGTTTCATGTCTCTGAGCCCAACATCATGTCTTCAACATATTTGTCATTTTTATATTTTGTCTTCACAATAACTAATGATGTTTTCTTTATGTTCACAGGCGGATTGTTATGGTTGGTACTTCTCAGAGTCGGGAGGTGGATGGTTACAATACAGCAGCTGGCACTCTGTGACTCCTGTTCAAGTTTTTTAGTTTGCAATTGATTGTTTTTAAGATTGCTGCTCTCCTGAGCAGACTAGTAAGATATATCTATAGACCTCCACTGTCTTCAGGCACTTATTTGCTCAAAGGACAGGTTCACAGGTTCTGTCTGAACACAATAGTCAGGTTCCAAAATGAACACTGAAACAGGTTTTACATAGTGTTATCATTCCTCCTGTTCATATTGACCATTACCAGATTCCCTCTTAGTGCACTTTCAGTGTCAGTGATGGGGAACAAAATCCACCATCCGTCCTCTGTGCAAAGCTTCAGAGGTTTATCCAAAGCTAATATGAGGCCTCAGCAGTCTGCGTTCGTCAAATCAAGTGGATATCTTCCTTGTTGAACTGCAGTGGAGAAATCATAACACAAAAAAGGAAGTTTATACTAAAATGACTTTACAGGGTGTCTACAGCTGAAGGCAAGTTCGATTTAAGAACCTTTTAATGTTATTTGGAACAAAATTTAACATCAATTTTACAATAATCAAAACTAATGACAAAAAAAACAAACAAACATGAACTGACTTACTTAGAGTTAATGACAACTTTGACCAAATGTTTTAACATAAAACATGACTTTCATGGTTTTGTTGGTGATTTTGTGTTTCTCACTCTGCATGTGGTGTTTCACTGCCTTATTCCGATCAAGCAAAATCCCAACTTAATAGCTGATTGTACCCTGTCGTCCAGGGTACAATGACATCTAGGCAGCAGACAGTGGATTCTGTACTGTGAGAATCCCAGAAATTAAATGTGAGTGTTGCTGGTTCTGTTATCCTAACATGACGGTGATGCAAGAGGCGTTCGCTAAGTTATTTTTAAAGAATGGATTTTATCATGATTTTGAGATTTTGCGATGTCAGATCAAACATTGTAAAATCCTACTTCCCATGAATCCGCATTATAAAGACTGTTCAAAGAATGATTTTAAACGTTTTAATACTGATTAACGCCTTATTCTTAAATCACTGAACTCTGTACCTTGAAAGACTTTCTAAAGATCTGCATGAATCCTGTTTTAACTTTGAAAGATAGATTCGAATAGATTTCTTATAGTGCGGTCACTCTACCAAGGCACCCGTTTGGATGAGAGGGATGATCACAGGGATCAATAAGCCTCTGTATGTTTTTCCATTTATGCGTTGCATAAAGACACTTGAATGGATCTGAACCTGTTCTTTAAGGACTGACATTGGTCACCTTCACAAACAAACATGAGGCATGTGACTGTAATATTTCTCCTGACACTCCTGTATCAGTCTTTGTGTTATTATTTTTCTCATCATCTCCAACTGTGCTGTAGGCTGCTGTCACTGTGACTGCCCTGATGGATGGACTCGCTTTGGATATAACTGTTACCAGTTCCATCATGAACACAAGACCTGGGCTGATGCAGAGGTACTTCATGGAACAATATCTGCTATGTTGTCAAACTGTACAATAATTTCTTCCCAATGTCTTTGATCTTATCTTTTGTCACTTCACACTTTGTCTTTCTCATTAGATTGACTGCCTTGCCCACGATGGGAATCTGGCATCGATACATGGCAAAAAGGAATACGACTTTGTCAAACATCTGATCCACGAAGAGACTGGCAAAGATGAGCGAACATGGATTGGTGGCCATGATATGGCAAAGGTGAGTGATTTAACAATAAACATGATGGGATACATCTGTCTCCTGTGAGCCTGACATTTAATATATATTGTGTTTTTAATTTGGTAGTTGTATTGATGAGAGTCTGACAGGAGTAATTTGGACTACATGATGGAATAATATAATTTTTGTGATTGGACTAAACTGACCTTTCAAACTTTTTTTCAGGAGGGGGTGTGGATGTGGAGTGATGGTACCCATTTTGACTTTGAGGGTTTGTGGGGTGAAGGAGAGCCCAACAACAGTGGTCATAGTGAACACTGCCTGGAGATGAACTTCAAGGGTTCGCACTGGTTACCTGCTATTGATCTGTTGAATTGATAATCTTAAAAAAATCACCCCCTGCAGTCCTAATTGTTTATTTGTTCCATTTTAAACTCTAGGTGAACCCAACGATGTGAACTGTGATGGGAAAAAGCCTTATGTTTGTGAAAAACACCTGTGAACATCCCCAGCATGTGCTGCCATGGTGACGTCAATTCTACCAGGGTGCCAAGCCTCGATGACATCACTGGGCGAAGATATACTGACAGTGTTGATTTAATATCAGCTGATTCAATAAACAGATAAATTCTGTTCAGTAGTCTGTCTCACCTCTTTATAAAAGCTAAATGTTTCCATGTGTAAATTTTGGGGAAAATAGACAAAAAAATGGTTAACTTTTGATTAAAAATCTATTCAATTAATTTTTATCTCTGCATATACTCTATAGAAGTATACAGTTTTGTATAACCCTAGACGTGAGCTGTTTTACAACCATTTAACTGCCCAGACCAGGGTCGGAAACCTCGACTATCAAAAGAGACGCTTTGGGACAAGAAGAAAAAAAAAAGTTGCAAAACATATTCAAGCCTCACAATGGTGGCAACACAGCCTACTTGATCTAAATTACCCTATCAACACCACCAATAGGTAAACATTTTGGGCCAAAAAGAAAAAAAAAGAGTTATTGACTTGCAGTTTTTATGCCTCTGTGAATCACTCAACACTTACAGTTTATATGCATGTCAGTGAAAACGTGGATGCTTCACACACAGAAGATCTATACAATCAGCACAGTTTCAAGATTAGAGTCACCAATTCAGTATCTGACCAAATTTCTCCCCTTCTGTTCCTGAGATATGACGCTGAGTAATGGCCGCGCAGTGTTTCTACAGAACAATATCAATATACAATATCGAAGTGAAGTTAGCCTTTGGCCTTTTGGTTACAAAATGTCATCATTTATTTTGGTCTGCAGATAGAAATAAGGACATCATGTATTAATCTACAAATTCTTCTAAATAAAGTCACAGCTTCTCACAGACAAAACATGCAAACATTATAATAAAGTTATGTAACATAACTAAGATACTTCCACAGTCATGTCATTTGTCATTTGAATCATGTCATAAATTCAGCGCCAAGGCTAATGATTTTAAAAACATTAGTCTCTTTGTCTTCATAAAGCAAAGGAACCTAATCATTTTTAGTGAAGCAAGTGGAGTCCTTGATTAAAAGGTTGTATATGTTACTCAGAGTAGGGGTGGACCCTATGGCCCAAAAATAATATCACGATATTTCATACGTAAATTAGCCTCACTGGATTAGTTTAAAGATAAAAAAACAGATCGAAAACATATTGACTAAAAGGTGACTAAAATGTCATGAATTTTGATGAATTGATGAATGTCATGAAGACTCAGACTAAATGTAAAATAGCTGTCAAAGTCAAACAGTGATATCCATTTGGACTCAAAATAAATAATTATAAATAGACCACCTGACTACAGGTTGTACAACATGATGTTGAAAAAACTCATTCAGACCTGTTGGTAGTGTTGATAGGATAATTAGGATTAAATAGGCCTGTTGCCACCACTGTGACACTGTGAGATGTTTTGCTACCCAGGGACTTCTTTTTAATTTAGTTTTTGTCCCAAAATCTCTCTTTTGATATTAGAGTTTTCTGACCCTGGTCTGGGCAGTTATGGAAATACAAAATCTTCATATGTCATACAGTATATGCAGAGATAAAAATGATTGAACCTTTTTTGTTTCAAAAGGTAAACATGGAAATATTGATCTTATATAAAGAGATGAGACAACTTACTGAAAATAATTTATCTGTTTATTCAATCAGCAGACATTAAATCAAAACTGTCAGTATATCTCCTTCCAGTGATGTCATCGAGGCTTGGCACCCTGGTAGAAGTGACATCGCCACGGCAGATGTGTCAGCACATGCTGGGGATCTTCAGTGGTGCATTTAATGGTGATCATGGTGATCATGATGATCATGGTGATCATGGTGATCATCGTCATGGTGATCATGATGGTCATGGTGATCATGATGGTCGGGGTGATCATGGTGATCATGATGGTCATGGTGATCATGGTGATCATCGTCATGGTGATCATGGTGGTCATGGTGATCGTGGTGATCATGGTGATCGTGGTGATCATGATGGTCGTGGTGATCATGGTGATCGTGGTGATCATGGTGATCGTGGTGATCATGGTGGTCATGGTGATCATGGTGGTCATCGTCATGGTGATCATGGTGATCGTGGTGATCATGGTGATCATGGTGGTCATCGTCATGGTGATCATGGTGATCGTGGTGATCATGGTGGTCATGGTGATCATGGTGGTCATGGTGATCGTGGTGATCATGGTGATCATGGTGGTCATGGTGATCATGGTGATCATGGTGATCGTGGTGATCATGGTGATCGTGGTGATGGTCTACAACACAGTTGGAGATGATGAGAAGAATAATGACACACACTGATCCATGTGGCCGACATGATACAAGAGTGTCAGGAGAAATATTACAGTCACATTCCTCATGTTTGTTTGTGAAGGGGACCAATGTCAATCCTTAAAGAACAGGTTCAGATCAAGTGTCTTAATGCAACACGCAAATGCTAAGCATACAGAGACTTATTGATCCCTGTGATCATCCCTCTCATCCAAACTGGTGACCACACTATAAGAAATAAATCTTTCAGAGTTTAAGTCATTTTAGTTCAAACTCCCTCTTTGTCTTATAAAAACTCTCCACTGCAGTTTATCCACTTGACTTGACTAACTCAGACTGCTGAGGCCTCATATTAGCTTTGGATAAACTTCTGAAGCTTTGCACAGAAGGAGGATGGCAGAACCTGTGAACCTGTCCTTTAAGTGAATAAGTGCCTGAAGACAGTGGAGGTCTATAGATATTATAAATCAATAAAGCTGTGATCTAAAAACAATCAATTGCAAACTAAAAAACTTGAACAGGAGTCACAGAGTGCCAGCTGCTGTATTGTAACCATCCACCCCCCGACTCTGAGAAGTACCAACCATCAGGCCTACAGTCCGCCTGTGAACATAAAGAAAACATCATTAGTACTGAACTCAACTTGAGCTTTATTGTGTGTTCAACATTTTATTGCACTGGTAGTTATTGTGAAGACAAAATATGGAAATGACAAATATGTTGAAGACATGATGTTGGGCTCAGAGACATGAAACTAGTGTTTAAAGATCTGGTAAATATATATATTACTCACCATTCCAATCCACAGTCCACTGGTCAAACAGAGGACCATGATCAAATGAAGACTTGATGCCATCTGTATAAAGACACAGTATATTAATGAAATAATGCACCACAGATATGTTTATGAATCTGTGATCTGTCATCTTAAATTACAAAATTAAAATTTCAAAACTATTTAAAAATTCTTCTTACAGTGATGTAGTTTGATGATACAGGAAGATTAAATTCTTTTTAAAAGTTTGCATATTTTACAGTTTTTTGCTCAAAAATGTAAAAATGAAAAGATAAAAAGTCTTTTCTGTGGCTATGAATGAAAACAGCTGATGCAGTGATGGCAGGCAGGAATGAGAGTCTTACCTTGATGTGATGATCAGGTGAGGTTGCACTTGCAGCAGTAGCAGGTAGCAGGGTGTCTTTGAGAGGGAAACCTACAGTTTATATACCTTCTCACATGAGACGTGTCTTTGTTTGATCACAGGATACAGTTAATTATTGTAATGATTCATCAGTTGTCTTTTGGCGTCAACGCTCAATTTTAAACAGTATTATATTATGTATATATTATATATGTACACAGCCTCTGAGCTATCAGCTGCAGCGTATGCTACAGGAATTCAACACTGCCACACCTGCTCTTCTTAATATCAATACCTCTGTGAGGACTTATGAATGACTTATCAACCACATATGGCACAATGCATAATTCTGAGCTCATGAGTTGCCTGGACACGTTTCTCAACATGGAGGTGGATGAGCTGGCAGGCGTAGCTAGCAGCTAATGTTGGTAACTCCAGAAGCAGTGTGAAAACAACAGCAACTGCTGACAGAGCTAACAGTGTTAACCATGGAAGGATAAAGAGAACTGGATACAGCGCTGTAACTGGGTCCCGACAATTCATTTTTGTATTAGTCTAACTATTGTAACTCAAGTATTCTTTATGCTATCCATTTGGGTCAAATTGTGTTCTGAGGAGGAAATCCAGGGCTTTCTAATGATGTAGACATTCTGTGGGTGGGGTGAACAGGGCAAACATACACCCTTTTCAAAATGGCTGCCATTACGTTTTTCTCGTTTTTTGCTGCCAGAGTGGTAATTCATCATTTTCTGGCAAAAGTTATAATTATTTTTTTAATATTTAATTTGTTTCCTGAATATAAGGGTCTTAACTTTAATTTAGAGAGATTTTGGAAATCCAGAGTAATTTTAATCTTTTCAAAATACACCTTTTATTCAATGTCTTCTGTCGAGGACATCGAGACTTAGTGCCCCCTGTTTTTAACCAGTTTCCATGGTTCAGCAGGCAGAAGGCCTGGGAAGGGAAGGGAATGACGGGGTTTTTTCTCATAATTTCTAATACATTTTAAAGTTTAGTCAGTGTGAAAGCAGAAATTTGGCTTGGAGTGAGACTCTGAAGTAACGTGTATGCAAGAATTTTAAGGTTTATTGGAAAATAAGAACACCTTAGGTGAACGTACATTCCCATGCATCTATGGTAGGATACTACCTAAAAGCAGGATTTCGAGAAACTTCTTGCTCTATTTCCTTTAAACAATGACAATTCTTGCTGAGCGTGTATTCACACATACAATAGTATCTATAAAGCTTCACTCCACTGTTCTTTAGCCTTCGTAGGCCACCACACACAATAAAGTTTACCTGGTCTTTGGGTTTCCGTCACATAAGGGTCATGGGTCAAACTATGGGGCTCCCCATCACTTCTTATTGCCTGGGCAAGTGTTGAATGATTACACTGCATCACATCATAGATAGTGAGGGGTGAGTGCAGTTGGACCAGTAGGCCCTCAAACCCAGTGGTACAGGGTACCAATCCTGCACCCTGACTGCAACGTCAGGTCCATTGTTATAGCTATTAAGAATACACTCTACCTTACTACAGCTCCCCATCATAGTGTTAAGCATTGAAGACAGCCACATAATAATTCCAGGGGACTAAAAGTCCTTTGTAGCTCATATATTTAGAGATAAAATACCCATAGTCCCATTGTAACTCAATTGAAACTCATTGACTAACTCTGGAAATTTAAGAAATGACTAAGTCCCGATGTCCTCTATAGAGGACACGTGATAAAAACTAAATAAATAAATTACATATATATATATATATATATATATATTTCTTTCAAGTCTAATACTTAAATGACATGAAACAAATCTTGATATCAAAACTTTTTTTCTTCTGGGTCCCAGGAGGATAAGCAGGACGAAGTTTATACGAAAATTGTTCAGTGGCCATAGGGTCCCAATAAATTTGACTCTGCAGGTGTAAAATTACCCAGATCTTCTGCATTTTGGGCTCATAAAGAAAACGCACTAGAGACTTTGCTGGATGACTGGCTAACCTATGGCTGAGCAGGCTACTTCTGGTTTAGTGCTCCGCTAACTTGAATAGGGATGAAACTGATTTAATTGTGTGGCTCTTCTAGACTTTAGAAACTTCACGGAAACGAATGGATCAAATCTCGATAGTTGATAAGTCATTCATAAGTCCTCACAGAGGTATTGATATTAAGAAGAGCAGGTGTGGCAGTGTTGAATTCCTGTAGCATACGCTGCAGCTGATAGCTCAGAGGCTGTGTACATATATAATATATACAT
Source organism: Epinephelus awoara (assembly GCA_035609425.1). Classification (NCBI taxonomy): domain Eukaryota; kingdom Metazoa; phylum Chordata; class Actinopteri; order Perciformes; family Serranidae; genus Epinephelus; species Epinephelus awoara. Next base: position 2,342,191 of record CM069301.1, read on the forward strand.
AATATAATACTGTTTAAAATTGAGCGTTGACGCCAAAAGACAACTGATGAATCATTACAATAATTAACTGTATCCTGTGATCAAACAAAGACACGTCTCATGTGAGAAGGTATATAAACTGTAGGTTTCCCTCTCAAAGACACCCTGCTACCTGCTACTGCTGCAAGTGCAACCTCACCTGATCATCACATCAAGGTAAGACTCTCATTCCTGCCTGCCATCACTGCATCAGCTGTTTTCATTCATAGCCACAGAAAAGACTTTTTATCTTTTCATTTTTACATTTTTGAGCAAAAAACTGTAAAATATGCAAACTTTTAAAAAGAATTTAATCTTCCTGTATCATCAAACTACATCACTGTAAGAAGAATTTTTAAATAGTTTTGAAATTTTAATTTTGTAATTTAAGATGACAGATCACAGATTCATAAACATATCTGTGGTGCATTATTTCATTAATATACTGTGTCTTTATACAGATGGCATCAAGTCTTCATTTGATCATGGTCCTCTGTTTGACCAGTGGACTGTGGATTGGAATGGTGAGTAACATATATATTTACCAGATCTTTAAACACTAGTTTCATGTCTCTGAGCCCAACATCATGTCTTCAACATATTTGTCATTTCCATATTTTGTCTTCACAATAACTACCAGTGCAATAAAATGTTGAACACACAATAAAGCTCAAGTTGAGTTCAGTACTAATGATGTTTTCTTTATGTTCACAGGCGGACTGTAGGCCTGATGGTTGGTACTTCTCAGAGTCGGGGGGTGGATGGTTACAATACAGCAGCTGGCACTCTGTGACTCCTGTTCAAGTTTTTTAGTTTGCAATTGATTGTTTTTAGATCACAGCTTTATTGATTTATAATATCTATAGACCTCCACTGTCTTCAGGCACTTATTCACTTAAAGGACAGGTTCACAGGTTCTGCCATCCTCCTTCTGTGCAAAGCTTCAGAAGTTTATCCAAAGCTAATATGAGGCCTCAGCAGTCTGAGTTAGTCAAGTCAAGTGGATAAACTGCAGTGGAGAGTTTTTATAAGACAAAGAGGGAGTTTGAACTAAAATGACTTAAACTCTGAAAGATTTATTTCTTATAGTGTGGTCACCAGTTTGGATGAGAGGGATGATCACAGGGATCAATAAGTCTCTGTATGCTTAGCATTTGCGTGTTGCATTAAGACACTTGATCTGAACCTGTTCTTTAAGGATTGACATTGGTCCCCTTCACAAACAAACATGAGGAATGTGACTGTAATATTTCTCCTGACACTCTTGTATCATGTCGGCCACATGGATCACTGTGTGTCATTATTCTTCTCATCATCTCCAACTGTGTTGTAGACCATCACCATGACCACCATGATCACCATGATCACCATGATCACCACGATCACCATGATCACCATGATCACCATGACGATGATCACCACGATCACCATGACCACCATGATCACCATGACCACCATGATCACCACGATCACCATGATCACCACGATCACCATGATCACCATGATCATCATGATCACCATGACGATGACCACCATGATCACCACGATCACCATGATCACCACGATCACCACGATCACCATGACCACCATGATCATCATGATCACCATGACGATGATCACCATGACCACCATGACCACCATGATCACCATGACCATCATGATCACCATGACGATGATCACCACGACCATCATGATCACCACGACCATCATGATCACCATGACGATGATCACCATGATCACCATGATCACCATGATCACCATGACGATGATCACCATGACGATGATCACCACGACCATCATGATCACCACGACCATCATGATCACCATGATCATCATGACGATGATCACCATGATCACCACGACCATCATGATCACCATGATCATCATGATCACCATGACCATCATGATCACCACGACCATCATGATCACCATGACCATCATGATCACCACGACCATCATGATCACCATGACCATCATGATCACCACGACCATCATGATCACCATGACCATCATGATCACCACGACCATCATGATCACCATGACGATGATCACCATGATCACCACGACCATCATGATCACCACGACCATCATGATCACCATGACCATCATGATCACCACGACCATCATGATCACCACGATCACCATGATCACCATTAAATGCACCACTGAAGATCCCCAGCATGTGCTGACACATCTGCCGTGGCGATGTCACTTCTACCAGGGTGCCAAGCCTCGATGACATCACTGGAAGGAGATATACTGACAGTTTTGATTTAATGTCTGCTGATTGAATAAACAGATAAATTATTTTCAGTAAGTTGTCTCATCTCTTTATATAAGATCAATATTTCCATGTTTACCTTTTGAAACAAAAAAGGTTCAATCATTTTTATCTCTGCATATACTGTATGACATATGAAGATTTTGTATTTCCATAACTGCCCAGACCAGGGTCAGAAAACTCTAATATCAAAAGAGAGATTTTGGGACAAAAACTAAATTAAAAAGAAGTCCCTGGGTAGCAAAACATCTCACAGTGTCACAGTGGTGGCAACAGGCCTATTTAATCCTAATTATCCTATCAACACTACCAACAGGTCTGAATGAGTTTTTTCACCATCATGTTGTACAACCTGTAGTCAGGTGGTCTATTTATAATTATTTATTTTGAGTCCAAATGGATATCAGTGTTTGACTTTGACAGCTATTTTACATTTAGTCTGAGTCTTGAGACAAAAATCTTTATTGGTTTTAGTCATTTTAATCCGTCATAGTTTTAGTCGACGAAAATTCATGACATTTTAGTCACCTTTTAGTCAATATGTTTTCTAAATGTTTTTATCTTTAAACTAATCTAGTAAGGCTAATTTATGAATCACAAATTAAAATCAAGGTGACAGGTTGTATAAAAATTTCATTTAGACAAATAATTTGTGCAGACTTCCAAACTTTCATTTCTCCAGCAGGGTTTGACAGGTCTGATTTAGACAGACCCAGGGTGGTGCTGGAGCACCTGCCCTTTTGGTCTCTGGCTGGATGAATGCCAGACCTATCTTTCAACTTCTATTTTCAACGGTCCAACTTCTACTTCTTCTTATAAACCAAGACTTAATTAACCAAGACACGTGGTTTGGTGCTGCAGGAACATTCTGTGTGCAAAGAGCGCAGGAGGAGGAGAGAAGGAGTGCTGAGCTGCAGCTGTTGCACACGTCTGCTCTCGGGGATTTGTTGAGAATATTTAAAGTGTATGTAGAGGATGATTATAAGAATTAGTGCGGTTTTCTCTTCACAAAATTTCATTATCTACAGATTTTAGGTGGTGGATTGAATTTAAAAAACATGAATTTAATTTTATTTATGAACCAACATGAAATAAAGCAAACGTTAACTAGATCACAGGTTAAAGTGAAGGGTTCTGATGGAAAAGTGACAAGAAATGAAAATATAAAAACTAGCCTTCCAATAAGGCATGTACAAAAAAAAATCATGTTTGTAGGGGGCTGAATTAAATGTCAATAAACTAAACTTCCCCTCAACTATTTGCTTCCAAGAACACTGCGATCATCTGCTGCCGGTTTATTATCGAGGATGCAGCCTTGGTGGTGATGGTGACGTAAAGAGGTGAGGCAGAATGCTGAACAGGATTAATCTGTTTATTGATTCAACTGAAATCAAATCATAACTGTCAAAATATCTTCCACTTCCAGCAGTGATGTCCTCAAGGCTCAACGACCTGGCAGAAGTGACATCATCAGCAGGGATGTGACATCACTGCAGCAGGTGTGACAGCACAGGGTGTGGGCCTTTACAGGTATTTGGCACAAATAAAGGATCTCTTCAGATTACAGAGGACGTCATTGACATAATCATCTCCTGTAGTCAAACAATAACAGCACGTCAGGGGGCTCTGCTGCACACTTTTCACACTGACATTGTTTGACTTCTACCGATTAAAACTTTCTTTATATAACATTCTCCAAAACCCAGGTTAGAAACTGCTTCAATGTTGCAAATGAGACCACGTACTAAAAAGACAAAAATGTAAAGACACAACCAAGAAGCAAAACAAAATCCAAAGAAAATACAACACTCACATATGGTTACACCACATGTTCAGAAACAACAGATATGTTTTCTATCTGCTATCAACAGATGATCAGTTTTTACCTCCATAGTTGATCTCCATGCAGTTTTCTTTTACTCCACCGTTGGGCCCCTCTTTTCCCGTGTTTGAAGTCAAACTGTGGGGTTCCACAGGGATCTGTTCTGGGACCATTGCTATTTATATTATACATCAATGAAATATGTATAATCTTCAAAATAATGAAAACAATATTATTTGCAGATGACACCAACTTATTGTGCTGTGGTAACAACTTGGAACGACTTCTGATTGATGTGGATAATGATTTAAAAAAACTAAAGAGTTGGTTTGACTACAATAAACTAACACTAAACTTAAGCAAAACTAAATTCATAATATTTGGAAATCGTGCAACCTCTCTCTCTCTCTCTCTCTCTCTCTCTCTCTCTCTCACACACACACACACATTCTATTACTGCATCTCTTGCTAACTCGGCCATTCTGGATGTCTCTAACTCGGCTTCTTCTCCGGAGCCTTTGTGCTCCACTGTCTCTCAGGTTAACTCATATTGCAGCGGTGCCTGGATAGTGTGACGTGTGTGGTTGTGCTGCTGCCGTGGTCCTGCCAGATGCCTCCTGCTGCTGCTGCTGCTGCTGCCATCATTAGTCATTAGTCACACTTCTACTGTTACTATACACATATGATATTATCATACATGTATACTGTCAGATACTAATATACACTTTCAACATATTGTACCACAGTAGCCAGAACTAATATTATATTATTACTTTGATGAATGTTGTTGTAAGCTACTACAGATTACTGTCATTTTATCATGTTGATCTGTTCTGTATGACATCTACTGCACGTCTGTCCGTCCTGGAAGAGGGATCCCTCCTCAGTTGCTCTTCCTGAGGTTTCTACTGTTTTGTTTTTCCCCAGTAAAGGTTTTTTTGGGGGAGTTTTTCCTGATCAGCTGTGAGGGTCCAAAGGACAGAGGGATGTTGTATGCTGTAAAGCCCTGTGAGGCAAATTGTATTTGTGATATTGGGCTTTATAAATAAAATTGATTGATTGAATTGAAGCAAAAAACTCACAATAAATGATATAGAAATAGGAAGAGTATCTGAAATAAAATTTCTTGGAGTAATAATTGATAACAAATTATGTTGGAAACCACACATTAATTATATTAAAAATCAAATATCAGTCGCAATCCTCTACAAAGTTAAAGACCTCGTGTGTCAAAAGTCATAGCTAGTTAGTTAGTTATAAGTTATAAGTTAAGTTATACCTTCTGTAACTGCTCATTTATGCTTCCATACATAACTTATTGTGTGGAGGTGGGGGGACATGTACAGTACCAACACCCAACCAATATTTATACTACACAACTACACAAAAGAACGTTAAGAATAGTAAACAAAACCACCTACAGTGAACCATCAAACCCACTCTTTATCAAACTAAAAACACTCAAATTTAAGGATTTAGTCGACCTCAAAACTGCTCAGATTATGTATAAAGCTAAAAATCAGTCACTGCCACAAAATATTCAGGATTTGTTCCAAGCAAGAGACAGGAACCATAACGTGAGAGGATCTGACATGTTCAATAAACCCCTGGTAAGAACCAGTTCCAGATATCACAGCATCACAGTCACAGGAGACAAAACATGGAATGAATGTACAGATGAAATGAAAAACAGCCGCACTTTAAACAAATTTAAAAGATTGTTCAAAAACAGTAGATTGCATGAATATGAAGCACAGCTGGCGTAGTAAGTATCTTCCCTCCATGGGTATCCAATCCACATTACAACTAGGTTTTTTCATAACACTTACATATAGTCAGAACCAGAAGTATTCCAAATCGCATTTGTGATTGTATTTCTTTGATTATGTATGCATGCATGCTAATATGCATCTCCAAATCTATATTTAATTGTAGCAACATTACTTGAAATAAGGGGTAGGTCAAGATAAGTGCATCACTTCTACCTACCGTTCCTTTTCGAACGCTAAATATTTACCTCTGTTACATGATTGGGTTTTTTTTTTGACTGATTACCTTATTGATCACCTACATTTTGTTCTATTTTATTTATGTTTGAAATAAAGATTAAACTGAAACAAAAACTTTGAGCCAACACTCCACATCCATGCACCCTCCTGAAAGAAAAAGGGTTCATTTTAGCTGAGTTTTAACTGAGGTGCCTTTTTTTTTTTTATCAAAGACTGGTTGCAGCATGTGTTGTAGGTGGAATTATGCCATCTAGTGGTCCACATCACACCTGTCACTCTATGGAGCACTTTCCATCTCTTTATGTAACTACAGAATTACCTACAGGATTTATTCAACATCAGACACACAGCTGCCATTGATGGATTAATGAATCGGCCCACTGGGAAGGAGGCTCCTTGCCTTCACCTGCAAACTGTCACTCAAATTACATGTCAGGAAGAGACACGAAATGCCCCTAAAGAGACATTAAACAACCAAAGAAGACACAAAACTGCCACAAAATACAAACAAAATACAAACAAAATGACCAAAAAGACTCATCTCAAAGAGACAAAACGAGTACAAAGCAACAAATACGTTTTTTAATAAAACAACAAAATTGCCCCAAAGACACAGAAAAACAAACACAAACGAGTAACAAGAACAAGTAACACTTGTGCCCCTACACAGTCCAACCAGGAGGGCAACGTTTGCAGCAGTGATCAATAACACATTTGTAGACGATTAGAAGACAGAGGACAATTAGACAGTTAAGTAAAAAGCCTCAAAGCCAGTGGAGGTGTGAGAATATTTCCCCTCAGCTCCCAAAGTGCCAGCTTCAGTATTTCATCTCCATCATTCTGAAAAGTACCAAGCAGAATGTGTCTCACTTGCCACCTGTGGAAATTAAGACGCACTCTTTAGTATTATATTAACATCGACTCACACATCACCCACTCACAGCTTCTGCTCTATAATATCTAATATCTAATATATTTTGCTTTTAGTAGTTTGTTATCACTCTTTATCTTTCTGTACTTTTGAGTTCTGAATAACTCTAAATGTTATTAGGTGGAGGCTTCAAAAAAGTCCTCTGAGCTTCCTGCCTCTCACTGCACTGCATCTCATTTTCAAGTTTTCTTGCCTTTTTTGTATTTTAATTGTGCAAAAATGACTATTATCAAACTCATCTTGGATTTGCTCCTGTTTGTAGCTTTATATTGAAATGTAAAAAAATACAGGTGAAAGAAAATTCGCTTTTATTGATCAAAATGTGTTATGTTACTTCCTTCTGTTGTAAAATGTTAATAAAACATTCATAAGTTTTCAGGTTGAAAACATGATGTTGGGCTGGAGGACCTCTCACAGGACTGGTTTATGTTAAAGTTCAACATCTTTCTAAAATCAGAGGACCAGTGAGAAGAGGACATGATGCCATCTGTGTGAGGACACAGTATAGGAATGAAATAATGCACCACAGAGAAGCATATATACTGTATGTTGGTCTAAATGTGAACTTCAATTACAAAATGAAAATGGCATTTAAATTTTTTTTTTTTTTTTACAGTGATGTTATTTGTTGATAAAGACAGACAAAATACTGTACACATGTACACATACATGAAGAGGGGATTTTCTTTTAAGATGAATACTAAATGTAATAATAAAGTCTCTCATCTGTGTGTTGTCATATTGATCTCTGTACATTTATTATATCGGTCTGTTCTGTGCACACGACATCTACTCCAAGTCTGTCCGTCCTGAAAGAGGGATCCCTCCTCAGTTGCTCTTCCTGAGGTCTCTATTATGTTTTATTAAGGTAATTTGTTAACCTGGGATAGGGAGCAGGGTAGCGCCTCAGCCACACCTCTCCTTGCCTGCCAAGCCTACTTATACCTGGTCAACCCATCCCCCACACTGAGTCTACCTCTGCCCGATCTCCAGTACATCCTCCCAGATCAGCCTAACAGAACACACCTCTCTTCCACCTTCACCCCCACTTACATCCATTTACCAGTTCTCAACATCTAACAACTCCTGAGTTACAATGAAATATTTAGAAAACATATTGTTGTGGCGTGGTCCCTGCTAATGAATCCCCCGTTAAAGGTTTTTTGGGGGGAGTTTTTCTTTATCTGCTGTGAGGGTCCAAGGACAGAGGGATGTTGTATACTGTAAAGCCCTCTGAGGCAACTGGTGAATTATGATATAACCATAAATTTAAAAAAATAAAATTTAACTGAATTGAAAAGTCTTTTCTGTTGCTATGAATGAAAACAGCTGTGATGACAGGCAGGAATGAGAGCCCTACCTTGATGTGAGGATCAGGTGAGGTTGCACTTGCAGCAGTAGCAGGCAGGGGGGTGTCTTTGAGACAGAAACCTACAGTTTATTGACTCAGATTTGAGGAAAAACCAGAACTCTGTTTAAACAATGTCACAAAATATGGATGCATGGCCTTTTAAGCTCTCTGCTACAGCACATATGTAGAACATAATGCAGGGGTATCAAACATACGGCCTGTGTGCCAGAACCAGCCCGCCAAAGGGTCCAATCCGGCCCACTAGGTGACAAGACTAAGAGGTGCCAGGTTTCAGGAGCAAGTTAAACAACTTCATGACGAGATGGGATGAGAGTGGAAGAATTACCATGTTGAACCATGAAAGACTGAAACACAAACTGCTGATACTCTTGTCTAAAATATTACTGTATGCTGCAGCATCAGGGTCGAGCCCAGACCACGAACAGTCGCCTCAGAGTCAAAGTACACAGACGCCAGCAAATACGGTGCCAAATTGGTCAGGCACGGCCCTGCGTATGTGGACAGGGTTGTCCATGTTTTTACAACCAGTAGTTCATGTTATGATGGTGTAGTAAGTATATCACTGCTGCTGGCCTATTTACTCCCAATTTTCAACCAGGATGTTTAAAATTAAACAGAATCATCTTGATTCAACACCCCTGAGAGATTTGCTCAATACAGGTGTCTGCTAGTTTACTTTTCCAAGCTGTATTCATAGAATCCACCCAGGGTCTGTTTTACACACTTTTCAGTACTGAACATTTACCTGCAGCAACAGAGGGGAACGTACCTGTCAGAAATGTCATGCTTGTCTCTGTATGTTGCATTTCTATACCTGACAAACCAACTGTTTCAGACTGTAGGTCCACTTACAGCAGCAGAGTCAGGGAGGTGAAGATTAGAAAGGGTGATGGTCAGCTTTTTGTTGATTTTTTAAATTATTTTCAGTGCAAAATATGGCCCACTAAATAATCAGTATTGTGTGTGATAGTAATTATAAATAAGAGTAAAAGATTTGACATGGTGCAGTCTGCACCAATCCATGCAGTAGATGTTGAGATATTTCACAGAATTTGTGAAAATGTGGACCTGCTGACAATTTAGTCACCAATTAACCTGCATGTCTTTGGACTGTGGGAGGAAGCTGGAGCACCTGGAGGAAACCCACGCTGACACAGGGAGAACATGCAAACTCCACACAGAAGGGCTCCCACACCCCAGGGTGCAACCCAGGAACCTCCTTGCTGTGAGGCAACAATGCTAACCACTGCACCACTGTGCCGCCAACACTGATGTCCAATTGAATAATAATAATTGGAATATTAAATGTTAAATGAACAGAAAGATCACCCATGAAAAAAGTACATAAATATACAAATAAGTTGAGAGAAATACGTACACACGTAATTTTACTGTATTGAATTTGTTTGAACCTACAATGTATGCAGGAAGAACTTCAGACTTACATACATTGCAAAGCAACAACAGCAAAGCTATCCGGGTTGACCTCCATCTCTGTTGAGCTCAGCAAATGGTGTTTTGTTTTATATTCAAGGTAATGAATATATGAGCAAGAGGGTCAAAGCCATTGGTGTAACGTTGTTCCAATGGGCCCCAGTGCACGCTACTATGTTGGGCCCTGCAGCATGCTAGTTACTTGTTATGTGCCTTAACTAGCTACTGTATAATCTTATCCTCACATGATCAAATAGAGACTTGACACTGGATAACACCAACATCCATATCCCCCAGAAATCATCATCGCATATATGTACAAGACAAAAGTACCTCAGAAAATAAGGAAGTATTTGTTCAATTGAATAGTTTTTAGCATTTAAGCATATATTTCATATTTTACAAGATTTTTTGTTATAATTGGCTATTTTACCAAAGAAAAAAGAAAACCATGATGCAGATGGGTTTCTCTTTCCAAAGGCATTTAAAGAACACAGCACCATTTTTAATAAAATGTGAGTTTTTCTTTGAACACAGGCATATTTCTAAGGTGCCAATATAACCTACTCAAAGGGTCTTCTGCCTAACATGTGGTTGGAGGACCAGCTATGGGCACCCTCACCCAATGGGCCCCAGTGTAACTGCCCTGCCTGCACTGTCTATATATTTACGCCCCTGGTCATATTACTTTTTATGAGACAGTAATATGTCCCAACTGGTTGCGTACTGCATGCAGCAGTAAGTCGTTTTTAATTGCAGCTGCATTGGCTCCTAAAACTAAAAAAGAAAAAGCACCTCTGAGTGTCTGAACTAAATGTAACTGCAATCCATGCTGTCGAGATGTTTCACTAAAAACAAAGATGTAAACTTGCTGATGTCAGTAGGTTTAATCCTCTCCTGAATATAAATGTCTGTACTCTGTGCACCGTACAGTCAGACAGAAGCTAATTCTCATGAGGCGACACAGGACAGGGTGATCAACTCAAAGGACAGACTCAAAAAGGCAGAGAGTGAAACATTTGGCATTGGATATTTTCAGGTGCAAAACAACTGCTCCACAGTGCTTGGCCAAAAACAAACTGAAATGAAAGAACAGGGTGAAATACATTCTTACTATCTTATTTAATCTCCTGTCCATGCTGTAGCTGCAATAACTGTTATTACTAAACATGACATAGGCCTGTGCAGCTGCCTTGGGCGGTGCTATACAGCTAAGAGCTAAAAAGGCAGTAAATCCGTCATTTCTAACTTTCTTTGAAGAATAGTTTTTGCTCAAGCCTCAGCCAAGCGACTACTCATTTTTGATTACAATAATCAAATAGTATCGTGTGATCAAACAAAGACACGTCTCATGTGAGAAGGTATATAAACTGTAGGTTTCCCTCTCAAAGACACCCTGCTACCTGCTACTGCTGCAAGTGCAACCTCACCTGATCATCACATCAAGGTAAGACTCTCATTCCTGCCTGCCATCACTGCACCAGCTGTTTTCATTCATAGCCACAGAAAAGACTTTTTATCTGTTTATTAGGGGTGGGGAAAAATTGATTCAGCATAGTATTGCAATATTTTTGTGTAAATAATAAAATAATAAAATCAGTAGTGTTTTTAGTCCACTAGATACATTTAGCTGCAAATACAATGATTAAAATGAGATGAACAGACTGTGTTATTAGACACAGACTGTGTTATTAGATAACACAGATGTTGACAAAGTTTTCCTTCAGGGACATAATTTACAGTATTAAAAAGGTAATAAATCACAAAATATTTTATCACAACACGTTTAGAATCACATTCACATTGTATCATGACTTAAGGATGGTGATAATATCGTGGAGCCTCTGGTGTTTTCCACCCCAATTGTTTATTATTATTTTATCACCTGGTAAGCCCGGGAGGGATCATGTGTTTGGTTGTGTTTGTGAACGTGTATGTGAGTGTGTGTATCTGTCTATTTTCACAAACTACTGGACCAATCAGCCTCATGTTTTGTGTGCAGACTTATGACTGTATGCTCAAGGATCTCTCATGGTTGTGGTGTTTATTCACAGCTGAAAAACCTATTTTACTGACAGTTATACACTGACTGCTGACCCCTCACTCCTCTTAACCAGCTGGTGGGGGCAGCAAGTTTTCCGGTAAACTGGCATCTATTGAAAAGTTTGGTTTTATTTTGAACTGCAGCACCTGCAGATTATTTCCAAACCTGATGTGTTATAATCCACCAAATTAGGCACAATATTAAATTAATGAATACCTCCTGGCAGAGATCTGCATACTCTTATCGTCTAATTAAGTGCTCACATCAAGGGCGAATGCCCTTTTCATATGTTGTTCTTGTATTTTTAATCTTCCTTAATAAAAAACAAAAAACAAAAAACAGCGCTGTAAAAATAATTTTTCAAATTTTAATTTTGTCATTTAAGTTAAAAGTTAGACAATTTATTTACGTATCTGTGGTGCATTATTTCATTAATATACTGTGTCTTTCCACAGATGGCATCAAGTCTTCATTTGATTGCAGTCCTCTGTTTGACCAGTGGACTGTGGATTGGAGCAAATGTAAGTAATATATACATGTATTTTAGAAAGATGTTGGTGCTTTAACACTTGATCTTTAAACACTCTCTGAGCCCAACATCATGTCTTCAACACATTCTGTCATTTCTATATTTTTACTTCACAATAACTACCAGTGCAATAAAATGTAGTGAGCAAAGCTGTGGATAAAACACAGTAAAACACATAATAAAGTTGAGTTAAGTAATATCGATTTTTATTTTTTTATGTTCACAGGCGTACTATGAAGGTTGGTACTTTGGGAGGTGGACGGTTATAATACAGCTGCCGGCTCTTTGTGACTCCTGTTCAAGTTTTTTTAGTTTGCAAATTGATGGTTTTTAAGATTGCTGCTCTCCTGAGCAGATGAATAAAGCTTTGTTGTCTTTATTATTATTATCTATAATATCCATAGACCTGAAAAATGAAGCCAACACAGAAGCAACAAAACCTGCAGTTCCTCTAATGTCCACTTGGCTCCATGAGCGAGTCAATACCAAATGACACCAATATTAAAATGTTCAACTTTAGAACAGAAATAAACATGTTTACGTACCTGGTGCAAAAACAACTTTTGTCTTTATAGCTGATTTCAACATTCTGGAAATCTGTACAAAAATAACTCACCTCATCTATGTTTTATTAAGTCCTTGAGTTATGCATATTTCAGGGTGGGACTGCTTGAGTGACAGGCAGTCTGCTGATAGCGCCCTCGGCTTCTCAGTCAGATCCACCCCTCACTCCTCCACAGCTCCACCCTCTCACCCAAATATGCTCACTTCTGACTCCAAAAAACTGAGATAGCCTCTGCCGAAATGCCAAACTTAAGGCAGTCTATGGGGACTGACTCGCTCTTGGAGCCAGCCTCAATCGGCCATTAGAGGAGCTACATTTTTTAGCACCTCAGTGTTGACTTCATTTTTTTTTAGCCCCAGACGCTGCTGCTTGGTAGCCTGGAAATCCAAACTCAAATCTAGAAAGATTTCGAGTCTGGCCCTCACTGATACACCCTTCCTACCGAAGGGGCGGCACTAACTGAGGCATATTAAATGCCGCCGAATGCAGTTGGATAGCACGATGGCCAGTCAGAGCAAAAAACAAGGTGACGTATTCATTGCACTAAGCCCCATTTGTTTGCCGACCAGTGGGGCTAACTGATATATTATGCTTTTGCCGTATCCAGTCGTCAAAACATCAAAAACGTCCTTCCTGGAAGCGAAGGCTTCTAGGGCAGGCTTCTGTTCCTCTCTCATGGAAAAAGATAAGTGTAGTTGGCTTACTGTTAAACTGAATGGACGCGGTCCTTCGGCAGCTGCCATCTTGGCTGTTTACTGTCCGACTCCTGCGGCGCAGCACTGTCTTCATCATGTTACGCCCGCCCAGAGCCCGCCTCTGTCAGACAGACTGATCTGATTGGTCTGATAGGCAATTCAGTGGGCTCTGCTCGTCGGGGTCAGATCCCCGTGCAGTGCAAATTAGAATTTGCTGGGGGCGGGGCATCTGGATTTCCAGGTTAGCTGCGTGGTTCATTCTGACCGTTAAAAGATTCCTTCTTACTGCACTTACAGTCAGTGATGGTAGATAAAATCCACTTTCCTCCTTCTGTGCAAAGATTTATTAAGTTCATTATATTAATAATTCTAAATAATGAGGCCTGTAGATTTCCTCCCATTCTTTTCACTGGACATCCTCTCAGATCAGACAGATGACTATAGCAAACAACTCTCAGTGTACATTTGAATTTTGTATTAAGACACTGGAATAAATCTGAACCTATGACTTAAATCACGCCAGCCAGATGAACCAATCATAGTGTTTCTATTTCTCTAATCATCTTCGACTGTGTTGTAGACGTATGCTGGGACCCCTGTAAGGTCTGCCCTCCTGGTTGGACTCTGTTTGAAGATCACTGTTATGTGTACGAGCATACTGCAAAGACCTGGGCTGATGCAGAGGTACTTTGTGGAATAATATGAGTTAGAACTGCCAAACCCATTTCATTACTACTTCAAACCAGCTCATTCTTACAACAATCATTCGGTGAAGGAAGCAAATTTCTCTTTATGTCCTCATTTAACTCATTCCATCTCTCAGTGACTTTCTCTTACTCCCTTTATCTTTTTTACCTTCACACTCCGTCTTTGTCATTAGGCTTCCTGTATTGACCAGGGTGGGAATCTGGCATCGATCCCTGACAAACACGCGTTTGAATTCATAAAAAAGATAATCCACAGAGCGACAGGCAAACATTCTCGTGCTTGGATTGGAGGACATGATGCCCCAGAGGTGAGTGACTTAACAATTAATGTGATGCGATGCAACGATGCGAGCGTGATACTGGTTATATATTTTGTTTTTAATTTAATGTTAAATAAATTTAATGTCATCTTGTTGATGAGAGTCTGACAGGACAAACCAGTGATCAACAGCAACTGCTTTCTAAAGACACTTTTATTTGATACCACATAGTAAAGATGCAACGGGAAATGAGGGAAGGGTCCACGGGAGGGGAATCAATTTATTGGCCAAAGTATGTCCAGTGACCAATGTATTGGACTCCTGGGTCAACGCCCTGGATGGAAACTGTGGAGCATGCTCAGAGCGTCTCGGCCAGTTTGGGTCTGATTGACTGTATACATGCAGGAGGAATTCAACTCCCAATCACATTATCTGGGTGTGTTAGTCTGACTTTGAGAAATTCGATTTAATACAGTTTCAGTCAAACTAACATGTTTACATGAATTTCAAAAGTCCCATTTTAGTCGGACTAACGCAATAAATTGATTTTCTCTGATGTAATGTAATAGCCCTAGACCAACAGGACACCCAGTCTGTGCATCATCTCAACAGAAGGAGACATTCATTTTTTGTTTCAGTTGGACAAACAAAATTATGTTCTGCCTCATCGTGTTGGAGTGATGGCTGGTGTCTCAGATGCAGATATTTCTTCACTATCGGTAGGATGAGATGCCACTGGAGGTAAAATTTCATTTTTGTGATTAGACTGAACTGACCCTTAAAATTTCTCCTCTTAGGAAGGCAAGTGGCTTTGGAGTGATGGTACCAAGTTTGGCTTTACGTCCTGGAATGCCGGGCAGCCCGACAACTATCAACAAAAAGAACACTGTGCCGAGATAAACCCTGCGAGTATGTGCTCAGTTGTTGAATTCTTGCATGTGATTTTTCTTTTGAAATATTCTGGAAATCAATTCTCAATATTCACCTTAGAAAATGTTATCTTTTGTAACTGATTATCGGATATAACCTGGAGTATGAATTATATTTGTAATGTATACATTTGATGAAGGAAAAGCAAAAAGGTTGTGGCAGATACCGCTAAAGCAGCTAATGCTCTGTGCTGGAAATTCACCGTACTTCAAAATAACATTTGTCATTTACAAACATGACACGTTTGTGAGTCACTTGTGGTCCATGCAGAATGGACCCGTGACCCACCAGTTGGGAGCCAATGCTCTAAAGTATTAGAGTCGGTTGTGTGTAAAGCCAAAACTATGAGTTAATAATCTACAACTTCTTTGACAGAAACTGAATATTTTGGACTTTATGAGCAAAAGGTCCAGAGGTGAAATGGAATGGAATATAATCAGTGTGTTTTCTTTCGTGTTTAATCACCTAAAAATGTTGCTGTGTTTTCATAACCTCAGAATGAGCTGTTAATATTTACATAGGGAGCAAGTCCTCATCAGAGATCACCATGTTTCCCGCCATGTTTCTACAGCAGCCCAGAATGGACAAACCAAACACTGCTCTCGAGGGGCATTTGCTTTTTCATGTTTTTGCATCGGCTACCGTAGTTAGCAGCCTCTCTAGTCCGAGTGAAACTGTTTAATTCAGTGTTTTTACCGGTTTTAATCCAACTCAGTCTCACTCCGAAGTTGCTGAAATCCAGCACTTCAGTGGTCAGTGATTTCCGACGTGAGACACCAGTGAAAAAAGCCATATTTTCGCATCTGCATGATACCCGGCTGGTTGCCGTTATCGTTGAACAGCGCCTGGTGGCATCAGGGGGAAAGGCAGCAGAACAACAACAAAAGTTAAGGCAGCGAAAATCCGACTAATGTGGCCGGGACAGTGCTGGGTCCAACAACCACCAACCTTTACCTCGGATGGTGGTGTTCACTTCCTGTAAGATTGTAAAAATCCTGTTCTTTTACCCTAAACCTAACCACATGTGTGTGTTGGCAAAACGTAACGTGCATTTGCTGTTGAAGAAAGAAAATCATCAAATTGTGGTGTTGTACCGATATAGGACATTTATTTTGAAAGAGACAGCATGTTAATGGTACATTTCCTGAGAAAACAGAAGTGTATTTTGAAAACAGACAATGCATGTAAGTTGACACATCTGACATCCCAGAATGTCAATAACCAACGCACCCAGGGTAGCTTACATGTCGTGTCTCAACGTGGAAAGTCCATGACCAAATGTCTCAGCTCCAGGTAAAATCCTCCTGAACAATGAACTCAAACAGAATCCTGACCAGGACTTGGCACATGGGAGAAGTTCAAGCTGGTTGCCATCAGCAGTCCTCACTGCTAGATGCCACTAAATTCTACACACTGCTCCTTTAATACGTCAAATTTGGCTTTAGGAAACTGGGACAACTTTTGACATTGTACAGCCTACACCAACTGATGAATGAATCAAATAATAAGTACGATATCATCATAATTAAACTAATCATTCTCTGCAGCTCTAATTGTTTGTTATCTTTTGAACTCTAGGTATGTTCAACGACCTGCCTTGCTCATTTAAGAATCCTTATGTTTGTGGCAAGGAAGTGTGAAGATCCCCGTCATGTGCTGACACATCTGCCATGGTGATGGCACAACCCACAATGATGTCACCTCCACCAGGGCGTCAAGCCTTGATGACTTGATCAGTGCTGGAGGACCTATTGAATTAATTAATTTTGGTTAATTCAATAAACATAAATCCTGTTGAGGAATCTGTCTCACGCTCAGTATTTCAATGTGTAATATCAATCAATCAGTCGGTCAGTCAGCTCATTAATCATCTAGTCAATCAATCAATATTTTACCTGTTCATATATCGGCATATACAATGGAAAATGGTAACATTTTGTATATCTGTAGCTATGAGCTTTTTTACAACCATTAAATGGCACATACAAGTCAATCCATTTAAAAGGATAAAGATTATCCAGCCTGCCTGTTTCTGCTGATATAGTCAGATAAACTTGACCTTATTAACTACAAGTCAGAGCAGATGGCCATGACGTGGGGTCCCACAGGGATCCGTTTTGGGACCCCTCTTGTTTAATCTCTATATGCTTCCATTAGGCCAGATCATACTAAATAATAATGTACCCTACCATAATTATGCAGATGACATGCAAATATACATATTGCTTTCACCAGGTGGTAATTGACCTGTAGAATGCCTGTGTCACTGTTTTGAGCAAATGATTGGATGCATCAAAAAAAAATTAAAGTCAACAGAGATAAGCGTGTCAGTCCCACAAGAAACCTTGGTGCTATCCTGGACTCAGATTTAAATTTCCACAGCCACATTGAATCCAAAATGCCATCTGCCTACTACCATTTAAAAAATATTGTTAGAGTCAGAGGAATAATGTCAAAGTGAAACAAAAACAAAAACAAAATAGAACAGGCTGCAGTGAGAGTCTCTCTCCATGGGATATTTAAAAATAGCAGCTTTGTGCATTTAGTCCTTCTCAGGCAAGCTCAGGGGTTTAGTGTTGTCAGAGCCCATGCTAAGATGCACCGCAGCACTTTTTTTCTCGTCAAGTGAGGATTAGAGTATATACAGTTCACATAATCAGGTTGAAATTAATATATATAAACGCATGAAGATCCACTCATTACTAAAAGTGTCTGTCCCATAAAAACTAAAGTGATGGTTAAAGTTGTCACAGTGATTTACTGTGACATGTCTGACACAGAAATTTAAGGTGTGTTGATTGATTCTTGTCATCAACTCATGCATTGAGTAACATTACAAGTTAAAGCTCCACCTTAAAAGTTGCTGGTTAACGCCCCGGTGAATAAAGTTGTTTTTTTTCTCAGACTCCAGCTGCTGTGAGAGGCAGCAACACATCCTTTCATTTTATAGTTACAGTTTACTAATAAAACTCTCCACAGTATGAACAGTGGTTACGTGTATGTATCTGGCCCTCTTGGCTCTTACTGACCTGCACTCTGTTGTCAGATAAATTGGGGATGCACCGATTTTAAAATTCTGGGTCGATACTGATACACATGTTTTTATATTGTTGTTTATGTTGTTTTTGTTATTTTTTTCCCCCATTTTGTTCCAGGGAAACAGAGAAATCTACACATTGAAAAATAACTTCTCAGAAATGAAGCCCCTCACTACACTAGCTTTGAATGAGCGTGCGTTTTATCATGCAAAGTTATGACACAACCTTTTATTTAATCTTTCACATGGAAAAACATCTTTTTACAAAAAACTGCTTGAAAAGAATTTTTACCAGAGGTGAGAGGAAGTCACACATGTGCAAGTCATAAGCAAGTCTCAAGTCACGACCTTCAAGTCTCAAGTAAATCCCAAGTCACTGTGGTGAAAATCAAGCAAGTCAAACTGCCTTGCTCATCAAGCAAGTCGAGTGAGGTCACTGGTCAGGTCAAGCAAGTCACGAGTCGAGTCGTACTCACAAACTCATCAATATAATATAAAGTGCACCCAATGGTGGAATGTAACTTTACATATTTACATTATTTACTCAGGTACTGTCAGTACAAACCTGAGAACAGCTGAGTTAATAACACACTTTTAAAATCCCCAAATGTGAGCTGGGCAGGAAGGGGAGGCCAAAAACAGTCACTGGGGAAACTATGTGATGGTGTGGCGATGGCCCTTTTCTTTTTCTTTTTTTCTTTTTTGAAACTGTCAAATTTTGAAATAAAAAAGTAATCTTGCTTAAAATATTGAAGAAATGTGTCATCTTTAACCTCATGCCTTTTGGAGATCAGTTCATCTTCTACTCACCTAACTATTCACAGTCAAGTATTTTTGATCAGGGGTGCCCAAACTGAACACTGCAACAGAATAAAGCTCATTTTGGTATTGAAAAAAGCAAAAGCAAAGCCTAAACCAGTCACCCATCTGCCTGAGAGTGAATAACTCGTGTTCACAAATATTGACTGAACTTTCTCAAATATTGGAATTCTTGACTTTGGTGGCGCTCCAATTACAGCACAGCACTGCTGCTGGCCTATTGGCTCATGCTGATCCTCTTGATCTAAGTTCAACAGAACCAACTTAATTCAACACCCCTGAGGGCTTTATTCAAGTCTGCGGATTACCTTTCCAGCTGTAATCATAGAAATCTAACAGGATTTTCAGTACGTAATATTTACCTGCAGCAACAGAGGCTATGAAATGTGTGATCAAGCAAAAATGGATTATAATAGAGGTTTGGGAAGTGATGGCTACAGTGTAGAAGAGGATGGGGTGAACATTGTAGCTCCTGGTTGATGTTGTATGGGGTCTGATTATGGATAAGGTGTGTAATTATAAAAATAGTAAGAGATTTGTTTTGTTTATATGACAGCAATTATCAGTTGACTAAAGATCAGATAAACATGGTGACTTTTATCTTCCATATTGTGACACTTCCCTTAATCAATATCCACCGACATACAGAGGAGCATCTCTTTGGAACGACCCTCTTCATCTCTACAATCATCATCCACATAGATCGCTATTCAAAAAACATCTGAAAAGGACTCTAATTTGCAAAGACGCTTAACACTTCATTAATTTATTTATTATTCGTTTGCTTGTTTGTTTGTTTTTGGTAAATTGTACATCTTTTACAATTTTGTTTTACTTCTTAGTCTGGAATTCTTGTTCAATCATGCAGTCTTTGCTTTTATCTCTTTCACTTTATGTATGATTGTTGTCATTAATGGGGGGGGCAGTGAACAATGAAACAGTCAAAAGTGCTGAGCTTTTGACCCTGAGCACCATTCCAGGAACTGCTTGGTGTCTTCCAACTTAAAAGCCTCTGCATCAAACTCCACTCAGAAAACCTCAGTAAATCTTACAACAGTTTTGGCGCTTTGATCATGTGAGTGTTTTTATTCTGTGAGAGAATATAAAATCCAAATGTTTGGATGGAAAATCTATAAAACATAAAATGATGGGACTCACTCATATGTAGTCACACACAAAGTGTTTCAGCAGCTGGAGGCGGCTTTTGCAATTATTTTTAATGATAATGAAGCTTTTTGCTGAAAAAACTTCTGTGGTCTTCTGTGTTGGTCACAACAACAAGTTTACAGTTGGTAAACAGCGGGAAAGTGGTGTTAGTGGTTGCTGGACACCCAGAGCTATACGACTTTACAAACTGCAATAGAAAGCAGCAGGTGAAGAAGCATGCAAGTGCAGTACTTGAAACGTCCATCATGGAGGAGAAGCTCCTGGACCAACCGGTAGTACTCGCCATGATCCAGCCTCTTTTTTTTTTATTCATTCATTCATTTAAGACCTTTATTTGTCCCAGAGGGGCAACTGATTCTGCTGCAGTAGCAATAAAAACAACAATGACAACAAGGTTGACACACACAAGGCAACAGTCACATAAAATCAGTCCTAACTAAATAAATAAAAACGCATACTTGAATAAAATGTGAACGAATGATGATGCTACCTGTACTGTACAGAGTTAAGCAGTGAGATGGCAGAGGGTATGAAGGAGAATTTGTATCTGTTAGTTCTGGCTAATGGTTGTCTGAGACGGGAACCAGCGGGCAGGCAGTTAAAGTCTGAATGCAGGGAGTGAGTGCTGTCGGACATGATGGATTTTGCCTTCTTTGATAGCTGGTTATTGTACAGTTCTGAAAGGGTTTTTTGCTGAGTGCCAATGATTTTACTGCTGACTTTTGTTATCTTGGTTAATGAGTTTTTCTGTTTCAGATTGAGTGATGCAAACCAGCAAATAAAAGAAAAGGTGACAACAGACTCAATAAAAGATCTATATAGATTTTAGGGTCTCACGTACCCACACAGATCTCTGTTTATCTGCTGACAGCCTCTCACCCTCAACCAGAGCTACAGACAGCACCCTCTGCCTCAACATGGCAGCAGCTACACACTGATTACTGTCAAATAAAAAAACAAACAGCCCAACTTAATATATATTACATGGATGATCAAATACGTAAGGAAGTAACACATCATTTTACACCTAATTTCAATACCCATACAGTGATGCAGACAAGGGTGTCATTTCATTTGAACATAGCAGAGGTCCTATATTAAGTTAGGGAGTTTGGGGTCCCCTCTCAGGAAATGTGAGCTGCAAACACTTCATTTGCTGCATTCTGTTAATTTTTTCTGCGTCAAAATTTGGTGTAAATATCTTGATTTATGTAAAGGAAAACACAATATTCAGACTGCAGATGACAATTCAAAAAAAGATGGAACATAATACAGGTTACAACTGGTATCATCATAATATTATTCTGAAATGTTTCCTTTCACATCTGTCAAACAATTCCCATTTGTTTCAAGGTAATACTGCACAAATTATATATTAGGACAGACATGAATGTTAGGACGATATACAGTAAAGGGCCATAGGCTGGAATCAAACCCATGGCCACTGCGGCAAGGACAGTGCCTTTACACATAGGACGCCCAGTCTAACCACTGAGCTGCTGATTACCAGTTTTATTCATTCATTCAATTCATTTTCCATAGCCGCTTATCCTGTTGGGGGTCGTGGGGGGTGGAACTTATCACAGGGCTGACATTGGGTGAGGGGACGCCAGACTATCACAGGGCTGACACATAGAGACAGACAACCATTCACACCTATGAACAGTTTACAGTCATTAATTAACCTGCATGTCTTTGGACTGTGGGAGGAAGCTGGTTCAAACCAGTGAGGCAACAAAGCTAACCGCTGCACCACCGTTACGCCCTTACAGCTTTAAGCTCCCAGAATTTTCATGTGATGTTAAAGGTATTAAACGTGTAGTAGCCCATAATTTTGTGATTTTTTTTGTTTGTTATTATTGACATCATGTAGAGTGTTGCACTTTTCGGTCCATCACTCAGCGTCATATCTCAGGAACAGAAGGGGAGACATTTGGTCAGATACTGAATTGGTGACTCTAATCTTGAAACTGTGCTGACTGTATAGATCTTCTGTGTGTGAAGCGTCCATGTTTTCACTGACATGGATGTTGAAAGAAATTCAGAGCTGATGATTTTATAGCTGAAGACCACAGGAAACATTTTCATGGATCAAACACAGTATTTAATAAAGACTCGACTGAGGAGAATCACAGTTGGACATACAGAGTGTAACTCATTGCCCAGTTCTTGCATTTAACCTAAACACTATTCTCTTGCGAGTCACTCCATGTTCCTAAATAAGGTAGGTCTGTCCCGATCTATGGTTTTAGGAAGTTTCTATTGGTTACTGACTTTAAACAACAAGCACGCTCACCTAGCTCGCTCTAAATTACCTCGACTGTCTATGACAAAATAGACATTTCTAAAATGAGACTCTCGTCTGTTGAGCCTGGAGCACAGGGCAATCTCCCTTAAACTTGGAAGCTATGGCAATGGAGCCAGCCAACCTTATCTGGGCAGCTGTACTCCCTCCGCCACAACTGGGAGACAATAGATGGAGTGCATACATACCAAAGGTCATGTAGTCTGACCTCGAGTCCTCTTTTAGGCCTCCTGCTGACCTGGCTGTCACTTTAAGGATAGCTATCGCCCATCTCCTTTACTGACCACAGCTAAAGGCTGTAACACAACAAAATTTCTTCACACATATAAACTGCAGGAGAAACTTGACTGACGCACAGAGGCAAACAACCCTGGGGCTGTAATTCTAATGTTTTATTTGTACTGATAAATATTATTAATGTTCAATTATTAGTCTAAGTCTTTTAATCCCAGCTCTTAATAGTGTCTGCCAAGTTCATGACTCTTGTTTTGTCTGTTTTGTACATGTTGGCATGTGGTTTTATGTTTATGCTCTGTAAAGTGACCTTAGGTGTTTGGAAAGATGCCTATTAAATAAAATGTATTATAATTATTTTCTTACTAATTTTCAATTTAGTCATTATTTGGCCATTTGGTTTTCCTCAAGTTTGAGCCAAGACATTACAAATTATTCATTACAATAATTAAACATTACATTGTGATCAAACAAAGACAAACCACAGGTGTTGGAGTCAGAACACTCGCAGAGAAGATATATAAACTGTGGGTTTCCCTCTCAAAGACACCCTGCTACCTGCTACTGCTGCAAGTGCAACCTCACCTGATCATCACATCAAGGTAAGACTCTCATTCCTGCCTGTCATCACTGCATCAGCTGTTCTCATTCATATCTACAGAAAAGACTTTTTATCTTTTCATATTACATTTAATTTTCACGTTAATTTTCAAATGTTGCTGCAAGAAGAATCTAGCAAATTTTAATTTCGCAATTTGAATTCACAGTTTGCATTTCTAATATACTGCGTCCTCACACAGATGGCATCAAGTCTTCTTCTCATTGTGGTCCTCTGTTTGACCAGTGGACTGTGGATTGGAGCAAATGTAAGTAATATGTATGTTTATTTTAAAAAGATCTCTGGTGTTAAGACACCTGAACCTTAACATGAACCAGTCCTCTGAGAGCTCCTCCAGCCCAACATCATGTTTTCAACATGAAATATCAATGTTATATTAATATTTTGCAACAGGAAGGAAGTGAAGAAAACACATTTTGAGAAACAAAAGTTAAAATTATATTATCTGTATTTTAAATTAAAATCTGAAGTTACAAACAGAAGCAAATCCAAGATGAGTCTGATACTAAAGATCATGTCTTTATCTCCACAGGCGTCATGTGAAGGTTGGTGCTTCTCAGAATGGTGGAGGTGAAATCCTGTAGCTGCCACTTTGTGACTGCTCTTCAGTTTATTGATAGACTACAAAAATGAATTTCAACATTGCTCCATGCTCAAAAGCTTCTGTCTATAAAGAATGAGCTGAGGAACAATATGCTCACAGCTCCACTGGATTTAGATTATTGGAGGGTTTTTCCATGATTGTCTGTCTAATCATCTTCAATTGTGTTACAGATGAGTGCTGCAGAACCTGCCCCGATGGTTGGACTCTGTTTGACCTCAGGTGTTACCAGTTCCACCACGCTCCAAGGACCTGGGCTGATGCAGAGGTATGTCTTGAAATGATGTCTTTTCTAATTGACACACTGTATTTGTGGTGCACGCTTTAAACCAGCTGTACTAGAATCACTCAGTAGTAAAAGTTCTCATATGAACATTTTTATATGAGTGAGGCTCTCAAACAGCTTCACAATTATCTGCGACTGAATCTGACACTTTGTTGTTTTGAAATATGCAGAATTTTATTGTGGACAAGAATTAACGTCCCGCAGTGTCATGCCTTCATGAACCAGTCAAGTTGCTTCTGCAGTTTACATCCATGTCTGTAAAAACATGGATGCTTCACACTAGAGATGCACAATAGATTCGGTCTGTCATCTGTATTGGCCATCATTGGCTCTAAAATGAGAATCAGAATCAGAATGTTTTTTGTTATATTGCACAATGAATGAATATTACATACACTGAAGAGTATACATGCACAATATGATGTTAATTCCACTACAGAAGAGACTTAATGATCACTAAAATTAGGTGGGAAAAAAAGTGGATATGTCAATACTGGTAACGGCCAAATGAGTTGTTATACATCAGCATATCTGATATTGGCAATAAATCCAATATCGACATCCCTACTTCACACACATCTTCCCCCGACAGCACAGAAGATCTATACAATCAGCACAGTTTCATGATTAGAGTGACCATTTCAGTATCTGACCAAATGTCTCCCCTTCTCTTCCTGAGATATGACGCTGAATAATGACCAGAAAAGTATTTTATGCTAAATATTACAATGTCACAGTGAAGCTGACCTATGACCTTTTGGATGTAAAATGTCATCACTTCATCATTTTATCCTTTTTTTCATTTGTGCGAAGTTTTGTCATCATTTATGCAAGAATTCTTGAGTTATGGCCAAAAACACGTTTTGTGAGGTCACACTGACCTTTGACCTTTGACCATCAAATTGTTATCACTTTATTTTTCAGTCCAAGTGGACGTCTGTGTCGAATTATAAGAAATTCCATTAAGGCGCTCTAGAGATATCATGCTCACGACAATGGGACAGGTGGACAGACAACACCAAAATGTTTGCTCCACACTGTGCGTCACATGACACGCCATCCTACGGCAGTCCCTGTGTATTTTCAGCTTCAGTGTTAATTATTAATGAAACCCTTGCTGGTTTTTCTGTTAGCACACAGAGTAACGTTTACGTAGTGATGTGAGGAATTCGACACACTCAATCTCTGTCACATTCTCACTTTGTCTCCAACATAATGTAACTCTCTCTGTGCTCATCCAGCTTTCCTCATCTCTGTATTATTTTTTCTCACTTTGTCTTTTTTCTCTCCACACTTTATTCTCCTCATCAGCAATTCTGCACCACTCTCGGTGGGAATCTGGCTTCCCTCCACACCCAAGAACAGTACAAAGCCTTCAGACAAGGGATCCTGAGAGTGACTGGCACACATACAAACACTTGGGTCGGAGGCTACGATTCATCAGCCGTGAGTCCACCTGTTCTTTACCGTACATGCTGTAACCAGTCTTTGATAGAAACATCAACAGTTAAAACATAACTGAAATACATCAAGCCGGATTTATAAATGAAGTTCATGGCTATGTAAAAAACCTTTCTTTCAGGAGGGTGTGTGGCTCAACAGTGACGGTTCACTGTTTGACTTCAAAGACTGGGCCAAAGGGGAGCCCAACAACATTGGTGGAAATGAAAACTGCATGGAGATCAACTTTAAAGGTTAAAGTTCATCATCTGTTGTCTTCTTGATTGGAATTTTTTTTTAATTGAAAAGCGGTGTGGGAAAAAATTATCAATACTGAAAAGGATCTTTTGTAACTCATAACGTGGTGGAACCTCACATCATTACTGTGTTTCATTTTTTAAAGCCCAGCCAACTTTTGTATGCAGGGCCCATGTGGGTAGTAAATGTGCTGAAAACTGTGCCCGATATGAGATTGTCAATGGGTTCCATAATAGCCCCATGCCAGTTGCCCACATGGATGGGTTTATCTGTGGGCCCAAGATTAGAAGCCCATTTTGGGCTCATACCCATTTGGTACCAGGTAGCTGTAGCATTACCCATGTGGGTCCCACAGGTGAACTCATCTATGTTGGCATGTGGCATGGGGCCATTATAGGACCTGTGGACAATCCCATATAGGGCCCATTTTTTCAACCTATTAAATACCCACATGGGCCCCATTCAAAACAACAGTTTAGCACGTGCTTTCATTTGCAACAGTGAAAACAGTTTATAACTCAGGTTTTGGAGAATGTTATAAAAAAGTTTCAGGTAATTGAGAAAAGGCAAACAATGCAATGTAAAAAATGCGTAGCAGAGCCCTCTGACGTGCTATCATTGTTTGTCTACAGGACAGGATTTCGTCAATGACATACCGTGTGATCAGAAGAAGGCTTTTGTTTGTGCCAGAGACCTGTAATCACTCCCCTCCGTGACACATCAGCTGTGGTGATATCACATCCCCACTGACAGCGTCACTTCTATCAGGGAGTCGAGCCTCGACGACATCGCTGCTGGAAGATCTCTTGACAAATCTGAATTGATTTCAGCTTCATCAATAAACACATATATCCTGTTCAGCAATCTGCCTCACCTCTTTATATTACCATCTCATCCATAAAGCTCAGTGTTTACAAAAAACTGTTCTGAAACATTTTCACGTAACATCTCTGAAGTACAGTGTTGTAGGAGCAACACCTTTAGAAAATGTTTGCACTCATAATAAAGTTTGAGGCACCACCCTGCTATGGAGGGAAGCAACTAATCAAATTAATAACTCTGGAAACCAATTATTAATTCGTCAGAACACTTATCAATAATGAATCAATCTCAATATCTGGGTTATGAATTCTCTATGCAGTGATCTGCTCAAAAGAAATATTCACAGACAACGACTTGGCGATAAATGAAGATTTATTGAGGGCGAAATGTTTTAACAACTGAGTAAATGAATAGTAAATAAGGATGATATGAAATAACACAAAATCGACAGTATGTATAGATGGATTAAGACAAGAGGTAACACTTGTGTCAGTATGTGACTATAGATGAATTGGGGACGCAGGGATGCCCAAAACCATTTACCGAACGAAACCTAAATTAAGATCAGAATAAATAAGTCTCCTATTTGACATCAACTCTTATCCCAACACAGCAGCTGCATCAGGTGAGGGGGATTTGGCCTTCTTTGAGAAGAGATGACTCAGCCAGATGTTTCTCAGGGACCCCGGACTGCTGCTGGCGACTCCCGGCTTCACTTCACAGCCTTCCAGCAGGGTGATACAAACTGGAACACAGCGGTGAGGGGCGGTGGAGCCTGAGGCCGGGGTCCTTTAGGTGGTTCTCAGGCGGTGGTTCTTTAGGCGGTGGAAAGTCTCTTGTTTTGGCCAAAGAGTCCCTGCTCTGTGGACACTTGGACAAGTGGCTGGCAGCTGCTGGATCCGATGAATCTTTGACGGAGTTGCAGGCCGAACAGAAACTCATCTATTTAGCTATGGCTACTTGCTTATAATAAAATTGAAAATAATCTAGTCAGCCGTTCGATATTATTATCAAAGTTATTATCAACGCGTTTAAAAAAAAACCTGTTGCAATCGGCTGGCTTCGTCGCTGAATGTTAGTGATGGCACAGACAAAAAGAAAGACACCTCAGGATAGACAAAACAATCAAGCAGAACATAAAAGTTTAAAATAATTTTGATCGGAAGAAAAGAAAGAGTTACGGAGGAACCAAATTAAGAGTGTAAAGCGGGGGGAGGGGGGCTCAGTGGCTTAGTGGACAGAGCAGGTGCCCTATGTACAAGGCTGTTGCCGCAGCGGCCCGGGTTCGACTCCAGCCTGTGGCCTTCTGCTGCATGTCATTACCACTCTCTCTTTCTCCCCTTCACACTTAACTGCCCCATCTGTAAAGGCAAAAATGCCCCAAAAAATATCTTTACAAAAAAAAAGAAATATGCGCTGATCTCAATAGTTTTATCCCACCAGCTTGAGGGTGCGTGTTCACAGTAAGGTGGGTCTCTTAGTTTAGACATTACTTTATTTCGGAGGAAACTGAAATGAACTTTAATGAAACTTTATTTTGTAAGATTATATACTTTTAACGTGTTACGCGCGATACACACATACTCTTCCCATTATGGTCAAAATCGGCCCTTAACATCAAATTAAATTTAATATGATTATTATACTGCATATCTCAGCAGAACACAAGTATAAATGTTTTGTGCACAAACACTACAAACTAGTCTGTGATTGCATCAACATACTAAGAAGCACATATTAATTAAGACAAGTTGATTAATCAATCCAACTATATTTTAACTCGAAATATAGGCCCTTCTTAACTATAGTCACAAGATGGCAGTATGACTCCATGTTAAATGGGGGATTAAAAACATGAAATTATAATTCACTTATACTGTGACCTACAAAGGTTAAAAAAAAACATCATTCAACTAACAAACAAGGATTAGGCACAGTTAATGTTAGAACATGGATAAAATGTATAGTTTTACTTTCAAGAGACATTTCAAGTTGGTTACAAGAGAAACTTAGTCTCTGCTCAGGAATGCATGCTGATGTTTTACACTTAATGGACAAAAGAGCATGCGCACAGTTTGAGGTTTAACCAACGCTGTTCCTGAATCAGCCATTTTACACTATATATGTGCACACTGAGCAAGTTTGATCAGTTTCCCATCACGTCTTCACTCTTTCATTCTGAGCCCCACTTTATTTATAAACTCTTCCTCATTAACCTGCATGGTGTGATAATCACACCAGATCACAAAACTTCTGAGTATTTTTCAGGCATTTAGTATTCCTCTGATGATCTGTGTTGTGTAAAAATGGTTATTTTGCATTTCATGCCTCAGTTATCCACTTAATGCAAGACCTTTTCAGCCAGCCACCATTGTTACACACAGCAAACATGCAGGTAACACCTCAACATGTGCACTCGTACCAGCAGGTATAAGGACAGTAGTGCCCACACTATAATGTGATCTAGATGCTAATCTGAGAAGCAGATACATCAGATGTACAAACACAGTGACAGAGCTGTGACACTGTGTCCCAGACTTCACTATGTGAAACTGTTTTTAGGCAGCAGCATTTGATCAGCTCACTACACCTGTTTTAAATATCTCTTAACAATATGACAGCCCTGTTGTTTAGTAAACACTCATGATGTGTGAACAGCTGTTGTGTTTAAGAAGTTAACTCACATATACGACATATGTTTGTAAAGCAGAGATTCTTGTGATGTGAATAATGCCGACCATTTCAAGATACAACAACCACAGCAGGTTCAACCAATGCGTCTGTCAGACAAACAACAAACAATCTGTTAGCTTACAACTAACACCTATGAAGACACGCTGTAATTCATCGATTGATAACAGTCAAACAAAAATGGCCTTCAAACACTGGCAAAACATGAGAGAGGATAGCTTTTTTATTTTATTTGTACTGATAAATATCATGAATGTTTGGTTATTTCTAGCCCCTGGCATTCTGTCATTTTGCAAAAGTGGCCCCTGGGCAAAGCAAGCTGAGTATCCCTGCTATACAGTCTTACTGTTTTTATCCCAGCTCTTAATAGTGTCTGCCCAGTTCATGTCCCTGGTTCTGTCTGTTTTGTATATGTTCATGTGGTTTTATTTTTATGTTCTGTAAAGTGGCCTTAGGTGTTTCGAAAGGCGTCTATTGAATTTAATGTATTATAGTTATTTTTAATATTGACTTTCTTAGAATGAGCGTTACAGTTTTTCCTCAAGCGTCTTTACTAATTATTCATTACAGTAAGTAAACAGTATCCTGTAATCAGAGACAGGGTGTTGGAGTCAGAACACCCCCAGAGAAGGTATATAAACTGTGGGTTTCCCTCTCAAAGACACCCTGCTACCTGCTACTGCTGCAAGTGCAACCTCACCTGATCATCACAACAAGGTAAGACTCTCAATCCTGCCTGTCATCACTGCATCAGCTGTTTCCATTCATATCTACAGAAAAGACTTTTTATCTGTTCATTATTACATTTAATTTTCACGTTAATTTTCAAATGTTGCTGCAAGAAGAATCTAGCAAATTTTAATTTCGCAATTTGAATTCACAGTTTGCATTTCTAATATACTGCGTCCTCACACAGATGGCATCAAGTCTTCTTCTCATTGTGGTCCTCTGTTTGACCAGTGGACTGTGGATTGGAGCAAATGTAAGTAATATGTATGTTTATTTTAAAAAGATCTCTGGTGTTAAGTCACCTGAACCTTAACATGAACCAGTCCTCTGAGAGCTCCTCCAGCCCAACATCATGTTTTCAACATGAAATATCAATGTTATATTAATATTTTGCAACAGGAAGGAAGTGAAGAAAACACATTTTGAGAAATAAAAGTTAAAATTATATTATCTGTATTTTAAATTAAAATCTGAAGTTACAAACAGAAGCAAATCCAAGATGAGTCTGATACTAAAGATCATGTCTTTATCTCCACAGGCGTCATGTGAAGGTTGGTGCTTCTCAGAATGGTGGAGGTGAAATCCTGTAGCTGCCACTTTGTGACTGCTCTTCAGTTTATTGATAGACTACAAAAATGAATTTCAACATTGCTCCATGCTCAAAAGCTTCTGTCTATAAAGAATGAGCTGAGGAACAATATGCTCACAGCTCCACTGGATTTAGATTATTGGAGGGTTTTTCCATGATTGTCTGTCTAATCATCTTCAATTGTGTTACAGATGAGTGCTGCAGAACCTGCCCCGATGGTTGGACTCTGTTTGACCTCAGGTGTTACCAGTTCCACCACGCTCCAAGGACCTGGGCTGATGCAGAGGTATGTCTTGAAATGATGTCTTTTCTAATTGACACACTGTATTTGTGGTGCACGCTTTAAACCAGCTGTACTAGAATCACTCAGTAGTAAAAGTTCTCATATGAACATTTTTATATGAGTGAGGCTCTCAAACAGCTTCACAATTATCTGCGACTGAATCTGACACTTTGTTGGTTTGAAATATGCAGAATTTTATTGTGGACTTTCATGACTCATTAAAAAACTATCCACTAAGTCCATCCATCCATTTTCACCCGCCAATCTGGGGCCGGGTCACAGGGGCAGCAGGCAAAGCAAAGCACCCCAGACGTCCCTCTCCCCAGCAAAACTTTCCAGCTCCTCCTGGGGGATGCCAATGAGTTCCCAGGCCAGATGAGATATTTAATCCCTCCAGCGTGTTCTGGGTCTGCCCCGGGGCTTCCTACCAGTGGGACGTGCCCGGAACACCTCTAACTGTAGGCACTCAGGAGGATCCTGATCAGATGCCTGAACCACCTCGACTGGCCCCTTTTGATGCAAAAGAGTAGCAGCTCTAGGCAAGGCAAGTTTATTTGTAGAGCACAATTCGTACACAAAGTAATTCAAAGTGCTTTACAGAAGAAGAAAATGCATTAAAATCACAATACAAAATAAAAACATAAATAATCATTATAAAATGAACTGTAAAAGAGAAGAGTGCAGATAAGATCCTTTCAGTCATATGCACAGTGAAATAGAGCTGTTTTGAGCCTAGATTTGAACATTGTCAGAGTAGAGGCCTGTCTCACATCTTCACAAAGACTGTTCCAGATTTTAGCTGCATAAAACTGGAACCCTGATTCCCCATGTTTAGTCCTGACTCTGGGCACCAGCAGGAGGCCGGTCCCTGAGGTCCTCAGAGTCCCAGATGGTTCATATGGCACTAACATGTCAGAGATGTACTTTGGTGCTAGGCCGTGGAGAGACTTGTACACAAGCAGAGCTGCTTTAAAGTCTATTCTCTGAGCCACAGGAAGCCAGTGTAGAGACCTGAGCACAGGACTAATGTGCTCGTACTTCCTGGTTCTGGTCAGGACCCGAGCAGCAGCATTCTAGATGTACTGCAGCTGTCTTACGGCCCGTTTGGAGAGGCCAGTGAGCAGGCCGTTACAGTAGTCTAACCTACTAGAGACAAATGCATGGATAAGTCTCTCCAAGTCAGGTTTAGACACTATACCTTTGATTTTGGCGATGTTTTTTAGATGGTAAAAGATGGCTCTACTCTGAGCTCCCTCTGAATATCCGCAATCCTCACGCTATCTCTAAGGCTGAGCCCAGCCACCCCCATGGAGGAAACTCATTTTGGCTGCTTGTATCCACAATGTTATTCTTTAAACCACTACCCAAAGCTCGTGACCATAGGTGAGGGCTGGGACCTAAATGGACCAGTAAATGGAAAGGTTTGCGTTCCGGCTCAGCTCCCTCCACACCACGATGGTACAGTGCAGTACCTGCATCACTGCAGACACCGTGCCAAACTGCCAATCCATCTAACGCTCCATTCAACCCTTACTAGTAAACAAGACCCTGATATACTTGAACCCCTTGCTTCAGGTATTAACTCTCTCCCAATCCAGAGGGGGCAATCCATCGTTTTCAAGCAGAGGTCCATGGCCTCAGATTTGGAAGTGCTGACTCTCATCCTGACTGCTTCACACTCGATTGCAAACCATCCCATTGTGTGCTGAAGGTCAGGGTGTGATGAAACCAACAGAACCACCTCATGTGCAAAAAAAGGGGAGGCAGTTCTGAGGTCCCCAAACCAGACCCCTTCCTCCCCTGGCAGCGCTTTGAGATCCTGTCTGTAAATATCACAAACAGGATCTGTGACAAGGGACAACCTGGCTGAGGCCCACATCCACAGAGAACATGTCTGACTTAACGTTGAGTATGTGGACGCAGCTTTCAGTTTGGTCATACAGGGACCGGATAGCTTGTTTCAATGATCCCAGTTCCCTGTAATTCCGTAATCCGCAGTACCCTCCACAAGACTTTCCAAGGGATGCGGTCATAAGCCTTCTCCAAGTCCACAAAACACATGTAGACTGGATGGGCAAACTCCCACAATCCCTCCAGCTGGTCCACTGTTCCACAGCCTGGACAGAATCCACATTGCTCCTCCTGAATCTGAGGTGTGACAATCAGTCGGAGTTTCCTTTTCAGCACCCTAGAGTAAATTTTCCCAGGGAGGCTGAGCAGTGTGTTACCCCCATAATTGGATCACACACTCTGGTCCCCTTTTGTAAAAATAGTCACCACAACCCCGGGCTACCACTGCACAGGCACAATACCCAGCCTTCATGCGACACTGAAAAAGCATGTCAGCCAAGACAGCCCAACACTGTCCAGAGCCTTCAGCATCTCAAGGCGAAACTCATCTGCACCCTGCGCCTTGCTGCTGGGAAGCTTTTTAACTACATCAGTGACCTCTGCCAGGGATATAGACAAAAGTTCCCCAGTCTTCAGGCTCTGCCACCTCCACAGAGGGTGTAATGGTTGGATTCAGGAATTCCTCAAAGTGCTCCTTCCACTGCTCAACATTATCCACAGTTCGATTCGTGCAGTTCTGTCACTCACTCTCTGCTTGTACATACCAGCTCTCGTAGCAGCTCATTACTCTGCTCCTATAGCAGCTCTACTCCTCTCCTCACCATTGATGCAAACAGAACTTTGCAGTTGCTGTGTCTCTTGTGTGACAAAGAATGGATGATGAGAGACTTGTTGTTGAGGTCAAGAAATAAATAAAGACATAAAACAACTCACTATACCCAACACAATGAAGAAAATGGTCAAAAAGATACTTCCTGGCGAGTCATAGCTATCGAGATCTGCTCTTTAGGTGAGAAATCAAGTTTAATTAGTGGCTGTCCACATGTGATTTTAAGCTAATGCAGAGGTGGAGGAAGTACACATCTTTCTGTAAAAGTTGTAATAACTTTGCATTGTCATCTGTTGACGAGATGCAGCGCAACGCGTCCAGTGTGTGCTAGGGCGGCACTTGACGTGCGTCACATGACACACCATCCTACGGTAGTCCCTGTGTATTTTCAGCTTCAGTGTTAATTATTAATTATTAATGAAACCCTTGCTGGTTTTTCTGTTAGCACACTGAGTAACGTTTACGTAGTAATGTGAGGAATTCGACACACTCAATCTCTGTCACATTCTCACTTTGTCTCCAACATAATGTAACTCTCTCTGTGCTCATCCAGCTTTCCTCATCTCTGTATTATTTTTTCTCACTTTGTCTTTTTTCTCTCCACACTTTATTCTCCTCATCAGCAATTCTGCACCACTCTCGGTGGGAATCTGGCTTCCCTCCACACCCAAGAACAGTACAAAGCCTTCAGACAGGTGATCCTGAGAGTGACTGGCACACATACAAACACTTGGGTCGGAAGCTACGATTCATCAGGCGTGAGTCCACCTATTCTTTACCGTACATGCTGTAACCAGTCTTTGATAGAAACATCAACAGTTAAAACATAACTGAAATACATCAAGCCGGATTTATAAATGAAGTTCATGGCTATGTAAAAAACCTTTCTTTCAGGAGGGTGTGTGGCTCAACAGTGACGGTTCACTGTTTGACTTCAAAGGCTGGGCCAAAGGGGAGCCCAGCAACAGTGGTGGAAAAGAACACTGCATGGAGATCAACTTTAAAGGTTAAAGTTCATCATCTGTTGTCTTCTTGATTGGAATTTTTTGAAATATCAATACTAAAGACATTAAAATGATCTTTTGTAATTCATAATGTGATGTAACGTTACATCATTATTGTTTTTGTTTTATTCATACTTTGGATCTGTTTTTATGGTTTTGGATTTGGTTGTGTCTTTTTTTTAAATATGTGCTTTCATTTGCAACAGTGAAAACAGTTTATAACTCAGGTTTTGGAGAATGTTCTACAAAGAAAGTTTCACTTGGTTGAGAAAAGGCAAACAATGTCAATGTAAACAACGTAGCAGAGCCCTCTGACGTGCTATCATTGTTTGTCTACAGGAAAGGACTTCGTCAATGACACACCCTGTGATCAGAAGAAATCTTTTGCTTGTGCCAGAGACCTGTAATCACTCCCCTCCGTGACACATCAGCTGTGGTGATATCACATCCCCACTGACAGCGTCACTTCTATCAGGGAGTCGAGCCTCGACGACATCGCTGCTGGAAGATCTCTTGACAAATCTGAATTGATTTCAGCTTCATCAATAAACACATATATCCTGTTCAGCAATCTGCCTCACCTCTTTATATTACCATCTCATCCATAAAGCTCAGTGTTTACCAAAAACTGTTCTGAAACATTTTCACGTAACATCTCAGAATGAAGATCTCCAGTCAATGTGAGAGCACCATCTACAGGACAAACTGTGCTACAGCATGTAAACTGTCAGGATTATTAGATGGGGAGAGGATCATCATGAGTGTTTGTCATTATATTTTATGTTTTACACTTAATGGACAAAAGAGCATGGGCACAGTTTGAGGTTTAACCAACACTGTTCCTGAATCAGCCATTTTACACTATATCTGTGCACACTGAGCAAGTTTGGTCAGTTTCCCATCACGTCTTCACTCTTTCATTCTGAGCCCCACTTTATTTATAAACTCTTCCTCATTAACCTCAATGGTGTGATAATGACACCAGATTATTGCAGTATTGCATGTATTGTATGCAGCATTTGATCAGGTCACTACACAGTTGTTTAGTAAACACTCATGATGTGTGAACAGCTGTTGTGTTTAAGAAGTTAACTCACTTATACGACATATGTTTGTAAAGCAGAGATTCTTGTGATGTGAATAATGCCGACCATTTCAAGATACAACAACCACAGCAGGTTCAACCAATGCGTCTGTCAGACAAACAACAAACAAATTGTTAGCTTACAGCTCACCTTTGAAGCCTCGCTGTGATCCACTGATCAGTAATCGGTCCTCAAATGTTGGCAAAGGTCGAGATGATCCAAATCCGGTAAATATTCAGTCTAAATACATCATTACATCCATAAAACGCTGCAGACTGCCACTGCATCCTTTGAAATATTCTGAACTTTTCAAAATGGCCACTGCACTCTGACATTTTGATTGACACCTCATGTGACCCAATAGGAGCATTCATGTCCTGCCCACAGACTACAATAGCCAATGGGTGCATGCTGAATCACATACCTTTTCTTTTTACTTTCAGGTACTGCAGCTGTCCTGAGAAAGTGCCTGTTGCATGCAGTACACACACAACCAGGACATACTGCTTTTTATAACATTATGCCCTGAACTTTGACCCTTTTACTTTTATATCCATTAACATGGAGATAAAAGAAACACCACTGAGATTGTCAGAGATGAAGATCAACCTGTTGTTACTTTACAATGTATATACCTTAACTTTAAAGTTATAATAATCTCAGGATGTTTAGGGTTAGGTTAGAATTAGGTAGAAATAGCAAATTGTTTTCATGATTTATGTATGTTGTCCGGGGCGGTACGGTGGTGTGGTTGTTAGCACTGTCGCCTCACAGCAAAATGGTTGCCGGTTCAATCCCGGGTGTGGGAGCCCCTCTGTGCAGAGTTTGCATGTTCTCCCTGTCTCCGGGCTCTCCAGCTTCCTCCCAAAGACATGAGCGTGAATGGTTGTCTGTCTCTATGTGTCGGCCCTGCAATAGTCTGGCGACCTGTCCAGGGTGAACCCTGCCTCTCACCCACTGTCCCCAGGACCCACTCACTATGTAGATATAAACAACTCATTCTAAGGTAACAATAGACAAGGATTCTGACTTCAAGCTGATGAAAACACACATGTTATATTATATTTAATTTCTGATGATATATCCCCCTAAATCCTAGACACTGGACCTTTGAATTATTTAAGGTTAATTTGCTTTAATAACCTAAAAAGGTAACAGCATGAGAAAGATACATATTTCCACATAATTCTTATAAATTAAAAAACATTACAAGGAGACAACACATTTTCTAGAAAGAAAAAAAAAGATTCTTAAAAACTTTAACATCTTTTTTAAAAGGTGTTTTTTCCCACTGGAGTTGCCTTCAGATTAATCTCATCTTTAAGTGTTACGTAATGTCTTGCATTATAAAGCTTATTTTTATTCATTCTAATCTGAATATATTGAAAATATTGAAAACACTCCAAACAGATCAATCAATCAATCAATCAATCAATTTTATTTATAAAGTCCAATATCACAAATCACAATTTGCCTCACAGGGCTTTACAGCATACGACATCCCTCTGTCCTTTAGACCCTCACAGCTGATCAGGAAAAACTCCCCAAAAACCCTTTAACAGGGAAAAAAACAGTAGAAACCTCAGGAAGAGCAACTGAGGAGGGATCCCTCTTCCAGGACGGACAGACGTGCAGTAGATGTCGTACAGAACAGATCAGCATGATAAATTAACAGTGATGCGTATGACACAATGAGACAGAGAGAGAGAGTGACAGAAAGAGAGACAGAGGAAAGTCTTAAGTCTAGTCTTAAATGTGGAGACGGTGTCTGCCTCCCGGACCGTAGCAGGAAGATGATTCCACAGGAGAGGAGCCTGATAGCTGAAGGCTCTGGCTCCTGATCTACTTTTGGAGACTTTAGGGACCACGAGTAACCCTGCGTTCTCAGAGCGCAGAGTTCTGGTGGGATAATATGGCACTATGAGCTCTCTAAGATATGATGGAGCTTGACCATTTAGAGCTTTATAAGTTAGCTAATTTTTGCAATATTACGCAGATGAAAAAATGCAGTCCGTGAGGTTTGTTTTAAATGAGAATTAAAAGACAAATCTTGGTCAAGTGTTACTCCGAGGTTTCTTACGGTAGTGGTAGAGGCCAGAGCAATGCCATCGAGAGAAACTATGTCATCAGATAAAGAGTCTCTGAGTTGTTTGGGGCCAAGAACAATAACTTCAGTTTTGTCTGAATTTAACATCAGGAAATTGGTGCTCATCCAGGTTTTTATGTCTTTAAGACAATTATGGAGTTTAGTTAATTGATCCCTTTCTTCTGGCTTCATCGATAAATACAACTGTGTATCATCCGCATAACAATGGAAATTTACAGAGCGATTTCTAATGATGTTACCTAAAGGAAGCATATACAGGATAAATAGGATTAGTCCAAGCACAGAACCTTGCGGAACTCCAAAACAAACTTTAGTACGTACGGATGATTCATTATGAACGTCAACAAACTGTATATATATCATAATCTGTTGCCACAACAATATATCAGTGTACTTGTAATTTTATTTAACCTTTATTTAACCAGGAAGGGTCCCATTGAGTTACAGGAACTCTTCTTCCAGGGGGTCCTGGCCAAGACTGGCGGCAAAAGTTACAAATACACAAAAGGCAAGACAATGGACACATACTAAAACCACAAGAACACAAGTCTGTAATAAAAGACCATAAAACAGATAAAACACTTGCCTGCCATGATGAGCAGAAGAACTGTGTCCATCTTTGTCTGCTGTTGTTTGCTGCTCTTCCTTTGTCTGAATGCATGACTTCAGTGTTATAGCTGTTGAAATAGCTGTTTGTTATACCTGAACAGTGCACAGTTCCCTGGTATCATGCAAACTGGTTCCAGGCAAATTGTCTGTGCACACTTTGTTTACTGCCTCTTTATTTGAATGCAGGATGTCAGTCATGTAGCTGTTGAAATAGCTTTGTTATACCTGAACAGTGCACAGTTCCTTGGTATCATGCAAACTGGTTCCAGGCAACAATTATTTGAATATTATGCCTTTATTTAGATGAGTTTATTTTCAGGATCATTGGCCTTTACTTGTTCAGGTGTTGCAAATATGATGATTTGAATTCTCCATCTTTCACAGAGGACACGTGACCTCTGGGTCAGAACACAGGTCAGCTAAGACACGCCCATGAACAACAGAGTGCTGAGTGCCAACTGGTAACGAAGCTGCCAGTTCATCAAGATACCATCTGCTTTTAAGGGCCAGTGTCCCATGGTCAGGATGATCTCTGGCTTTCATCAAAGACTCAGAGACAAAGGACAAAGACACTAAAAGACACTAAAGACACAGACTTTGTCTGACACAAAGACAAACAAACTTATGAAAAGAGTTCATTTTAATGTTTTTCAGTTTTTAAGAAACGGCATGAATCTTAAACTTAAAGGTTTTTGAAATGTTTTCCATTACAATAACTGTTGTTTAATTTCTTACCATCATGGTACTGTGTTGCTTCAAGGTAACAAACCCAAAAGTGACAAACCCCTATAAAATATTCATATATAAAAGAAAAATCAAACATTGTTTTTACCATCTGGCACCATAATACATACCACACAGGGATATATCAAAGTGCTGTAACAGAAGAATAAACATTCATAAAAGGGATTAAGGTGAATGTCACAGGGGAAATGACGTCTGGTATCCTTGCTCAGCCTGCTGCCAAAATGACATGACCCTTGGATGAGAATGAGGAAAGTGTATCAATAATCATATTAAAATAAACTTTGTTCTGAATTCAACCATTCTGACTCAGAATGAGTATTTTTACTTTCAGTACTTTAAGTATAGTTTTGGGGTCAAAGTGGGTCAAAGGGTACAGATGATCCTGTAAATAATTAAAGCAGACAGGCAGATCGACACCAGCAAACAATCAAACTACCTCAAATAGACAAGAACATTTTGTGTGTAGACAGGGCCTGCTGTATTTTGCCCTGAGGACAATCAAAAAACACAGTGCAGTATCTGCAATATTTTAGGTCTAGATTTTGAACCAGTCCATGTTGTAAATATATAACAGGGGAAGTGAAAACTTTGACCTGCTGGTGGCGCTATAGGAAATGTCAGAGGATGACCAAGCTCAGAGTTTATCGGCTGTGGTACCAAAATCTTGTACTGTTGCATACAGATTCTGCATGACTAGACTGTCTCCTTACAGGACACCACTCAGAGCAACACATTCTCACTCAGACCTAATCACACATCAGTGACTGGTCATGGACTTCCCATGTTGAGATATGACGTCCAAGGTACCCTGGGTGTGTTGGTTGTTGATGTCCTGGGACACCATGTCAACCTAAGCCTGTTACATGCATTGTGTTTTCAAAATAAACTTCTGTTTCAGTCAACAACCAAACATGGGCACATTTAGCAAACACATGCACGTGATTAGATCTTGCCAACAAAAGGAAGTATTTGGGTTTAGAAAAAAAGGAACAGGGTTTGGCTTTGCAATCTTAAGGGAAACGAGCACGGAAATTCGGAGGTTGTTGGACCTATGCACCACCCCTCCCACCCGACCTACTCGGAATTCTGCTCCTTTAACTTTCGTTGTTGTCCCTCCACATCTTTCCCTGATGCCGCTGGGTACCGTAAACAATATCAGCAACAGTGAAAGGACCTCTTTTTTGTTGGTGTCTGACGTTGGGAGTCAGTGACCAAGTGCCGGTATTTGATGACTTTGTTGTGAGACCAGGTTGCTATGAGACTCTGAGACAGCCACTTACTCTTAACAGCTTCTGGGTGCATAAGTACAAAGAGTCAGAGGCTTCCTCTCAGCAATTCGCAGTCCCATACAGGTGGACCTCTTTCTCCCTGAGCAGAACTCCAACAGAGCAAAGCTCAGCTGGAGGCTCATCAGTATCCCCACACCTGCCTGGCGCCTGTTAGCCTGGGTAACTCCAGAAAAGGAGACTCTAAGAGGAGTTTGGTTCCAGATCCAGTGCTTTGTGTAGAGGTGAGCCCAACTATATCCACTTGGTATGGCTCCAACTCCCACATCAGCTTCGCTCCTGTTTCTTAAGGCCTGATACCATGAGATAGTAACGGTACAGGTGTTAGGTTAGTGTGTGTTTGTGTGTGTGATAGGGTTACCATAAATACATACACAGACAGATACATACTGAAGTGAATGAACTGTTTGTTTAAGCTATATAAAAATACTTAGTTATATTTCCTTGTTTTACTCCTCCATGTTTGAATTTATCAACACTCAGAGTTTGTATATGTGTATATGTGTATGGAAAAACACATGCGCTGCAGAATGAAGCTTTGTTAATGTAGTGGATATGTCACTGCTCTGAAATAATAATCATTCACTGCAGCTGGTGGTCAATATTTGTTTGTGGCTGTGGTTCAACAAAATAATAAAAAAAAAAATGTTTTTCTAAAAAGGGGAAATTAATTCATCCATGAACGTAAAATAACACTGAGGAACTGTAAGCCTTTTATGTTGAACATAACGAACTATTCCATCAGCCACAAGCAGCCATAAGTCTGCCGTCACAGGGGAAATGACGTCTGGTTTTCCTTGCTCAGCCTGCTGCCAAAATGACATGACCCTCGAATGAGAATGAGCAGAGTATCAATAATCATAATATTATAATATAATAAACTTTGTTCTGAATTCAGCCATTCTGAATCAGAATGAGTATTTTTACTTTCAGTATTTTAAGTATGTTTTAAAACAGGAATTTTTCTATTAATCAAGCATTTCTTTGCAGTTGTATTCAGGCCCTCTGGCAGGGGTCAAAGGGTACAGATGACCCCAGCCTAAGGCCACATGGGGGCCCATGAAAAGGTATTCTGCAGGTATTGTGAAATGGACAAAAAAAAGGCAAAAAAAAAAGTGAAGAAGCACCAGCACCAGTTATGACAGGCAAAGCTGATGGTGAGAAGTGAGGCGGACTACTGTTAACGCAGACATGTTGGGGGACAAAAAAGGGGGCACCTCTCATAATTTTTAAATAAAAGGACAAAGTAGCATACAGTAGCATATCTTTAATTTATATTTATTTAGACTATTTATTTCAATACCCTTACAGTCATGCAGACAAGGGCATCAATTGATCTAAACACTGGCTTTAGTCTTTTTATATTAAGATTTTACAAGCCAATTAAATGAGGGGTTTATGAAATATGATGTAGTGCTTTACTATGAAACTAAACTACTGAACCATATTTTTATATATCTAACATGACATGGTGCCATCATTGGCTGTTGTGTCTTATTTTGGTCCGTCCAGCAGGATTGATAGGTGAGAGTTAGGTATCACGATACACAATTCAAATTTAGAAAAGTTGAATATTTATTGGCATTCACTTACAATAGGAAAGAGTGGCAATCACAGTAAGGCGAAACATTTATAAAACCACCACAGATAACTCAGCTGTGGCCTTTCCTCTCTTATAAAAGCCATTCATCTGTGTGATAAAATAAGTTATATACATCTGAAACAGGGTAGCATTCAGAGGTTGAAAAGGATCTACATAAAAAACCTTGTATTTCAAAACTTCATCTGACAAAGAAATTATCTACAGTACTGAGAAGTGATTCGCAAACTTAATTTGAATGTACAAGAGGGAGCACAAAGACAGGGCGGGACACACGGTGATGGTATGGACAGTATCACTGAGCAGAGCAGTCCAGAATAACAAAAGCAAAATACATGATGGTACAATCACCATTATAATATCCCAACAATCATTTACTCTGCCTGCCTGTTTCTGACAGCTGTGAATGTTATCCGTGCAGTACAGTGCTGATTAACCTCTTTACTAGATTACAAATGCTAATACTTAGTATTTAAACTCCTAAAAATGGGGTAACAGGTTGAAGCAACCCAAACACCAACAACAACGTCAGTACAATTTTGTAGATGTTGGGATTATATTCAACAAGTATTTTTTTTTCTTTTTTAAATTCAGTGTCAACATTTTTAAAATTCTTGCAGGTAAAATAGTAACTTAACTACAGCTGAGGTATGATTAGGGTAAGGCAACCAAAACACTTGGTTTAGTTTTTAATCTTTAATATTTGATGAAATCAAAATTTTTATACTATTTCTGGTCAGCACATCTTTTGCAATAGCCATTCAATGTAGGGCTGAGTAACATATCAATATAACAGTTGGTGATATGAGGCTCTATAGTCTTAGATTTCAGGTATCGTAATATTGTATGTGTTTTTTTCCTGGTTTAAGAGGCTGCATTCGAGCTTGTTCTAACTGTTCTATTATTTGCCTTTACTATGGCTTCAATGATTAATCGATTAATCATCCACTATTAAATTAATCACCAACTAAATTGACAGTTGATTAATCAGTTAAAGTAATTAAACAAACAATAAAAACAAAACAAAACAAAACAAAACAGGGAAAGCTCTTTGATTCCAGCTTCTTAAATGTGAATATTTCAGGGATCCTACGCTCATGGAAAACCTGGAATAGTCATGGAATTTTACGATCATATTTTCCAGGTCTGGAAAAATCACTGACTTAGTAAAAATTAGGGCTGTACCCGACTCAGAATTATGTCAGTCAGATTTGGCTGTTTATTATGAATATTCTACAATTCGTTCTTTCTCTTAAAAAGTTTTAAAGTTTGAGTGGGGCTCAGTGGGACGTTCGGTGTGACAGCAGCATTCATGTAATACAGTAAACAAGCTAACAGCGCTAATGATGGATCAGAAATGTGCAACAACATTTTCTGACGACACTAGAAATCAAATAAAAGCCACAGACTGTGTCATATTAAGTGTCTATGAGCTGTAAATTCACCACTTCTGAGCAGAAGAGAGAAGATAATGTTATCTCAGAGCCTTACAGGGCAGAGTTTCTCCTCCTCTG
Source organism: Epinephelus awoara (assembly GCA_035609425.1). Taxonomy (NCBI): domain Eukaryota; kingdom Metazoa; phylum Chordata; class Actinopteri; order Perciformes; family Serranidae; genus Epinephelus; species Epinephelus awoara. The sequence goes on from CM069301.1 coordinate 2,386,300, forward strand.
TGCCACTGCATCATGTCCGCTACCAAATAGTAGCTTGAAAGTCAAGAGTGGTCATTCTGCAGCAAAATCTAGGAACCAAACCATACCCAGAAGTACACGGCACAGCACACTGATCAGCAAAAAAAAAAAAAAAATTCAGTCTCTAGAGGGGGTCTCTGACTGATGATTTGAATCGCTGACTTTCAAGGGGCAGCTCTAGTAAAAATCATTTAAAGTTTTGGAAAAGTCGGGGAATTTTGTTGCATTGAATGTAATTGTTACATTAATCTTCCTTTGATAACCTTCCATGTAATGTAACATAATGGCAAGTTTATTTTCTGTAGCTGTTGACATAACGTAGCTCTAATAGGCGTTGACGTGTGATGTTTAGTTAACCATTACCTACGTTTCCTTTCTCTCTTTATGTATGCCAGCTTGCTGAAATTATGTTCCAATAAGTTTGATTCTGATATGTTTTAAAAATGCCGAGCAAGTGGGTCGAGAAAATGGCTTTTTTTTTTTATTAAGGGTCCTTAAAATGGTTTTGAAATTTGAAAAAATTAAAATGTGTGGGAACCCTGATATTTTTTGGTTCCTTAAAGGCTTAAAGGCCTTACATGCATTGTAATCGTCATTGCCCTCATACTTCCATGCGTCCTTTATGATGTCATAGATACAGCCAATAGATGACCTTACCTTTAAATGGAAGCAGTGTGGATAGCCAATTCTTTTACTTTATTACCGATTTGTTCGTTCTGCCATTATTTAAAATTTCTTCTTTGTCCCCTATGGTCAAATCATGCTTGAACTATGCTGCACTCCGGTGGTACTGCTCCGTTTCGTCTGTATCCATAAACTTTCAGAAAATATGCACAACTACGGACGAAATGAACGCAGACTATGGACAGAAGGCTCTGTCTTTCTCCGTCTCTGTATCTAATGTTGAGCATAAATGAGCCCTTACTCCTCTAGGACAGTAAACTGAATATCTCTGGGCTGTGGACTGTGCACTGGGCTTTGGAAAACACCCATCATCATTAATTATTTTCTGACAATTTTTTTGACCAAACAACTTATTGATTAATCGGAAAACAAAAACAAAAAAAACAAAAACAATAGACTGATTAACAATGAAAAGAATCTTTAGTTGTAATCCTAGCCTTCACCTATAAGTCATTCAATCCACATTACTGGTGGTTATTTTAAAAAAATCTCATTGTGTAAATATTTTGTAAAAGCACCAATAGTCACCAAGGTCTTTGCTATATTGATGGGTTTTTTTTCCCCGTTAAAGGTTTTTTTGGTGAGTTTTTCCTTATCAGCTGTGAGGCAAATTGTGATTTGTGATATTGGGCTTTATAAATAAAACTGAATTAATTGATTGATATTGATATGAAGGTTTATGGCAAAATATAAGGTGATATTTGATTTTCTCCATATCACCCAGCCATAAGTTAATGTATTAGGGCTCCACCCTGATCTCTGCATCCTTATTTTGCATTGTTTATTCTTTATATTCTTAATACTGTGAGTATTTGCACATGCCCTTAAATATAAATCTGCACATTCCTGCCTAGCTCTTTCACTTTTAAGAGTAAAGGCCTTTACACACTGAGTCCTTTTTTTCCTGAAATTGTCGTACATCTAATCTCACATTGTGTCAATCATGTTTGCACACTGAGTCCAAAACTTCTGTCTGTCATCTAAGTTTTATGAACTGGTTCGATTTCTTTCGCATATGTCAGAGCCTTTAGAGACATTTGACGAAGAATCAGTGAAGAGTAGTGGCAGCGGGACACAGCCGCAACAAGACAGAGGAACAGGACACACAGAATCATTTCATATTTCAGTTAGCTCACTTTAAACAAGTCAGAGAGTAATATTTAGGTGCATGATGCTGAAGAGGAGGATGTGGACTGCACACAGAGAGGGAGGACAGCTCCGCTCCTTCATGCAGCTGCTGTGCCAAATGAAAGACAGGGAGGGAGTGGTGTCAGTCAGACAGGTAACTCCAGTGGAGAGAGGCTAAGGAGCAAATGTGTCGTTTCATTTTGTCTCGTACTGCAAATTTCCAAAATGAATAGAACAATAAAACACATCAGAATCAGCGTGAGAGGTTTCTGTGCCTAACAATTTCAGTTTGAATGACATCAAAAAAACGCAGCTGAAAAAGATGGACTCAGTGCGCAAAGGCCTCGACATTGTGTGTGGTTTGTCAGCTGCACAGCAGACAGGAATGCTCTTCAGAGAGTCATACAGTCGGCACTATAAGGCACTCAGTTACCACCTCTAGAGGACATTTACAGAACCTGATGTCATAGTCAGGTGACAAACATCATTAGAGACTCATCTCGTTCAGGTCAACACCTTTTCACAGATAACGAAGGAAGGAGCTACAGCAGAGATGCTCAACTTGCTTTGCCCAGGGACCTTTGCCCAGGGACCGCTTTTGCAAAATCATTTAATCATTTTTATTAGATAAAAGGACTAAATACGACAAATTCAGTCACCACAGCCTCGCACGGGTCATGTGGACATGTGGACATTCAGAGCTTAGCCCGGACCTCTGTTGGGGGTCCAGGAAGTTCTTCCTGGCTCTTTGTTTTCTATACCATTACCCCAAAAATCTCAAATAGCCCAAAAATTAAGAAATAGTAATCCAACATAACTCAGAGGACTTTTGTGATAGGCCGAGTTTTGTGACTCAAACAGACTGACCACCAGTGACAGGCTTACAGTTATGCTAGTAAGATGTTGAAAAATAGAGAGAATGGATTCAAATTTTACAAAGATAACTCCCAAAAAGTCAAGTGTCAGATACTCCAACAAGGTGCAACGACTGACAGCCCGTCTTTGAAGCTTCAATTAATCGCAAAAATTTTTCAATGAAGCTTGAATGCCCCAAAACTGGTAAATGGTATAGTCTTACTTTATTATCATCAGATCTGGCCTGAGGGCTTTAAGTTGAGTATCACAGCGCTACAGGTTTGTTTCCAAAAAGCTCGCACTTCCAGATTACCGAAAAGCTTTGACCCAAGTGCCATTAAAGAACTAGAGAGGTGGATAACCACATTGTGAGATAAGTGCAATGACAATTTAGTGGAATATCCTGTGCATGTGGAATATTATCATGTATATCATACTTATTCTGCTGTAATAGCCCACTTTTGTTTTAATAATCATGTATATAGTCTAGGCTTGGGCAGTATCACAGTATCACTATATATCAGGGTATTTAGAAATCCTGAAGGTCTGATTTTCAATATATCATGAAAAAAAGCGCTCCTCTTTCTATAAAACGTTTTGTATGTAGCGCACAGCACGCGCCACCAGAGGTCACTCTCTGGTCTCTACTCTTGGAACAGGCAGCTGAGCTGACAGACATCGAGACTGAGTGGTGGAGGCATAAGTTTCAGGACTGTAAGCAGCTGACCATCATCGGCAGAGAGACTGGGTTAAAAACAGAATGTTTTTTACATCTAACTCAGTGAATTAAGGTTATATTTCAGCCAAACTGGAGTTGATGATTGTTGGAACAGTTGACTAACTAACTAGATGACTAACCAGACTAACCAAAGCGATGTGGGTGAGTTTTATTTTATTTCTGTCCACTTTGAGTGAAGTTCCTTTGATGATGAGTTAACGAGGCAAGTAAGCCAGTCTTTGTTCTGTGACTGAGAAAAACGTGAAGTTTAAAGGCATACTGTTGTATTTCTCTGCTGAATAAGGAAAATAGCTGCAAGAATATAACTTTTCGTAACAGTTTGTGAGTTTCTTTTGGGTATTTATTAGCCTGAAAAGGCTAAGAGAGCTTGAGGAAAGCAGTGAACTTGGCATTTACATTGGGGGGTGACATCGCACACTCATAACATTGTACACCTAAACTCTGGTGTAATTTCAGGAAAGTATGAAGGTATGAAAAATTAGATAGAGCTCCAACCTAATATAGTCTTTGATGTGTCTGCTTATCTGTGACGTTTCTGTTTACTGAATGTACCACTGGAGACACACTAATTTTATTGTACAGCTGCGCAATGACAATGAAGGCATTGATTGACTGACATTGTACATATTTTCTAAATTGTATTTTTAGATTTTTGTTATTGTTTATTGTTTATTATTTATCTTTATGCACCAAAATACCAAAGCAAATTACTTGAAAACCTACTTGGTGATAACAGAGGCTCTACTTCCTGCACTGGCACTGCATGTTGGTAGTGAATGTAAACCATGAGGTGTGGAATCATCCAATACAGGCGCTATTATGAGGACAATGGGCTGCATAGATGGTACCAATGGGATAATTACTGAATACAACTGAGCAGGTCAAAAGACCAGTTAAATGAGTGACGCTAATGTTACTTCATGCATCCAAATGAAGCAACAAACGTTCTCAATCTTTCACTCTTCTGGACCACTTCAGCGACTGGCTGCTTCGAGGTCACACAGCATTGACTGGTATGAATTCAGTCTCTTCTCTAAACTACTCGACAGAGTCTGTCCCAGCATCTAAATGAGGTGTTTGTTGAATAAAATAAAAACATGACATTTACAAAGAGGTTGCTGTCACCTCAACATTAATGAAAACAACCTTAAGTTTTTCCACCCATAGTGATCATGATCCCACAGCACCACTTAAAAAAGGATTGTTCAGAAGCTTGTGATGGCTCCATGACATCTCAGTGTGGAGGTGTGTGTGTTCCGGTAGAAAAGGTATTACCCTCAGCTCAGGGTAAAGGATCATCACACTTGTTGGCTGTGAGCAGTTCAGCAGGCAGGACGGCTGGGGCTCAGGATTTGGTCTGTATCTGCCCGTGGAGGGCCTCGGCCTGGGCTTTCAGGCTCCTAAACTCCCCCTGGATGAAATCAGTCAACGTCTTCCTCATTTCTAACTGGAAGGAAAATTTAAAGAAAGAATACATTTTTATTTTCTAAACACAAACCACATTAAGGTAAGCCTCACGTGGTTGTAGAACCTTTCATAACTGTAACCAGTGATGCCAGCTGGAGCTGAAATTATTTTGATCATTAATTAATCATTTCTGTCATTTTTCAAGCAAAATATTTGCTGCTCTCAAATGTGCCTTGTGTTTGAATGCCTCTGCCATCCAGTCAAGATGCAGTTACAGTTTACATCCACGTCTGTTCAGACTCATATGTTGCCATGATAGTTGACAATGCTTCAAATATGGATGATGCTGCAAAGAAGCTACAAATCCTAAAACACAGATGCTTCATACACACCTTCCCACCGCCAGCACAGAAGATCTATACAAATAGCAAAGTTTCGAGGTGGATTATTAGTGTCACCAATTCAACATCTGACCAAATGTCTTCTCTTCTGTTCCTGAGTTATGATGTTGAGAAATGGCCAGAAAAGTGTTTTTGCAAAACAAGATGAATGTGAATATACCTGGTATTATCATGTGTCTTGTGCAGCTTAAAAACATAACACCACTGGCTACAGATAACGCCATCACGGAGGCAAAAAAATAAAATGCTGATGCCAATATGTGGTTTTCCTAAATTTATTTACCAGTTGAATCTTTTTAACTAAGCTACAAATCTGCAATCTCTCTCAATCTTAACTTGTACTTGTTGAGTATTTAAGTACATAAATTATACCATTACAAGACCTCCACTACTATCCAGCCCAATGTGTACATGTGTAACACAGTCTGTCCTTACCTGGCTCTTGTTTTCAGCTCGTAGAGATTCAACGAGCTCTTTCACACTGAATGGTTTTCCGACCAGGACTGTGATTCTCTGGAAGAAAACCACCAGTTATAACTGCACTCACTTACGGGAAACAAAAAGCCACGGTAAACCAAATATAAAAAATATTGCAGGAATTAGATGGAAGTGTTCCTACCTTCCCCATCCGAGGAACATAGGGCTTCGCATTTGGCAGAACATCACTCAAACCTGAGACAGCAGTAGGACAGACAGGAGTAATCAGTGTTTCCTCAGTGATGGATTATTCTATCTGCTGATTTATGACCACTGTTCTTGCTCCTTGACATAATTTTGCAATTGCTTCAATTTTCACTTGCTTTTTTTGAAAGATAAGATGGAAGATACTGTATATCATTTTTGGACTGTGTACTGTGGCGGTGGTGTCACTCACCCACATGCCAGAGTGGCAGGATAATCGGATTAAGGGAGCATTCAGCTATTAGCCGACCCACACCTAAAAACACAAACCAGAAATGATCTTAACAAGAATCACTTTCTGTACAACTTTCTGCATACAAAACGTCACAATCACTCTGCATTTCCTCTGCTGATCTTCACAAATCTGTAACATACATTTGCTGAACATGTTGTGCAGTATTATACTTGTTGTACTCACCCCATTTTAACCGTATAAATTCTTCAGTCATGTTGACTTTGCCTGTTAAATGAAGGGAAGAGGAAGTGTGTTATTTCTACAATACTTAAACTAAATCAAAAAGCTGCAGAGAGAGGACAAGACAAGAAGAGGAGTGAAATACGAAGAGGAGGTTAGGATACCTTCAGGAAAAATGTGCACCCATTCTCCTTTGTTTAGTTTCTCCACAATAAAATCCATGCCTTTCTGGTAAACTCCATCGCCTGCTGAAAACACATCATGACGCAAGTTTGTTCAACAGATAGTAAGATATATTTTGAGCGAACAATGAGAACGGAGACTTGCCTCTGCAGACGGGGACACACTTTCCACGGCTGAAGAATCTTGAGTGAAGCTCTTTAGTGAAGCAGATGTCAGATGCTGCAGGAGTCCTGCACAGTTACAAGAAAATAATTACAAACCAAAATCACACTCATTTTCCTTATTATAGGCCCATTTAAAAGCTGTCGGTTCCAGCAAAGATCCTCAAATGACTCGTAAATGAACAGTTGAAGGCGTTTTTATGTAATAATGACATTCTATCTACACATCAGTTTGGCTTCAGAAAGCAACACAGCACCATTACTGAAACTATGAAGGCAGTGAATGATATCATTGGCATTCTGGACATGATGCAGAGCCGTGCAGCTCTATTTATTGTCCTGTCCAAAGCTTTTGCTTTTGATGATTTATATCAATAATGTTGGTTGAAATGTGGTTTGTGCCAATTTTCATTTGTATGCCGATGACGCAGTGATATATTGTGCCGACTCATCCATCACTGATGCTGTGGCCAAACTGTAGGCTGTCTTTAACTAACGTAATCCAGATTCAGCTTTTACAACTAAAGCTAGTTTTAAATGCTGACAGAACTAAGGTAATGCATTTCTCAAATGCCAGGAAGAGGCCAGTGAACACTCCTGATGTTATTACTGCTCAGAGAAAGAAGTTAGAGGTTGTCACTCGTACTAATATATTCAGAAACAAGTCCTGTCTCTCCTTTGAGGCCAGGAAAAGACTGGTTGCTGCTGTGTTTTTACCTCTGGATCACGGTAATCTGTTGTACATGAATGCATCTGCACATTGTTTGCACGTTAGATACTGCATATCATAGTGCACTGAGACTGAGACAGAGACAAATTGTAAAGCCCTCACTCATCACTGCACGTTTTATTCCAGGGCTGGTCAGCCATCTTTGACCTCTTGTAGGCTTAGTCTCTGGTATTTGTTCGTTTATAAAGCCATGCTGGGTAAACTCCCTTTGTACATTTGTTCTTTGATTGAACAGAGATCTGACTGTAGCTACAGTCAGAGATCTCAAGACAGAGTTTTGTTGTTTGTTCCTAGTTTTCGGACTGAGCTGGGAAAGAAAGCTTTTCTGTATCCTGCTCCTCTCGCTTGAAATAAAAGAGTTGAAACTACACGAACTGGTCTTTCTGCCTGAATTTAAAGCTTTCATAAGTACAAAGATGAATGGATTGGTTGGGTCTTGTCACTGTTCATAGATGTTCTAATATTTTTACGTTACTGTAGCTCTGTTATGTTTTTATTGTGTTGTTGTTGGGCTACAACTTTTTGTTTGCTGCTGTCTCTGCCAGGTAGAAGGGTGGAATTAAAAAATATATATATATTAAAATAAAATGAGTGAAGGAGGTGTGGAATTAATAAAAACTCACCAACGCATCTTGTTGAAGCTCCACAGCTGTCTGAGCTTTAGTACGCCTGTCAGAAACACAGGATTATTTCACTGCTTTGTGGCATTACTGTTTTAAACAGTGTGATCTCAGATTGTGAATCTGTGTCTTACCCCAGATATGCGGGTCATCCATACATGACTGGTGATTGGACAGAGTGATGAGGGGTGTGTCAGAGGGCCTCTGGTCAATCAGGTCCAACAAAACCTTTTGGTTGTGGACCGTCAAGTAGTTCATGTACTCTGAAGAGTGAGAGGGAGAAAACTTTTTCACAGAGATCGTGTTACAGGGCCTTCTTTAGTACCTTCTTTACGCCGCCTTTGCTTTTTTAAAACAGAACCAGAGTGTGATTTTTGACAGCATGCCAACATCCCAGAGGCAAAACAGGTGTGACAGGCATGACGTGTAACACAACACAGAGACATTTTACATACGTGTCGGCAGCGCTTTATAAACAATAACAGTGGCATAACATGGCCCCTTTTACAAACTGCCTCTTCAAGGCAGGAATTTCACACCGTTATGCCATCTCGCTGGCAGTGCCAAAACAGTGTCTGTATAAATGGGACAGCTGGCAGGATCACGGGCAGCACAAGTGTGATTTTTTGACAGCATGTTATTTGTGCGACCCACTGCGGGAGATTTAAAAAGCAGCTAGCAGCAGTTAGCAGCTGACTCAAAGAAGAAGGACAGCAGCCGGAAATGTCCGGAATTGGGAAAATAACGAGGTCCAGGACCTCCTTGCCCTCCGAACACAGGACAAGATTGGCCGCCATATAACAGAGACGGTAAGTGATTCACCCATGGTTCATTTCTGCCGGCTGTCCCGTTACACAGGCATCATTTTTGCGCCGTTACTAGGGGTATATATCACCAGTCTCATCACGATACAATATTATATCAATTCTTTGAAGAACAACATGATATTTGCTGATATTACAAAGTCTGCCATGAAATGATCTTGATTCAATGCAATCGAAATGAAACGTTATTATCTGCCCATTTAACACAGTCTGTTATAGAAGAAGCTGCCACCCCTTCCTTTTTTTTTGGCCATAAAAGATAAAAACAACATATAAATAATGTAAACAATAGTAACCGCTTAAGTGCAGTAAAGTTGGCTTTAAACTGACTCCACTAACACATATACAACAGCACATGGGATACGTTAACCTTCAGGGTTTTCTTCTAGAAAGACCTTTTACTGTTGTACATGTTTCAGGCTGTGCTCATTTTAACCCTTTTACATCCTGTTGGGTGGTTTAATCTACAACAACACATCATATTCTATAAGATCATCATGTGTTTGCAGTGTAGCTTGAGTTTATTTCGTTTAAAGAGTAGGAGAATTTTCTCAACACTTTATAGTCATGTTATAGTTATATATATATATATAGTGTCCTGTGCTGCAAACCTTTAAACCTCTGTAGCTCCAGTGCTGTGTGCAAAAAGTTAACGTACAGCCCTGCTCTTTATTTCATATAATTTTTCATGTACATGTTGTGCAGCTGTATATTTTCAAACAGAGAAAAAAATCTCTGTCTTTGCCTTTTGTTTTGATCACAGCCTGTTTTTATAAAAGTGCTTGTGACATCTCAAACGTGGCTTTGACTTGCAGCTGAACATGTTGCCCATTTCATAAGAAATACAGATATGGTGTTTCACCAGTCAGCCTGAAAATACAGAGATATGAATTTTTGTCCATATCACCCAGCCCTAAGTACAAGTGCCTTGAATTTGTTACATTCCATCACTGGTATATGGTGTGTTATTTGCAACTTACTGGTCCAGAAATAGGAATAGGAGCCCACCATCCCCATGATCAGTGAGCTGGAGACCCTCCATGCCAAAGCAGGGGACTGTGGGAACGGCCATCTGACCTCCAGGGGCATCACAGCACTCCACAGATGCTACATCCACACACACATTAACCTGGAACAACCCAAACACAGTCATAAATGAATGGGAACAACCAGAGCGGAAACTTTCTTATGTGGCTAAAGGAGCTTTGTTAAAGTCTACTGGTCTCATTCATGAAATGTTAGTAAATCTCTGAGTAGATCTGCACATAAAAAACCTTGCTTCTAAAAATCTACACTGGCTTCATGAACACTGCGAGAAACTCGGATTCGATTGTAGGCACGTGCGTATATTCATGAATGCCATGCAATCATAAACTGACAGTGTGCTCCCGCTAGTCGTCAATTAGTGCATATGCCCGCTCATGAAAAGCCAGTGACCACCATATAAGGAGGTGATAATTATTGTGCATAGGTGCATCCTGTCGACCTGCGAACATGGAGCACACAACGAAAGAGACAAGGAAATATTCATGACACTGAGACTGAAGCTATTTTAGGTGGAGCTGAGAAAAACATTTTATTTCCCTCTGTTGGTAGTGGTGTGACAGGGACAGGTAAATCAAAGGCCTGGAAGGAGGTAACAGGTGGATTTTGTTCAGATATCTAGTTTTTGGCGTGTTTGTGGATGTACATATACACACATACTGGATGTGTGTGTATGTCTTTTGTTTATTGTTATTAAAGTCAATGACGATACTGTTGTTGGGGAAAAAAGTAGTAATACCACACTGTGAAAATACTTTGTTATAGGTAAAAGCCCTCTGCTGACATTTTTATTTATAACTTCAAGGTACAAAAAAACCAAACAAAATAGTAAAAGTACTCATTATGCATAGCAACTAATTTCAGATAAATATGCCAGTAAATTATATTATTTAGTTATAATTATTTATGTATTAATGTGTTCATCAGTTTAATAGTGGAACTTATTTTAACTTATTTAAATACTACTTCATAAAGCTTTAAATGCACCTGCACCTCCATACGTCAGAGATGTTCCTTCATTTAATGTTCCAGCCAGATCACAGAGGTCCTTCACTGCTTTACTTTTAAATGTTCCTCATAAACATCCTGCTGAGAGCGCGGTCTGCTTTTAAAATGGGGAGCTTTCTCTGTATTATTAAAAGTATTATTAAAAGTAAACTAAAGACCTATCTTTTTAATGTGGAGTAACATTACAGTCTTGATTTTTAAGTTTTAACCATTGTTTTTTACTCTATTTCATCCCTCCTGTTCATTTTTTATTCTACTTTGTTTATTTACTTTCATTTACCTCTACGGACTTTTATTATTTTGTTAGTTTGTTCTGTTCAGTTTGCTTTTTAAATATTTTACTGTCCTATTGTTGTAAGTTTCTAGTTTTGCAAAACTTGATGTTCAGTTGTTTGTGTCATTCCAATAAAGCCTCGTGAATGTGAATGAACTGCATGTTTGTATGAAAGGCACTATATGAATATATATATATAAAAAATATTTGTTGGTTATATTTTCTATTATTAGTGGAGTAAAAAGTACAATATTTCCCTCTGAGATGAATAAAAGTATAAAAGCAGCGGAGAAGGAAACTATCCAAAACTTGTGATTATACAATTTCAGGTGCAGCACTTACAGTAGTAAATGGTTACTTTCCATCACCGGAGGTTTGACGGCGCAGGACTGAGAGCTAAGGTCAAAATATATCAGCAGCTACCTGACGTTAGCCTGCTAGCTAACTGCTAACTCAAGTTTACCGACACACTCAGCTGTGATTTGCACATGTTAGAGTAGCTCTGTAAAAATTAACATGTAAACTGGTGAAGCAAATAACAGGCTACCGTTTTAGCTTCCCGTCAGCTGTACTGGCACACACACTCACACACACACACACACAGTCACACACTCAGTCACCAGTGAACACAGATATCTGCATTTTCATTCATGACTCTGACACTGCTGTGACGCTACAACAGCCGGAAGACGTTATTTCGCCCCTTAAACAAACACATAAGGTCGCGTGCAGCTCTGTGAGACCTTATTTCATATTTAACTACTTTCATAACTTGAGTAAAAGCAGAAAACATCACAAGATCAAACACCTTCCTCACCTTTCTGCTGCTGGCAGGATCACTGTCACCCACCCCGGAACTGAAAGTCACGCACAGGATTCTGGGTATTGTCGTTTTCTGTTTTAGACTGGCTGCTTGTGTTTTTCACTTCACTTACACAGACCACGGCTCCATCGATAATGTGTGTATGGTCTGTACTGTGGACATACATGTCTATGGTGTGTGCAGTCAACTCATATTTAAAAAAACCGCTTCCGTGTTGAGAAACGCGGAACTATGGGTAATGGATGCTGTTAAGTAGGCCAAAGGTGAGAGAACTCTAAACTAAAGCTCTGACCTGCTGTTTCTGTTTTTAGGCTTCTAGTTAAGGAGGGTTACTGGAATAAAATATGATCAACTAGTTATTTTAAATTAGTTTAATTATTTCATAAATTCTCACAAGAACTATTTAAAAAATGGCACCACAATGTGATATGTTAGAATAAAGACAGCAGAAATATTGTGCTGTTAAATACAATATGTACAGTGTGTGTGTGTGTGTGTGTGTGTGTGTGTTTTACTTACAGTGGCTGTATCCTTGGTGGAGAGTGACAACTTACATATAATTACAAAAACAATCTTCATCAGTTACAGGTACTGAGAAAAAATATGTAATCATATTATATTTTTTCACTGTCACAACTATAACATGTTACAGCCTACAATCTATGCAGTTATAACTTTAAAGCAAAGTAACAACAGCAGAGCTCTCTGGGCTGATGTCCGTCTCTGCAGTTTTTGAATGGAGAACTCTGTAAGTGGCGTCAAAGTAATGGATTTGAAACAAGAGGGTCAATGTTATGAGACAGTAGCGTGTCCCAGTAGAGTGCATACTACATGCAACAGTACATACTTTTAAGGGCAGCTGCAGTACCTACAAAAGTAAAAAGAATAAAGTATGGGATTGCCATGGCAGCCTTCACCCTGGCACCTGGCCTGAACCAGGTGTTTATTTTCATTGAGCTTTAATGGTGCAAATTACTTAGGAATTGATAGTGTAAATATCACACAGACAGCAGGAGGCTCCTCTGGTAATCAGCCCGGGGGTACACAGCGGACACTCACACTATTTACATGGCAAATTCAAAATTCTTTCTCCAAACACATCAATCACAAAGCCTGTAAAACTCCCCGGGGCCTGAAGTCAGGTCAAACAAACCTGTAGCAGAAACGAACACTGACAAAAACACATGTAAACCCATTCTGAACCGAATGGTACCAAATTTATTATCTGACATTTTACAAACATCACAAACAGTTTGTAAACTCTTAAAATGTGAGAAAAGGCTCAGATCACTCGCCAAATACATAAAATGATATATATCTCAAAATCATACATTCATAAGTGTGCGTTTCTGTTGTACCTTTGCTCACAAAAAAGTGAGTGTAAAATTATGATTACAAAGGACAAAAATCCCCCAAAAAGCGATGTGTACAATTAAATGTAAAACACTAAAATAATTTATGACATTTCAACACAGTGCAGTGTGACTCTCTGTGGTGCGGCTGGTTCAGACTGGTGACCAGTTACAGTCTCATTCATGACAGACTGATTTATTTCACCAGCTGGGTGCGAGCGCGTTCAGTCCCTTTAATGCCACCTCGAACCCCAAAAAACAGGCCTGACGGAGGAAGAAAGGAAACAGGTAGTTCAGTCAGTAAATGAAAGACTTTCAGGAAGTAAACAAGAAAAAATATGGGAGCAAAATAAGAGTGAAGATTTACCGCGTTGGCGGGGAAGGCTCTCAGAAAGACAGCATTGAACCCCTTATAGAGGGCTTTAGGTCCTTCCTCTCTGAGCAGCGTTCTCAGGACGTCAACCAGACCTCTGTACTTCCCGTCTGCAGCTACACACACACACACACACACACACACACACACACACACACACACACACACACACACAAAGTTAAACAGGGTGAGAGCAGCATGTTAATGTTGTAGCTGCTTGAGGTTTAACTACTTGACCAATCCCTGTAAATTCTGCTCAACTTTGCAATGTGCTGTTCTGCAACGTTGTAAAAACCTGCAGGTTGACAGGAAGTGACCACCATGAGACAGGAAGTGACCACCATGAGACGGTGTATCATCTCTAGTCAACAACTCTCTGTGCTTCTGATCTGTAACGTTGACAGGAAGTGACCACCATGAGACAGGAAGTGACCACCATGAGACGGTGTATCGTCTCTAGTCAACAACTCTCTGTGCTTCTGATCTGTAACGTTGACAGGAAGTGACCACCATGAGACGGTGTATCATCTCTAGTCAACAACTCTCTGTGCTTCTGATCTGTAACGTTGACAGGAAGTGACCACCATGAGACGGTGCATCATCTCTAGTCAACAACTCTCTGTGCTTCTGATCTGTAACGTTGACAGGAAGTGACCACCATGAGACGGTGTATCATCTCTACACAACTCTCTATACTTCTGTACAGGACTTGACCAGCAGACTTCACTACAAGCTGATTGGCTGTTGAAACAGGTGATTTGATTTAAAACGAGCTGCCGGCCACTTGACCAGCTGAGCGTCAGGTGACATCATCAGCCAGCTTGAGTCGAGCTCAAACCTAAATCGTCATTCGTCCACAGAACGAGGCTGCACGCCGACATTTTCAGAACAAAATAGAACAGGCTGCAGAACTAAAGATGAAACCTGAACAGAGGTTACATAAAACCAGAGTGACCGTCCTCTACTGACCAATCAGACTGCACCAGATCACCAGATCTGTGTGCTAGGTACCCCAACAGAGGGGGGACCAAACATGGGGACGCTAAGGAACGCTGCTGTTGGGACCATCCACAACTTTACACTGTGGAAATGGGAAAAAAGTGTACCGTACCGTACTGAACCAAACCGGACTGTGCTGCTCGGCTGCCCGTCTCTTTTCCTCTCCTAAGATACGACTTTGTTCCTCTATCGAGCTCAAAGCAGAGCTTTACTTCGTCTCTCACCTGTCTGGAAGTTGGATTTGAGGACGTCTGGAGGAAGAGCGATCGTCCAGTTTAATATCCCTGCGATGCCACCAGCCAGGAGGATCTTGGGAGTGCTGAGCTGAGAAACACTAAAAGACACATATTCAAATCAAAAATGACCACCAGGACCAAACACCGCAGCTGGGGGGGGGGGGCAGGGCCTTTCCATTGCTGCCCCCACCCTCTGGAACTCACTCCCTAAACACATCAGAGACTCCTCCTCACTCTCCACCTTCAAGAAAACCCTCAAACACATCTGTTCAAAACTGCCTACAACCTCTGACTCAGTGTACTTTGCCCCACCCCCCAATGGATGTTTTATTTATTGATTGCTATTGTTGCTCTTTGTAAAGCGTCTTTGAGTATCCTGAAAAGCGCTATATAAATCCAATGTATTATTATTTATTATTATTAACCTCGTACTTAATTAACAAGCTTCTCCACAGTAACCATGGTGACTCACCTTTGACCCTCAGGTGTGAGGAGGTTTTTGAGGTATTCATACGTCAGGAAGTAGAGACCATTAGAAGGCACGTCTGAGAGACAGAAGGACACGTGAGGCTGTAAATCATCATTGCTCTTTGGATTCAACAATCCCACACATCCACAGTTATTCTCCTCTGCTGGACGTCACACGACACTTACAGAAATCAACCAAGTACATATTCTCAAGTACAGTTTTGAGGCGCCTTACGTACGCCTCTTTCAGACCTCGTGTGCATTAGCAGTGATTATATCTGGACCTTTAATGCACCACTTCCTACAGTCCAGAAATATAATACACGTTACGCTCAGAGGAGCCATTTTGCATAAAGAGTACTTTTACTTATTGTGCTCTAAATATATTTTAATGCTAATACTTTTGTACTTTTGAATGAAATTCAACACACAGACTTTTTACTTGTAAAAGAGTTTTTTTTACACTGTGGTGCTTTTATATAGGTAACACATCTGAACAGACACACAGTCACAGTGATGTTTACCTCTGATTAGAGTAAGAACAGTCCCTTTGTAGACACTGCGGATCCCCTGTGCCTTATAGAGCCGCACGGCACAGTCCAGAGGACCTGCATACTTCGAATGTCCACTGCTGGCCTGCACCTGGAAAACACATTTTCATATTCTAATTTATGTTGTGCACATTTTAGGCACCTGTAAGTCTTTTCTTTTCATGTCACTTTACACTTCAGCTCCATTCAGAGGAAAAGTTTTACTTCAGTTATAAGTTACTTTACAAATCCAGGTTTTTGTACACAGAAGATCTGAAATGCTGATAAAATATTATGCTTTTTATAAAGTTAGCTACCCAACACTTTATACAAGTACAGCTGAAAATATGACTTTAAAGTCCAGTGTGTAGGATTTAGGTAACTGCTGTTACTTTCCAGAGTCTGATTAATAATACAAAATATAATAAAGGAATTAATCATTATTTTATCATAACTATTAATATTATAAAAAATAATTCTGAACACATCAATGCATCAGTTATTATAATTTAATAATGTAATAAACACTCTGAAATGGTCCATTCTGCAAAAAAAGAACTTTTACTTTAATTTATAAAAAATACATTTAAAGGTCCAGTGTAGGATTTAGGGGGATATATTTGCAGAAATGGAATATAACATAATATGTACATATTCTCCAGCATATAATCATCTGAAAATGAGAATCATTGTGTTTTCGTTACCTTGGAATGAGACCTTTACATCTACATAGGGAGCGGGTCTCTACGGAGATCGCCATGTTTCTACAGTAGCCCAGAATGGACAAACCAAACACTGACTCTAGATAGGGACATTTGCGTTTTTGCTCACCAGTAGATGTCACTAAATCCCCCTAATCCTCAACGCTGCTCCGTTAATTGACAGGACCTCATACAAGATAAGCGGTTACAGAAATAATTTTGATAATAATCATGATAAAAGTCATTTTTCATTTAAAATGTCAAACATTTGATTAATTGTGTATTTCAGAGACATTAAACCGTGATGGGAAAGTCTGACCAACAACCATTATATTATGTTTTAGTATTTTGTGTTACTTTCATCATTATACACGCATATCTACCTATTTTTATATTGTACTTTTATAACTGTTTTTTCCTTTGTCTAGTTCTAGGTACTGATTTGGTTTTAGATATTTGTTTTGTCTTAGCCCTGTCTTGCTTTTGTAATGTTCTCATTTATCTTACTACCTGTGTTTTTGTTGTGTCACTGTTGGATTGATTAAATATTACTGTGTTTTCTTCCTGTTCTATTTAAAAATTTCAATTAACAGATTGTGGGAAAAAAGCCAAATATTTCACAGTTCTGACTCAAATATGAGGATCTGCAGCTTTTAATGATCTTAGTGTAAATGTATAAGTAATCATGTTGAGGTGTGGACAGTTGATTGTGAAGGTGTCACTTCTGGTTCTGGGTAGTTGTGTTGCACCACTTTTACAAACCAAAAAGTGAAACAATTACATTAACTTTAGCATATGAACCCATAATGAACTCCTTACCTGCAGTAAACATTTGATTCTTTCTCCTGGAGCCACAATCACTGTCGTGAAGACGCCTGCCAGACAGCCAGACAGGAATATCTGAGTGTGCCTGAACAGAACAGAGTAGAATCACCATCAGAGGAACTACGAGTCAGGTGATAATTCTCAGTAGGTTCATCACAAAGTGTGACGCCGGGTTCACACTACACAACATTTGTGTCTGTTCAGACAGTCACTATGTCAGATTAGGTGCTGTGGAGTCATAAAACCTTGCCATGACTTGGCCAACTGACATGACAGACAACACATTGGTCCATGACCAATCATCGCTTGTTGTCTTTCATGACGTGAGTGATGTCATTGGATTATTCTTGTCTTTTTTCTATTATTATTATTACTATTATTTCAGTCACTGTGTCTGTTCATGTCCCAGCTGAACTGTTACTGCAGTAACATAAAAAATGTCACCAGATGGGCGGAGCTACATTTTAAGCACCTGCATGAAAACTCTGCAAGTCACTGAATCATTCACAACAGGTTCCTGCAATTCTTTCACAATAAAAGCGTTTTTAGAAAATTAAGGGATTCACTGATTATGGGCTTTTAATTTTAAACGCAAGTGTTGAGTCTGAAATGACGGTGTGATGCATTTAATTCAACAGAACAAACAGGAGCAGATCAAAAATAAAAATAGAATGAGAAATAAAGGCCTGTTTCTAATATAGTGTGTTTGAAATGAAGCTGGTAGCCTCAGCAGCTGTGTTGGGTAAATTTGGTTTCTGTGAAGTGCTGTAAAGTTTAGTTGATTCAAAACACACAGTAAACACACAGTAAACACACATTAAACACACAGTAAACACACAGTAAACACACATTAAACACACAGTAAACACACATTAAACATGGCTTAATAGAGACAGTTTCAAACACAAATCAGCTTCACTATAACTCGCAGCATTCACAGACAAACACTTGTCTTTATCTGGACACATTTTCCCCAAAAATACAACATGCTAACGCTATTATCACAAGCCTATGACATTTTACATTGTATAAATTAGCGTAGTGGCTATCAGAGATTTCCTCTGCTCATATGAAGCCAGGGACAACAGCAACATTTAACAAAGGTAAAGTTACAAAATTGGACTCCATTAAAACTCTATGCAGAGCCTACGACGTAGATCTACGTCGTAGGCTCTGCATAGAGTTTTAATGGAGTCCAATTTTGTAACTTTACAAATGTGGGATTATTCATCTGCCGTATACGGCAGATGAATAAATCCCACATCATTCGCCTCATCAGTCATCAGCCACCTCCACTGGTGTCTAGACTTCATGGGGGGATTTATCTAGAGAATCTCCTTCTCGTGTCTATGTGGCAAAGACTTTGGTTAAATCTTAATCTTCACTAGTTAATCTGCTCACTCATATTTCAAGTTAAACATTATCTTTACTTCAGTCTTCTGTCTCTTCTGATTGAAACAGTGTTAAGATACACAGAAAAGGAAAGCTGTCTGTCAACCAACTAGTGGTGAAAGTGAAAATTCATGAAACCAAAGTCACGTTTGGAGACCTCAGGCTGAGTGTGAGATATTTACAATACACAGCAATGAGCAGTGGCACAGACACAAGCAGCCTGTGTTCTGTTTGAGGCCAGTGTTACATCCTGTTCTTTGTGTATGGGCTAAAATACTTGGCAGCACAAATATTTTCAGTGGGAGTAAACAGCTGATGGAAAAAAACATTTTAAACATGCCTTTCCTTTCCAGTAAAACTTAACAGAAAACATATGCACATGGAGCGCTGCCCGGGAGGGGAGGACACAAACACTGCAGGCTTACAGTGGATGTGTTTTTGAGAAACACAAGGACTCGAGGATGACGGTGGTCTCCTGCACGTGTGACATTGTCACATTATATATATAGACAGGGTGAAAATGAAAGGAGCTGGGGGTGGGGGCAGAGTAACATGAGGAAAGGGGTGTAGAGGGGGTATGTAGCTTCACAAGAGCAAATGACAGCAGAGGGGAGGGCAGCAGAGAAACGGTTATATATAGAGCTCGTATTCTAGGTACTACAAACAAACATCTGTGTGCGTGTTTACTTACGTTAGGGGTTTGTGAGGGTCTGTCTGTTGGAGCTGTTTACCCAGGCCAAACCCAAAGAAACTGATGGCCATCATCGGAGCCACGCCCGCCAGAGGAGCCCCCATACCTTTATAGAGGCCGAGGATACCCTGGACACACACACACACACACACACACACACACATGGAAACATAACACACACACATCAATTATCTAAAGCTGGAAATGTGCGGCAAGACTTTCCTTACAAGTTTTCTTTTTTTCTACGAGTTATTTTAATTTGTGTGAGGCCTTTCCATAAGTGTGTGTCCAAGGGCCGACCAATCACAGCTGACAGATATCTTTCTCTTCTTCTGTAAATATTCAGTCTGATAAACACCAGAGCTTTACATCTGTCCCGCAGACGATAGGCCTACACACTTATAAACAGCTCCTGGAAGGAGATCAGCTCTGACCTCAGGATTTCAGGTAAACAGGCTATACGATGCTTGTTAAGGTTGCTTAGCAACCTCAGATGCAACCTGTTGCCTTGCTCTTGAAAGCTGGCATAGAAAAGGCACAAGAGAAGCACCCAGCGCCCGACCTCTTGTTTTCCAAGTGGTTAAAGACGCGTTAAAGATGTGTACGGCCCCTGAGATGTGTGTGTAGTGATGAGTGATGATGTTATCAGCAGTTTTTGTGGAACTGTATGTGTGTGTGTGTGTGTGTGTGTGTGTGTGTGTGTTTGTGTGTGTGTTTTACCTCTTTGGATACGGTCTTGCGGAAGCAGTCATACGTTCCTGTGTAGAGCACATACTGAGCGCAGGAGGCTTTGGGCTGTGTCTGTAGTCTCACCTGGAAGACAGAGTTTAATGAGAAAGGTCAGTCTCACACACACACACACACCAGTCTCACACACACACACACACACACACACACACACACACACACACACACACACACACACACACACACACACACACACACAGATCTGGCCGTGTGTTTTGGAGGTAAGGACTGTTGAGACATGATATAAGGGAAACACCCATTGTGTCTGCTGCTCAGCTCACTGATAACAGAACAGGGTGTTGTGAGTGTCAGTGACAGTTACACAACAGTCAGATACAACATGCTCACATTTAGATACTCTCACATAAAATACCCACAGTCATCAGCTTCACTAAAGGTCACTGTGAAATGAAGCTACATCAGACTGACGTAGGTTACACAGAGTGGGAGGATACTACGACTTAGACTTAGACTCCGACACTTCCTGTTTTGACCAACATTCTGAATCTGATTTGGATGATGACGCAAACGAGTTTTGTGGGACAAACCGGGATCTCCATGACGGTGACAGTGAGACGCGGATAAGACGACCACAGAGGAGACGGAGACGACAGAACACTGGACCATCACTGTACATGACAACATGTTCCGCTGCTATACCTCAAAGAGAATATTAATATTATTATTATTATTATTATTATTTTCATTTATACAATTCAGACTGACGTAAGGAAATGAGAAAAAAAATGTAAAAAAAAACAATACCGTGCATCCCTAATTCAGACAATTTTAATTTAGCTGTGGCACTAATTCCTTAAAAATAAAAAAAGTGCAAACAAAACCAAATCTTTCATTGCAGGCTTTTCGAGGGCCGCCCTCCCACTGGGGCCCTGGGTAATCTGTCCTACTTTCCCCCACCATTACGCCTCTGGTTCCAGAATATGATAACATCTGCTCTTTCAAGGAACAAAGTGACATGGCTGGAAAAAAATGTAATAAAAATGTAATATACATATATATATATATATATATATATATATATATATATATGTGTGTGTGTGTGTGTGTGTGTGTGTGTGTGTGTGTGTGTGTGATTCTTTAATTAAGGGAGTTTTAATTTTAATACTTTTTCAGTGTGTTGAAAATTCAAATGTGCCAGAGTTTCACTGTTTCGGGCTTGACCCCAACCCAGACTTTTTGACATCCCTTCTAAAATAAAGGAATAAAAAGGGTTAAATTCATTAAAACTTTACTTTGCATTTCATCATAACAACTTAAACTTTTTTTTTTTAATTCATTCAATTTTCAATGTTTTAACTGTTAACTTTCGCTGTCCCTCATACATCTGTCATTACCATCTCACCCATGCTGAAGAATTCTTCTCTGAAACGCATCTGTTTTCATCTGTTGCTGTGCTTTAATTAAAGTGCTACACACTTATCTGTGAGTGCTAACGACTTTATTTTCTATTTTTGTCATTTTTGGATGGACACCCATCATACTCTGAGGACATTTGAGTTGAGCGTGCCAATTCTCTTTTTATTGCTATTCTTTTTATTGATTGAACCTTTTTTATGTCTCAAACGAGGCAGCTGGCCAGAAGAAGATAGTTGCATAAGAAATGCTGTGGTAGTTTACCAAGTGATTTATTTCAAAGGAGGGTTAAGTGTTAAAAGGTGCTGTTCTTAAAAGGTATTTTCTTCATCTTTTGTTTGTCATAAAAAAATGTTGTCATTACCATCACAATACATTTTTTGATAGAAAATGTTGTTTTTTGTTATTTTGGGTCTGACCTCAATCATTGTGGTAATGTTAAAAAGTCTAACTTTGCATTTTCTAAAAAGATATACATTGCAATTCAAATATTTTGATTAGTACACAAACAATTAAAAAATCAGAGAGAACATGTTAAAATGTATTTTAAATGTACTTAGAAATATTTAGAACATGCTTCTTAAAGAGCATGTGTTGTATTTACTGGAATGATTGCGAAAACATTGCTTGTCATATAATTTTTATTAAAACCAGTGTTTTGTTTATGTCATGGTAATGACATTTCGCTGTGACAACTTTGAAAAAAGCATCATATTAAAAGTATCATGAAGTATGATCAAAGCTATGTTACGATTGCTGTTCCAGACTAATTAATACACCTTTTGAAATATAAAGTTTAAAGAATATTATTTTTTTCATAATTCAAAGATATATATATACACACATATAATCTATTAATTTATTTGTTGATTAACAGAAAATGTGATGTAAAAATGTGAATTGTGAAGTTAAACTGAATATTTTGGGTTTTTTGACAGTTTGACTAAACTAAACATCTGAACACATCACTGACATGATAAATAATAATTAATCTTCTGTACTTGTCCTTTACAAATAACCGATTAGCATGAAACCCTCCACAGCACAGCACACTCAGCCTTCAAGCCTCACTCCTCTCTGCCTGTCTTGCAGCAGCCTCTCGGCCTCGGGGACATGTTAAGCTGATTTATCAGTAATCCTCTCCACACCTTCATGTGATCTCTGACTTCTTCCACCGTCAGTATCTTTAAAAACAAACGCACCCTGGAATAAAATCTACAGGAAAACAGGAACTAATGATAATAGAAAGCTTTTAAAGAAGCTTTAAATAAACGTGGGGTCTGGCAGTGTGTGAGCAGCATGCTGTCCGTCACCTTGATGGTGTCCAGCGGGTGTCCCGCCAGCAGCAGACAGGCTCCGGCGACTCCTCCAGCCACGAAGTTCTTGAGCGGAGAAACTCTTGGCTCTTCCCCCATCCTGTCCCCCGCATGGCCAGGGCACACAGCCGGGTCACGGTCCACCTCAGTCCCGCACACACCGCCGCTGTCCTGTCTCTCTGTCTGTCTCTCTGTCTGTCTCTGTGGGAGTGGTGAGACACAGTCAGCCTGTCTGTCTCTGCCACGTACAGGGAGACGCTGGACTTTGCCTTCAGACAGCTGAGAGGGACAGGCAGCTGCTACTGCAGACCTGAACACACACACACACACACACACACAATTTCACAACTCACGTGTGTGCAGACTGAGTGTGAGGTGTGAGTGTATTGTTGTGTACTCTGTATAGTCTGTACTCTAAGTGACACATATAAACAGCGACCTCTGGCGGTCGGTTGGGACATTTTTGCATCATCATGAATTAATTACCTTTTATTACTCACAGCCTCTGAGACAGAATGACACAAGTATCTGCTAACAATTTATTAAGTTTTTAATGCAATTTATTTTTTATATAACTTTTATTTGCCTTGTTCACCAGCTTAAACAACTGATCTATACATCAGCTTCAAATCACACCCATTTTGGCCCCTCTGCATTGACTTCCAGTCTCTTTTACAAATCATTTTAAAGTTCTTTTAAACACATACAATGTTCAATGATCTGGCAGCGGAGCATATAACTGAGCGTCTCACAGGCCCCTCAGGTCTGCTGGTCTGGGTCTTCTAAGTGTTCCAGAGTCCAGGTTAAAGACAAAGGGAGATCAAGCTTTTTCAGTTCTGGCTCCTCGGCTTTGGATCGGCCTCCCACTGAGCATCAGATCAGCTTTAGACATGTAGACATGGTGAAGACGAGCTGCTGAAGTTCAAACGGAGCATCAGAATGATGAAGAAAGGTGACTGAAGTGACTTTGAACGTGGTTAACATGGTTGTTGGTGCCAGACGGGCTGCTCTGAGTATTTACTGGGATGTTCAGCACAACCATCTCTAGGGTTTACAGAGGATGGTCCCAAAAAGAGAAAATATCCAGTGAGCCAAAATGCCTTGTTGATGCCAGAGGTCAGAGGAGAATGGCCAGACTGGTTCAAGATGATAGAAAGGCAACAGGAAGTCAAATAAGCACTGGTTCCAACCAAGGTCTGCAGAAGACCATCTCTGAAGCAACAACACCTTGTCCAACCTTGAAGCAGATGGGCTACAGCAGCAGAAGACCACACCAGGTGCCACTCCTGTCAGCTAACAACAGGAAACTGAGGCTACAATTCAAAACTGGACAATAGAAGATTGGAAAAACCACATTCAGATGGAAGCATGGATCCATCCTGCCTTGTATCAACGCTTCAGGCTGCTGCTGGTGGTGTAATGGTGTGGGGGAGATTTTCTTAGTACCAACTGAGCATGGTTTAAACACCACAGCCTACCAGAGTATTGTTGCTGAGCGTGTCCATCCCTTTATGACCACAGTGTACCCATCTTCTGATGGCTACTTCCAGCAGGATAACGCACCATGTCACAAAGCTCACATCATCTCAAACATGACATGTACACAATGTATTAACTGTGTGATGTCATCATGTCAATATGGACCAACATCTCTGAGCAATGTTTCAGCGCCTTGTTGAATCTATGACACCATGAAAAGGGGGTCCAACCTGGTACTGGCAAGGTGTACCTAATAAAGTGGCTGGTTAGTGTAGAACTAAAATACAAAATAAAAATATACAGCTCTAAAACAAGCAAAATAAAACACCTAATGAGATTACTACAAAGAAAAGCCAAAGAGGTACAGTATGTTAATATATGCTATCAGTGGACCATAGAAAGAGAAACAGGGGCAACTGCACATGATAGCAAAGACCAGCTGAGATACACCCTGACACTGGCACATAGATGACTGCGTGCTGAATTCCTGCAACAGTGCTTAAAACAGCCGAGAGCAGGGGTCAGAAACCTTTACTGTTAAAAGAAACATTTTGGACCCAGTATAATCAAAACAAAATCTGTCTGGAGCCAGAAAACATATTTTAGCCTTGTAACAGGGGTGTTAATATAGACCGTGCAGGCAGTACAGTTGCACTGAGGCCCCTGGGGTGGAGGGGCCCATAGAGACAGCGGGCCCTTGCAAGTGATTCAGATTACCACCTTCGAAATAGACCTGTCTTCAAAGTTATCTTATAATGAATAGCTATCTTAAACAACATGATATGCTTAAGATATACAATCTATAAATGTACTGAAAAACTGTTCAAGTAAATGATGCACACTATTATGAAGGGCCCCAGTGCACACTATTGTGCATGTACTGTCTTGACACCTCCTGAGCTGGTCTGAGTACAGTTCGCTTAAGAGGGGTCTGAGTTCTCTTGGAGTGTTCACATCCATCCATTTTCATCCGCTTATCCGGGACCAGGTCAGGGGGGCAGCAGGCTGAGCAAAGCACCCCAGACGTCCCTCTCCCCAGCGACACTTCCCAGCTCCTCCTGGAGGACCCCAAGGCGTTCCCAGGCCAGACGAGATATACAATCCCTCCAGTGTGTTCTGGGTCTGCCCCGGGGCCTCCTACCAGTGGGACGTGCTCAGGACGCCTCCAGCGGGAGGCGCCCAGGAGGATCCTGATCAGATGCTCGAGCCACCTCAACTGACCCCTTTCCACGCGAAGGAGCAGCGGCTCTACTCTGAGCTCCCTCCGGATGTCCGAGCTCCTCCCCCTATCTCTAAGGCTGAGCCCAGTCACCCCACGGAGGAAACTCATTTCCACCACTTGTTTCCACGATCTCATTCTTTCGGTCACTACCCAGAGCTCATGACCATAGGTGAGGGTTGGGACGTAGATGGACCAGTAAATTGAAAGCTTTGCTTTCTGGCTCAGCTCCCTCTTCACCACAAGGGACCAGCGCAGCACCTGCATCACTGCAGAAGCCGCACCGACCAGCCGATCCATCTCACACTTCATTCTACCCTCACTCGTGAACAAGACCCAGAGATACTTGAACTCCCTCGTTTGAGGCAGTAACTCTCCCCCAACCCAGAGAGGGCAAACTACCGGTTTCCTACAGAGGACCATGGCCTCAGACTTGTTGGTGTTGACTCTCATCCCAACTGCTTCACACTCGGCTGCAAAACGCTCCAGGTCATGCTGGAGGTCACGGTGTGATGGAGCCAACAGAACCACATCATCTGCAAAAAGCAGAGATTCAATTCTGAGGTCCCCAAACAGGACCCTTCCTCCCCCCAGCTGCGCCTCACAGTCCTGTCCATGAAGGTCACAAACAGGATTGGTGACAAGGGACAACATATGTGCAAAAAACGCTGAGTCGCAGTTCTGTGTCTGTTAAGAGGGCTGAAAACACCCTGAGTCACTGTCTTTCTTAAGTCTCTCCAAAGACAAACTCCTGTTGGAAAGCATATCCTGATTTTTATCTGAGCTGTCTCTTTTTCATTGACTTTATTCTAGTAATTCATTCATATTTGGCTGATGTTATCATTTATGTTTGGCCTTCTTTTATTTTATCTTTTACTTTGGTGATATTTTATGACATTTTACTTTGTTTCACTCTCCCTGTGTCCTACATGTGTTTAGGTTTATTGTAAAGCATTGTGTAACTGTGTTTAAAAGGTGCGACATGAATAAAATGTATTTTCATATTGTCATGTTGGAGGCTTTAGTTTACGTCCAGCAGGTGGCGGTAACACAACACTGTGAATCTCAACCGCCTCAAAAACCAAAGAAAAAGAAAAACAGCATCGCGCCCTTTTTACGTCATCAACAGGCGACTGTAAACCGCACCAGCGGGAATTTGACAGTTTAGAAACGGCTGAGGACTTTGTGTTAAAGCAAAGTAAGTGGATATTCACACTGAGCCGGTGTTTGTTACTCTGACAGCGTTAGTGCAGCCTGCGGAAACAGACAAGTGAATGTTGATGCAGTACGTTTTGATTTAAAGCAGCTAATTAGCTCTAACGTTACTTTAGCATTAACGGCTGTTACTTCCGTGTCCTCCGGTCCCGTTAATCCCGGCTGCAGCTGCTGTTCTTGGTTTGTTTTAAAGCTGAATGAAGCCCACAGAGCTGAGCCTGAGCTGACCGTGGTTCTGTCTGATTGTGTTTATCCGGCAGCGTGTCGCCATGACGCAGAGAAAGAGGCTGTCCAACACACAGAGCTCGTCTCAGAGTAAGGTGAGTGAGTCCACACCGCTGCTGGCAGGAGACTGTACGGCTGAACTGTGACGGCGGATAAAGGAAAGCTGGTGTATTTTGATGAGTCTCGTTAGTTTATGTGAGAGATCCATCCCATTACCGCGGCTCACATGAGTCCCAGCTCAGTAACCATGGTAACTGTTAGCTAGCTGCATGTCAAAGAATCCTAAAACACGGTTTGTAAAGTACATACTCGCGCAGGTAGCACTTACATCCCGTGTTTCAGACGTTATTCTCGTCATGTCACCAAGCATGGATTCACGTGTTTAATTTAGTTCCAAATATTAAAAATAAGGTTTAAAAAATAACCACTTATATTGTCTAAAAAAACCCCAAATGATTATTTGACACAGGCTAACCTATCTCAGTGAATCCCCATTCAGTCCATGACCACCTGTTCAGTGTCAGAGTGTTGACTGTATAATGTGGGGACGCCCACATTTCCCATCATGCATTGTGCTGGACAGAGTAGTTATTAGTTTGCAGTGAAATTTGCTATTTTATGTTCCACAATTATGTGACACCTTAATATTGCCTGTTTTGTTTGAGCAACAGTTCGAAAAACAAAGATGGTCCATTAACTATCACATCAACACAGGAAAACAGCCCCGCTGTATAAGTACAAAAGCCTTTTGGGGTGGTCACAGTTAGTCTGAGTTGTCTGTCAGGGCGACAGGATGCTGAGTATTATACCTTCTGTTAATGATCATGACCATGAGGTTGTGTTGGACTGTTTGACAATGATTTCAGCTCAAGTGTTTTGCATGCAGAGGCATTCGGGCCCCGTAGTGTCTCTGGATGATGATGATGACTCAACCTTCACTCAGCCGAGCACGACACAGGTCCAGAGAGGGCTGGAGAAGCTCACACCTGCACAGGTCGACCAGAAGGTAACAGACACACATTCAAGTGATTTTTTTTTTTTTTTTTTTTAAATAATTACAAAACTGATTTTTTTTCCTTTTGAAATGATTTATTCAAACACCTTGTTCATGTCCTGCAGACAGCTGAGGTGGTGCAGTACTTCTTGGTGAGGGACCAAAAGAAGATTCCTGTGCGCAGAGCAGGTACATCTGCAGATACACACTCTGCAGGAACAACAGACACAAGTTTATCACCTGTCACACTGTGTGACGTCCAGTTTTGTCCAGTGAAATTGCAGGAGCAAGTGAAAATTGCAAAAATAGTTGTGATGCTGTCTCGGATTCAGAGCTTATTATAGTTGTTGTTTTTGTTTGCTGTAGAGAAGGGGATTGGACAGTAACACACAGATAGAGGAGAGGAGGGGAGGAACAGTGCCAGCCAAAACAGCCACAGTCTACATCCAGTGAGTCAGACTACGTCAATAATAATTTCTATTATTTGTCTTTTCAGACCTCGTGAAACACGTGGTGAAAGAGTACAAAACCATCTACCCTGAGATCATGAAGAGAGCGTCACGTACTTTTGACCAGGTCTGTTCAGACTGAGAGGATCAGTGCTGCTGATGCTTCATCAGCTTAACATAAAGAAATATATAAATATGTCAGATTATTTTGTTTGCACACATATAACTGCATACAATCCAAATACTAACAAATGAGAAATGTGTCAGGAGAGGTCAAGAAGCCACAGGTTTATACAAACACACCTGCCCTCAACATCAGGAGAAAAAAGACAGAGACAAAAAAGGGAGAATATATATATATGTATATATATATATATATATACATATACATATATATATATACACACACACCATGATATGAGGAAGGACTGACCGTGTCTGGTTTTGTAAAAAAGAAGGTGGAGCTGATGAACCTGTCTCATATTATATGTCTCAAATTAGCAAACTGCTAAATGATGATGGTAAAGTAAACACACATATCTGATGAATATTAATATCATATACTGAGAGAAGGGTCACTTTCCATAACAATGAAACCTCATTAAAATTGGAGAAAGTCTCCGATCTTACAAATTGTTTTTGCAGCAAATGAAGTTGCTGCAGATTTTTGCAGTACATATTTGCCCAAACAATATTACCATAAATCAAATAGGATAGCTCATAAAATAATTTAGTTAATAAACAAGAAACATTTACAAAACTTTGTAATTTAGTGTCAAAATTAGTGTGTATAAATTTCACATTAAAACTAAACACTGTCACAGTGCTGCTTTTTTTTACTGTTTGAAACAGGTTTTTGGCCTTAAAATGGTTGAAATTGACGCCAAAAATCACATGTACATACTCATCAATAAGCTGGAGACGGTCGAGGGGGCCTCAACGATCAAGTGAGTGTCTGCAGACATAATATATATCTCTGTTATTAACGTTACTGCATCAATCAATTACATTTACCTCAGTATTTGATATTAACTGTTTTCACCATTGTCGAACTTACTTGTTCAAAAACCTTTTGTTTTCCGTGTGTGTGTGTGTGTGTGTGTGTGTGTGTGTGTGTGTGTGTGTGTGTGTGTGTGTGTGTGTGTGTGTGTGTGTGTGTGTGTGTGTGTGTAGTAGCCCCTCCAATCCAAAGATGGGTCTGCTGTTTGTGATCCTGAGTGTTATTTTCATGAAAGGAGGCGTTGTCAGAGAAAGTGAGTGAAAACTTTCAACAATCGTTCCGTCCAAACAGTCTGACGACTCATTTATACTCGCTTTATGTACTAAAACAGAGGTGCCCGTTTTAAATGTTGTAAACGTCCCTGTTCGAACAGTCTGAGGAAGAGCCTGCGTGCTCGAAACGTCACGAATGACAAAATAAAATTATAAGTAATGGGAGCTCTATTTCTTCTTCTTTTTCGTCTTCACTTGAGTTTTTTGATCCAGCACCCAATTGAAATTTTCTTTGGGATGTGCGTGTCGCCACCTCTTTTTTATGATTTTTGTAAACGTCCCTGTCCTCACACCTTCATGTGTCCTTAATGTCGGGGCAAATACAGCCAACAGATGGCACTAGAGAGCGCAGTCAAAGGTTTCTGAGGACAACGAACGAGGCGACGATGGAGGAACTTCTAATAATGTACCTTTTAACTGTGGCAGCGTTGTAGATGGCGGCAGTCTGAACGGCTGTTATATACATCCTGATATGAGGACAGAGAATTCTTTTCACTATATAATTTATTTATTTGTTCCTTTACGTCATTATTGAAATTCGTCGTCGTCTCCTATAGTTGTATCTCACTGGGCCCCACACCCCACAATCTTTAAGCTTTCAGAAAACAAATACGGACAAAATGAACGCAGAGCACGAACAGAAGGCGCCGTCCATCTTGGTATCTAATGTTGAGCATAAATGAGCCCTTATTAGTCCATTCACTGTTTCCATTTTGTTGTGGGTGTGTGTGTGTGTGTGTGTGTGTGTGTGTGTGTGTGTGTGTGTGTGTGTTAAACACCCCACGTGAAAAATTGTCTGGTTGTGTTTTGTGCTGCAGACCTCATCTGGAACACTCTTAAGAAACTCCGTGTTGACCCCGGGTAAGACCAGAGCTGTGTTTACGACAGGGTTCCTCCGCACTATGGAAAAGAAGAAAAGTCAGAAATTTTAAAATGGAAAATGTGAAGGAACCTTGTTATAAAAACTAAATACATGTGTTTGTGTCGTTTGCACATAATTATAATGATTTGGATGTTGTCTTTTTGTTTCTTATTTATTCTCTGTTACTGTGACGATGCAAAATCTCTCCAGAGAGAAACACGAAGACTTTGGTGATGTAAAGAAGGTGGTCACAGACGAGTTTGTGCGCCAAAGGTAAGAGTCAACACTTTTCTTTTCTGTTCAGTTCAGTGTGTCAAAGGCCTTCACCTCCTTTCAGTTTGTTTACATGCACACAGGTAAACTGGTCACACAGTTAGTCAGACGGCACATTTACATCCTGTGTAAATTCCTTCATTCCATACATGGAGCTTACCTTCTGTTGGAACCGTTACTCGTTTGTTTGACTATGTTGATACAAGACGCTATATCCTGATTTGCATGAGGGGAAGCAATCAGTATGTTTCCAGTCACAGTGAAGTGGAGCTCCAGTCCCAGCTGGACGAGGACATCTAACTGGCCTACTGTCCTTGTCCCAGTACACAAGCACGGGAGGGGAATCCATTTATTGAGCCAAGTATGTGCGACTCCTCTACAATAGGTGGAGATATGCCCCCTTTCAGCTTGTTAGTATTGGACCTTTTTCCTGTTGACCTATTACGTCACAGACCAAACAATGGACAAACAAGTTAGCTACGGTTAGCTAGCAGCTAACTGCTACCATGGTGGACAACTTTACAGCTCTGTACATTTGGTCCGTCCAAAAAGTCACAGCTCTGGATGTAGATTTTCCATGTTGTTACCGGCTTCTTCTTCTCTTACACATTTAATGCTATTGGACCGGTAACTACAGATCATGTAAACATACTGATTGTTTCTTTAAGTCAGGTTTCTTAAATCCCCCACTACTGTGATCAATAAGTAATCACTTTACCACAGACTGTAACCTGATTACCTGTGCATGTAAACACACTGATGATGCCTCCCCTCCCCCTCCTGCTGAAGGTGTGAATACCCAGCCCATGCAGGTCTATCCAAGCGATAGCTCAGTCATCTAATCCAGTAGGTCTGTGACTACAAGGTCACAGGTTCAAGCCCCTGCTGGGGTCACTGGTGTGTTCAGAGCCAGTGTCTGTCAGACCATAGACTCTGGTTTATACCACACCACAGAGAAACAGGAGAGTGAAGAGTCCAGCTGCAACAGCAGGGCGGCTGGGCCTGCACTGACTCCAAACATCTTCATACACTGCTGTCACAGTGAATACGAATGTTGTACATGAAGTGTTTTACAATTTAAACCCCTGCTTAAATTCTACATCACACACTGACTGAGACTGAAACATGCTGAGACGTGTGTACGCTTCTTTAGATGCTGAGCTTTATTCAGCAGTTAGCCAAAGAGAACCTGTTCTGCTTATTTTCAGCTTCACAGTTTAATGTTTCTACTAGAACACTTGTACACACTTTATGTTCAGTAAACACCTTATTTTTCCTCACCCTGTCTGAGACGCCCACCCCGAATAAGCCCAGTCTGCTCTGATTGGTCAGCTTTTCTAGCTCGTCTATATTTCAATGTCTCTGCACTGTCACTGCAGACGAAAATCAAATGCATGTGAAAAATCAAATCAAATAAAAAATACTTCTAAACACAGTCCGCTCACAGGGAGGATTACTTCTTACGTACATTATTTGAAAGTTATATATAAAACACACACACACACACACACACTTAAACTTGTTCATGAATGTGCAGAGAAGCATATTTCGCACTAGGCCACAAATGGTAAGTGTGTGTGTGTGTGTGTGTGTGTGTGTGTGTGTGTGTGTGTGTGTGTGTGTGTGTGTGCGCAGGTACCTGGAGTACGGGCGAATCCCTCACACAGAGCCGGTGGAGCATGAATTCCGATGGGGTCAACGTGCTGAAGTTGAGGTGTCGAAAGCCAAAATCCTGGAGTTCATGGGTGAAGTAAGTGTCTGTGTGTCATGTTAGTAAAAACATCAACTGTCATCTGATCACAAACAGAGCACACTGCTGGTCAGTCCTTCCAGGATGTCGCATCAGATGATACAAATTCAGCCAATCCTCCTAAAATGTTGCTAATCACTGCAACTTAACCAAAATGTATATTTAAAACAGGTAAAATCTCATTTAACTGTAGGGCTGTACACAGCGTATGATTCTCCTCACTGTGTTTATCAGGAGAGTCCTGCTGGACCGGAGCTCAGACTCAGAGTCACAGTGATATAGACAGTTTCAAACACAAGTATACAAATCAGCTTCACTATAACTTGCAGCATTCACAGACAAACACTTGTCTGCTGCATCCATTGGACGTAAAAGTTTAAATCCTGCTTTAGAGAAGCAGCTTTGAAGTCAGGCTGCAACGAGCCCAAAAACAGCCGACAGAATCCTGGAGGGAACGACTGCTTTGCTTCATGTAAACTTGGTATTTGTACCTAATGAAGATTTGGTGTTTGATGTCAGCTTCATGAACAGGACCCTCAGAGCTGGAGCCAGCAGTACAGAGAGGCCCACTCCGTCTCCAGCTCCACACAGCCCAGCACCAGCAGCCAAAGATAACTCTGCTACTGAGAATACTTTTTTAAAAAAAATTTATTTTGGTTGTTGATGCTGGGAAAGAGAAGCTGCATCTTTTTTTTTTTTTTAATTTGTTTGTTTACAGCAAAGATGAATCTGCTGTTACAAAGCCAAGGAGTCTGTTGAAACTATAAGTTCATATCTTCATACTTTAGCTTATAGTCTAATGACATTTACTCTAATGACATCACACACAATTAGTCAGGTATTCATTTTTTATTTTATTGCCTGGACTTTAAAGATAACAGTTCTTTGTTCAAGTTCAGAAAATAAAATCTTTTTTACAATAGATTCTACATCAGTGATTGCATTTATTGACACTGTCTTTTCATTCATTTCTCTCACATACACTCATTACTGTTAGACAGGACTGTGTTCTTGTCTCTCTTACACCCCACTCGCTATGTATAACAGGACAGACAGGCACCATTGCACATGTACATACAGAAAAGAGACCGCACGAGTTCACTGGTTCAAGACTGGATTTGTTACCACTGACTTAAAGAACTGAACAAGTGTTTCAAAGGACGGCTTGATAGTTAAGATCCTAGTTTTCTGACTGATACTCATCACACACTGTGGTAAGAAGTACAAGCAGGTATTTACACTGTACTCTGTGCTGGCAACCTTTTCTTTTCTTTTTTTTTAAATAAAGGTCCCCTGAGAAGATTTTGTTTTTTATTGCTCCCCCAGGTGACACAAAGAAAGAAGCACACACCTGGGGGCCTGTAGCACCAAGCCTGATTAGATTAGTCTGTTAGCTGGCTGACTGTGGGTTCACCTCGGTATCATGAAGCT
Source organism: Epinephelus awoara (assembly GCA_035609425.1). NCBI lineage: Eukaryota > Metazoa > Chordata > Actinopteri > Perciformes > Serranidae > Epinephelus > Epinephelus awoara. Next base: position 2,420,468 of record CM069301.1, read on the forward strand.
GGTTCACTTTTAAACACATCAGATCACCATGGTAACTGCACCACTCCGTCCCGATCAGACAGAACGCTTTTTGTAAGATAAGCTGCAAAATACAAGACGCGCCACACTGCCTTATTTGTTGAAGCCCACCATTTAGAACTAGAATAACCCCCTCGTGGTTTACGCCTCCGAGAACCAGTCGAGTCGCAGTTATACTTTACATCCATGTCTGTGAAAACACAGATGCTTCTGTTCCTGAGATATGACACTGAGAAAAGTGTTTTTGCAAAACATGATTATGTCATGCTGAAGCCTTTTGCATATAAAATGTCATCACACATCAGAATCAGAATTTTGTCATAAGCCTTTGAATTCTTTTTGTGTGTGTGTGTGTGTGTGGCTCTTTGCCTTTATTTGATGGGACAGTTCAGGCGTGGAAAGGGGGAGGGAGAGGAGGGATGACATGCAGCATAAGGCTGTGGGCTGGAATCGAAGCTGCGGCAAAGACACAGCCTTTCAGCGTGTCTCAAATCTCAGACTTCTTAATATTTTTAGTGCACAAAGTTCTAGGTCTAAACGTTGAGTGTGGAATGATGGACACTACTCACCCTCAACGGTTGCCAACTTCTCAACTTTTGACACGGCAGGTGTGGACAACAAGAAGCCTGTGCGTTACACGTTTTTTGCACTAAGTACCAAAACTGTTGCCGAACACAAGCAGTCAGTTATGTTTGTTGGGTCTGTACTGATGGTACTGGCAACAATAATGCAAGTGCTAACGTTAGCATTTGCCAGCTAGCTAACTTGCTGCTAGCTACAGTGGCAATGGCGCAAGTTTGGTTTATGTGTGGGCAGAGACAGCGGTCAAATTTTGGCTATGATGCTCCACCGTCCATTTGCAAGTCACTGTTTTGTCCCTTCTGGTAAGTGCCAAACGGCAGTGCACGATGTGAGACAACACTACCCTGTTGAAATTAGTGCACCACACAAGAAGTGTACATAGTGTACGACACTAAAGTGTACCAGCAGAATTATGTGATTTGAGACACACTCTGACTTCCAAGTTCATTGAGTCCAAGTGGACGTTTGTGCCAAATTTAAAAAAAAAAATTCCCTCAAGGTGTTTTTGACGGACAATGTAGAAAACATGATGCCTCCAGCCATGACTGTCACCAGCTTGAAGGTATAAAAATCAAATCACTGGGAGGTTGACCCAAAACACGGTTTAACAGCCGAAACTTTGCTCTTTAAAACATTTTTTTTTTTTTTTTTTTAAATCAAACCCTGAAGAATAACGGTTTTTCTCACTACTCAAGAATAAGTGAATAAATAAAGCTGACAGAGTTGTTTTATGACCAGCTTCATGATATTATTTACCCAGAATCAAAGAGGCCAGACTGAGTCCAGATTGCTTTGTGCTACAGGCCCCAAAAACTTAAGCTCCAAGTAAGCCCGTTAGAAAACACTAACACACTGCACCAGATCCCTCAGGTAACTTATTAAAATGACTGATGTCAGTTAAAAACACACCGTGGGCACACACACTGTACGTCTGCCTCCAGTGTGTGTGTCTGTGTGCGGAGGGTGCATAGAATAATCTTGCTGATTTGACTCGTGTGAGGCACGTCATGGCATCTGGGCAGTTAAAGTGCCTAATGGTTCCATTAGTTTTACCCTCAAAGGATTGTGGGATGTTTGCACCCAGGATTTATACCAAAGTCAACACCATGACTACGTCGACCTGCTCTCTCCGTCTCCAATGTGACGAACATCCACCCAAAAACCAGTCACCAGTGTGATGTGGACACTTATGATGTACCTCCTGTGACATGAAATGACTCTGTGTTACAGGCTGGTTCAAGTTTGAGGAATAGTTTGGAAATACACTTATTTGCTTTCCTGCTGAGAGTTTGATGAGAAGATCGATCCACTGTCATTTCTGTGTGGTAAAAATCAGGCTCGGTCCAGCAGGCTGTTAGCTTAGCTTAGCATAAAGATAGCCTGGCTCTGTCTGGATATGTCAAACTCCACCAACCAGCACCTTGGAAGCTCACGAATTAACACTTTATATCTCATTTGTTTTGTGCAAAAATCACAGGTTTCTTAAAAGACATGTGCCCCTGAGGAAACTAATTTTTATTGCTCTCCCAGGCTACGCTAATCAAAAGGTATCCTGTGAAGTTTTTGACCACTAGTGGCGCTACGGAGCAACGTTTTCACGATTCACATCCTGTTGTGGGTTTAATTTGTAGCACCAAGAGGAAATACAGTAACTGGTCAACAAACTCAGTATAAAAGAAAACAAACGGCTAGTAAACATGGATGTAAACTTAAAATCACCGCCCTGCAGTTGTACACCTCAACTGCATGTATAGTTTACATCCGTCTGTAAAAACATGGATGCTTAACTCACATCTTCCAAGATTAAAGTCACCAATTCATCACTGACCAAATGCCCCCCCCCTTCTGATATGACATTTAGTAATGACCAGAAATGTGTTTTTGCAGACTATAATGATGTTACAGTGAAGCTGACCTTTGACCTTTTTGATATAAAACGCCATCACTTCGTATTTTTATCCTGTTAGACATTTTGTCATAATGAGAGTATGAATTCTTGAATTACGACCTTTGACCATCAAATTATTATCAGTTCATTCTTGAGTCAAAGTGGACGTTTTTGCCAAATTTGAGTAAACTCCCTCAAGGCCCTCTTGAGGTATCGCCTTAATGACAACGAGACAGAAGAAAGATCACAGTGACCTTGACCTTTAGCCCCAAATTCTTGAGAGGTCCAAGTAAACATTTATGTCAAATTTAAAGAGACTCTGTCAAGGCTGTTTTGAGATGTTGTGTTTACCAGAATGAGATGGTTGCAAGGTCGCGCTGACCTTTGGCCACCAAAGTTTTAATCAGTTCATTGTTGAGTCTAAGTGAACATTTGTGCCAAATTTGATTAAAAAAAAAATCCCTGTCAGCCTTGTTGACATATCACATAATGAAAATGGGACGGACGGCTTTTCCTTTACATTTTGTAGAACCTCAGTAGCGTTGGCTCGTCCTGAGTCTCCGTGGCTATGCTAGCTGGAGAGAATTTCATAGTGCATGGACAGATTTGTTTGCTTTCACTGCTGACGCTAAAATGTTAAAGTAGCCTACTTTATATCATCAATAGCTCACTGCAGGGTAGCCAGCTTGTGGTAAAACCTATCAGTGACACCTGTGCTAAGCTAAGCTAACAGTCTCCTCACTGTAGCGTCATACCGCAAAGCCTGTCGTCCCAAATGAACACCCATTCTCCTTTACCAGCCCATTTTTATTAAGTTCTTTGGATGTATAAAACCAGGTTGTTGGCTACCCGCTTGCGCTAACGTGACTTAGCTGCCTAAATCGCGCATATGAATATAAATGTCTTAACTTTTGTCGGTATAGAGATGCTACACATCGTTAGCTCGTGAGATTCTCCACAATTCAATCGTTCAGTTCATTTTACTGAAACCATGAGCACCAAAAAAATTTATTCAGATTTATCAGCCTTGTAAACAAGAGAGACCTCTGGAGCCTTTGTGCTCCACTGTCTCACAGGCTCCCTCGATTCGCAGCTACGCCTGGATTGTGGGTTGTGGTCGTGCTGCTGCCGTGGTCCCGCCTGATGCCTCCTACTACTGCTGTTATTATTACACACATAAGATGATTATTGTCACATTCATATACGAACATATATACTTACATATATTACCAAATTACTACAATTATTATCATATTATTACTAAGATTAATGTTTACTGTAGCCGTTGTCATCACAGTTTGTCCTGCATCTCTCTCTGTCTCATTGTGTCATATGGATCACTGTACGTTTATCATGTTGATCTGTCGTTCCTGAGAGAGGGATCCTCCTCAGTTGCTCTTCCTGAGGTTTCTACCATTTTTTACCCCGTAAAAGGGATTTTCTAAGGGGGTTTGTGTGACGTCTGCTGTAAAGCCTCTGAGGCAGATTGTGATTTGTGCTCAGCGTTGCCAGGTAGGAAATGTGGGATTATCGTACCAGTGACTCAAAATTAGCGGATTTTAAGGGAAATTATCGTACATCATAACCAAAATAATAATCCTACTGATGCGCTTTAGGTAAATATGGTCACTCTAGTGTTTACTTTTTTCCATTTTCCTTGCTTTTCCTCTTCTTCTTCTGTTTTGAATCTCATTCTCGCTCGACTTCCTGACAGGTCCTAGCGCCTCGTGGGGCGGGTACAGCTGACCATTCAGCCAATCATGCTCAGAGACAAACGTCACCCGTATCTCACGCTAAGCAAAGTGTGGTTGGCTGGAAACATGTCACATGGGAACAGATGCCTTCAGGGCCCACAAAACAACTCTGGCAGACTGATGACAACCACACATTCATGAAATGGTCAAATTATCGTACATTTGGCCTTTTTTGGGATTATTGATCGTACATCGTACAGAGGGCCAAATTATCTGGCAACGCTGTTTGTGATATTGGGCTTTACAAATAAAACTGAAGAGATGACAAAAAAGTGGGGACCTCTGGAGCGATCATTAAGTCAGAAGAGTTATTTTTTTACGGTACTAACTGTACAAACATCAAAGTGGTTTTGATCTTCTCATCTAACTCTCGGCAAGAAGTGTATTTCTCAGAAGTCAACACTGTGACCACGTCCTGCTACAAGTTAAAAAAACAGACTCTCTGCTTCTTACCCATCATTTGGACTCTCACACGATGTTTCTCTGTGACTGTGGAAGCAAGATAACATGACGCAAAATGGCTCAGAACAACGTGCTAGTTCACGTTAAGAACTGACTGAATGATTTACAGATATTCATGCATCAGCAATGAGGAGATGAAGAGAAGATGGACAGAGACAAAGACATGCAGGCGATAGTGTTCAGGAATATCTGTACGGTGAGACTGGTCGGCCGGGCAGCGTTCAGCAGTTCATTCTTCACAGTAAAGGAAACCATTCCTTCATATCACAGACACGTGGCCTGAGCCCTGCGTTATAAAGTGCATTCACAATGAAAGTAGGCTGACGTGGGAGAAATGTCTCTCTCTTCTTTCACACCGATGAACACTACGATTACTTAAATTAAAAAAGGCCACTTTCCATGAGGTGGGGTCGGATATTAAACCAGCTTCCTGCCGACTCCTCTAGATGTGTTCTGGCACCGTCTCTAAAGCCTCCGCCGGGTCTCTGTCCACGTCCACGTTCTGAGAAAGACAAAAACTTCACCGTCAGGCTGTCATGATCCAGATACGAGAGGAGTTCACAAAAATACTGATTTATTAATGTATCAGTAAAATTCACCACAGGCTGCTCTGCTTCAGTCAGAGCTGGAAGGAACTGATATGAGAATCTTTAGCTCCTGTACTGTGACGTATTTCCTCTTAATTATAATTATAATTAATAAAGTTAATGTGATTGGCACATTTCATATAAGACATGCAGCACAAAGTGTGAGGGCAGTGCTTCACAGGAAAATAGACAGAATGGACATAAAACAGAAACAGTCATCGCCTTGTTAATGTGGGACTTGAAGCTCAGATCTGAATCTTGGATCACACCAAGACTTGTCACCTCAGGTGTAATCCAGGGTCAGGGCCGACAAGCAGGATTTCAGTTTTGTCTTCGTTTAACTTACAAGAGCGATTTAAATCAAGTCCTTTGCATTTGATTGGACCGCTAACAAGATCAGGAGGAGGACGAGGAGATGAATGAATCAGACCTTCATTTCATTGGAAATTAAAACAAAGCTTTTCCCGCTGATATCAAACACACATCTCTTCCTGTGTTTCTCCTTGTTGCTCTGTTTGTTACTACAACCCCCAAACGGTGGAGTGCAGTTTTATACGAGCACTGTGGCTGCTATTCACCCAAAGTATCATTTGTTCAGAGTGCACGATGAGTCAAACATTGGAAACTCAGAGATCTTAACCTCTCTAACTCCACCAGGACGCCAACGTCCTCGCCCCCCCCCTCCTCTGTTAAATGGTATCTCCCAGGCGCACTACGTCATCAAACCATGTGATGTTTGGTATTGCTGGATTCAGGAAGCTCTCGACTTTTCAAAAAAAACATCGTTTTTCTTTTATTTATTATGTATTTGGCACCAGAGCAGCCTAAACACACAAAGTCCAAAATCACAATGAGTGGTGACAAGTCATGTCATGATGTTTTTGACAGGAAAAGTTAAAGGGTTACTCACGATCTTATGTGGAGCTGTTAGCAGGGACTTAGCTGGTTTATAAAAGGTAAGAGTCTCACTCCTACCACTATTTCTGGCTGAGATATACCGTCTAGAAAGTGGGATCATAACCTTCACGTTTCATATGGCTTTATTTGGTGATATTTTATGGTGTTTCTGTCATAAACAACATCAGCTATCATAATCACACCTGATTTCAATAAGGTACAATGTTTGAAGCTGGCTGAGTGTTGTTTGATCACTGATAGTACTGTTTTGAAGCCGAGTGACCGACTTGTCATGTGGAGCTCCGCCTGGATCTTTTCATGGTAAAAACACTGTAGAACGGTCATACTTTGAGCAGTCTTCTTCAAATGTGAAACAAGTGTTCATTGATAGTGTGCCTACAGCCCCAAAGTGTCATTTACCTGCTCAGATGAAGCCACAGACAGTTATTCATCCTGAAACACATTTTTTATTTTATTTTAGGCAAAATCTTCAATTTTTACTGCATGTAGGCACTGAAAAGAATGACTGAGCAAGATGGAAAACATAAAAAACCCTCAGCTTCTGATGTTTTTTGGGGGCAGACCATCAAATCAAAAACCAACCAGAGCACCAGCACTGACAGATAAATGTTCTTATTGAACGTGGGCAAAATAAACAGAAACGGACACATTTTCAGCTCCAACGCCATCGTCAGTGTGCGTCTGTTTCAACCTGCAATGTGCAGATAACCAACAAATTTGCCCAGTCACCCAACACAAGCATCAGTGCATCAGACGTCTCCTATCTGCTGCAGTGTCGACTGTAAGAGTCCATCTGGAAACTTCTCATTCAGTTCAGCTGGCAACTGGAGCAGATATGAAGTGAGTTCATGAGCACTGTTTCCATGGCAACCCACAGGCCAAAATATCCATGTGAGTGACAAGGTTCATCTGGAATTTGGCCTTTGTATTATCTGAGGAAGACGGGCGAGAAAAACATCCTTCCTCCTCTCTGAGGAAACGACTCCTCGATGTGTTTGTGGCAACAAAAAAACCCATTTAACTCACCACTGGTTTGTCTCTGTGCGTGTTGACGGCCTCGATGTTGAGGAAGACAGACTCCACTTTACAGCCTGAGAGACAAAGACAAACAGTAACACAGAGAGGTCGTCATGAATGAGTGTGATAAAAGCATCTAATGACTGACAGATACAGAGCAGCAGGAAGCCAACAGCTGGAGCTGTGAGTGTGTGAGACTGACCGTAGGCGACTGGAGTGAGTTTCAGCACCGTGTGGAGAGGACACTTCAGGTAGGGCAGCTCACCTGACACACAGGGACAAACAGCAGAATCCTAACTGAGTCGTCTGCCGACAGATTCTGGACGTAAGCATCAAAAAGATGGGATGTGTATCACCGGGGTCAGACTACACGACGTGCTCATCTGTTCCGACAGTCACTATGGCCGTGTCTCAGCCACGCTATGCTATGCGGTCTACGTCGGCCACGTCCTTTGAAGACCACACTGGTCAGCAGAGGATTTCCAGGCTGTTTTCACCCCGACCTGTTGGTGTTCAGGGACCCAGATATATATCGCGTTAGCTAGTTAACAACTGTTAGTCAACGTAAACTATAATCGTCACCAGCACACAATGCATCTTGGGATAGGCTGCACCACGAAGGATTCATCCGTCGCATCCTCCAAATTCTGGTAAAGAAGGCTGCATTTGAAGGAGCCTTTGAAACACGACAACCTTGGTGGCGCAGATGTGATGCATCGGTCTTCAAATGCAGGCGACTGTGGAGTCATGATATCTTGTTGTGACTTGGCTGACAGACATGACAGACTACACGTCAATCCACAACCAATCGTCCCAGGTCGTCTTTAACTGTGTGCGTGATGTCATCTGGTTATTTTTGCCCTGTTATCATCAACATTACTGTTGTTTCAGTCACTGTGTCTGTTCATGTCCCCGCTGAACTGTCACTGTACTAATGTAAAAACTGCCACCAGATGGGCGGAGCTACATTTGAAGTACTGCATGACAACTCTGCAAGTCACTGAATCCTCCGCAGGAAGTTCCTGCAAATGTTTCACAATAAAAGCCTGTTCTTTCTCAAATGAAATGATCAGGGGCTTTTAATCTGACACTGATACAGGAAGTGTTGAGTTTGAAATGACGGTGCGATGCATTAAAGTTAACAGGACAAACAGGAGCGGCCCACAAACTATCTGTGAGTTTGATTCCTTTCTATCCTCCATTATGAAGAAAGAACATTGTTTGCTAGCTTGATGCTAATGGCAGTATTCAGCGGGTTGATAAAGTGCCTCTGCTGTTTCCTTTTTACTCTGTGTGCTAACGTCCCCACAGGAAATATCTAAAAGCCTGGGCTGTTGTTGTCCTGCAGTTTCCACGGCAGCAGATCGCTCTGTGTTCCTATTGGTCAAAGTGACGGCTGTGACGGGAGAAGTCGTGAAGGACAAAAAGAAAATCAACATGTTAGACTTTCTGTCAGGACGTCGTGAGGTGGCGTTGGTTGTCGTCTACTCTGACACACTACACTAGATAAAATGATGGATTTTCCTGTACGACGCTCGTTGTCATTTTCCATCCGAGCCGAAACCGGCATGCGGTGGCGACACCTGAGCAGTGTCACTGTGAATGACTGCAGTTTCTCTCACCAGCAGTCTTGTCCAGGAAGTAAGCCAGCAGACATCTCATGACGGCCTGGTGACAGATGACCAGGACGTTCTCCTGCCTCTCCAGCTCCATGATGACCGGCTCCAGACGCTGGACAAGGTCCTCGTACGACTGGTGGACAGACGTGCACACAGAGACATGATAAAGTGTCCACACAAGTACAACTTGGTTCCAATTTACACACAAGCTGTATTTTAATCTCTCTGCTCTCTACCTGCTGACTGACTCACTAATTTAAAGCAGTGGGAGGTGAGGTGGAGTCTCCTCCCACTAAAACAGCACAGCTAATCAACGGAGGCTGGGGCCAGTTGGGGCAACACAATCCAAAGTGTACAGATTGTATGCAGACACAGTTTATCTTTATAGATTATACTGATGCCAAATTAACAAGAAAACTGTCGACATGACGCCTTTTATCTTGTGATGTTTTTTTACAAATATGTTTTTTTTTTGTTTTGTCTTTAAGTCTCTAACTCCGCCAGGACGCCAACGTCCTCGCTCCCCCCTCCTCTGTTAAATGGTATCTCCCAGGCGCACTACATCATCAAACCATGTGATGTTTGGTATTGCTGGATTCAGGAAGCTCTCGACTTTTCAAAAATAACATCCTTTTTTCTTTTATTTATTATGTATTTGGCACCAGATCAGCCTAAACACACAAAGTCCAAAATCATGACGAGTGGTGACAAGTCATGTCATGCCGTTTTTCGACGGGAAAAGTTAAAGGATTACTCACGATCTTATGTGGAGCTGTTAGCGGGGACTTAGCTGGTTTATAAAAGGTAAGAGTCTCACTCCTACCACTATTTCTGGCTGAGATATACCGTCTAGAAAGTGGGATCATAACCTTCACGTTTCATATGGCTTTATTTGGTGATATTTTATGGTGTTTCTGTCATAAACAACATCAGCTATCATAATCACACCTGATTTCAATAAGGTACAATGTTTGAAGCTGGCTGAGTGTTGTTTGATCACTGATAGTACTGTTTTGAAGCAGAGTGAGCGACTTGTCATTTGGAGCTCCGCCTGGATCTTTTCATGGTAAAAACACTGTGGAATGGTCATACTTTGAGCAGTCTTCTTCAAATTTGAAACAAGTGTTCATTGATAGTGTGCCTACAGCCCCACAGTGTCATTTACCTGCTCAGATGAAGCCACAGACAGTTATTCATCCTGAAACACAGTTTTTATTTTATTTTAGGCAAAATCTTCAATTTTTTACTGACTTCAGAGGCCCATTACTCTGTCTCTGTATCACCTAGAGTGTTTCTGACACTGTCACAAGAAACCTGAGACAGTTTTCTTTCTGGCAAGACCTCATGCATGCATGTAGTCAGAGCGGTTCAGAAGCTACAGTCATTTTAATTTGGGTATGTCATTTTAGGCGTTTGGGTGGAGTACCACAAAAAGATACAAAACATGTATATTTGACATCAGTTAAATCATTTATCTCTTCATGAGATATTATCATCAATATGATGTGGCTCATTAGTAAAGTAGTCTTCAGACTCTGTGCTCCAACATTTTATCTTATCACGAGGGAAGCTACGAGTGCTTCATGGGTTTGTGCAGTTCACTGATGTTCATGGTGATGACTGTTTTATCATCACGACATTCATGTGAAGTCTGATTTCAGTTCTAACTTTGACTATAGAGACGCTGCCTCCCCTCTCCACATCTTCACAGTCTAAACATACAAACATAAAAATACTGAGAAATGAAATAAGGAACACTCTTCTTCCTCACCTCTCCTTTCGGGTAGCGGTAGCGATACTTGTCTTGGTCCCTCAGTGCAAACTCCTCTGGGTAGTTCTGCTGAATCTCTTCGTATGTCATTTCCTCACAAACCCCCTGAGGCAGCGAATACAGAAAATAAATCACAACTGTCACCCTCACCCCTCAAACACACACACACACACACACACACACACACACACACACACACACACACACACACACACACACACACACACACACACACACACACAGGGAAACAGTTTCTAAATAGTACACAGAACTACACAAACTATGTAGAGAACATGTTGTAGAACATCTTAGTTTAGTCACGTGTTTTTGACGTGTCCATCGTTCAGCATGAATACACTATGAACACACACACACACACACACACACACACACACACACACACACACACACACACACACATATTCTCAGCACTCACAGCGTCGATCTCATTGAGGGCCTTCCACTGTTCATACGGGACTCCCAGAGCCTCGGCAGTCTGGATGGTCCTCTTCATGTGGCTCGTCCACACCTTCAGGTCAGTGATACACTGCCCACGCATGTACGTCCCCAGAGCACTGGCAAACTGACGGACACATGCACACAGAAGACGTGAGCACAGAAACAGGATGTGATATATAAAGTCCACACGCACACTGACCAAACACTCCTAACCTTTGCACCGCGAGGCGACAGCCCGGAGTCGCCTCCGATGCGGCCCACAAGGTTGAGGTCGCTCTCTCCGTGGCGACACAGGTAGATGGACCTGGGGGTGACGTGGATGTTCATGAGGTAGTAGACTATCCTGCTCTGGATGTGGTCCTGGACCCGGTTCACCAGGTACCTGCTGCCCACGTTGAAGATCTTGATGTAGGACAAGTTCCTGCGTAGGGACGAGAAGAGGAACTATTTTCAGCAGCGGATTAATTCACATGTGGTGCTTTGGATATACGCACACAAATATTGATGTGTAGGATCAGTGGGGCTGCAACGGTGTGAGATTTTCACAGTTCGATTAATGTCCCAGAAAATTATTATTATTATGTTTGTGATTGATGGAACACAAAATTCAGTCTGCGGCATCAACGTCAGACCTGCACATCATTACCTCACATAGAGGACACACTGAATGTAAACCATGAGGTGAGACTCACCCAGGGAGGATGTAAATAGGAACACTGGGCTGGTGTCTCATTGCAGATGCTCTCACCTGTCCTTGTTGTCATCCAGCGGGACGTAGTTCAACTTGTAACATTCGATCCTCTTCAGGAAGTCGGCCACAGCCTCCTCTTTGTCACAGCCTACGTAGTCTGGACTGCTCAGCTTCACTTCCTATTTTTAGAGAGAGAGTTTGAAGGTCTGAGTGAGACATAAAACTACAGTGCTCGTCCTCATCTTGTGATCAACATCACAGGCTTTTAGCAAACACAGCGGGACTCATGCAAGGTCATGTCAGGTTTGGACTAATGATGCTGCATGTTGGATTCAACAAACCTTGTAAGCTGCTCACATTTAATACACATTGCTGTTTTCAAATTCATTTGTACGTAAATACAGCAGTAATCCCTCTCAGTCATCACTTATTTATTTGACAGGGACAAATGCAAATGTAAAATACAAAGTAGATCCAATGGCAATCAGTAATGATGCTCAGTACCCATGTTGCTGGAGCCGAGCTGCACCAATCACATGGGTGTATCTGATACAGGCGGGCCAGAGGCGAGCTAAACACATGACGACAGCGCTGCGACGACGAAGTCCGGAATCAGTCAGTAAACATTGCAAGATGGCTACGGATGAACACCAGCTGTTTGAAACGGCTTTGGCCGCTACAATGAACGAGTTAGACTTGGCTTTTTCTCTAAAAGAGGAACAGAAGACGGTGCTCGAGTCTTTCCTTTGCAAGAAGGACGTTTTTGCCGTTTTGCCGACCGGATACAGCAAGAGTCTAATCTACCAGTTAGCTCCGCTGGTAGCTAAGCTCTGGATACATCACCCCGTGTATTGTTCTGATTGGTCGTAGTGTTATCCAATTGCGTGCAGTGATATTTACAAATGCATGCTTGGTGCCGCCCCTCGAGTTGGGCCATTTGCATTACTCATAGCCAGACCCTAAATCTTTCTTGGGTCTGGATTTCCAGGCTACCTAAAGGATGCAAATATAGCGAAATGCCAAGCGGACAGTTTTGTTACATGTTGTAGGCATTAAATTCAGAACGAGTATAAGTAGAATTAACAGGATATCTCTTCGTTATTTTATCCTGTTACACGTGTGAAATTTTGTCATAATTAGTGTGAATTCCTGAGTCATGTCCAAAAATTTTGTGAGGTCAAAGTGAGCTTTGACCTTTGACAACCAAAAACTGAATCAGTTCTAATCAGTGGACGTTTGTGCCAAATTTGAAGAAATTCTCTCAAGGTGCTCTTGAGATACTGCGCTCTTGAGAATGGGACGTACATATGAACCTTGAAAAAGCAATGCCTCTGGCCGTGGATAATGTTGGATAAGTTTATGAGTTTAACATTAAATATCTTGTTTTGGACTGGATTCACTTGGAAACAGGTCAGAGAGGATTCACAGTTCATTGCAGTCTGTTATTTACACAGCAGCTCAACTTTTTGAGAATTGAGGTTATAGCAGCACTTGGACAGGATGGTGCCCGCGGTTAGCTTAGTTAGCTTGCTAAAGCATCAGCTTTTCCATTACAAGAAATGTAACATTCCTGTAGTAGTACTGTCGCTTGCAGCGTACGTTAGTGCTCTGATCTGGCACAGAAAAGTGGGTCTGACCCAACATGAACCAACATAGTTTTTGTCCGACCCGAGCCGGACCCACAGCAGCAGCTTTGGGCCTGAGCCCGATTAAAGACTTTAAAGACATTTATTACAAGCTAAGGGCTGACACGTTTCCTCGCACCACCTTCTTCTCTTTCTTATTTCAATAGTCTCTTGTTGGCTCTGTGACTCATGCACAACAGGTTTTGCAGAAGCAAAAAATGCCAACCAAGTCACCTCACAGCGCCTCTCATCTGGCTCTCTCTCCTTCTCTTCTGGTTCTCCACTATATTGCACCATTGTTCTGTCACTTTCCCTCCTCTCAGTCGCCCTCCTCTCAGTTTCCCTCCTCTCAGTCGCCCTCCTCTCAGTTTCCCTCCTCTCAGTCGCCCTCCTCTCAGTCGCCCTCCTCTCAGTTTCCCTCCTCTCAGTCGCCCTCCTCTCAGTTTCCCTCCTCTCAGTCGCCCTCCTCTCAGTCTCCCTCCTCTCAGTTTCCCTCCTCTCAGTTTCCCTCCTCTCAGTCTCCCTCCTCTCAGTCGCCCTCCTCTCAGTCGCCCTCCTCTCAGTTTCCCTCCTCTCAGTCGCCCTCCTCTCAGTTTCCCTCCTCTCAGTCGCCCTCCTCTCAGTCGCCCTCCTCTCAGTTTCCCTCCTCTCAGTTTCCCTCCTCTCAGTCGCCCTCCTCTCAGTTTCCCTCCTCTCAGTCGCCCTCCTCTCAGTCTCCCTCCTCTCAGTCTCCCTCCTCTCAGTCGCCCTCCTCTCAGTCGCCCTCCTCTCAGTTTCCCTCCTCTCAGTCGCCCTCCTCTCAGTCTCCCTCCTCTCAGTCGCCCTCCTCTCAGTCGCCCTCCTCTCAGTTTCCCTCCTCTCAGTTTCCCTCCTCTCAGTCGCCCTCCTCTCAGTCGCCCTCCTCTCAGTTTCCCTCCTCTCAGTCGCCCTCCTCTCAGTCGCCCTCCTCTCAGTCGCCCTCCTCTCAGTCTCCCTCCTCTCAGTCTCCCTCCTCTCAGTCGCCCTCCTCTCAGTTTCCCTCCTCTCAGTCGCCCTCCTCTCAGTCGCCCTCCTCTCAGTCTCCCTCCTCTCAGTCTCCCTCCTCTCAGTCGCCCTCCTCTCAGTCGCCCTCCTCTCAGTTTCCCTCCTCTCAGTCGCCCTCCTCTCAGTCGCCCTCCTCTCAGTTTCCCTCCTCTCAGTTTCCCTCCTCTCAGTCGCCCTCCTCTCAGTCGCCCTCCTCTCAGTTTCCCTCCTCTCAGTCGCCCTCCTCTCAGTCGCCCTCCTCTCAGTTTCCCTCCTCTCAGTCGCCCTCCTCTCAGTCGCCCTCCTCTCAGTTTCCCTCCTCTCAGTCGCCCTCCTCTCAGTTTCCCTCCTCTCAGTTTCCCTCCTCTCAGTCGCCCTCCTCTCAGTTGCCCTCCTCTCAGTTGCCCTCCTCTCAGTTGCCCTCCTCTCAGTTTCCCTCCTCTCAGTTTCCCTCCTCTCAGTCGCCCTCCTCTCAGTTTCCCTCCTCTCAGTCGCCCTCCTCTCAGTTTCCCTCCTCTCAGTTTCCCTCCTCTCAGTCGCCCTCCTCTCAGTTTCCCTCCTCTCAGTCGCCCTCCTCTCAGTTTCCCTCCTCTCAGTTTCCCTCCTCTCAGTCGCCCTCCTCTCAGTTGCCCTCCTCTCAGTCGCCCTCCTCTCAGTTGCCCTCCTCTCAGTTTCCCTCCTCTCAGTCGCCCTCCTCTCAGTTGCCCTCCTCTCAGTTGCCCTCCTCTCAGTCGCCCTCCCTGCTCCGAACACTTCACCCTCTGAACTCTTCTAAGGTCTAAGATGCTCTGTGAATAACTTTCATGTTTACCAACAACCAGTCTTAACTTGAAGGGGAAATTCTAAGAAAATGTCAGGAGCTCGAGCGCTCTGAACTGTTAGCACTAGAACGTTTTGTGAGTACAGCCCCAGATCTCTAGTGTAGGGAGGAGGGGCCAAGTCTGACTGTTGTCTTAACCAACAGTGCAGAGTTTACCTTCAGTAACACATCTGTTCATACAGGAGCTGCTAGCATGACATCCTTCATCTTTTAAAAATAAATAAATAAATAAAATCATTTTGAGGCTAAATGAGGAACTCAGGGAGGAGCTGTTTAAAGTACATTATTATTGCGTGGATGCAGACATCATTATCGTATTTATAGAACAGCATTTTTCTTACCCAGAGAGCAACAACAGTCTCCAGAGTAACTCCAGTCAGCAGGGTGTTTAAATGTGCTCGGAGTCAACAGAGCTTTAGTAAAACGATGGCGTCAGCTGCACAGTGAGGGTCGGGAGTTGTGTGGTAATAAAGTTAAGAAAGACTTCCTGTTGTTTTTAACTTTTTCTGAGAGCAGGAGGAGACTGAACAGAGGTGTGAAAGTTAAGATGATATCTTTTTCTCTTCTGTAACGGTCTCAGGAATTAAACACTGATAGACACCATCACACAGCTGCTGTCATCAGCTGCTACTTGTCTTGATTTTAGACATTAAATGCTGTTTTCAAAGTCAGACGGCTCAGTGAGGATGAAGACTGGAGGAAAATAACAAAAGCTGGAAACACTTATTTTTCAGAGCGGCACTTTTTTTTTTTTTAGGTATTAAATGAGTCATGTGACCGCCGTGTACGCCCAGACAATGAAACTGAACTAAACTGCGCTCAGC
Source organism: Epinephelus awoara (assembly GCA_035609425.1). Taxonomy (NCBI): domain Eukaryota; kingdom Metazoa; phylum Chordata; class Actinopteri; order Perciformes; family Serranidae; genus Epinephelus; species Epinephelus awoara. Next base: position 2,436,505 of record CM069301.1, read on the forward strand.
GAGATGATTTGAGCTAAACTGGGAAGAAAACAGGGAAAAAGGAGGAAGAGAAAGTAAAATATTAACGACAGCAGGAGAACTGTTCTCCATGTGTGCAAACTATCTCATTTTGGACAAAAGCAACAACGATATCTTGCCAACACGCACGTGACCTGGCAGAGTGTGACCGCTGCAATGGCTCAGGCTCCTCCACCAATAACAAATCAGAAACACATTGGGCCTCGGCTCCAACAGCTCTTGGCTCAGCACATGACTCTCACAGTGATCTTGGAACCACAACTTCCTGTTCTCTCTCTCTCTCTCTCACTCACACACACACACACACACACAACTTACTTTAATATTCGCAGCGATGATCTCTGGATCATCACATATCGACTCCACAAAGAAAACCTGAACAGGCAGGAAAAGAAAAGACAGAAATTGCAGTTTTAATTTTTCAGATTTCCTTTTCTAACAGAGCAACAAACAAACAAACAAACAAACAAACAAACCTTGTACCCATTTTCCTTGGCAAAGTTGAGGATGACCTCTCTGCGCTCCGCTGTGGTGTTGGTGGCATCAAAAACCTGAAAGACAAATAAGATTAGTGACTGATTCTTACTGGACTGATTAATAAATGTTGGTGCTTTTAGGGTCCAAACATGACGAAATAAAGCTTGTTTATCACACTTGGGGACGTACGAAACTACTGTCTGACAGAAAAGGAATACTTGACTCCCCATATGACCATTTGTGTGTGTTACACTAAATTCGGAAAGAAAACGTTGTTTTTGTCACACACCTCTACAGCGGACGAAATAACCAAAAACTGAAAAAATATGAATGAAATTGATTTTAACAGAGACCGAAAACAACAGCAAAACTTTATCAAAACATCCGTTTACAAACTCTCACACAAATCTCATGTATTCAGTCATATGATCAGCACTTCACAAACACAAGCATTTACAATAAAACATAGCAGATACTGTGACAGGACTGTGAAAACTCTGTGGAAGAATTCAAAAAGGTGAACACTCTCCATGAACTGAAGTGAACACAGTCTACGTTTAACAACAGCAAAACTACATGAATTTTTTTTCAATGAATTTTCAAAACTTTTCCACAATATGTTACTCAATTTCCACGACTTTATTTCAGTGGTTTGAAAGAGGTAAGCAGATTATTGGATGCAGCGATGGATTGCTTAAGCCTTGGATAACGTTGTCTTGCAGCTATGCACCTTATCCCTAGCCCCCATGATGCCTTGCGTGAATTATGGGTGCAACTTCCTGAACTGAAACTAGTCACAGTTTACAGTACTCTACTGTTACAGCTCAAACTGGATTATGCGATCATACCTCTGTCATCTCTGACCGCCAACTCAAAGCATTGTTATTTTTTCCTTTTTAACTGAGCACGCTAACAATTAGCTCGCCTTGCTCCGTTAAAATACAAAAGTAGGAAATAAAGTAAAATAAAGTAAAATAAAGTAGGAGTAAAAAAAAAACTTTTGGCATTTATTTTTTTATATGGTTTAGAGGAAGTGCGGTAAATCAGCGTCACATTCTCAGCCCTAATGACTAAATACATATTCTAAGGTATGTTGCCGAGGTTATTTCATCACGAGCAATTTTCTAATGTAGGTTGTGAATTAAGTCAGACGGGGAAATCATGTACTGGCGCTGAGCGACGGATCGGTCAGTCTACGTGTCTGATTTAATACTTGCTATGTCTGGTGAAACTCTTGGTTTTATTCCGCATATCAATTATCATCCTTTTGTTCTGGTCACATGTTCAACACACAGTTGCTGAAGACAAAGATGTAGCTCAGACTGGTTGTTAGTCGTCACAGACGCGGGCAGTGCAACAGGTGCCAGAACTCCACAAAGACATTTTAGAAAATGCTCAGTTAAGATTAGTTAAATATTTGTTAAGAAATAAATCAGTATTTGCTAAACTGAAGGTAAACTACTTTAGAAAAGAACCAGCAACCAAGAGTAGCCACTGGGACTAACCACAGACAGTCTATGGGACTAACTATCTTACTGCTGCTTCCATTATCTCACAGGAAGTTATGTGGAATAAGGTGGATCGGCTACGTAAGCTTGCCCTGGTGGTAGAAGTACTAACGTTATCTTGCCTGGCTACTGGCTGTTTAAGCCATTATTAAACACGCCCAGGTATTTTAGCAAAAGCAAACTGCTAGCACTTCCACATTTTTATTGCTCATTAGACATTCCTGCCACAGTGTGTATCATGTGATACTAGTGACATTTCAACAGTCACGCAGCGCAGCACTACGTTTTAAATCAGTATTTCGTCTATCATTAAACATGTTTACGTTTCCGTTTCGTTTGCCTGTAGCGTGCGTATGCGTAATGACGTGAGGTATTACGTGGTATGGGACTGGTCATAGGCTGCACTCGCTGATACCGCAGCCAAAACAATGTTTTGTCAATGTTCAAAACTTTCCCAAAACACTCTGTTCAAAACCATTTCAACGACTGAAACACAGTTTTTCTAATTCCAAAACTTTTCCAGGAATTTCCTGAACATGGGAACCCTGACTGAGTTTGTTCCAGTTATTAGTCAAACCCCATGTAATTCCTTAGAAATAGAGAAAACAGCCACAGGTTTTTTTGAGAGTTAATTGCCCCTCAACATGAACACATTTTGATTATATATTTTATTTTGTCGGTAATAGTTACTAGTATAATCACAATACTACACTAGGCTGTGCTTTAACATCAGTGATGCAGTCAGGACTGAGGCGCTTGTACAGTCGTGCCACAAATGACATTAAACACACCCTCGAGTGTTATATTGTTTAAGTATTTTTTTTTAGATTTTTTTTTTGCCTTTTGCTTCTTTGACAGGACAGATGAAGTGTGAAGGGGGAGTGAGACGATGACATCACGCAAAGGGCCGTGGGCCGGAGCTAAACACACAGCCGCTGCGGCAAGGACTTGGCCTTTGGACAGGGGACACCTGCTCCAACCACAGAGCCACTGGGCCCCCTAACTTTTTATTATTACTCGTATAACAACAGAGAAATAAATGATCAAAGCCATCTCCAGAGTTTACATTCAGTAATTATCTTTCTCTGTATATTTTCGTTGTGACAAAATCTGTCAATCCCATGTCAAATTTAACCCGACCTCCAACACAAGAAGCTGCCGACGATGCAGCATGAAATCCAGCGCAATAATATTATTGATATCAGACTCTCTGTTCCTGCTCCCTCTCCTACAGCAGTATCAGCCACTGTAATGTTATCTGTCACTCACCACGACCTGCCCCTGCTCTATGGTGAAGTAGTCACACACATCTTTCAGGGCAGCGACGGCGCAGGCCCTGCGCACAGAAATAGACAAACATTAATAATGCAATATTTCAGAAACACAGTCTGATTTGGAAACTTTCATACATATTTGATTGGTTTATATTTAAAGGAGACGAGACACAGACGTCACACTGAGACCCTGTGAAGCAGAGGGTTCATACCTGCGTATCTTCATGGCCTCTGTGTTGTCGGGTCGAAAGAACTCGAAGCTGTTGTAGGCGCGTGTGGCGTCTCTTCTGTACTGCCCGACATTGAACGCTGTGGAACAAAGAACAAGAAGATGCTCTTTCTGTAAACACAGGCATCATGTATTTTTTCATATCGACAATGGCATTCAAAAGTTTGGGCACCCATTGTCAAAATTCCATTTACTGTGAATAGTTCAGTGAGTAGAAGATGAACTGATGAAGATGAAGCATTTCTTCATTAATTTAAGCAGTTTCAAATTGACAAAAAAGGAAGCAAAAGTTTGGGCACCCTGCGTGGTCAGTGCTCAGTAGCGCCCCCTTCCTCCAAACACGTCTTGTATCCAGCTCAGAGTCTTTCAGTTCTTGTTTGGAGGATTTTCAGCCATTCTTCCTGCAGAAGGCTTCTAACTCTGTCAGACTCTTGGGCCGTCTTCATGCTCTGCTCTTTGAGCTCTATCCACAGATGTTTAATGATGTTTAGGTCGGGGTCTCTGAGGGGCGTGGCCAAACCTTCAGCTGGCTCCTCTTGAGGTCATCCATTGTGGATCTGGAGGTGTCTTTAGGATCATTGTCCTGTTGTAGAAGCCATCCTCTCTTCATCTTCAGGTTTTCTACAGACACTGTGATGTCTGGAATTTGACTGAATCCATTCTTCCCTCTACCTGTGAAATGTTCCCCGTGCCACTGGCTGCAACACAAGCCCAAAGCATCATCATCCACCCCGTGTTTAACAGTCTGTTCTCCAAACATACCTTTGCTTATTGTGTCCAGAAAGTTCTGTTTTACCTTCATCAGTCCACAGGACTTGTTTCCAGAAAGCATCAGACTTGTTCAGATGTTCCTTTGCAAACTTGTGAGGCTGAATGTTGTGGTGAGGACACAGGAAAGGTTTCCTTCTGATGAAGCTCATATTTGTCCAGGTGTGTCTGCACAGTAGAACAGTGCACCACCACTCCAGAGTCTGAGAAATCTTCCTGCAGGTCTTTTGCAGTCAGGTTTTGATTTGCCTTTCTAACAATCCTACGAGCAGCTCTCTCACAGAGTTTTCAGCTTGACCTCCACAGTTCCTGTTAACTGCCATTTCTTACTGACATGACCAACTGAAAACACTCTGCTATCTTCTTCTAGTCTTCATCAGGTCTTTTAGTTTTCAGAGTGCTAGGCAGCTGTTTAGAGGAGCCCATGGCTGCTGGTTGTCGGGACAAGCTTTCAGGAGTCAGAGTCTTTATAAAGCTTTGAAATCAGCATCACCTGGCCTTTCCTAATGATGACTGTGAAGAAGCTCATTAAGGTCTGAGACCCTGGGAAAGTTGTCTGAGAGCTCAGATGTCTTGGGGTGCCCAAACATTTACATGGTGCTCCTTTACTTTTTTTAAACTCTAAAATTGTAAAAAAAAACTCAAATCTCAAAATCTCAAAACTCAAAGAACTCAAACACTGATCTTGCTTCAAACATTGAAAAGCATGTTTCATCTTTAACGTCATGCCTTTTGAAGATCAGCTCATCTTCTACTTACTGAACTATTGACTTGATTAATTATTTTGCAAAATCAAACAGGTGTATTTTTGTCACATGTGGACTCTGGGGCTGTTAAGAATCTACACTTGTTAAAATTAAATATTAAAACATTTACATCTGAGTCAAAGCATTGACACCAAATGTTACATGTAAGTAAATAAGTATAATCACATGATGGTTTAAGGTAGTCAGTGTGAGTTTCAGTGTAGTCCCTCACGGTCATGTGATACCTTTAGTTGTCACTCCGATCCAGTTCAGATATCTGGTGAGCTTTTTTGAGATGTAGGTTTTCCCTCTTGCTGGGAGTCCCACCATCACTATCATGGTCGGGGAGTTGGTGAACTGGGGCACAGACGCTGAAACACACAAACACAAAGACTGAGTGTTAAATTAGCTGTGCTGCACGTGAAGCTGTGTTGATTTTCACTGATGGAGCCTGGTCAGAAAATTAAGCCTGGGAAGGAAAACCTGCTGCTGACAAAGTGAGTTCCAGGGTTTAGATGTTGTGCTGAAGGCCATCTGGACTGAGTCAGACAGGAGGAGTCGGACAGGTTTGGAAAAACAAAAAATTCCGCTGATAACATTTGGATCTGGCTTCTTTGTGTTTGTTCAGCCATTATGTTTCATACACTAAAAAGGCTGCTGGACAATGGCGTAAAATTTATCAGCAACTATTTTGATAATTGATTCATCACTTGTCATTTTTAAGGAAACTGGAATCACCGCCCCACACCGGTCAAGTTTCTCTGACAGTTTCTTTTGTCTTGATGAAGGCCCACACGGCCGAAACATGTCGACATTTTTAATCAGAACAAAGCCATGATTTAATAAAGGCTTTTTATTTTTCCACTCCCTGAGTGCCTCGGTTTTTTGAATTTTCTTTCTATCACTTTTTTGATTCCCACACCGAAGAGCACCAGAAGCACTTTTTCTACACCCAGCAGCACTCCATGCACCTCATGTTGTACTGAAGTTTTCATCCATGTCTGTGAAAACATGGATACAATCAGCACAGTTTCAAGATTAAAGTCACCAATTCAGTATCTGACCAAATGTCTCCCCTTCTGCTCCTGAGATATGACGCTGAATAACGGACAGGAAAGTGTTTTATGCTGAACATTATGATGTCACAAGGAAGTTGACCTTTGAGCCTTTGAATATAAACTGTCATCACTTCATCATTTTATCCTGTTAGACATTTGTGTGAATTTTTTGATGAATGAATTCTTGAGTTATGGCCAAAAACCTATTTTGCGAGGTCACACTGATCTTTGACCATGAAATTCTAATCAGTTTATTCTTCAGTCCAAGTGAATGTTTGAGTCAAATTTAAAGACATTTCCTGAAAGGATAACTTTGGTATTTTTCAATATGGGCCCTATTTCCCCATGTGTATGTGTGCGTTTGATTCATAGGTACAACTTGTTCTAAAATTGGTTCAGTATTGAGGGAGGCGGATGCAGCCGGAGCTGTGAAACGAGCTAAAACGGTAACGGTGGCAAATGCGTCCCGTGTAGGTTTGTGCATTAAAAGTGCTTTTTTCACCACTGACCAGTTCAGATTGCCAGTGCTATCTCTGTAAATAGCATACCAAGCGTTTCCCTGACCCCTTGACCCGTATTAGCTTGTTTTGCGGCTCCCACCTCCCTCAATACTGAACCAGTTTTAGAACGAGTCGTACCTATGAATCATACGCACACATACACATGGGGAAACAGGGCCCAGGTTGAACAATACCAAAGTTATCCTTTAAGATGTTCCTGAGATATCCTGTTCACAAGAGCGAAACAGATGCAAGGTCACACTGACCTTGACCTTTGGCCACCGAAATCAAAACAGTTCATTGTTAAGTGCAAGTGAAAATTTGTGCCAAATTTGAGGAAACTCTCTCAAGGCCTCCTTAAACTATTGTGTTCATGAGAATAGGATGGATACAAGGCCACAGTGACCCTTGACCACCAAAATCAGATCAGTTCATTTTTGAGTCCAATAAACGTTAAACGCAAATTAAAGAAACTGCCTTATGGTATTCTTGAGCAAGATACTGAACCACAAATTGCTCCTGATGGCTGCTGTGTGAGTGTTAAAGCTGAGTAGCAGGTGGCACCTTGGACTGTAGCCTCGGCCACCAGTGTGTGAATGTGTGAATGTGACTAGTAGTTTTAAAAAGTGCTTTGAGTGATCGGAAGACTAGAAAGGAGCTGTTCAAGTGCAGTCTATTTACCATTTACCATTATATGGTGCCACCTGCTACTCAGTAACTATTCACACACACTCACACACTGATGGAACAGCCATTGGGAGTAATTTGGGGTTCAGTATCTTGCCCAAAGATACTTCAACATGTAGACTAGAAGAGCTGGGGATCAAACCACCAATCTTCCAACTAGTGGACGACCCGCTCCGCCTCTGAGCCACAGACGCAGTGGCTCCGGCCGCGGCTATCGTCAGCACGGAGTCATAAAAACAGGAAAACAACTGTGTCAGAACTTGGTTTCTTCTTCTTCCCTCTCTCATTAATCATCTCATGACCCCTCAGATTTATCTGGTGACCCTTTGGAGGGGCCCGACCCGCAGGTTGGAGCACACTGGAATGAACTGGTGAGCTGTACATAAAGCAGTTCAAACTGGCTTCACCTGGAGCAGCTGCAACAGTAACACACAGCTGTAACACTGATGCTTCAGCACACATGGGATCAGACGTCACAGAAGACATTTTACTGTGCAACGAGTACTTTTACTGGAGTTTTACTTGTAATTGAGTACTTTTACTCTGTTGTACTGGTACTTTTACTCCAGTAAAGAATGTGAGCACATCTTCCACCGCTGTTAATCTCAAGCAAAGTAACAGTATCAGGTTTCACCATCTGGCACAGCAGAGGACCAACTCTGGCACTTAAGAGTGAAAGTGCTGGAAATAATTACATGAGGATGACGACAAGAGCGTACACATGGTCACATGGTCACATGGTCACATGGTGAAGCTTTAGGGTGAACGGCCGTCCGGTCTGCGCAGCTGCGCTGTGAGCCTCTCAACCCCAAAACACAAACACACAGTCTGACGTCTGTGTTAATGCACAAGTATCAACATGTCAGATACATGAAGAGATACCAAACACTTGCAAACAATGTGGTATCCGTGTGTGTGTGTGTGTGTGTGTGTGTGTGTGTGTGTGTGTGAGGTGCTGTGTAAGTGAATGTACTCACAGCCTCTGCGCTGGCTCAGCCTGCTCTTCATCCATGGACCCCAGGTTTTCTCCAGAGGATTCTGGGTTAGTTTTCTCTGCGTGTCTGCCATGGCTTCAACAGCCAAGTGTGTGTGTGTGTGTGTGAAACCTCTGTACAGTGTGTGTGTGTGTGTGTGTGTGTGTGTAAGGGGAGCTTGAGTTAAAGAGGAGAGCTCCAGGTGAGCGGACAGATTTTGAACTCTCTCATACGATGTCAGCGGGGAGGAGTTTGAGTCATCTGTCAGCCTGCACACCTGATGCCTGTGTCTCTGATTGGTCGGATGACCCGTCAGTCACCTTCAGTGTCCCAGTACAGCTCAGAATGAGGTCATCCACCAATCACAGAGTGAAGCTCTAAACTTTGCCCCGCCATACAGGAAGTGGTGTAGCGTGACAAACCAGTAACAACCATGCTGAGCTGCTCCTTTGTGATTATGTCAGATAACGTCTGACAGAATTGTCATAAACCAGCTCCGCCCTGTGTGTGTGTGTGTGTGTGTGTGTGTGTGTGTGTGTGTGGGTGTAAGAGAGAGACATACTGGGTGTTTACTTGTTAGTTTTTGCATGTGTGGCCACCAGTGATCTGTTACCACCCTGTGACCAAAGTTCACTGAGTATATTTACTCAAGTACATTAGTACACTACAGGAGTACTTGTACCTTGAGTATTTGAATGCTTTTTTTCAGTTCACATAGAAATCTTTTGCATTTTGCTTTACTAGATTTGTTTGAGAAAAACACCGATCCATCAGCTGGTGACGGGAATTGGCCGATTTTCACCTTGATCAGCTGACAACTGGCGACCAGCCAGAGATATATCCTGTGCCGATCAAATTTACACGCATTTGCCGCATGATAGTTCACGTTGAGACGCTGCAACCTGTTCTCAAGAGCTGTAATTTGTTCGCACGCATGATTCACATGGTTTAAAAGTGTTAAATGAACTAGCAGACAGGAGTGCACCCTGGATGTATCTAGAGACCTGGATACAGTGTTGAAGGCGGGACCCAGTTTATTCTTATGAGAGTTGCTCTGTGGTGCATGAAGCCAAAAAAGCCCAGTTTCCACAGTATAAAATGACCCGGATGATTGGCACTAGGTTTGCAACGGTGTGAGAGTTTCACAGTACGATAACAGAAAATATCCCAGTTTCACGGTATCCAGTGTTACAGAATTAATATTATTAGTTATTATTGTCATCAGGCAGAATGAGACGTAAAAGAATGAAAATGGAAGGGTTACAAATGTTTCATTGCTGTAATTGAAACTATTTTGTTGATGGAAGTTTGTGTAAAAAGTCTCCCCTTTGAAAATAAAGTGGAGATTCTTCGTCCAGTTGCATTTTTTCCCCAAAATCGTAGATAAGCTAAAGTACACAGTATGATAGCCATCAACCTTTATAGCACTGTGTACCTTAAAACCGGTGTATTGCTGAAACCCTAGTTGGCCCTGCTTCTGTATTATGGGGCCCATAGAGCAAGTGCTGACTTCTGGTTAAGTGATCTGCTAACTTGAATGATTTAATTGAGTGGCTCTTCTACACTTTCCAAATGTTATCAGACTGAATGGACTAAATCCTGATAGTGAAACGAGTCATTTAGCAGAGGGCTGTGACGCCCCCCCAAAAAATGTATCCACTGATTTTCAGACATCATGCAATGTTGTTGTGGAGGAAAAGTAAAATAATAAAACAGAAGAAATACATTATCCATAAACGCTTGTCGTAATCAGGGTTGAGGGGAACCTTTCCTTGCCAACTTTATAAAAAGGGACAGCCAGCGGGATCATTGGCAGCACAGGTGGGATATTTTTACGCCGTGTTATGAGTGCGTTATGAGTAAGAACAAGCAGCTGATTGCAGTTAGCGGCTAACTCAAAGAAGAACAGCAGACGTAAATGCGCTTATTTTGTCTGTGTTTGTGCACGTTTTCTAAAAGCTTCAAAATACGGATCAAATGGAGCAGTGCCACTAGAGATGGTGGAGACGGTGTAGCATAATTCAAGAAAGATATGACCATAGGAGACAATGAAGAAATTTAAACAATTACCGAATGGAAAAAAATTGTTACATAGAGGAAAGAATTCTCCTTCCTCATGCTGGGATGTATTTAATGGCCACACAGACCACCAACGACTACAATCCTGCCTTGTTTAAAGGTACAATATTACAACGTCCTCTACTGTCTCCTTGTTTGTTGTATGAAACTTTTTTTTTTTTTTTAAAGATTATTTTTTCTGGCTTTTTGCCTTTAATGTATATGATAGAGTGAAAAGGGGTGAAAGAGAGAGAGTGGGGGGTGACATGCAGAAATGGCTGCAAGCCGGAGTCGAACCTGTTAAGAACCGGTTCCAACTGGTTCAATTCATATTCATCATTAGCCTTTATGCTTCCCTTATCAATTCTTTTCATTACGCTGAATCTTTATGTAGATAACGCACATCACGGTCGTCAGTCAGCAGCATGTTCAACAACAAATAAGACGCAATGGCGGAGAGACAGAAGCGGTCGAAAGCTTGGCTTCACTTCACCAAAAAAGACTTTGAATCCTTGGGTGAGGAGGAGAACAAGCACATCTTCTACACCACCGCCCCGCAAGAAGAAGAAAAAAGGGAAAAACAAAACTAAAAACAGTCAACATGCCAGAGCTGGATGACTCCCCTGACCCAAGGTCATCCTCAGGATCCAAGACAGGCACAAGGAGAATCTGGAAGCATACTGATATTGAAAAATTCCAGGTTCCTGATTCAAGTTTTGTACCCCGTGACGCAATCAAACACCCTTCCAGTATTTAAAAACAGTGTTCACTGACGAGATGATTCAACATATTGCCGTACAGACGAATCTGTACTCTGCGCAAGAACTGGGCGACCCGGTCAAAACTAGCCCTGAAGAGATTGAAGATTTCTTGGCAATACTACTCTTCATCAGGGTTTTCAACTTCCCAGCCATTGATGACTACTGGGACCTCGAATCACGTTTTGATGTGATAGCTGATACCATGTCGAAGAAGAGATTCAAGCTCTTACGCCGCACAGCTGAGAAGTTGAACATGGTCCCATGGGTCATTCTTTGTTTGTTCATTTGAGAGGGCGAAATAAATAAAGACCCCGAAAGTACTGTTTATTTAAAGCACTAGAATTGTTTTGTTATTTTACACAGCACAATTGAGAAGTGTATGTACTGCGCTATATTGTTAATAAAATTGACTTGTTTTACAGTTATTTGACTTTTTCTACTTTCTGTATGTATTTGTAGGTATTAAATTATCATATTATTGTTATTATACATTTATAATAATGTATTATCAAGCGACCTCTCAACCATTTGGTAGAGCTCTGTAATTAAAACACTGTGGGGTCTGTAAAAATAATAATAATTGATTCTTGTTATTAGTGCCCCAATAACATAAAAAATGCAAAGAAATATTTTTTCCATAGCTTTTTTCTTGGTGAGGACCTTAAAGGCACCATGTGTTCGACAATCTCCGGCAGTGCCAGTGACGGGACGTATGTCCTGTCCCATGTTAACGATAGCACAACGCATTCAGTGACAGATTTTGTAACGTTATTTGACGTAGATGAAAACAAATGCTGTACAAATACTTTTCCATTTTAGATGATAGCAGTGGACCGAGTATTTCTGCTGCCTGCAGTGTCCAGCTCCACGTCCCAGCCCTCCTCCCACACCCCATTCACACTTGCTGCAAATGGCAAAATGCCTCAAGACAAGATAGATGAGTGTCATCAAGCACTAACAACATTTGTTGTGAAAGGTTTGCACCCTTTGTCCACAGTGGAGGAGCCAGCATTCCGGTAGGTCCAGAGATCTAGGATCCAGTGACCAGTTTCATATTTGTTTACTTACACAAGCACTTATCTCTTGTTTAGAATAGAAACTCAATCAAATTTGTGTTGTTGACACTGAAAACCTGCAAGGTCTACTTTTTCTCTACAGAAAATTCACAGGAGGAAATATTAAGGGAATCGAAAGGCATTGATATCAATACAATCCTATCAATCCCAAGTGCTGCCAGGGGAAGGGACTGGCTGTATTTTGTAGTGACCCATCACTGCATCTTGCTGGTAAAGGGGCTAAAATTAGCACGTCTACACAGGTGTTGTATTTCCATCTCTGCCAATCTGAGTCCATAGTAGCTGGAGTAAATAAATACCCACAGCGGCATTACTAGGACTTGGGGGTATTGAGCTCGTAAGTCATGCCCCTTCTGGTAGATCCTCATCGGACCTCTAGGCTCGGAAAATATGAATGGGAGTCAATGGAGAGAAAATTATTATTCTCTGGTCCCAGTCATTAAATGCCTTGGATTACACAAATGTCCTGTGTGGGTCTAAATAATATTTTTTCATGTTAAGAGTTTGACAGTTTATTGTGTGATTCTTCAGTTAAAGGCTGTGGAAACAACCTAATGAGAGAGACTACATGTCGCCTATGTGACGTCACGTCATCGCACTTTTCCTCCATTTCTCAACTCAGTGCTGCTGCTGCGTCTTCTGCTACGTTCTACGGAGCCATCAGATCAAGATGCCGGTGTGTTTCGTAGCTGAAACTTTCCACGTCTAGACTTGTAGTGGTTTTCGCCATGCTTAAGGCTTTTGTCCTCTCCTTGGAAGAAGGCGGTGAAGTGTACCAGAGACACAGCCATGTTCCGAGTGCGAGTGGTGACGTATATCAGTGGAGAGCTGTAGTCCACAAAGCGCTCTCACACAAAACCTAACAGTATCAAACTTCTTCCTGCTAAACTGTAGCCTTCTTTGCAAGAAAAAATAATGTTCATCTGGCCACTGAAACACATTAACGAGTTTAATCAATTTTTAAGGTCCCATGTACCGGAAACAGAAACACGCAACTTGCGAGCTCTATGGGGCCATCCCTGGTGAGAAATGAATGTGCGGGATGCTTATTTGTCCTGTAGGGGTCCCTGTTCTGTCACGGGTGTCTGTCAGTATAGACAGTAACCATTCACTCAGGGACATGTGCTGCTAGACGTAGAAGCACGTACAGTTTTTTTTAATCGCTACACTGAATCATGTCAAGCCAGGTGCTGAATGTAACGGTGAAATATTGTTCCTCTGAATAGTTTATGGACTCAGATTCAAGGATGCTTGCAAGAAGTGAAGACTACAGCGGTGAGAAATAAATTATGCATCAAAGAAGAGGGAGAAGTGGGACTCTTTGTTTTCACTTGATCAACAGCAGTCGGTTACGTCAATTAGTAAGCATCCTGTCATGCAGCCTTTACAATATAGGGTGCTTCACCTGGACCTCTGTAGGGGGTCACACACAGAATACTTTGCAATTGCAGTCATTAAAATTTTTGAGAATTTCCCGTTTTATGCAAACAAAGCCACTGAATACCCGTGACTACTGCAGAGTCACTTGACCTGGGAGTGAATGCAGATTGTAACCTCTCCCATTAAAGTAGCAAAAAGTGGAAATTCATCATTTCTAGATTGAAGGGATTAAAAAATTGCAATATGAAGAGCTAGAGGTGTAATTTCATCTGGAGTATAGCATGACCTCACACACCCTCTCTCTGTGTTGATCTCCAGCCCCTTGTTTACGAGCCGGTCCGGCTGCGCGTTCATGTACATTCATGTGAATCGTTGCCTCCTCCCTCCTCTCGGAGCCCTTGGCCCTCCCTCCCTATAGAAGGCAACAGCCAGTGAGCAATGGCAGCGCGTATTTTCGAAGCGAAAAGGCGGAGAGAGGAAAGAAACATTCACGTGAAGACGACCAGGATCCGACATTACCTCTAAAGAAACAACGGTCGTTGGCGTAGAAGTTGTCGGATAAAGAAAGGGACAGAACCTGGATTAACATTGGCCTTGCATTTCCAAGGTGGAGAGCACTGCGAGAGCAAAAGGGGCTGCAGTCTGACTCGGAGCTAGCTCTTCTTCTCCTGGACAGGTACAACATAAAGTCAAATGTCTGTTTTAATTAGTGTTACAGTAACGTTAGGCACATGTCGCTATGTCGATTCAATTAAATTTAAGAGCAGAGGTAGAGAGAGGTGTGGCTCATGGTCTACAGGCAGTGCACAACAGCAAACCTAGCGGTGAAGCGATTTCGCTTTACTTTAAATACAAACGTCACATGTCAGCAGGTTTATTTGTGCAGTGGAACAGTTGGGTCAACCTGCATGTCTTTGGACCGTGACAGGAAACCAGGCAACATGTTATCTGATTATGTGAGCTGATGTTTGTGGAGGATTGTTTTGCCTCCAGCTAAGCTCCGCCCACCAAAAAACAACAACCTGTGGTACTGTTTACTTACAATAAAAGGTGCTGTAACATAACAAGAGGCATTTTAACACTCCTATAGCCTCCAGCTGTGGTGGAGAGGTAGCTTTTGCCTCCAGCTGATAAAATGACATCATCATGACGTCGGCCCTGAAAGAGTCTATAGAAGGGACCAGCCGCAGGATTCAAACCTCTAAACTCTCCTTCTATGAGGCGACAGTTGTACCCACTGTGCCAGCATGCTGCCACATAACAGAATGTTCAAGGACAGCTTACTCAGAAGTGACTTTGGCCCAATGCTGAGTGCAGGCAGGACCTCTGACCTGCGGCACAGCGCGTTTACACTGAATTAATTCTTCACCTCACAGGAAGCAGAGATTTTTCCCACCAAAAATGTCCTATAGCCTCCTGAGTCACCTCATGCAGGCTGCACAGTTACTGATAGATAGATACTTTATCCATCCCCAGGGGACATTCTTGTATCTAACATAATGATCACGTGTGTGTGTGTGTGTGTGTGTGTGTGTGTGTGTGTGTGTGTGTGTGTGTGTGTGTGTGAGACAGAGGTCGACCTTAGCTGTTTATTTGTCTGCTGCTGATTCAGACTCACCTGTGCTGTCACACCGCACGCGCCGCCGCTGCACCGCTGGCACGCTCTTCTTGGCCTCCATTAGTTCCTTCACGCGGACACTCAGAAGACACGCGGGTGGCTCCGCGTCACACGACGACCCCCCTCTCCCAAAATAAACGTCTGTGACACCCCCGCGGAGCAGCCATGCGTCCTGTCGCACGCAGCGCTCTGCGGCGCTCTGCTGACGGACAGACTGACCGCGGGGAGGACAACCAACACCCCGACGCACCACGTCCGCTCTGCACGCTGCTGCCGCTGCTGCCGGGCAGACACAAGCTGCACGCGCTCTTCAATATGTTGGGCAGCTCCCAAAATCTCATAGGCTTCCGCTAAAGCCCACATTACTTACATAAGGCTGCAACAGTGCTCGTGCGGGCTGCGCAGAGCGCGTGGGGCTCAAGTGTCTGATTCAAACGTGGAGTGGGTTCATTTGTTTTCCTGTAGCGTCAGCCCCGCCGGTGGGGCGGTGATGATTGACACGCTCCGCTTAATGATCAATGAGAGTGATCAACAGTTTGCGTCACGGGGCTGCGCGCGCACACGGCCTCTCTCAATGAATGAAATAAAGAGGAAGTGTGTGTTTGTGTTACGTAAGTGAGTTTAAAATGGACATGCACCTCTGTGTGTGTGTGTGTGTGTGTGTGTGTGTGTGTCACTCACCGTGCGGCCGCTGGAACCGGAGCGTCCTCCGCGCGCCCCCCTTCGGCTCGGTCCCGTCTTGCGTAATCGCCGCTCCGTTCATCCTCCAAATCTATTCCTGGCGGAATGTGAGTATGTCTGTGTGCGTGGGTTTGTGTGTGTGTGTGTGTGTAGCCCGGACAGACTGTGTATTCCTGCCTCTGCTCCGCTGCTGTGTGATGGTCGGTCGGTTCCTAAAATGTTGGTTCTTGTCCTCAGTGCACTGCCTCCTGTTTAGTATTCCTCCGGTCTCTCTCTCTCTCTCTCTCTCTCTCTCTCTCTCTCACACACACACACACACTCACACACACACACACCGTCTGCGTCAGGGAACTAGTCCTTCGGGTTTAACCCCTGGTTACCAGCCCTCTCGCCTCCTTCCTGTGTGACAACAAACAGCTCCAACTAGTCTCTGTACAAATAATAGTTCCCATCATCCGTCACGCCTCCTCTGTCCTCGGGAGCACTGATGCCGCGCTTACTCACTGTGTGTGTGTGTATGTGTGTGTGTGTGTGTGTGTTCATACACTTGTACTTGTTACATAGTGGGGACCAAAAAAACTATTTTAGCAACACAGTGAGGACATGTTTGAAAAATGAGGACATTTAGGCTTGTTTGCAGGTTAAGACTTGGTTTTAAGGCTCAGGTTACATGAAGTTTAAGTTAGGCTGGGGTCAGAAGTCTTGTTTTATGTCTGGTCTCCCCCCACATAGAGTTTACAGCAGTCCTTGCATGTAATCACTCAGCTGGTCAAATGGCCGGTGGCTGGTTTAAAAGCACGTCACCTGTTTCAACAGCCAATCAGCTTGTAGTGAAGTCAGCTGGTCGAGTCAAAATGACCACAGACAGCATGCCGAGGTGTCACACGGTGGGTCGCTGCTGCTGCTGGCTGTATGTGCTTATGCCCCGCCCACACACACATTCTCACTGACTGATTGATTGGCGCTGGTTATTTATATTATTGTGGCGTATTGATTATGAATACAGTCCATCTGATGCTGGTTTTGTTTCATCACTGTAGCCAGTATCTCACTATCACTATCCTCATTCAGATTTTAAGAAGCTACAAATTATATTCAGACACAAAATAAGTCTGAAAAGCTGCAAATCAGAACTAAGTACAGAGAGTTGTTGACTAGAGATGATGCACCGTCTCATGTAGTTGCATCAGTGTGAACCGGCAGCTTTTTACAACATTGCAGAACAGCAGTTTGAGAGTAGCTGCCTGTTTCAACTCATCTCGCAGGCGCAGACTGGCCATCAGGCAAATCTGACAAATGCCAGGGGCTACAGGTACCGGTTGTCACCTCTCCTCACCTCTTCAAGTGAATCAGTCCAACGTGTAATATCAGAGGTCAAGCAGGATATAAATTAAATCCAGGCAGAAAGTACAGATCAATTAAAATAAATATAGGCCACAAATAAGATGGACCACAGAACTTAAAAATGAAAGGTGGAACAGTTAAACAGTTTTATTTAACTGTAACCTATGCTGCTGCCTGCCTTGACCAGGACACTTTTGACAAACGAAGATTTTTAATCACAAGAGGTTTTTTTTCAGGTTAAATAAAGTTTGAATAAAGAAATAAATAAAATTGAAAAAAATAATGGAACCGTCAGCCGGTCGGCCAGTCGAAAGGAAAATGTATGAGGTTGTGTTGTACAAGTCCTACAGTGTAACACACACAGGTGCAGAATGAGAGTTGTGTGTGTGTGTGTGTGTGTGTGTGTGTGTGTGTGTGTGTGTGTGCGAGAGAGAAAAGTTTCCTGCTCCACTGCATTCCTTTAACACACACATTGCCTGCCTCTCACACACACTCACATATCTTAAACCGTAAGTGCAGTATGAGGCACTTGTCCTGCAACCTCGACCATTGTAACTAAATACCAAACCCCACCCTGAGCTGAACCTAAAACTTCAAACCAAGTCTGAACTCCCTCTGTGACGGGGAAGGTGTGGTTAGCTTTGCAATGATGAATTACTGGGTGTAGTTACTTAAATGAATTTGGAATCACCACTGGTTGTCCAGTAACAACTGAAGAGGAAGAAGATGTCAGAGCCACGCATGTATGTGTTTGTATGCATATATTTATGTATGTGGATGACTGAGCATTGCTTCTGCACTGTGAGGCTCAGGCACGCTAGAAACTTCCACCAGCTACTTGTTGCACGGACTTTAATGGGGGTAAAATAATTCAATCATGCAGCTCTTCCAGACTTTCTGAATGTTATTGAACCAAATTGGTAAATTCATAACATTAAAATGAGTCATTTTGGGGGATTTACAGATTTACAGATGTGTCTGTTATAATGTGAGTCTATAGGAAAAAGTCTTTTTGGGCTTCAGGGCATCACAGTGATGCACCAGGAAGTTGTTGTTTTTGGCCAGGTGTGTAAATGTGCTTCAGTATAATTGTCTGTTATATTTCAACTTTGTACATGGATGCACCACAGCAAGGCTAATGTGACCTGCTAACATTGGCTAATTTTGTAGCTACTATTTTCTATGTGCTGTTTCAGAGGTCTGGCAAAAATCTGGGCCACACATAAAAACACGCAGAAGTTGTTACAACACATTGTAACTACATCCAACTCCAGGTGTGTTTAACACAGCGCTTTACGTTAGCATTGATGTTTGACAATTTGATTAATTAGATCAGCTGTAAACAGCACAGATCATTGACATTTGTGCAGAGTTGGTAGTCTCTGTCTTCAGTTACCTGCCCTCCATCTAAATAGCCCGCCGACGTATATGTCGTCATATGCAAAGAAGCCATCAGATAAGCTGTTGCCAATTAACTAGTCTTGAACCTCACATCTGAAGTGAAGACCACATGATGCCCTGCAGCCAGTAAAAACCTTTTCCTACATATTTACATTAGAAAAAAGAAATCTGTAAATCAGTGGATACATTTTTTTTCGGGCGTCACAACCCCTGCATAATTATTAATTTTAATATCAGGATTTGATCCATTCAGTCCAATAACATTTGGAGAGTCTAGAAGATGTAAGATTAAATGATTTTATCTGTATAAAAACTTAGCAGAGTGCTAAACTGGAAGTTAGCTGTTAAAGCGGCGGAAATAAGACACTCACCGGCTCCATGGGCTGCTAGTGCACATCACCTGGGTAATTCTATACATTGCAGTTGAACCATTTTGGCTTCATGCGCCACTGAGCAACTTTCATATGAATGAGCAGTGCCATCCCTTCAATGTTGTATCCAACCATGGTCCCCAAAAGGTAACTTACAGTAAGTCCCCATGTCTCACGCACACATGCAGAAACAGAAGAGAGGCGCCAGCTGGGGTCTGTTCAGGATATGCGTAGTCCATGTTTATTTATTAGTTGACAGTCTGGGGTTAGTTTGTCAGATACAGTACAGCGCACAATGCAACAAGCAGGTACAACATCAGCACACCTCAATATTGCGGTACACCCCCCTCCCCCCATCCCACCCCCCTCCCTCTGTATATGTGTGTGTGTTTGAGTGTTGACACTCCCATTACACACACACACACACACACACACACACAGCCGCCCTCCCACCTCAGTGTAATCATGTCCCTGCTCGATCCTGTGATACTGATTAATTCATGGTGTTACTGACTGATCGTATCATCGTTACTGACGACAACACTGACCGCGTCACCGTAACTGATAATAGCACTGTTGTTGTTATTATTAGCAGTATTGTTATTATTTATACCTAAAAAATTTTGTTTTTATTTTTATTTTTTTACTAGTTTTTTTTTAGGTTGTGTTTTTTTCCCAATGTGTTTATATGTATAAAAGAAGGCTGCGACAGAGACAGACAGACAGACAGATAGACAGACATACAGACAGGCAGGGCTGTACAGTCAGCGTCAGGAGCAGAGAGACAGACAGGAGCTGGGTCGAGACCTGGGAGACGTTTAACAAGGCAACACGTGGAGGTTTGACTGTGGATTATTACACTGAGAGACAAATGAAGGAGTTTCACATCCTTCTGTTTCAACAGGACAAAAACAGTTAACATTCTGATGTTGCATGGTGAGGTTGTGATGAGACCCAAACTGTAGGCCTTCACGCACCGGGGGCGTTTTTTTAACTTGTGGTTTATATGTCAGTTAATTTATTTTTCGAACTGTTGTTTTGGTTGAGTCCTTCCACACAGAGCGAGGAGTTTATGCAGCGAAAAACAACTCAACTCTTTTTCAAACTTTCTGAGCTTTTGAAAAACGAATAAAGGCGTCAATCAATCATGTTGTGTGGAACGGTCGTCACGTCACAAAATCAAAACAGTGGCGTTCCTGATGATCGTTTATGTTTCTCAACAGCCTGTATTATATGACAAAGGACACAAAAATTACAAAGACAGAAAACTGAAGGTGTGGAGCAACACGGAGGCACCGCAGTTTGATCTAAGATGGCAAACTTTATTACCCCTTCGACCTTGACAAAGGAAGCGCATACCAGATCAGATCCATCCGGTCCTACCTTTCAAAATAAAAGCCTTAGACAAATACACTGCGTAACCGTTTACCAGACGGAACTCAGAATCACCAGAGTGAATCTATTTCCAACCTGTGATTCAACCTGTGTTGCAACTGTCGCAAATTTGCATCACTGCAGGTTTAAATAGCTTTGATGCAAAATATTTGTAGCAAAGCATTTTGCATAATTGTGTCCTTTATTCATCACGACCCCGTCAACGTATCCTCTTTCAAAGGTCTGTATGACATCACATGAAAGTGCACACACACTGGGTCCTTCAAATTAGAGTCCCATGAATGACAGGATGGACATAATGTAAAGTTACTGTGGTCAGGTTTACGAAAAGAAACCTGGTGATGATATACCTAAAGTGAAACAATGTTCACTTGGTTCTGAACCTCAGGCTTCTGCGGAAACTCTCTTTATTCTCTCTTTTCTCTGTGTTTCAGCGCTGTGTCCAGACTGTAATACCATTTTTCTCACTTTCCTCTCGTCAGCTTGATGTTACAGAGTGAGTTTGGAAAACAGAGCTGCCCAGTGAGGGTCGAGAGCTGTTTGGGAGTAAAATTGAGAAGGACTTTCTGTCACCTATAACTTTCAGTGCCATGCCATTGTTCCAGCAACCCAAAATTCTGAAGAACCGTTAGTCTGATCAATGTCCTGTTGGAGCGAAAACCCATTTCTCCAACAGCCCGTATCCTAAAAAATGGAAGTTGATTGCTCCGAAGAGCTGTCTCTACGAAAATACACACACCAGATAGTTTAAGGTACCCAGTGGTGTTTAAGCCACCGAACTGTTTTTTTTTTTACCAATGGACATGTCAAGCCAGAACATGACATCCATCCTTAACCAAGTGGTTTTTGTGCCTACACCTCACCACACATTCACCATGATGTTAATGACACATATCTGTGGTCTACAGAAACGTACATTTTTATTGGAGACTGGGTTGTCTAACAGCAGGGAATGTGTATCTTTGCAGAAACACAACTTCAGAGCAATGTCAGTTTGTCCTTGGGTTAACAGGCTGCTAATATGAGTTTTTGGTCCAATAGGACATTTTTAATATATCCCACATATTTTGGAAGTTTGCTATCATGCGACCAATGCGCTGATGGGAGTAAAGAGGGAAGCTGTCTTACGCGGTCCATAAGGGGGCAGGTTGGGGTGGTGGATAGTTGACAATACACTGGACCTTTCTCAGGAGACCGGGCTGGAAATGGGTGAACTTTAAGTTATTTTAAGGCTGACTATGTTTCTTTTCCCTAAACCTAACCACAGTAACTTTACTCGCCTAAACCTAACCTTTGTAGCTTTATGTTAATTTCGTAACATTGCATTAAGGACACAGTGTTATTCATGGAGTGCTAATTCGTAGGATATCATAAGAACTGTTCTGTGAGGATATATTGTACATACTGTGGAGTTGTTGTCGTTAAACTGGGAACTGATACTATTAAAACAGTCAACTGTTTTGCAAATTGTTAAAGCACCATTTTGTGGAAAAACCACATCAGACAAATTATTATTTGGAATTAAGAGTATTTTGTCTTGATGGGAGGTCGGGCAGTGGATGGGTCACAAAACACAGGACTTTCCCCAGGAGGCCGATGTTCAGAACGGTGTGAACTTTGAGTCATTTTAAGGATCGTATTCACCATGTGTCTTTTCCTAAATCCTAACCAAAGTAACTTTACACGCCTGAACTTAACCTCTGTAACTTAACATTAATTACATGATGTCATGTTTAAGACATCACGTCTGTAGGGCAGTAATTCATAGGATATCATACGAACCACTGTTTGAGGACACGTTGCCTCAGTAGGAACCAGCGAGCTTGGAGCTGTGAGCCACAGACAGGGAGTCAGACAGTTTTAAGGAGACAGATGAACACATCGATTTTGGTCTTTTCATGGGATTATTAACATTAATAAAAATAGAAAACAAACAGCAACATGAGAGCTACAACTCTGCTCAGTGTGTGTGTGAAGTGACTCATCAAGCCCGTCCCTTCCGCCCCCCTCTGCTCCACAAACATTAAAAATAAACGTTTGGGTCCAAACACACGGGATGTTCCTGGTTGGTAATCCTGCTTCACATAATTTGTCAGATTGAGTTTGTCTGGCACAACAGAGCCACAAAAATAAACCCTCTACGTTTTACGACTGATTTCCAGTATCGGTCCATTTCCAGGGCTGCATCTCGCCCATTTAAACAGCACTGCCATGGCGAGGTGTATAAATGTTAACATTTATGACGTGACTTCTTAATAATCAATATTATCTGCTGCATTTCTAAGCGCTATAAAGAAACTGGATGAAGGGGAGGGGTGGT
Organism: Epinephelus awoara; assembly: GCA_035609425.1. Lineage (NCBI taxonomy): Eukaryota > Metazoa > Chordata > Actinopteri > Perciformes > Serranidae > Epinephelus > Epinephelus awoara. The sequence goes on from CM069301.1 coordinate 2,459,149, forward strand.
TCTATGGTTCTAGTCTTCTCTAAATGTCTCTGAGCTACAAGGTGACACAAGAGGAAAACCTAAGAGGAGACGATGGTGGGGTGGGTGGGGGAGGGGTTGTATGATACAAAGGCTGCAGCAGGTCAGCGGAGGAGCGCCACAGTACAAAATCATACAGAGCAACAGATAATAAAAAACAATTACATTTTGATCATCTTATAAAAGAAGCAATGGAAATAAAAAAATGACAATCTCAAGGTTCTATTTACATTCAGAGAACGATACGTCAGATTCTCTATTTCTGTCAACTCCTCCTCCTCCTCATGTTTGTCTGTCCTCCTCTTCCTCCATCCTCCCTCTCTCCTTCAGAGGGTCCAAAATGGTTTTGCTACAGAGGACCGGCCCTCCATGTGGTTTCCATAGTCCTTTAATTTATGCATGCATCAGTATACATGTGTGTGTAAGATGTGCGTGTGTGTATTTCTGTCTGTAATAGTACTCTACGGTGGCCCTAAAGGCTCAATGCACTGCAGCTTAAGAAAACGCATGTAAATAGACAAAACAAAATGAGGAGACGCACCGCAGGTCACACAGAGCTCAGTATCTGTAAAATAACCATTTCTAGGAGCCACACCTGAACACAGCTGGGAAACGCTGCTTGTTGCCATGGTTTTTGGTGCATGACGTCACTGAAGTTGACTTTCTTTCATTGACATTCCACAATGTTTGTTTTAACCTTCGGATTGAAGATTCACGTTATTGCAGATATTTGCTGTTAATATAATTTTTTCCTTTTTGCTGATTTTTATCTCACCAGTACAAATATTACATAATATTGGAATCATGCAATCAGAATATTTAAGGAAGACTTCACCGGCAAAATGATAACTTGTATATCAATTACTCAATGTTTAACAACATAAAAACTATTTGAAAACATCCGTTTACAGCTCTCACACAGCACGTGCAGTATAATCCAAGTCTCAGTGATCCAGTCGTATGATCAGGACTTAACAAACACAAGCATTTCCACTAAGACATTGAAACATAAAATGTGCCAGTATAAACTAGAGCTTTGATCAGGCCAAAGGAATCAGACCTGACCCCACATGAACCTGCACAGTTTCTTGCCACACCACACCTGAGCTCAAACCCCACCTGAGCTTTTGGGCCCGAGCCAGATTAAAAACACAAATGTCTAATTCTTCTCTTCCTTCTTTTATTTCAACAGCCTGCCATCTGCTCTGTCTCTTGTGTATGCACATGCTCAGACATGCTCAGGGCGACCTACTGTTTCACATGATAATGTTTTAGTGAAAAATCGTATTTGTAATGCACTGATCATATGACAGCATAAATGAGACATACTGCATGACTTGTGTAGAGTTTGCAAACTGATGTTTTGTTTTGTTTTCTTTGTCGTTAAAAGTGGACCCTGACTTCTTAAATTCATGGAAAATGTTCACTGTGTGTGAGAAACAACATGTTCTCTTCACAAACTCATCGTGGTGAGTAATGGATGTAAAAATGGTCATTTTGCGGGCGAAATATAGAGAAAATTAATTGAACTGTTTTGTCAGTCATTCCCATCATGTTCCCTCTTTGTGTGTGTTTGTGGTGCTGTGAGCTCTCTGGGCCACCGTAGCATCCTGATCCTGTATTTCACCTGCCAAGCAAACAGGAGGATGAATGAAAAGGAACGCGCGTGTGTGTGTGTGTGTGTGTGTGTGTGTGTGTGTGTGTGTGTGTGAGGACAAAGGGATGATTGACAGATGGATGGACAGAAAGACGGAGGAGAGGAGGCTCAACTGGATTCTCTTAAGGCAACAGATCCCCAATCGCCGCGGGTAGCGACTGAGAGCACGAACAATCACACACACACGCACGCGCACACACACACACACACAAAGTAACAGTCAGTCTCTAAACTCAAACACTAAATATCAACTGAGTGATTTTCGGATGCCTCAGGGAGGGGCATGCATCTTAGGTTTTTGGGAGCCGCTCGCACGGCCGCGCACACATCAATAAATAGCAAGATCATCCCCAGACGCATGCACACAAACACAAATAAATAGCTTGTAAACAGCATAAACAAGGACACATAGTGGTGACGTTTAATGATGATGATGATGATGATGATGATGATGCACAGAATATAAAAACTATGAATGAAAATGGTGATGTTTACACAAAAACAACGACTTAAATGAGTTAAACAGAATAAATGTTTGGACAGGATGAGTGGGAGACGTTTCGGTCAGAAAAGATGAAATCTCCCTTTTCTTTGTCTCACTCTTCATCACATCAACCATCATCTTCCTCTCCTGGACTGAGCTGCACCAGCTGTTTGTTTGTAACTACTATCCAGTCTCCAACTCGTCAGACGAGTTACAACCAGGTAAAACCGTTAGGTGTGTGAATTGGTTACCGAGCAACATCTGTGGCAGCATCCAATCAGAAAGCATCTGAAAATGTAAACAAGGAAGCCGACTGCAGCATCAGATTTCCGACATAATCTGTCGGCCCACATCCCTCATCATCTGATCCGGTTATGAACATAAAACTCCACATCATCGTCACATTTACACGCTGATGTTGAACACATTTTCAGTTAGCTTGTGTCGTCGCTCCAAACGGTTCATATGTCGGGTTTTTTATTCTCACAGCATTCTCTCAAATTGTTTGGCTTGTTCTCTGCTACTTAACCGTTTCGTCAAGAAGCTCCTGGATGTAAATACTTTGTAACAACTGATCTCTACGTAAGAACTAGTTTGTGTGGTGCAACCTGCGTTAATCAACTTAGTAAACACTTATGTTGCATCCAGAGTTTCTGTTATCTGGTCATTTCTTTCCTGTTGAAGTCCAGCATATTTAAATCTCTCTGGTCGTAATATTGGGTTAAAATAATTCCCTCTACGCAGAATTTGAAAGTTAAAATGAGCTAAAATTAAAATTCCAGATAGCCTTCTATTTAAAAATGATCTTTTTTTTATTCGTATGAATGTGGCCTGTAGCAAACGCAAATAGAACAGGAAAAGCTGATTAAGATGTTACAAGCCAGAAAGGCCGCATGTAGTTTTTGGTTTGTTTGCAAATATTTTTTATTCCGTTTTTATTTTATCTGAGAATATTTAGGTCAGAATCTTTAAGGAATTTCTTAAAAATTCCCCAAAGTAATGAAGGCTAGGCTATTTGAAAACAATGGCAGAGGATTTGGTTTCAAAGGGAAAAGCAAAATATTGGAACATTTCGCAGCTGCTCCTTCTCGTTCCATCACTCCCTGCAATATCCGCTGTGAACAAATGCCAAAAATTACCCTGGCCTTGTTTTGGTAGTTGTAGTTTTGATAAACGGTAGCAGGAGGGCTAATGTCACTGACAAACGCATTTCATTTCCTGTGACCCCGTCATAATAAAAGTCAAGTGGAAGCTGCAGCAGTAAATAAAGGTTCCGTTTGCATCAGCAGGATTGTAAAATATCCATCATAATCTGTAACACTGGTGTTTATTACCCACTAGGACAATGTCCCCACCATCACATCTCTAAAATCTACATGTCATGATGATGTCCTTTTTTTATATAGCCTGCCAATCGACTGCTTTTAAGATCAATAAACATCATCATCATATTCGACCAGAGTTTCTCTCATGTGTCCGTGAATCTGTGACGTTGACCGGCACCAAACAGAAACCCTGGTTGTAACTTGTCTAAGTTTAAACAGCTGGTGCAACTGACTCCTGTCCTCCACCTCCCTCTGTCTGTCTGATAGAAGAGTGAAGCTCTTTCTGATTCGATGTGTTGCGTGTATGTGTGTGTGTGTGTGTGTGTGTGTGTGTGTGCGTGTGTGTGTGTAAACTCGGAGTAGAAAGGTGAGACATCCTGTAAACATCTTCACTGCATAAACCTGTGGAATGTACTGAGACAGTGTGAGTTTGTGTGCGTGCATGCGTGCGTGTGTGTGTGTGTGTGTGTGTTCTGGCAATTTTACATTACAGGCAGTGGAGTCAGGAGTGGTCTGTCCCTTTGTGTTTTGTTGCAGGCAGGCAGTGTGTATATGTGTGTGTGTATTTTTGTCATGTGTGTATGTGTGTGTCTAGCTGGGCCGGTTCAGGATGCTCGACATGGATGGAGCGATGGGTGGAGGCGGGACTGCGTTGACGGGAGAGGCGGGACCAGAGCTCTCGTTGCCGTGGGGGACGGGCCCCCGGCCACTGTACTGGCCGATGAACGAGCCGTCCTCGTTGAACTGGATGTCCACGCTGTCCCCGTATTCAGCCAGAGAGTCATCGCTGCCCAGCTTGCTCTCCCCGCACAGAGACGGCTGGCTGTCTGAGCGCTTCTCGTCTGCGTCACTGAAAGACGACACAGCAGGAAACACTGTCAGGAACCACCCTAAATCATCAATCATGTACAAGCTGGGCATTAAATCAGGGTGGAGTCTCAAATAAAGGGTCAAAAAAGATACACTGACAGGATGGACATGTCTGTAGCCTGCTACAACTGTAATTATAGTCTGATAATACATTTCCACAGCTCTAACTCCATCAGTACAACAGAGTCGTGTTATGCTCGCCACACACTTTCTCTTTTTCAACAGAAACAATGTTTTCATGGTCATACTCCTGATCAATGTTAAAGACACACTTCATCCCCAAATTTGCATGTCACAGGAAGGGGGGACAGAGTTGTATCTGGCAACGGAGGTAGTAACAGTCGAATGGATGTCTATAAACGGGACAGCCAGCAGGACAGGATCACGGGTGGCACAGGCGATGTTTTGACGACATGTCATGTGTGTAACCCACTGCGGGAGATTTAAAAAGCAGCTGATAGCAGTTAGCAGCTAACTCAAAGAACAGCTGTTCACAAATCGTGAAAACAACGAGGCCCAGGAGCTCCTTGCCCTCCAAGCAGAGGACGAGATCAGCCGCCATATGACAGAGACGTTAAGTGATTGTCACTGACATGTGATGTCATTGTTATTGTTTATAATTCTCTGCTGACATGTCTGTCACATATGTTACACTAGCGCCAACGCTGTTGTGTTAAAGGACACGTCTCTTTTGCCTCTGCAATGTCAGTGTGCTGTCTGCAGCAGAAGGAAGCTGCTGATGTTTGGTTCTGTGTAAAAATGCAAAGGAGGCATAAAGACGGAACTTCGTAGCGGCTCTGTAGCGCCATCACTGTAAATGAGGAGGTTTAATATGTAGTTTGAGCAACAACCTTAGGGCCAGTTGAAATCTCCCCTTGTCTCACTGCAATTAACTCTCCCAAATTCAAAGTTACAGTCATGGTAGTTTGACACCATTCAGGGGGAAGAAGGCAGAGCAGAACAGCTGACATGACGGTTGTCGTACTGATGGGATCAGTGGAACAGTAACTGGCCCGCTTCTCTCTGCTACAGACATTGTTTAATTACACATAATGACAAACCATCACAACACATTCAACAACTGGTACGAGGAGTAAAACATGCATGAAAGAGGTGATTAACTTCCTCACCTCTCCAGAGATCTGCAGGCGGAGCATCAAGGAAAGAAAGAAAGGAAGGTGAGACAAGGACAGAGAGCTGGAAGCGTTAGAGCTGTACGGGCAAATGAAGCAAGCAGCTCCAACATTAAAGCAAAAACAGGAAATAAAGTAAACTAGGAGAGAATTCATTCCCCAATAAAGGTATTCTCAGGTATTGTAGTAAACGTTTAAAATAGATAAACTGGAGATGACATATAAATAATAAGTAATACTTGTGAAATGAAGCCACTCAGCTTCCTGTCAGACTGAATCAGTTATGTTTTGTTACAAAAGCAGGTAAAGCAGCTCAGGAACAAACTAAGGGATGAGGAGGAGCACATTATCAGCAGGTGTGTTACTTGCTCTACAGCTGAGCGCTCTTCACTCTCAGCTCTGTAATGGAGAGAACAGTCCAGTACTGTCTTCTTCTGAGAGGACACTCATGTTCAGACCAACAAAGACGCATCGTGAATCTCAGTCCGAGGAGCTTGAAATAAACCACGATACCAGTCTGAATTTACTCAGGAGAAAACCTGGTGACCACATGTTCAGTGTATCATGTTACTGACGAAGGTTTGGTGGTGGAAAGTACATTTACACATGTACGGTACAATTTGAGGTGCTCAAGTATCGAGCTACTTTATACTTCTGTCCTTCTACATTTAAAGTCGTATTGAAATTAAATGACCTTATAATTTTATCTTATCTTTGAATTAATTCGTTGGAACACTGTTAGTTCACCGTCCACGTATAAGAAGGACTTGTTTCAGTATCGCCTAGGGATGTCAGTGGTTGACTATTAATCAGTTAACAACAAAAACAAAGACAATTAAAGCTGCAAGCAGCGTTGGGCAGGACCTCAGACTCACGCCGTTTCACCCTCCAGCTCACATAGACAGTTAAAGTCAAAAGTTTTATACAGTTTTAGACCGCTCTCCACTCTAGCTCACAGCTGAGAATTTCTCCACATTTGCTCATGTTATTTTCAGAGGCACTAGCTCACTTCCTGTTGGATTTAGGTCAGGGGTGTCAGTGCGTGATTTGTAGGGCTTGATGAGACGAACAAGCCAGTTTTGGTTTAATCTTTCTACGACCTTCCTACGAGCCACAGTGGCCATTTTTGTGTGTCTTGGTGGCGCTAGAGAGCCAGTTTTGGCACTTTTGGGGTTAATTTTTTCACTTGATCAAAATTTTCACCAGTCCTGACATGCCTGCTAATTTTGGTGAGTTTTTCAGCATGTTTAGGGGATTAAATTTATTTTTTTTTGCGCACCAATGGGGCCCCATGTCATACAGTAGGTGCCCTTTTTCCTTTTCGCTCCTGCCCTTCAAACACCCTGAGTCTGTCACTGAGAGAGAGAAAAAAGATGTGAGAGCAGGTAGATTGAGATGGCTTTAAAATGTGTCAGACTCCTCCCTTTAATTCGCAAACCGTTGGTCCAATCATCAATCTGAGCATACCAGCAGAGATACACTCATCCCAAACGCAGACATATGACAATTTCTCCACATTTGCTCATGTTAATTTCAGAGGCACTAGCTCACTTCCTGTTGGATTTACGTCAGGGGTGTCAATGAGTGATTTGTAGGTCTCGATTAAGCGAACAAGCCAATTTTGGTTTTATCTTTCTACGACATTCCTATGGGCTGCAGTGGCCATTTTAGTGTATCTAGATGGCGCTAGAGAGCCCATTTTGGGGTTAATTTCTTCATTGTATCAATGACCCGTTGGCCGAGGTCCCTAACTATGGTTAAATGTGATCAGACCAAAGGACTAGACGGAGGCCATCATCAAAAATGCTCACATGTGCAGCGCACACTTCATATCAGGTTAGGGAAAAAGTATTTCCTGTTGTAGGGATGAATAAGGTTATGTGTATTAAGGGTTATCATGTCCACCTCATCACAAACTGGGGAGGGATTAAGAGGAATATTGGATTTCTCTGCAACGCTAACTTTTTAGCACATTAGCTAACGTTAGCTTCCATAGCAAAACAAACAAGCGTGGTCCTCCTTTGTAAGATTGGCATAATAATCAACCACAAAGCTTTGGAAATCCTGTCAGATCATCCATCCACTGAAGGGATGCTTCAATCAAAGATGTGACTGGCTGTATCAGGGATGTCAGTTTTGGTAAATTTTGCTTTCAAAGCCCAGCGTCCATGAACCCAAAAAAAAACCCCACAACCTCAAAATGACCTGAAATACAAAAGGGCTCGACGTTCAGTGCGGCGCTCCAGTGACTGAGTTTTTGCACTGCATTTCAAAGTGCTTTCCATTTCCAGGCGCTGGCTGGAGGGTGAAGTGGCCCACCTCAAACTCCAGCAGCTAAACCATACCACTCTTTAACAAACAACAAAGACCTGCCAACTGTTTCCGCTATATTTTTAAAATTGGACAGTCCCATATTATTGTTTAAGATTTGCATTGTGCGATAAACTGACTGATTTAACATAATAATATACTGTGATGCCCTTGTACAGTTTGCAGTCTTTGTATTAATGTTCACGTGTTTCCAGGGTGATCAAATTGGCGCCTCTGACTGGAGGAGAGGAGAGACTCACCTGTACTCTCCGAAGGTCTCGTCTTTCATCGGCCGAGCTTCAGAGTCCACTTCCTTGTCCTCTTTGTCCTTCACTGTAGGAAGAGACCTCAACATCAGACTCTTGACTGCAGATTAAAGTCTGCACACGCTCACTTGTGAATGTGTGAGTGTGTTGTTTGTCTCACCTGCGTATTTGCCGCCCTTGCTGCGTTTGATAAGGCAGAGAATGAGCAGAATCAGCACCAACAGCACGATAGCGCTGATGAGTCCTATCAACCAACCCTGGGTGGCGAAGCCTCCGGGCATCTCTGACGGCACTGAGAGAGACAAAGATTCATTAGTGAATGATTAACACTAAGGATGTCCTAATCACGTTTTTTTGTATCGGACATTACAGAGTCCCAATCAGTGCACACGTTAAAGAGCAGATTGCAGGTTGGAGACCCCAGTGAATCAATAGGCCCGTTTCCACCGCAGGTACCCCAAGGACAGAGTTCTGGAACTTTTACAGGGGCTAAACAAGTCCCTGCCTCAGAGTAGGTACTCAGAACGGCCTCGAAAAACTCCCGGCTTTGTTTGTTTCTTTGCCGCGTCGCCCCGGTTAAAATGGTCGTGCAACGATTATGTCACATCCAGAGCCCGGTAACTTTACAGAAACCTTCCTCCTACTCCGCTGCACAGTGGAGAGAGAGGACGTTCCTGTAAAGTTCCTGCCCCCCAAATAGTACCAGGAACTTCTTCAGTGGAAACGGGCCTCATGTGTAGGAAAATGATGTAGGAACTGAATTTTCATTGAAATATGCATATATATACACGACAGCGACCTCTGGAGACGTTTTTGTGAGAGAATTTTACTTCCGCATCATAAAAAGCTTAACCAGAAGTGACGTAACGTGAGTGTCACGTGCGGTCAATTTGAGCAATAGGAAAATAATGCATATTAATGCTAGTTGTGACACTGAAGAGGTTGTGAATGTGTATTCATACGAATATGACGGACCACAGCCTTATAATTACGAGCCTGTTAGGTGTCAAAGAGACCAGGAACAGATCAGGGTCAGGAGAAATAAAGGTCAGAGGAGACAGATTCAGTTGTGGTGCGAGGAGAATCAGTGGAGGACTGGGCAGGTGTCTTAGTCAGTGACCGACGTTAGCTTGTAGATACATACACTGAAGGAACCATGCCAGCATCGAGTCTCACCCTGAACCCCATCATATTGCTGGGATGATAATCCTCCGGTCTAAAATGAGCGCTACATACGACGGCGTTTTCAGAAACAGATGCCGAAGTGAAGTCTTGTCTCTTCACCTGCACAAAACGCACCCAGGCACTAAAATAGCACCGTTCCTTTTCCTGACCCGATGTCCTGACAGGTTGGAGTTTGTGCAGCCAGCACAAACACTATAATTTACTATCATGATGATGATGATAAATAAATGCAGAATTAAACTACTGAAAACAGACCAACAGGCTATATCACAACCGCTCAGACTCACAACCACCTACTGCCCACTTAGCTGAGGCAGAGTTGAGGAGACGGACTCCCTCCCGTTACATAATATGACGCAATGTTAAAAAAAACCCAAAAACGTTATTATAATAAATCCTGGTCATTTTCACACAAGGTTAAATAAAACTTTTGTAAAAACTTGCAATTTGCTCTTTCAGTTTTTAAAATCAATCTAGTTTATCGATTATACTTGATTAGCTCTGCAACACATTAAGGTGTGCATCCACACACACACACACACACACACACACACACACACACCTGGTCCCATGGTCCACTTCACATCTTCCCACATGGTGTCATTTTCGTGCTTGATCATCAGGTGGTACTGAGATCCTGGTTGGAGGCCTTTCAGCGAATAGAAACCCTGCGTGGAGTTCACCACTTCTGACTCCTCCCACTTAGCGCCGACTGCAGCAAAGAAACACACATGCACACGAAAGTTGTCATAAACGAGACATTTTCCTCATCCGCTCTTCCTCCTCTTCTTCTTCATTTTTATCAAACATCTTGTTTTTCTGTCGACGTGTTGATGTTTCACCTCGTACAGCTGCAGTGACGAGCAGAAAATGATGCAATTGGTCAAATCTATGAGCACATATTATTTATTGGCTTCAGTGATTGTGTATGTCATGTGTGTAGTACTGTGTCTGGTTTGGACCCCAGGAAGAATAACTGTTGTTTCGGCTGCAGCTCATTCTCCTCCTCTGTTGTTCTCTAAGAGTCATTCTGCAGTGAAGTAAAAGCTCCTCCCCTCTCCTCTCCTCTCCTCTCCTCCTCTCCTCTCCTCTCCTCTCCTCTCCTCTCCCTCCCTCCCTCCCTCCACCCTTTTCTTACGACTCTTCCTGACGTAGCGGATGATGAAGCCGTGGTTCCTGTCCCGCTCTCCGGGTACCCAGCTCAGGTTGAGTGACGTGTTACTGGAGATGATGCTGATGTTGGACGGAGGAACTGGAAGGAGACAGGTAGAGGCTGATGACTGAGAACTATAAATAAAGTTGTGCTTTAAAAGAAGTGAAACAAAACATCACTGTAATTTCACCTCCGTCCAGCAGGGTGGCGCCCCTCCGTGTGATGGGAGGTCCATCTCCGGCGGCGGTGCGTGCGATCACTTTGAAGATGTAGTAGCTGCTGGGGTCCAGAGAGTCCAACATAATGTGTGTCACACTGGGATCGCTGATGATCTCCATCTGCAGCAGGCTGTCTCTGCTCTCCACCTCTACACAGCACACACACACAGGAAGCTGTCAGCTCCAGTGTAACCAGTGCTTTTACGCAAGTACTGAGCTTAAAGAAGTTATTTCACAACTGGAAAGATGGTCTCTTCATAAAGCAGGCAGTGAAATGGAGGATCTGATGAAAATATTAACAATTCCTTCTTTTTTTAATTATTTTATATTATTTCTTTCCCACCCCAGTAACTTTTGTGCAGTCTCTTCTAAATAAACCCAGCTGCCAGCCTTACCCTCTTGATACTGCACCACGTATCCCAGCAGGACGCCGTTGGGTTCAACTGGAGGGGTCCAGTAGAGGATCAGCGATTTCTCTGAAGGACTGTCAAATGTCAACGATGCAGGAGGACCAGGCGCTGCACACACACACACACACATACACACACACCAGTTAGCAGATCTGATGAATGCATCTTCAGTCTCTTCCCTGTAACTTCTTTAATTTAAACTCACCTCCCTCCGGGGTGCTGAAGTGGTGCAGCGGGGAATGAGGCCCCCCTCCTTTGCTGTTAAAGGCAGCAACAGACAGCTCATACCGAGAATACAGCTGCAGCCCCGTCACTTCCTCTGATGTCTTCATGCCGTGGACCACCACCACCCGACTCCCCCTGTCTCTGTCCTTCCCTCGCTCTGATCTGTCCTCTTTCTCGTGGTGCACTTTGCCGAGAGACCTCCGCAACCGGCCCCCATGAGGTCCCATCCTCCTGATGTAGATCTGACACAGAGGCAGACGAAAAGAAGTGAAGGTGCAGCTCAACCAAATGAACATTTTCTCTGTTTTGCATACGTGTAAACAAAATACCTCACACTGCACAAAATGATATGCTTTAAAATCTCGTCATCATCCTATGAAAATCACCTACAGTCACCTAAAACACCTCTTCAAGGCTTACCCAGAGTCAGTTGAAAGTTGTTCTTGTTCCATTTTTAGTACATGCCCATGCATGGCCTCATTTGAAGGGTAACACTGAAGTATTTTCCCAAATAGTTAAAATCACTGTAAGTTTCATCACACTAATCTTCGCCTGAAAATTATCTTGAAAAAACAGCTGCAGATGACTAGAACTGGGAGGTATTAGCTGGTAAACACAGTGGGACCATACCATGAAGCCTCACATTGTCCAAATTCAAAGCTGATTACAATATCACAGAAAATAAACATTTCACACATGTTTTTCTGAGGTTGTGTTGAGGCGCTTTTTAACCACACATGAACTGAATGTGTGAATATGAGTGAAAAACTAACCAACACAGACACAAATGTCTATTAAGAAACTTACTGTGTATAAAAACACTTTAAGAGAAACTAACACAGAACATAGGAAGTGAGCACAGGCCCTTGCTGCCTATGGGACAGGCATGGAAGCTCCTATTGGCTCAGGTGAGGTGTCAATCAAAAGGTCAGAGTTCAGCCACCACTTTGACAGCAAGCAGTCGGCAAATTTACATGCAAACAGCAGAAATTATGGATCACACATGGAGAAATATGAACGTTTGAAATGACATCTCTGGATGTAGTAATGTGTTTGGACTAAATATTCTGCTGGATTCAGATCACCTGGACCTTTGTGAGCATATGAGGCCTGTTTTTGTTGGAATATTATCGGTCTGTGGATTATAATAGGGCATTATAGGTGAGTAAGAATTTTTTTTTTTTTCGGCTGACAGATTTATTGAACCTGCTGAGGTGGTTATATCTTGAAATAGTTCGAGCAATAAAACACAACAAATACAAGTACAAAGTTTTAAAAGTGGCCACATGGTGGTGCAATCTGCACAAGTCATCAGTTCTTCCTGGGCTCATGAAAATATGTCCTGTTCTGTTAATGCAGTATACTGTACATCACATGTTTTAACATCATATATTTTCCTATATACTTTGTAAGTAGCAGTATATGTGTGACATGAGCCAACACAGAGCACAGCTGTCTCTTCTTGAGTTGAGTTGGTATAATAACTGGTACCTTGTATCCCAGCAGCAGACCTCGAACATTCTTGGCTTCGTTCCACTTGACTCTGACGGTGCTGTTGATCACGGTTGTTGTGACTCCAGTGGGAGCGTCTTCAGGCACTGAGACAGAGAGACAGAGAGGAAGAGGAGGGTGAGCTGATAAGACTCATGTCAGTGGTGATGTTAGGCTGAACTGCAGTTATAGAACATCTGTCTGTCCATCACACATTAAAGCTCTTGACTCTTGAACTAAAGACATTTTTCTTCAAACAGCGACAGAGAGCGACGAACAGGCTGCACAGCAGAACGCCTGTTTTCCACCATAAACACGATCACAACTCAACATTCACTGTTTGTCACGCCTGTCATTTGATTTGACATTTTTGCAGAACAAGCCTGGATGTGAAGCCGTCTTATTGGAGGATAATTTCAGTCTTTTAATATCCAGATTCTCGGGCTGAAGATGGGAATGTTGACCTCTTTAATGAGGGATGTAATTACTCACTTCTGGTACAAGAACTATGTGGTGCCCTGAATAAAGAGGGTGAGTGAACAGTTAGCCTCTACACATGATTTACTACAGACACATGTTTTGTAAATTCCTTCACACAGACGCTGCATTTAGTCAGAGGGAGTTTTGTCTCATATCTTCTCAGACATGAAGACGTGGTGCTGGGAAAGAATATGCACCCGCAGTCCAGAGCTTTTGTTTTTTGTACTCTTAGACACGATTTTAATTTTATTTGATTCACAGGGTCAGCGTGACACCAGAGACCAGTGACTCGCTCAGTTAATTTCAAGTATTCCCAAATCTGTCCCAGATGTAAATCAGAAGCGACTCAAAATATACCTTCCTTTTGGAAGAGTGACAAACCTCGACCATAACAACCAGAGAGAATGTACTTTTCCTACAGAACCATGTTTGTTCATTTTAAGTGATATACACAAGATCACCACACTAATATCAGAACCTTTCAAATAATAGCGATAAATTCAGTGTCACATTCGTACCGTCCTCTCCGGAGTGTCCGATCTCAGGCTTCGGTGGCGGTCCTGGTCCAAGTGAGTTGACAGCCTGGACTTTGATCTCAAACGGCGTGTATGTTCCTGTGTTGTTTACCATGAATGGCGGAGACTGTACGTCGGCGGTGTTCCAGTGGACATTCGTCCCCTCAGCCTGCCGCCAATACACCTTGTACTGGAAGCCCTGGCTGTTATGCAAATGCTTGTCCATCTCCTGCAAAGACAAACAGCAATATAACGTGAATGCGGAATAATGTTGGAGTGCGCGTATCAGGAGCGTTCTCACTCACAGATGAACACAGACTGAAGTACTCACATCCCAGGTAATGATCAGAGTCTTTGGGTCTATGGACTCACTGCGCACACCAGTGGGGTTTTTGTCAGGGACTGGAGGACAGGAGACAGGAGAGGACAATACGTTGAAAACACACCATTAAAGAGGTCATCTGACAAATATATGTTGCTCTCTTCCTGAGAGTCAGATGACAAGACTGACACCCCTCTTATATGTGAGGATAGTTACGATTTCCTAAAATGCCGAATTGTTCCTTTGACAGTTACCTGGTTTGAGATAAATGTGGCCATCAGACGTCTGACCACGCAGCTTTCATGGAAATAGAATCCAAACTTTACAGTTGGTGTCTGGCGTCACTTACCAGCTGGCGGCGTGCTGCGGTGCTCTGAGGGCTTGCTAGGTTCGCTGTTGCCGATCTCGTTGACGGCGATGACCCTGAAGCGGTAGGTGCAGTAGGGGTGGAGGGTCAGCTCCAGGTGGTTGAACTCCCCGGACACTTTCTTCCACTCCTCCCACTTCCACTGCCCCTCCTCGGAGTGCTGCTCCTCCCGGGCCTCCACGATGAACTCTGAGAGAAGAAGACAGACAATGTTTATACTACTTCCTGCAAAATGTTGGGACTGGGACCTTTGTGCGGGTAACCCAGGCCTTCAGAGACCCAAAAGCAAAATCATCTGTCAGCGGGCGGCATGTCAAATAACTTTTTAAGCATTGGAGGGGGACTTCTGATTTTTAATTTGGCTCAGGGACTTAAGACTTTAAATGGTTGTAATTTTTCAAGCAAACATGCTTTCCAAAAATCATAAAAAATCCCCATTTATCAGCCATAAACTGTAAAAACAGAAATTATCTTTGGATTTTTTTTAAATATCCGACGGTCCTTGGACACATAATGTGCCAAAAACACGTCAGTCAGAGAAAAACCCCACATAACCAAGTCTGAGCTTAAAACCGTGATATTTTATCAAAATCACTGTTTTCTACGTCTCATTTATGTCTCTCAACCGTTTACTGAAAAACTGAGACTTTTTTCAACTCCAGGATTTCAACTTCAACTTTTAACTTTCAAACATCAAAGGGTAAGTTTTAAATATCTAATAACTCATTTATGGAGGAGGGAGGGTCATGTGTTTTCCTCCAGTCACTCAGGGAGGGTCAAAATAAAACAAAACAAAGTCACACTCTAGCCACACCCCTCCTCTGATAAATAAAGAACAGTCCCTAAGTGGGACTTCTGCCTCTCAAAGAACAACAGATTGTTGGTCAGTGACATTTCTGTGACACCATATTGAGCCTACATAGCCTGGCTACATACATGGGATGCTGAATCATTGCATTAAAACTAATATTCTATCTGTATTAATGTAAAGATTATTATGAACCCCAACTTAGTCTGTGATGGAGACGTGAAAACAGGTCATCTTTGGTATCTGAGGATAGATAACAATAGCCACTGGGGAAAACAAAAGCACTCTCCTCTTTCTGTTTTGCTCAGTGAAATGAATTCCAATCAGTTTTCTATTTTCACTTAAAACGTCACTGTTAGCTCACAGAACAGAACTGTCAAACTGCAGCTAAAGTTGTGTGTATGTGAGTGTGTGTGTGTGTGTGTGTGTGTGTGTGTGTTCAGTACCTATGATGGGGCTGTTGTGTGAGTGTCCTGGGATCCAGCTGAGAGTGAGGCTGTGGTCGTCGACATCAGACAGAGACAGATCTTTGGGAGGATCCGGCCGCGCTGAGGGTCAGAAACAAAACTGTTAGTGTGAAAACTGTCACACAGACACAGACACACACACACACACACACACACATACAAACAGTGACGTACCTACGACAGTGATGGAGCCACTGGCCTTCACACGGTCCAGGTCAGTTTTGACCTCGCAGGAATACACCCCGTTGTCCTCTGGGTGGACGTTTGTCACTTTCAAGGTGCCATTCTCAAAGATAGTGTACCTACACACACACACATTCCCATCATTTTAAAATAAAACTGAGGATGATTTTATTGTGGCGTTTTGGTGCCAGCTGACCTCTGGATCAGAGGGACAGATTCATCTCTTCCACACGATGTGACCTGATACTAACGTGCTTTAGTTTTGCTGTGGCCTGAAATATCTCAGTGTGTGTGTTTACTTGTCATCTGGTGACGATTCCTGCAGCTCCAGTCCGTCTTTGCTCCAGATGATCCGGTACTGCAGCAGCTGAGGGTCTTTGTAGAAGTCACAGTCCAGCAGAGCGCTGGTTCCTCGGAGCGTGCGCACGTGCTGCGGCTGCGTCAGTATCTGTGTTCGATCTGACGGGAACAGGAAGATAGAGGACTGGTCACGGTGTGCACGTGAGGCGCCATGTTTGTTTAGACTGTACTTTTGTGAACTGACTCATTAATTCTAATTCCTAAAATAATTTTATTGATTTCAGTGACCAGTGAGTAAAAATTATGTCTCTGCAGCTTTGCTGCTCTCAGAAAAATGATTCTTGCCAAAACACTAAATTTTTAGAAACTTCTTTAGAACGTCTGAGTAAAGTTATAACAAAAGCTTAACCTCTAACCAGTGGTTCCCTACTGGTCCAGTCACGGGGTCCAAATTTCTCCTCGGTCATTAGCTCAAGGTCAACACAGTTTAATATTCAGCATCATACTTGCGTTCTGTCATGTCGTAGAGCTAGTTTGCTGTCTCTGTCACGTAGCAACAAAAGCTTGTGCTGGAAATTCACTGTACTTCGAAGTAAAGTGTGTTTTTTACAAACTTGACACATTTGTGAGTCACTTGCAGTCCATTCAGACTGGACCTGTGAACGCACCGTTTGGGAACCACTGCTCTAACCATCATTGAAAAACAAGTGACAGTTGTTATTGCTATTTTATACAGTTTTAAACTTGAAAGGATTCATTGCTGGTACTTCATGATAATAAGAGGCTACATGCTTTGAATTCCTCAGCTACAGTGATGCAGTGTTGTAAGCTGTCAGGATGGCAGCAGACGATGGAACACTCATTACAACCATTAGAGACTTGAGACTTAACTTGGACTTGTAAAAAATGACTTGTATGTAGAGTACATATGATATCAGACTCACTGAAGACTTCCAGGTGAGCAGAGATAGAGATGTTGGAGTGTTTGATGGAGCAGGTGTACTCTCCGGTGTCATCGTGACTGGCCCCCGACAGCTCGATGGTCCCGTTGGTCAGCAGGGAGACACGAGGGTCCGACAGCAGAGGGAGCTTGTCCCCACCCTCCCTACAGACAGCACACACACATATTGATCCGTACATACATTAAAGAGAGGTGTTGCTGCAGCTTCGTCCCTCCTCCCTGGAGTCTTTTACTCCAACATCAAACATCCAGATATTAATACAACAGCAGTGAACCCCAGATCAATGCTAGAGTTTCCTGCCTCATCAGTGGATGGATGAAGACGATCAATACACGACGAGCCAGACAGGAAAGAGAAGCAATATCCATCTGTTTGTTTCTAATGTCTGTGGTCTGTAAAACAGCCTCTCACCTGGAGGGAGAGCAGACTGTGCATGATGCATGATGTAAATCCTGTGGTCTGTTTCTGCAGAGAAAGCCCTCACACAAACATTATGTAACTTTTTATTTTCTGCCTTAATGCTTTAATCACATTTTATCTTTTTATGTTTTGGTCATTTTAACCCTCTCTGTATCTAAGTATATTAAAGAAATCTAATTTCCTGTCATTCCATTTCTTTTCTCCTTAAAAACAGTCTTTTTTCAGATAGTTAGTCTAAGAGATATCAGAAACCACCTTAAAACATTACATAACCTCCTTTTCATGTCATTTAACTTCCTCTCAATTCCCGGAAAATATTACACAGGATGTGACTTCAGTGTCGTACAGAAGGGATTTCTCCTCTGATATGTGAGGAATTTGGCTCCAAAATGAAAAGCAAACCAGCTGAAAGTCATCAGTCAAGTCACAGAAGTTTAGAAACACTTAATGAAAGACTTTATCTCCTCATAAAAACATGGAGCCAGCAGTCCTGTGTGAGACACCGTGCTACTGAGTGCATTTTTTTCACGCAGCCACCAGAGGACGCTGCTGTGTTAAAAGTAAATACCTGGAACCAGTTGCACAAATAACCCTAAGTACGACGACTTAAGACTTAGTTTCTCCTTAACTGAGGGACTTACACAGTTGCACAGAATCCCTTCAAGGGTTTCTATAGTTAAGGAAAAATGTTAACTCACAGAGATTTTACAGCAGTGTGTTTGGACTTGCGCGTAAACACCTGTTATTGTCTCACAAAGTTCCTCATAGTAAGTTAGTGGAAAAAATGGCCGAAGAAAAGAGGACAAGGAAACCATACAGGTCAGGGGAGGAAAAGATTAAACTTCTGGAGGAATACAATCACAGAAAGCACAAATACCAGAAAACAGGACAAATTGCAATGAAAATAATTTCAGTGGAATATAAAGTGTAAAATCAGAAGTGTAACCATCGGGTTCTTCTGGTCACTGAACACTTTTTGTTTTTATTTGTCACCATAAACTCGGTCATATTGCAGTTAAGATAGGAGTCAGAGGTAAGGGTTCCTTAAGTATAAGACCAAGACAAGCAGAAAACCATAAATACTGAAAGGGATAGTGCACCTAAAAATGAAAAGCCTCCCTCAGCATATGGGCGAGTAGATAATGGCTGAATTTTCATTTTTGGGTGCACTATCCCTTTAAGTGAACATTCAAAGGAAACCTTAAGGAGAAGACTTGAGGGTGGTTTGTGCGACCGATTTTATTCTGAGGAAACCTTAACTAGGACTTGAGAGAAAATCTTAACTTAAAATGTTTTGTGCAGCTGGCCTCTGGGCTGCAGACCAGAAACTGGTCTGTTTATGCCTAATGCACACAAGATGACTTTAAAAAGACTTTAAAAAGACTAAAGTCTGACACCCTCTCACGTTTAAACACAATGTGAGCTTTTAGTCACACACTATGAGACTGAGGATCAAAATGCAAAATCACTTTATAAGACTACAACTAGATTCCTTATGAGACTGCTCCTGGTGGAAAATATTACACCAAACTCCCTTTGAGAAACATGACATATTAACAATTCCCTTTGTGTCCGCACAAACAAATAACAATAAACACAAGATAAGAGAGGTCACATGACGACAGTGTATTGTCAAATATTCAGCATCAATATAATCCACAAAGGTAAACGAGGTACTGTATCCACATACAAACTTTACATTTTGGATTTTGTCACCTCAGCTCAGCATCTGCTGATTAGCTGGCTGGTGTTTCACCAACTCCTGTTCACTCCTGCTCACTCCTCAACTCCACCAGCTTCTCCTCCTCCACAGTCCCAGAGACCTGAGACTCCTTCTTGCGAGAGAGGAGAAGGCAGCACATTCTCACTCCGACCTCGTCACATATTGATGTTTGGTCATGGACTGTCCATGTTGAAATATGCCATGCAAGGTACCCTGGGTGCACTGGTTGATGATGTTCTGATGCCGTGTCAACTTCAGCCTGTTACATGCATTGTCTGTTTTCAAAATACACTTCTGTTTTCACAGGAAATTTAACGTTTAAAGTCTCTTTCAAAATAAAAGCACTACGTTGGTGCAACACTGCAAATTTTCCTTCAATAACAAATTCACGTGGTTGAGTTTAGGAATAAAGAACAGGGTTTGGCTTTACAATCTTACATGATGCAAACACCGCTCACCCAAGTGAAAGTCCACCGACCCCACTCAGGATTTCACCACTTTGACTTTTGTGCTTGTCCCGCTGCGTTTCGACCTGACACCACTGGGTGCTGTTAAACTATAACAGTAAATGGCCGCGTATCATGCCGACATGGAAGGACGGCTTTTTTTGTCGATATGTGACACTGGTGTGTGGTGCATCTTGCATTTTGCAACCTGCCGTGTGAGCAGGGCGTCAGTGCTCAGTGCTCACACACCACCTCAGAGTCTGAATGTTGTGTGTGTGTCTCACCATGTGACGTGAGGTCGCGGCGAGCCGAAGGATTCACAGTGCAGCATGACGTCTCCGCCCTCAGTGACCCTGTACACCACTCCGTCAGAGGACAGGATCTGAGGCGGGAGCTCTGAGAGACACACAGGACAGAAATACATCACTAACCAGTCACATGTTACAACGAGCTGAGAGGAGAGCAGCGGCGTGAACGTACCTACGACGTAAAGGTAGGTGTTGAGGAGGATGGCGCCGTGTTTGTTGGTGGCCTCACACTGATACACAGCGGTGTCAGCAAACTCAACATCCCTCAGTATCAACACGCCCTCTGTTATGCTCCGACGAGGATCAGCGTCCACCTCTGCACGGTCAGGAGGAGGAGGAGGAGAGCGGTGAGAGAGAAGAGGATGAAGAACAATCTGACACACTGTGAGTTTGTCAAACAGAAACTTTCCCAGCTGAACACAAAGACATGTTGAACCAAGGAGTCGCCGTCCAACAGGAGACGCAGCAGCTGTGACAGAAGCTGAACTCATTTCTCTCTCACTCATCCCTTCCTTTGTCTGCTCCCTCCTTTCCTTGCTACCTACCTCACTTTCTTTGTTCCTCCCTCCCTCCCTCCTTTACTTTCTTTCCATCCTCCTCAGTTTCCTTTCTCCCTTCCTTCCACTCCTTCTCTCGCACTGTCCTACTTTAATTCCTTCCTTCTGTCATTCTTTATGTCCTTTCTTCTAACTTCCTCATTTGTTTGTCTCTTCTTTACGTTCTCTTTTTCCCATCCTCTCTTCTTCCTCATTCTTTCCTTCCTTCCCTCTTTGATTACCTTTCTGCCTTCTTTCCTTTCTGTCTTTCTGTCACTCCTTTCTTTCTCTTTCATTCTGTCTCTCTTCTTTCTACCTTTCATTTGTTTCCTTTTTTCTTTTATTTCAGTATTTTTAAAAAAAAATCCTCCCTTTCGAAATTTCCTCTTTTCTACCCCACTCCCTTTACGTTTCTTCTTCCTCCTCTCTCTCTCTCTCTCTCTCTCTCTCTCTCTCTCTCTCTCCCTTACTTCCTGTCTTTCTCCTGTGCATCTTTTCAACCTTCCATATATTTGTTCTTTCTTTCTATCTTTCTTTCTTCTACCTTTACTCCTTTATTTGTTCTGCTTTCTCTCTCTATTCTTCCTTTTGTTGTTGTTGTTGTTGTCTCTCCCTTTATTTCCTTCCTGCTTTAATTTCCTTTCTCCTTTCCTTCCTCTCTTCCTTCCTTCTTTCTTTCTCATTTTTCTTGTGTATTTGTCATATTCTTATGACTGTACTTCTACACCTTGAATTTCCCTCTTTGGGAAACCGTAGGTATAAAGTTCACCTTGACCTCTATCTTTCAGTCCTACTTGAAAGGTTCGCTGTAAAAAGTGCTGATCAGTCCACATTAAGATTATAAAAACATGGACTCATTTGAGCATCAGAGCCAGACGGAGCAGAGCAGCTCAGGACAGACGTACGTTTGGACAAACAGCTGAAGTCATTTGCAGGAACAGATACTGAAGGATTTAGAAAGAAGCTGAGAAATTTAATTAATGTTCTTGATGGATTGTTAAGATTTTTCTTTATTTAAAGTTTTAAGCCAGAGTTTTAAACCGTAGGTTACTTTATTATACGATCATCAGCTCATCAACCACTAAAAATAATACAAGGAAGCCGAACCTTTGGTCGGTCGACACAAGCAAACATTAGAACGAGCCGTACCTGTGACTGGCTGACCGTTGATGCTCCAGGTGATGGCGGGGGTCGGGATGCCTTCAGCCTGACACTCCAGTCGCACAGTTTCCCCGGGAGAGTACAGCAGGTTCTGAGGCTCCTTCACCCAGTACGGAGCAGCTGCAAACACAACACCAACAGCTGTAACCTACTGCTGCTACTACAGACCTAAAAACAAAATCCCTAATCTTATTCATCAATCTGATGACAGGAGTAACTAAAATAAAGCGTCTACACAAATATGAAAGTAATTCAGTCCTCAGCAATACATCTTGTGCTGATGCAGAGCAGCAACAGTGGAGGAGGTGAAGGAGGAGTGAAGACTGTGAAACACAGATTAAACAAGAAAGACAGAGAAGAGAGGAAAAAAAGAACAGACAGATAAAGACGGAACAGTTCAACTCATTTTTTTTTTTTAAATAAAGCCCAATATCACGAATCACAATTTGCCTCAGAGGGATTTACAACATATGACATCCCTCTGACCTTGAACCTTCTCAGCCGATAAGGAAAAACTACAAAAACCAATTTCAGTCGGGACTACTTTAGTTAAAGGAAACTTCATTTCCATTTGCAGTATTATATTTGGCAGCATGGCTCTGTTCTGGGGCCTCTCTGCCCTTCCATGCGCCTACATGGAAAGCTTAAGGTGGAGAGAGCAGCAGCAAAGACCTCACGGGAACAGAACAGAGCAGCATAGATGACAAACGATGAGCGATGAGCCAATCACAGTGCGTATAGCCATCCCCATACACTGGGACATCCTCTGCCTGGACGTCCATTGAAATGCATCACAGAAAGATGTGCAGTTTAAAAATGGTCAAGCGGTGTGCATGGGGTACATGCAGCTCTGACACAAGGTATCCTGAGAGGCTGGCGACCAGCTGTATTTTTACACTTTAAACCACATCTCAAGCCAGAAAAGTGTCTCCTTTGGATAAAGTTGTGTGGTAACGTTAGACCACAACATCAACTCAACGTGAATAAGATTAACAATGATGTCTACATCTGTTCTAAGGTAAGTCAACATTGTGTTTGAGGCAACATATTGTCACTTTGCTGGAAAGAAATATAAAGTTATCTTTAACATCTCTAGCTAACGTTAGCTAAAGTTAGCCTAACGTTAGCTCCTAGCTGCGTTGTTCATCATGTCACCTTGTTTGCTGGGAGTTCATTAGCCTGTTTTGTTCTAGTTTTGTACTTTGGTGATGGTACATCATTGTTAGCTGTTGTCCAAAGGGCTCTAGTTAAGCTAACGTTAACTTCTGGAGCTTAGCTTCATTAACTTATCTGTAATGGCAGAGATAACAAAGGTTGGCAAACGTTATGCTGAATGATTCAGTGTAAATACTGTAGCACCAAACTAACGCAGAGACACTCTTGGTAAAGATGGTAAAAAGGCCGTTATCCTTTTCTCATATTCTGAGCCAAAAACCTTAACTTCAGTGGCACTTTAACTTGTTGTCTTTGATGGTGACGGCAACCAGATGCGCTTCACAAGCGTAACACTGTGACCTGTAAATGTTGGCTTGTAATTTAAGCTTTTCATCGACCTTCTCAACAATAAAATGATGAATATATCCCTCCAATGCGTAGTTTAGGCCCTTTTGGTTACTTCTCAATGACATCTGATCCTTATGTCCCCAAAAATCATCAGTTGCCTCCTGTGAAATGTCGTGTACTGTGACACCTGCCATAGCGCCGTCACTGAGTGTTGATAGGTTGTCCAGGTGAGTGGAGGGGGCGGGGCTTAGCCATAGGTCAACTGATAAGTCAGACACAGCGTGAAAAGGAGGAGCTGGGGCACAGGCAGGTTGTAAAGCAGCGCCCTGAATGAGATCTGCCAAATGGTTGCATATAAAGAAATCATGTGATCTGTCAGCTGACTCGTATCATCGTGGCTGCGTATCATGCTGGCGTGGAAGGACAGCTTTTTTTTGTCATTGTCTAACACTGGAAGTCACTGCCCATGCAGCGGTTTTTCGACGACCTCAGCGTGAGACCAAGTTGACTTAAGAAAAAAGTCAAAATATCTCTTCTTATGACTCAATTTTTTATCATTTGTAAAAACCCATCTCTTGGGTTTCCTCCAGTTAATAAAATTCAATGCTAAATTTCTTTAACGGTGATAGTTGTTTAAACAAAGAAAGCATTTCCCATCACTTTTGCAGCGTCCTGTGAGAACAGACTTTTTAAGCAGTCAAAAGTCATTTTGCTGTGTTCAAAGTGAGGGCTTCTCATGGACCGACAGCTCGCAGCAGCCTCTTCCTGTTCTCTGCCATCAAGCACAGCCTGAAAACTGACACGGCCGTGACTTGTTCACATACAGCAGCAGGTGTGTTCCTACCTTCCACAGTGAGCGTGAAGGCGTGTGACACGGAGCCTACATTGTTGGAGGCTGTGCACTCATACTCCCCGTCGTCATTCTGGGTGATGCTCTCAAAGTGAAGCCAGCGGTCATGGGCTTCCAGTTTCCCGCTCGTTTCATGCATGTGACCGTCCTTCTTTTTCCATTTGACCACCGGAGTGGGTCTGCACACAGAGACAGGAGCAAGAACAGAGGAAGAGAGAAAAGAGAGAGACGTGACTGTGAGACTGGAATGATCACGGAGAGAAGGCCGATGGACGGGGATGGATCGATCCAGACAGATATGGAGGAAATGAGAGCTGAATGAACACAGATGATCTTTTTAATGATGAAATATCCTATTTCATCATAAAGGCAAGATTATAATGACTCCATTTATCGCCGTGGAAACGGAACTCCCAGGGGAAGGAGGATAATTAGAGTGAACACAAAGAAACAGAAGAGAGATAAAATTATTTATTAACAGGACTAGTTTGAAACCTGTGTGTGCGTTCGTGTGTGTGTGTGTGTGTGTGTGTCCCACGAAGGACCTTGGAGAGTCAGTATTAGACGCTCACCTGGTGTCACACAGATAGATAGAGCCTTCATTGTCACTGTATGTTCTACAACCAAACTTGGTGTTGGACCAATCCAGTTTGCAGCATATAAATGTGAACACATGCACCAACACACATTCATATCTATGTTTTTAAGATATGTGATCAATAGTCAGTAAAAGCAAAGCAGCGAGGCTGTGGGTCACTGCGACTATGCGTGCCGCCATCTTATACATCTAATCGATGGATTTAAACATTTAAGATACGAACCTGCAAATCAAATATTAACCTGTTTTTTCTGAGCTCCATGTTGAACATTGAAGCTGCAAACATTTATAAAATGAAAGCAAAACTAGTAGCGTGTAGTGTTCACTTTAAATGATGCTTGTGCCACAGCCACCGCAGCAGATGTTTACTGACATAAAACAGACCAGGTGAGTAAAACTGGTGAAACACTGAATGAAACCGGTCCACAAAGAAAAACAAAAAGGTTTTTGTGCAGCTGCTCCTCACAGAGGGGCTTCTGATCTCAGTGGCCGACGCAAAGACGTCAAGACATGGAAACATGACTATACCTATCTCGAGCCAGTGTTTGGTTTGTGCGCTCTGGGCTACTGTAGAAACAACATTTCATACTTTCTGGAAAAGGGCTCACTTTGATTGTAGATATAAATGGCTCATTTGCATTAATGAAACAATTTGAGGGGAGTGTATACCAACTGGCTGTCAGCTAAAGTCTAAACTAGGGTTCGACCCATATTGAATTTTTTAAATCACCCTCCTTCAAAAATAGATAAATAAATAAATGAATATAATAACCATTACAATGAGTTCAAAGTGCAGCCGCTCAAGTTCTGACGAGGACCAGAAAGAGAGCACACATTACTCTCATCCTAGAGTCTCTGCATTGGCTTCCTGTTGGCTTCAGAATTGATTTTAAGATTCTTTTATTAGTTTTAATGTTCTTAATGGTCTTGGTCCTTCTTATTTATCAGATTTGCTTTTAACCTATCAGCCCTCTAGGACCCTCAGGTCCGTCCTCTGGTATTAGACTGTTAATTATTCCAGAAGTTAGAACTAAAACTCACGGTGAGGCGTCCTTTTCTTATTACGGCCTCCACGTCTGTGGAACAACCTGCCAGAGGATCTGAGGGCAGCAGAGAGTGTGGATATTATATATATATATATATATAGTATATAAACTCAAGACCTGCCTTTTTAGTTTGGCTTTTAGTTGATTTTTACTGATGTATTTATTCTTATTTATTTATTTATTTCTCATCTAATTATTGAACTTTTTCGACATTTTATTATTGTCATATATTTTAAATCCTTTATTTATTTCTTATTGATAACTTTTAGTCATGTATCTTATATGCTTCTAAAGTTATCTATTTAGTAATTTATTTCTATTATTGCCATTTCTATTTATTCTTATTCTATCTATTTCTTTTAACACTTTTATTTTTAGGTTTTCTTACTTATATTTTACCTCCAGTGTTTCCTCACTGAAGGCGTTTCCTCAGTTCTCTCAGGTCCTTGCACCTCGCGCTGGTGTGTGTCTTGTGTTTTTATTCTGTGAAGCACTTTGTGTTAAAATTTCTTGTATGAAACTGTGCTATATAAATAAAGTTTGATTGATTGATTGATTGATTGATAAAATAAAGTCTCATAATTGAACTGAACATCTGAGTCAAAGCAATAAGCAACTAAAAATAAATATTTTAATCTGGAACTGAACATCAAACCTTGAGCATTTATTTTTCCTCAAAGTCAAAGGTTTATAATTTTGCAACAGGAAGTGGTAACATTCAGTCGTGGACTTTTTCTATAGCGTCATAAGCACTGCAGCACAAAAACATTTAAACACATGTTGGACACAGTCACAGCAGAAAGGGGCTTTTTTCTCAACCTTCCCCTCTTCAGCTCCAGCTGGTGACGTACATCGTCATGTGACCGGTGAAGGCTGCGCAGCCATTGGCCACTATCGGAGGGGAGTGCAGCCAATAATGATAGTTTGTTAAACATTCTATCGTAGCCGATAAGTCGGCCAAACAGACAAATCAGTTGATCTGTAGTCTGTACGGTACACCTCTGCAGAGGAAGACTGCTGAAGTGATATTTCCTTCATCATCACTTTAACAGCTCACATGTTACTGCTGTGAAGAAAAGCTGCTGATGAATGAAGAAGTTTATGCTGAAGATGGAATGACAGACAGACAGACAGACACACACACACACACACACACACACACACACACACACACACACACTCAGAAAGACAGGAAACGTACATGACCCCCATTTCAGCTCCTATTGTTGTCAGATCCTCGCCTCTCTCGTGTGCTGTTGTTGTCAATTACGACTCTTGACTCACACACACACACACACACACACACACACACACTTTCACCCAGACAAACACACACACACTGAGCTCCTTACAGGCCTGTGGGGATACATTCGAGAGTGACGCTGTTCTCCCTGAGGGCCATGATGGTGGTGTGGGTGCTGGTGGGACGGAAGAGGCGGGGTACTCTGACCTGACTGACATCATTACCTGCAGAGAGAGAAGAGACATTTAAATCAATACACACTGCACTGTAATGAAGTCAGAGTAAGTGGAAGTCATTTTTCATACTTGCTCTTGAGTTTTGTAAGATGTTATATTTTCATAAATTCCTGTATCACTGATTTTAGATAAAGTGCTCCTTTATTGCATTACACACACACACACACACACAGAGGAGGTGGAGGTGTACGTTCATTTATCAGTGTGGACGTGAGCGGAGGCTACGATCAAATCTCACGTCAGGTCTCAGCTCAGTCTGAGTCAGCGTGGACTTACGGTGCAGCAGTAAATCTGGCTGAGGTGGAGAATTATTATCAGGTCATAATCTGACTGGCGTCTGAGTGTTTGCAGCCACATGTTAATCACTTCAAATGTAAAGTCGCCACATGGACGCTTGCTCTCTATCACAGCTTTCTGTCTCTGTGGGACTGACTGAAGGATGAACACCACCAGCGCCCGGCTCTATATGACACTTTTATTTGTTTTAAATTGATTTGTTTCCATACTGTGTTGTTCTGACTTTCTTTGATGAAACTTTTCAGGCTGCCAGATGGAACCAGTTGGTTAAAATGGACCTGCGACGTCAGCATTTACACTCTAGCTTAGAGAAATTCCTCTTCTTGGCTGTATTACATCACTCTAAACTCAGGGGGCGAGGCCTCTGAACCCAGAATTTAATGGGGCAGGACAAGTTAATGAAGATTGTTTTCAGCTGCCACATTTATTAACGTTAGATTGTTAAATGAGGGCTCGTAAAACTACATTAGTTTTAGTCAGGTGTACTCTATTAGTGGAGTGCAGAATTGAGGAATTGTATGATGATGTCATCAGAGTTATCTCAGGCTCAAGAGATTGTTCACAAAAAGCCTTTGTTATAAACTGGAGGTGTTCAACATTAAAGTGGAATTTATACTTGCATGTCAGCTCTTTGCAGAGCCTACGCTGTTGTGAGCATTTATAATGTGGTGGTGTGTCTGTGTCGCTCTGCAGTTACACCTCCAACACACTAGATGGTGGCAGGGTTTCAGTGAGGTGCTGCAAAGTTTAGTTGATTTACAACACACCTAAAACATTAAACATGGCTTAATAGAGACAGTTTCAAACACAAATCAGCTTCACTATAACTCGCAGCATTCACAGACAAACACTTGTCTTTATCTGGACACATTTTCCCCACAAATACAACATGCTAACGTTATTAGCACAAGCCTATGGCATTTTACATTGTATAAATTAGCCTAGCAGCTAGCAGACTTTTCCTCTATGTCCTACATGTTGCTGGCGGTGGCAGTCGCTGATGCAGCAGTCACCAACCGACATCGTCACATACTGGCGTTATGTCAGTGGATGTCTCTATTAGATACTGGTGCACAAAGGCACCTTTCAATATGGTCATTTTACAAGCTGGATGGTCCCTATTGAGCAGGTGAGAGGATGTGAGGATAGGTCCAACAAACCCTGGACTTTCACCCTGGAATGTAAATACTTTTTATCAACATTGTAAAATTATTTTGACAAAAGACTGTATGAATGTAACTGGTTTCATAATGTTATTAGTTTGGTCATTAATACGCCTCATGTTGGGCTTTACTTACTTTTAGTATTTCCTTTATCTGTTTGTTTATGGGTTTGCAATGTGTGTGTGTGTGTGTGTGTGTGTGTGTGTGTGTGTGTGTGTGTGTGTGTGTGTGTACTCACTGGGCATGACAGTGAGCCTGATGGGAGTGTCAGGGAGGACGGTCCTGGCTGCTGTATACTGGGCGTTGCAGGTGTAGTCGTCTCTGGTGTCGCTCTTTAGAAGATCAGAAAAGTACAAGTTCCCATCCTGGCCGACCATCACTCTCTCACTCTGCTTGATGTGCACCATCTCTGAGGAAAACAAGACGACAGAGCTGGGACAGTTAAGACAAAGTGCAGGAAGGAGGGGGAAAGAAACCGTGAAGGCTGTTGCATTTGAAAACAGGAAGGCTCTTTAGTGTGCTGCAGTATTGACTTACACTAAACGGACAACTTAAAAGGCACTATTTCATCACACAGGCGGAGAGAGAAGGGAGGTCAAGAAAAGGAAGAAAAATGAGAAATATAAAGCGCCCAGAAACATCAGCTGACAGTACTGCATTCATTAGTTTGAGTGGAAACGGTCTGCAATGCAGCGTAGCCATGCAAATCCCTCCAACAGGGGCCTCAGCTGGAGCCAGAGATGCAAACGAAATCCTACAAAGCTGCTCAGATTTCAGAGACTTACAGAGACAGACAGACAGACTGGACCACTACCAGAGACACAGTCTCTGTCTGTCTGTTTGTCTCACAGACTATCAGCTAATTAACTGGACAGAAGACACAAAATGAAAGACAGACTCACTCTTGTCCATCCAGTGGATGAGTGGAGGATCTGAGCTCTGCGGGGGGCGGCAGGTGAGGACCATGCTCTCGCCCTCGAAGGCTCTCAAATGTGTTTTCTGTTGTTTGGCCATAACTGGTTGAGCTGAAACACAAAGCAGCAGATTATTAGTTAAGAACTTCATGTTGTACTTCAACGTAAATTATCAACCTCATCAAGACATCCGTCACATTGAATTGATTTTCATGACAGTCTTCTCTGATGACATCTTACGCTGTCCCACTCCTCCTGTTGATTCAGTAGAAAGAGTTCTGCACGCCCAACAAGTTGCTCTTACAGTTCACATTCATGTCTGTAAAACATGGATGCTTCACACACAGGTCTGTTGAAACTGCACTTATTTTTCTTGAGACACCTCAGACTTCACCTGTATCATCATGTGACCCGCAAATATGTATTTAAAGATGGCGTCTTTGGTAGCTAAGTCTGAAGAAGAGCGTCTCATTAGAAAGATCACTTGTGGACAGGGGCGTAAATACAGTACAGACAGTGGAGGCAGGGTGGTTGCACTGGGGCCTATGGGGTGAGGGGGCCCATAGAGCGAGTGGGCCCTCCAACTATATACTGAGCAGAAAACCAGCCAGTAGGAATCTATAAGAAAACATGTTATAAACAATACGCCTACTCTGCATGAACTATAATAAACTATGACAGGCTATACAGTTAAATAAATAATTTACCAAGTCTCTATGTGATCATGTGACAATAAGATTATATGGTAACTAGTTATGGCACATGACAAGTAACTAGTGCGCCCTAGGGCCACGACATAATAGCGTGCACTGGGGCCCGTTGTAAATACCTTACTGCAGGTAAATTGCACTTCAGGGAGCCGCAGTGTTCGGACTGTTTTTCTGTTGTTTACAGAACATTATGATGTCACAGTGAAGCTGACCTTTGGGTGTCCTGATATATAATGTCATCACTTCATCGTCATATCCTGTTTGACATTTGCGGGACATTTTGTTGTAATCAGCGCAAGAATTCTTGATTTATGGCCAAAAACATGTTTTGTAAAGACACAGTGACCTTTGACCACCAAATTCTTTTCAGTTCAGCGGTGACTCCAAGTGGACGTTTGTGCCAAAGTTGAAAAATTTCCCTCTAGGTGGTCTTGAGATATCTTGTTCACAAAAATGGGATGGACGGACAGACAGCAGCGCAGATGCATTAACAAGACCCTGAGGTCAGAATGACCCTCTGACCTTTAAACACAGCAGCACTAACCTTTATCTCTCTGTTTCATCTGCGGTTTCTTCTGTAACACCTCTGTTCAGTAAATGATGCAGCAGGATGCTGCAGCGACCCTGCAGTGAGTCACAGCTCTTTTCCTGGCTTCACAGTTTTTTATTCCAGCAGAGGTTGTTACCACCCAGCTTATTCTACAGTTTTTGTTCCCTTCCTCTGTACAGAGATTGGCTTTGTACTGTATCTACTGTATTTATTGCTTTGCAGTTGCTGTAACAGTTTTGATGACAGGAAATGGTAGGCATGACGATGCAGAGGGGAGGAGGGTGTAACTTTTACAAACAATGGCAGAGTTGTTCACAGCTGTAGGGAAATGAAATGCTTTGCATATAGTAAAAACAGCTTATTAGATATCATCATGTGACTCATCGCCCTGTGCCACTTCACATCCTGACGGTAACTGAGCCTGAGAGAGCACTTTGATGATTTCCAACCAGCTCTGTGTCATCGCAGTGTGGGCAGACGAATGAGTGTGGCTTCTCCCCATGGGGGTCAAGGTGGGGATATTTATAGGAATATAAGTGATCAAAGATGGACACATATTTGGATTTAACCTCTCTAAGTCCGCCAGGACGCCGGCGTCCTCGCTCCCCCCTCCTCTGTTAAATGGTATCTCCCAGGCGCACTACGTCATCAAACCATGTGATGTTTGGTATTGCTGGATTCAGGAAGCTCTCGACTTTTCAAAAATAACATTGTTTTTCTTTTATTTATTTTGTATTTGGCACCAGAGCAGCCTAAACACACAAAGTCCAAAATCATGATGAGTGGTGCCGTTTTTCGACGGGAAAAGTTAAAGGATTACTCACGATCTTATGTGGAGCTGTTAGCGGGGACTTAGCTGGTTTATAAAAGGTAAGAATCTCACTCCTACCACTATTTCTGGCTGAGATACACCATCTAGAAAGTGGGATCATAACCTTCACGTTTCATATGGCTTTATTTGGTGATATTTTATGGTGTTTCTGTCATAAACAACATCAGCTATCATAATCACACCTGATTTCAATAAGGTACAATGTCTGAAGCTGGCTGAGTGTTGTTTGATCACTGATAGTACTGTTTTGAAGCAGAGTGACGACTTGTCATTTGGAGCTCCGCCTGGATCTTTTCATGGTAAAAACACTGTAGAATGGTCATACTTTGAGCAGTCTTCTTCAAATTTGAAACAAGTGTTCATTGATAGTGTGCCTACAGCCCCACAGTGTCATTTACCTGCTCAGATGAAGCCACAGACAGTTATTCATCCTGAAAAACATTTCTTATTTTATTTTAGGCAAAATCTTCAACTTCTTACTGACTTCAGAGGCCCATTACTCTGTCTCTGTATCACCTAGAGTGTTTCTGACACTTTCACAGAAACTTCAGGGACTTTTCTTTCTGGCAAGACCTCATGCATGCATGTAGTCAGAGCGGTTCAGAAGCTAAAGTCATTTTAATTTGGGTATGTCATTTTAGGTGTTTTTGCTACAAAATGGGTTAAAGGGGTACTTATCCACCAGCTTTGTATCATAATAATGTGGGTAGTGTGCCCTCCATCTAACCAGGGCCTAGATCTCCCTGCTCCCCTCCCAGCTGCCTCTCCCATGCTATTGCTAGAAAAATGCCCACCACCACGGACACGAGTGGTGTCAGATGAAGAGGCAGACCCGCCCTCTCTCTGTCTCTCTCAAACTTGGATCAAAATCCAATCAAACTGTAAAACTGGGCAGTGCTGATCAAATATAAATCAAGATTATGTTACTGAACTGCCTGTTTCTCATCTAAAATGTTTTCAGAAACATGTTTCAGCTTCCTGTTTAACTGTTATAATGAGATCGTTTGCTACCAGCCGGCTGCCATTTAGTCAAATCTGTAAATCTGAATGAATTATACTGGTGTGTGTGGTTTCTGTAACATGAACCCAACAATTGAATTGTGTGAAAAGAATCTAGCCAAGCTAACGATGTGTAGCATCACCATATTGACAGAGATTTGAACACTGATATTGTTTGCTGACACTCTGCTGCTGTCCCTTCCTGTTATCGTCTGCCATAACCAGAGTGTGTTTATCAGAGGCTGAACTCAGTCAGGTGACACTCTGACTTCCCAACACCGCCTTGTGCCTGGCAACCCTCATGCACCCTCCCGGCTGAGTGACGCTGCAGCTCTGTCTCCGGGAAATGGTTGCTACGGTAACAAGAGATGAGAGAGCAGAACAGGTGGCCCCAGTAAACCTCACTGAGTCACTGAAGTGTGTGTGCGCGCGCACGTGTGTGTGTGTGTGTGTGTGTGTGTGTGTGTGTGTGTGTGGGAGGAGGGATTTGAGGGATTCGTACTGTACATCCTTGATAACATTTCATTCACTTGACATCAACTGTGTGAATCAGCACGTGTGAAGATCCTGCTGGACGTTCAGCACCCTGCGTGTGGCTTGTTCTCTGTAAACACAGTATGTGTGAGTGTGTGTGTGTGTGTGTGTGTGCGTGTATGACTCACCCTCTACGATGACCTGTATGGTTTGTGTCATGGCGGTCCCCAGGGTGTTGGAGGCAAAGCAGCGGTATTTGCCTTCGTATGACTGCAGGGGCTCGTCCACTTCGGCGTCCAACGTCCCGGTCTCATTAAGCTCCGACCCAAACAACTTGCCGTCCTTCATCCAGCGGAAACTACAGAGGAGAGAAGAAAGCTTTTCATCACGTCAACAGGAAGTCAAAGTGATTAAACATACAAGGAGACAGACACCATAGTGGTGGTAACATAAGATCGGGTGGATATTATTCTCAATTTATTTTAGCGTCAACAAACCCCATGTGTTCTAACTCTACTCTCTCTGTGGCTCTTGGCTCTCAGCCCACTGGTTTCTACTGTACTGTTTCTACTATAGTTTCATTTTTTAAAAACAGTATCATTTGGTGGTTTCCTTCCCACCCCCAAGATTTAAAGAAGCTTTGTTTTATAGTGCTTTTCTAATTACAGACATACTGTACAGTAAGCACATACAGCCAGTAGCAGCGGCAGGGACCCACCATCTGACACCGGCACACTGTGAGGACAGAAACAGAGGGCTCGGTGGGGACGGAGCACCTGCTGCAGCCAACACGCCGTCAGTGGTCATTTTGACCTGACCAGCGGACGGGTGACGTGCTTTAAAACCAGCCGTCGGCCATTTGACCAGCTGAGTGTCAGGTGACACCATCATGAGTCGAGCTCAGACCGGCCAGTTCACAAATCTTTGGTTTGAACTGGGCTTTATGCAGGTATCTGTAGAAATCCTGCTTTTCTAGTCCAAATGTCTGTGATGTGTCCCGATAGATCACAGAGATGTGACACCTCTTTTAACCCAGAGATAACGCCCTCCTTTAATGACACAGAGGAAGAATTTGGCTGTTAGTACTTGTACTTACATGTTACCTACAAATGTAAATCACAGTCTTTCACTGAGCCTTTAAAAAATAACGCTATTTATTTGTGTAGTAACCAATGGGCACAGGGCTTTTCCTGGGATTTGTCAACAGTAACACAAATATAAAATATCACCAGCCTCACCCTCTAAGAAAACAAAACCAAAATGTGAATTTGAGAAAGAGAAGAACAGGAGTGAGGTAAGACACAGCATGCAGGGAGGAGTGGGTGGGTGGGAATGAAAAGACAAAGAGAAATGGAAAGCGAGAGAGATGATTTTGTTATTGCTGTGATTTTATTAGAGGAACATTTATCGCCATGCCAACAGAAAGGCCAGAGGGAGGAAGTGGACAAACACCCAGACACATACATATGTCTTGTTTGTCCATTATATTTGTCCACTCTGTTGCATACTGCAAATACACACACAGACACACACATACACACACATGCTGGGTAAATGACACACAGGTCTAGTTGTTGCACGTACGTGGGTGTCGGGTTACCAGAGGCCTCACATGGCAGATTGATGTCCTCATGAGAAAAGGCTGTGTATGATGTCGGCATCTTTGTCAGGAGCGGAGGCTGTAACACTGAACAAACACACACACACACACACACACACACACACACACAGTAATGAAATATTTTGGGACGCACAACCGATGGTGCAGTAATTACCACTAAGCACAGGCGAGAAAATACAGGTGTACAAATATTCTCCTTTATTACAGGGACAGGTTGTCAGTGATGTACAATAGCGGCAGCCTACACTTCACCCCACAGCCCTGTCACATGAGCTCCTTCATCAGCACCACATGTTCCCAATGTCTTTAATTGAATTGGTTGGTAACCGGATCCATATTTTATTTACCAGTATTATTAGTTTGCATTCGTACTGCTGACACTCGGAGTGTAGAGGCTTAAAGTTTCAATCATTTATCCATTAGTTTTGACATTTTCAACTGTTTACTTTTAACTAACCATTTAAACAATTTATCCACTAATTCAATCAACTATTTTGACTATTTAGCATTACGTGTTACTAACGTTAACTATTTAAACCTTCGAGTGTTTAGCATTAGCATTTATTTCAATCACTTCTCCATTGCTTGTAGCGACCAGGTCAAATGTTTATCCATAATTTTCGCTAATTTCCTCCATTTACTTCAGCTACCCTAACCACAATATATCCAATATATCCATAGAGTTTATTTATTTTAGCTAACCATTTAAATTGTCTATTAATTTTAAATTTCTTTGTCCATTGTGTTAATTTAAAACTTGACCAATTTGTCCAATGTGAACACAAATGCAAATTAACTCGTTCTTCAAACCTACTAATGTTACACAACGAACTGATGAAAGCGTACATGAGTCTAGCGGACTATAACTATTTTTTATGCAGTTGGGTCCATGTCTGAAATGACTGTGTAAGAAAAATGCTCAACTTAATCAAACACTGAAATGAAGAGACTCGGAGAACCACGGAGAAAAGTTACAGCCAACGGGGTTACTTTAATCGCAGAACGTTAGCATACAACAGTATACTAGTCTACACGACAAATCAGTTGGAAACAGCCCCGAACAATCACCCTTCGAATGCTTTTTATACTCGGCGTTTGCTCGTTCATGTGTGTGTGTGTGTGTGTGTGTGTGTGTGTGTGTGTGTGTATGTGTGTGAACACGCTTGGGTCGCATTTTCTGGGAATCCTAAGTTCTCCTGGTTTCCTGCTTATTCCTGGAACTGAGGTTTGTGCGTCAATACATCCTTATTTTTCTTCGTCTTTTCTGTCAAAACAACCGTTTCTATTGCTAAACTTGGCACATCCGTCCCAACGGTCAGGTCACCCTGACCCAGAATGTTCTCCCTCATTTAACCTCCCAAGGCTTGACTTACGCACGAACCACTCAGTTTATCTAAACGCCTCTTATGGGTCCTTTTTGCTGCCAAATCTGATACTTGACCAGCTGCTTTCTAAACCTTGTGTAACTGACCTTATTTTCACCTTTAGTATAAACTGATACATTACCTGCCTCTACAGCTGCTGTCTTGTTTTTGGATGGTGAGTCATCTGCTTGAGTAATAGTGTCTCTTGATTTTGCAGAATGGAGGCACTGCTGTCAGGCTAACGTTACTGGCAAACATTGGCTGACTTTGGCTACTATTTTCCACTCAACTTGTTAACTTTTCCCAGAGGTCTGGTGAAAGGTTGTTAAAATTCTGGGTCATGGCTAAAAACATGGAGAAGTAGTCTAGTTGCATCCAACTTGAGATGTGTTAAACACAACGCTCAAACACTAATATTTGATGGTCGTTGACTCCGCCTCTCCAGACTGCAGATGGAGGATTTTCCTCTCCCTATACATCCCACTATTTGATGGACCTAAATTGACTTTTCTTTATTCCCAATGTGATCGATTGGAACAGCCATAGATGCAAATCCATTTGTATGTTTGCAGTGTTGGTAGCCCTCCAGTTGCCTGCCCTCCACCTGGATTTGCGCACCAATGCATGAGGTAATATGCCAAGAATCGATTAGCAGCATGACTTCAACTCAACTGTATATTTCACTGAGCTGAGACTGTCGTGCTAGATAAACATCTGGTTTGTCATTGCTAGATTTCTCCATCTTTGAAATTTGCTGGGTTTCTACAAGACTGTCAGCAGACCTAAATAATTCATGTCAAATCTTTAATTTCTAGCTCATATTTAATGATTACAGTCAAACCCACAAAACAAATAAACAGCATGTAATGGACTAATGCAACCACATCCTGCTCTAAGTGCCCGGCTGAGGGACGTGAACACATGAAAGCCTGGTGACAAAGTGAGAAAACTGTTGAAAACCACAACGAGCCTGCAGTCTGCAGCACTGTGACTCAGGTTTTTATCTGTCTGTTCATGCAGTAAGAAACAGAACTTTTTTTTTGCTCTTCAGTTTTTGCATGGATTAAACAAACGAGTTATAAAATGTTTCTTTAGCGATGCTGCAAAGGGGATTTTGTCACCTTTCACAGGTAGCTATATCTGACATTACAGAGGCATCAATCTTCTTAACTAATTTTCTGCAAAATATAAAACTCAGATGTCTGAGGATTACGTATATCTAAAAATGTAAATCATCATTAAATTCTACATGGAAAAGCTCAAAAAATGCTTGAGAACCAAACTAATTGTGGAGACATTTTGGAGAAATTTCATTTCTTTTTGACAGCAGTGATTTATTTTTAACTGCATGGTCTACCTGTCCTTGCAGTGTAGACAGAGAAATGTTCTACTGTGTCCAAACTTTGAAATGTCTCAACTATTTTCTCCAAAAGTTGCTCATCTGACACACAAGACGAAGACAAGTGTCAGTGAACAGGTCTTCACCGTCTGCTCTGTGTGGCTACAGGGCTGCAGGGACGGATGATGGAGGACTAACAGTCAGCGTTAAAGAAAACAAACAAGCAGTGACAATAAAGCAGACTGGACTGACGGCCTCCATCATCTAGATTTGTGGCGGTGAAGTGTCGCTGACGTAAGCGGCCATCACACACAACAAGGAGAGTCACTTACTTTTATGCACTTTATCTGTTCGTCCGCACGAAAGCAAGAAAAGGAGAGCAGAGAGAAAACACTTAATCAAGGGCATAAGTTTAAAAGGCTGTAGACTCTCTCTCTCTCTCTCTCTCACACACACACACACACACACACACACACACACACACACACACACACACACACACACACACAGATATATTAGTGGAAGATGCTGATGTCAGATTTATTCATTTTCTTGATTATAAATAATGTTGACGCTATAATGACTCCTCGTCTACAGGAGTTGCCTTCCTCTTGGTTTTCTGACTCAGACACGATGGCGTCCCGGATCAATTTACATCTTTCCCCTCTGTGTCTCCACCTCTACCCTTTCTCTACCCTTCCTTCCCTCCCTCCATGTTTCCCCTCTGTATTCTGCTCATCTGTTCACCTTCTCTGTCCTTCTTCATCCATCTCTTTCTTCTGTGCTCTCATTTACATCCTCTTCTCCATCCCTCTCTTATTCTTTTCTACTCAGTCTCTTCCTCTTTCTGCCACGCCCAGAGGAGGAGGTCACTGGCTGAAGGTCGAGCTGAACCCGACTCCTCCTCTCCTCCTCTGGGACCATCACTGCTGATCCAGCTGACCTTTGAACTTAACCTCCTGGGCCAGAGGTCACTTTATACCTGATTGTGTGGATAAGTGTGTTTGTGTTTGTGCTTATGTGAATGTGTTTAAATGATAAGTGTGTGCTTGCTGAGACCACGTGCAACACTCTTATCAGCAACTGTTTCAAACAAAGACCAGATCAAACTGACAAACAACCAAGACCAGAAAAATGACATGCAAGATGAAAGTCATGTGTTACCAAAGAGTATTTCCTGATTCTATTCATTTCAGTGCAGTATGAACATTAACTTGCTTACACTTGCTTG
This sequence comes from Epinephelus awoara, assembly GCA_035609425.1. Lineage (NCBI taxonomy): Eukaryota > Metazoa > Chordata > Actinopteri > Perciformes > Serranidae > Epinephelus > Epinephelus awoara. Next base: position 2,497,862 of record CM069301.1, read on the forward strand.
AAACATATTTCAAAGCTGTCCAAGTCCTGGTTAATTTCATGATGCTGAAATGAATAAAAAACAGTGGCCGACACAATCTAAATGTATTTCTGAGAGATGAAGTTAAAATAAATTTTAACTTGTGACCAGGACATAAACCTCTATGATTGTTACATTATCTGGGAGAGCAACTCAATCACAAGAATAAAAGTTGGTATTGTATTTTTCTGCGAACCACAGACATTTTAATTGTATCCTGTGGCAACGCTGTGGTTAACGTGTGGTTAGTTTTAAGCACAAAAAACGTGGTTAATGTCATGAAAACATCATGCTTTAGCTTAAAATAACTAATTTGGCTGCAACATACACAGCTTGATATGTTCCAAACTCCTGTTAAAACATGCTACAAACATGGCTGGATATGTTCCAACCTCTCATTAAAAATACCCGCTTTTGTTGCTACAGACATGGCTGGAAATATCCACAACTAACAATTTAAAAATACCTCTAAACACGTGTTCAAAAATACTAGTTTTTGCTACTAACGCAGCTGGAAATGCCCCGACCTGCTTTTGTCACTGCAAACATGGCTCGAAATGTTTCAGAAAAAAAACTCTTATTGCTACTAACATGGAAATGTCCCAAATTCTTGTTTAAAAAATACCTGGTTTTGTCGCTACTCACACTGTTGGAAATGTCCCAAACTTTTGCTACAAAATACCGGCTTTCGTAGCAACAAACACAGCAGAAATGTCCCAAAGTCTTGATAAAAAAATACCCACTTTTGTTGCTACTCACACGACTGGAAATGTCCCAAACATTTGCTAAAGCATTCCTGCTTTTGTTGCTGGTAACATCACTGGAAATGTCCCGACCTCTCATTAAAAAATACCCCTCTCTTGTTGCTACTAACATGGAAATGTCCCAAATTCTTGTTTAAAAAATACCCGGTTTTGTCGCTATTAACACTGTTGGAAATGTCCCAAACTTTTGCTACAAAATACCGGCTTTTGTAGCAACAAACACAGCAGAAATGTCCCAAAGTCTTGATAAAAAAATACCCACTTTTGTCGCTACTCACACGACTGGAAATGTCCCAAACATTTGCTAAAGCATTCCTGCTTTTGTTGCTGGTAACATCACTGGAAATGTCCCGACCTCTCGTTTAAAAATACCTGCTTTTATTGCGGCAAATATGGCTGGAAATGTCTCAAACTCTCATTACAAAAAAACCTCTCTTGTTGCAGATAACATCGCTAGAAACACCCTCTTTGTTGCCACAAGCACAGCTGGAAATGTTCTGACCTCTCATTAAAATTTACCCGCCTTTGTTGGTTTTGAACATTGGTCTGCTTAGGAGCCATCTTGCTTAGGTTTCATGTAACATATCTGTGGTTTGCAGAAAAATATAATGCCGACATTTTCTTTATGTGAGTTGGGGGGGGTCCTGTGTTTTTATGTTAATTACCACAGAGGATATTGTTGACAGAAACATTTGAAAGGGAAATACAGAGTGGGGAAAAAACACTTCCAGGACAGACACACTCTTTATTGACAGTGAGAGATGTTGTCGTAGGAGGAGTACTCACAGTCTTTGGGGATGTGGATGGCTCCCTGAGCGAACGGAGGCGTAGAGGAGAGGAAGGACAGAGGGAGGAGGAGGAGGAGGATCAGGGGGAGGGCGGGGGAGCACGGCCCCCTATAGCCCGTCCACCGATGCTGTGACACACACATCTCTCAATGTCCCATGAAAAGTGACGCGAGACACCCACACACTCATTAACAAATAAAAAAAACACACACCCTCCCACCCTATGCACCCAACCAGACACACACACTTCAGGGAGCTCCCAGACCCTCTGGAGAGTGGAGACGGGTAAACAACTGTGTTTTAAGTCGGGGTGTGTGTGTGTGCGTGTGTGCGTGTGGCTTTCACAGTCCGAAGTGAGGCTCTGATTGAGGCTCCCTCTCTGCCAGGCCCACGATCCGTGCTCCTGCTGCCGACTGTGGAGGGGAGACGAAGACGAAGGAGGGAGAGGAGAGGGAGGATTGACCCCGAGAACAAAGGAGGGATGAGGGGGGAGGAAGGGAGGGCACACAGGACAGAGACAGAGAATAGAAGAAAGACATCATTAATTTCATCAAACATAAATCATCCCAGAATAAGACAAATATTAATTTACTCCAGGAGGAAAATTTGACTTAATGTTGACCTACAAATTAAAAATTCACAATTAACTCCGGGGCATGAGAGTGTGTGGGATGTTTAAATTAATTTTAATATTTAAACACAGTTTGAATCTCAACATGTTTCTAATTTTAGAGCCGCCTGCGTGTGTGTGTGTGTGTGTGTGTGTGTGTGTGTGTGTGTGTGTGTGTGTGTGTGTGTGTGTGAAAGACGAAGGCATTAGGTCATCCTGATAAAGACAGAAGATCAGATCAAAGCAGCAGGAAACATCTTCTCCACTAATGACATTACAAAGAGAGATTGTGAGCGTGTGTGTGTTTCTGCCACATCGACTGCATTTCCATTCATCTAAACATCTTCCCTTTTGTCCCTGGCTGCTGACTGAACACTGACCCGTGACAGCAGGAGTGTCAGGGCGGGGGTAGGAGCAGACACAGATGGAAGAGGCCTTCCCCCTTTGTTCCTTTATATCGCTGCTGCCTCCAACACGCAGGCCAAAACCTCACAGCTCCAAGTTTGGTCATTTTCTTGCTTTTACTTGAAGTGAGGGATTACATGCTCCTCTGTGGGCTGAACTTAAAGCTTGTGAAATCCTTTTTAAAATCCGCTCTGCACTTTTAAAAACTCACAGTTGCTCTAAAAATAACCGGCTGGCTTTCCTAAGCCTTTGATGTCAGGCTGCGGTGCCATTTATGGGCAGACTTTCATTAAATAAGACAGGTATTAGATTAATTCAAGGTGATCCCTGAAAGAACAAACAAGCAAAGCCAAAACAATGTTCCTTTTCCTCTGCTGCAGGTCTCTAAACCAATCCTGTCCCTCCCTGCAATGTTTTTTTCTGGTGAAGGAAGTGCTACTAGTCGACTGGTGCTGGTCGTAGGTGGTAAACGTAGATGATGGTGGATGCACAAAGTGTAGGAGCTGTGTATGGTCGGGGTTAGGGCAACAGTGAAAGGCTTTCCCTTTCATTCAGTTTGAAAAAGACAGTTCAGTTAAATATTTAAGAGGTCAGCTGTGACTTGAAGAAGACATGTTTACTTTGGTTAAAGGTCCAGTGCGGAGCATTTAGGGGGATATACAGGCAGAAATGAAATATCATGGTAAAGGGACAGCACTTGTACAGCGCTCTTCTAGTCTTTCAACCGTTCAAAGTGCTTTTACACTACGTCACATTCACCCACTCACACTGGTGGCCGAGGCTACCACACAGGGTGCCACCTGCTACTCAGTAACCATTCACATGCGCTCACACACCGATGGAAAAGCCGTCGGGATCAGTTTGGGGTTCAGTTTCTTGCCTGAGGATGCTTCGACATGCGGACAGGAGGAGCCGGGAATTGAGCCGCCAGTCTTCCCATTAATGGACAACCCGCTCTGCCTCTGAGCCACAGCTGCCCCGAACAAATTTGTTTTCTTTGGTGTATAATCACCTGAAAAAAGGAATGTTTGTGTTTTTGTTATCTTTGAATGAGCATGTTGCACCACCATGTTTCTACAGTAGCCCAGAGCGGACAAACCAAACACTAGCTCTAGATAGAGACATTTCCCTATTTGCATTTATGCATGGTCACATAGTTAAAAGCTGGCTCTGTTTATTTTGAAGAGAAAGAGACATTTGCGGATAAATCGGCTCCTGGTGAAAACTTCCTGAACGTCTGGATCCTAATTAAGTTACCAGAGAAAAAAATATGTAATATTAACAATGTCAAATTGCTTTATTCAGTGTTTTTTTTTACTGGTTTAAATCACCTGGTCTGTTTGATTTGGAGAGGAAGAGACCTCTGCGGATAATTCAGCTCCTGGTAAAAACTTCCTTAACAGTGAACACTGAAGGAATTCTAACTGGGAGAAGTTTCAGCTGGTTGCAATCTGCAGTCCTCCCAGCTGGACCACACTGTTCCTTTAAAGTGAGATTATTAAAAGTTGCACTTGAACACACCGCAGACTACAGCCGATGGCCAACCAACGGTCTTCGCCTGTGTGAGAGGAAATAACTCACACCAGCAGACGGCAGTCATCTGTACTCATTATTCAAAAAGGGAAATCGGAAAACTGTGTTGATGCTAGTTAGCCAGTTAGCACATTAACAACACAATCCAGTGTTGAAAGAACAAATGACATTTACCATGCACCAGCGAACATCAACAAAATCTTTTTAACTTATTATATAACAAGTTTGTTTTGGTCTGACTGCCTCTTGACTTTAGCTCTTTGTTTACTTTCCTCACTTCTGTGTCTTTCCTCATGGGCTGAGCTAAACTACCAATCAGAGTGATTTCATTCACTGACAGGCTCCACTGTCCCCATGTCGATTCAACACGCTGAATCATCAAAAAATTAAAAAAAAAAAAAAAAAAAAAAGCTGACAAGGGTCAACGGTGCAGGATGCGCCGCATAACTAAAGAGAGACAGATGCTCACAATAACAGCTCAACATCAACCAACAGTTGACGGGTTTTTGAGGGCCCTAAGAGCCAGTTAGCAAGTTTAAAAACAACTATGGGAGCTTATGAAAATAAGAGATGTAAACGTCCACCTGCAGGTTCAGACTAACTGTACTGACAGCAGCTGGAGTCCTTGAAATAAGAACAGACAACAAGGGCAGAGGAGGTTACAGGAGGTGTCATAACTTATCAATCTCTGGATGTAACTGCCTGGAGTCCTCCACCAGGGCTGCTCTTAAAACACACACACACTAACACACACACACTAACAGACGCAAACACTCACACACACACACACACACACACACACACACACTAACACGGGGTGAGGGGCAAGGAGTGACAGCTGGCTAATGTAGACCCCCTCCTACATCTAATAATTACGCAACCTGTCCCCAGCACACACTCTCTCTTTCTTCCTCACACACACACACACACACACACACACACACACACACACACACACACACACACACACACACACACACACACACACTCAGAAAGACAGGAAACGTACATGACCCCCATTTCAGCTCCTATTGTTGTCAGATCCTCGCCTCTCTCGTGTGCTGTTGTTGTCAATTACGACTCTTGACTCACACACACACACATCTGCCCTGCGTCATGGTCACTAAAACCCCCTTTTCACTGCACACAAACCTGCAAACACCCGCACACATCTGGCTTTTGTCTTTAATGGGAAGAGGTGACAATTGGCTTTTGCAGTAGTCACAGGCATTTACTGAGTCAAGCTCCAATCGGTTGTGATGGAAACACAACACCTGGATAAACACATTGATATGAGCTCCTTTATGAGTAAGATGCAACGACACACCACCACAAAATACAGTCCATCTCTGCCCAAGCAGCACTCGAACATCATTCTAATTTAGTCCGCACCAAGTTTGAAAAAGAGCATGAAAAAGTGGTAGATATATAAAATGCATTTTCACAGGCCTCCATGCTGCTTTCTGTTGTTTACAAACCTGTTTTCTGGGATGTCAGTGATGGTGAACGTGACACACCACTTAAAGAGGTGTGTGCATGGATCTAGTCTGCTGGGAAAGGGAAAGAAGTCTATCTCCTATTTTTTGCGGGCCTTCGCGGAATTTGAAATGCACTAATTTTGGTGGAAAAGGGGGATTAAACACTCACACATACTTGTTTTCTGTCTTTGTGAGGACCCACATTGACATAATGCATTCCCTAACCCCAACCCGTCACCCTGGCCTAAACCTATTTGTAACCTGAGCCCTAAAACCAAGTCTTAACCCTCAAACAAGTCTTTGAAGAAGGAGCAGCCAAAACGTCCTCACTCTGTTCCTAAATTTTGTATTTTGGTCCCCACTATGTAGCATGTACATACACACACACACACACACACACACACACACACACACACACACACACACACACACACACACACACACCTGCCCCCGGCCCTTGGGGCTGCTGTTACCTGCCAGGCTTATTTACAAAATAAATGACCCGAACAGAACAGTGGGACGTAAAGTGTGTGTGTGTGTGTGTGTGTTACTGAGAGAAAGATAACGACCTGCGGTAGGGGTTCTCCAGATGTAACGAGGACACAAGACAGACACTGTAACAGTCACACAGAAAATGATTGATGGCTGATGAAAATGTCCCAGCATGCTCCAGCTCTAATAATAACGTTGTCGGTACACACTCGGGTTTTAATTCATATGGACTTCCTTTAATTTAAATATTCATGGACCTCCTACTGTGGCGCTGAGTTAAGGAGGGGGGGGAGGGGGCCGGCGCTCATTAATGAATTAAGTCTTAATCTAAAGACTTGTGATGGCGGATCGTCTCGTCCTCAGACGTGGAGTGTGTGTGTGTGTGTGTGTGTGTGTGTGTTATTACTGAGGCTGCAGCTCAGAGACACTTGACCTCCGCTGACAGAGAATCCTGTCCGTTAGATTTCGCTGTGCACAGTGACATTTAGCGCCCAGTATTGTTCACTCCTCATCGTCCCTAACGCATTATGGCCTCTTGAATTAAATCAGACAGGGAGCCATTAGAGGAGAGGAGAGTCCATTTAGGATTTAGAGCTGAGAGAAGTGCAGGAAGAGTGTTCACATCCTGTTAGTGCTGTAAGGTGGGGCAGCCTCCACATCCAGGGTGGAGTCTGTTCTGTAACAATACTGTATGCTCCAACTCTTTGCTTCTGTTGACATCGGTTTTGTTTCCTCATTGTTTGGAGTCACACGTGCAGACTGTATGCTGTTTATATTAAAATCATTATTATAATTGTAGAGTTGATTAGTTGATCAACAGGAAGTTAATATTTGATAATGGATTCATCTTTTCAATCTGGTTCGAGCATCTCAAATGTAAATATTTGCTGGTTTTCTTTGTCATCTTTTCATGAAGACAATTAAATATTTGAAGGTTTTTTGACTCTTTCAGGGAAAGAAAATATTTGAAAGCCTTTTTAAGGTTGAAATAAAGTGTCCCCTGTCGTCTAAGCATGGACAAATATTTCCATTACAACAGCGTTACAACACACACACACAAAGTTGCCGTTATTGTTTAATGGCACCCTGTGGCGTCAGGAGGAAACGCAGCAGGACAACAGCAAAAGTTAACGGAAGTCTGACGAGGGTGGGCAGGGGCGTGGTGACTTTCACCTGGGAGGCCAGTGTTCGCTTTTTTCGTCCTAAACCCAACCACGTATGTGCGTTGGCTGAACATAATCACATGCGTTTGCTGCTTTCACAAATGCGCAATTAACAGTCTGTGTCAGCCTCCAGAAGTAAACAGGAGGGCCGATGGTGCGGGACACAGTGCAAAAACTAGGCCGACAGACGCTCACCAGCGGCCCGACTTTGGTCGACGGCCGACCGTCAGCTTGGTGCGTCAGGGCCGTAAGACAACAGTGCGCAGAAACAAAAAAACAGGCTGCAGGCAGATGATGACATTTTCGTCACCCTCCAGACCCTCTTGGAAATTATGAATTGGCCCATTGCTGCCAGGAACGCTGTTTCTGGAATGGATGAACTCAGCTCTCAGAGAAGGGATTAAAGTCAAAGAAAGACTTGGAGAGCTCCTGGGGACGAGGGGAGATGTAGCCAGCTTACCTGCAGATGGAAGTGTTTAGCACAATCAACAGTGTCTCAGTAATTACTCCCACTGCCTGAGGGGGGAAACGATAGATCCACACTGCAGCTTTAAGGACTAATGGTCATTAAATTCCAATAAAAGAAAACCAGACCTCTTAGAGATTTGGGAAGGGTAGTGCTGCGTTAAAATAAGGACAGTTCAACATCTGTTGTATTTAATCATCTTACAGCAGCCACAGAACAGAAGTATCATGTCAGTGTCACTTTGTGGAGCCGCCTAATGAAAAATGTCATATGTCAGAATTTATCAGCAGCTTTTGTAGAATTAGGAAATGTCAAAAAATATTAAGCAGATACAACAATTCTAAGTGAGTTTGGTGTGTCTCGTGACAGAGTTCAGACCCTGTGGGCAGCCATGTGTCCGTTCTGTACCACTTAACATTAAACATACTGTACCAATTTCCTCTCCGCCCCCCAACTCCTCCAGAGTCCCGAGCCCTGAGCCGTCCCACAGAACCTGAGGGGCTTTAGAGGGCGGGCAGGTGGACCAGCCGGTCTATTGGGAGGCCTGAGGGGAGGAGGGGCGGGTGCAGGTGGGACGGTCTATTGGGAGGCCTGAGGTGGGGAGGGGATCAGGGGGACGGGGATCACAGAGTGGAGGAGACGGAGGAGGGGTGCAGGTGGACTTATGGTGCGCGACAGAGCGAGAAATTAATTCATTGATAGATTCCGATCTGCAGGAAAGAACTGGGAAGTGTGGATGGAGAGATTAAGCAAAGGCAAGGAGGATGGAGGAGATATACTTCCCCCTCAGTGCGCGCACACACACACACACACACACACACACACACACACACACACACACACACACAATGAGGCACGTGAAGATGAGGAAAGAAAGAGCTATTCCCAGTTTGTCCCTCCCAGTTGGCTGTGTGACCTAAATTCACCTAAATTCATTATTCATTACATACTTCACATTTACTACTACACACACACACACACACACACGCACACACATAAATGCTGACCATGCTGGGAGGCGGGGTGACCAATCTATAGATGATGTCATCTGTGTGTGTGTGTGAGTCTGTAGATCACACTGCTGATGTCCTTCACATCAGGCCTCATGAATATGTAACACAAATGTCATTTTAATAAAGCACCACTGAGTTAAACATGTCTCCTGTGTGTGTGTGTGTGTGTGTGTGTGTGTGTGTGTGTGTGTGTGTGTGTGTGTGTGTGTGTGTGTGTGTGTGTGTGTGTGTGTGTAATACTCAACACATAACAGACTAACCTCATCTGGATTATGTTAATGTCAACATAATGAGAATACAGAATGTTTCTGCAGACGTCTCACTGATAACACATTTTATTTTTCATCCCTACAGTGATTTCTGCTCGCAGCTATTGAAACACGATTCATGTTTTTATGTTTATGTTGAAGCACGTGGTTATGGTTAGGAAAAGATCTTGGTAGGTTGAATAATGTTTAAGTTGACACTGACCTGAAACACGAGACCCATCACACCAAAATCACAGTCTTTGCCATCAGTCCTGGGGTCCCATTTATAAACAATGTGTAGGATCTATACTAAACATGTCTGTACAAACAAAAGCCAAAATGGTTTGCCCCAAAAAGTTTTCAACAATTTCTACAACCAGGCTTCCACCTCACTTTGTAAATTGTAAACCATTAATATAGTATTGCATTACCATACAGTTGGAGGTAATAGGAGAGACACTGGATCCTTCTTTCCCATAATGCAACTCAGTAGTGTCTTTGAGACTTCTCCTGCCTGGTAAACACCCACGTCTGTCAAACTCCACTTCCATAGTTTCTGATGCAGCTGTCAGTTAAAAAGTCTGAGGTCACATAGCCAGTGTAGGCAGCAGCTCAGGTCATGGGGACCTGGCTTGGGAAGTGGAGGGTTGCTGGTTCGAATCTAACCAAGTGCAGCCAAGTGTGGAGCGGTAGCCGGAGCGGTGGCAGCTCCCCTCAGTGCTGAGCTGCGTGTGAGCAAGACACCAAAGCTCTAACTGCTCTGAGCTGCAGCGACCTATCATTCTTGCATCTCTCCACATTTCATGCACGTGTGTAAAAACAGGCAGTTCTCATTCCCAAGTCGTCAAATACTGTCTCTTTGTTTCAGTGTCACAGCAACACAGCGTCGCAAGAAGGCACCTTTCATCAGTTTGAAATGCCACCACTAAAGGTCCTGACACACCAAGCTGACGATCGGCCGTCGACCAAAGTCGGGCCGTCAGTGAGCGTCTGTCGGCCTACTTTTTGTGGTGTGTTCTGCACCGTCTGAACCTGTTCAGGTTTTATTTCCTCGCCCCTGTAGCGAGTGAATCTGCCTGTAGTGAAACCGGGGCTAACCGGTGCTTCCTCCTCAGGCTCCACTTCACTCAGCTGCCCCACAGACCCGCTGCTTCTTCACACTTTAACCTGAATAACAAACCGGAGCTAGCTGGGAGCGGCTGGCGGAGCGTTAGCCGCAGCATGACCGGAGGGAAGCACAGCCAGTTAGCCTCCGCTAGTCTCTGAGCTAGCCCCGGCTCTCCGTTTGGATCCAACCGGAGCACCGAGCCCTGGTTTGTTATTCAGGTTAAAGTGGGAAGAAGCAGCAGGTTTATCGGGCAGCTGAGTGAAGTGGAGCCTGCGGAGGAAACACCGGGACCGTCTGGATGTAATAGTCCGTGGAGGTGCTGCGGTGCTCGGCTGCACAGATAGGAAACCCCTCGGGTGACAGGATGTACCACTCTCTCACTCCGCTCTCTCTCACGCAGGCGCAGAACGTACGTGCTACTTGGCCGTCGGATGTAGTCCGTGTAGTGTGTTCAAATGCAACTGACACAGGGCGACGTGAGGCGACGTAGATGACGCAACAGTTGGCTTTTGTTGCTGCTAGTTCTTTGATGTCGGTTTGGTGTGTCCGCACCTTAACGGTGTAACATCAAGAGCTGAAAAGTTCCTATAATGCAGATGGGAGAGGAGGTGGATGGATCCAACAAACCTCCGACTTTCAGCCGGGGCTCTCTGTTCACCTCCTGTGGAAATGTTAAGCCAAACGGTGATGATTTTTTCTAAACCTAACCACATACTTTTGTCGCACAAATAAACATAAATAAAAGGTGTTTTGCCAACGTTTAAGTTTGTTTTGAAAAAGACTGTCTGTATCTAACAAACAGAAACTGTACTTTTCCTTTACAAATGATCTTGTATTTAAAAAAAAGACACAATGCATGCAACAGGCGTAAACTGACACGGCTTCACAGAACTTCAACAACAGACACAGGAGGATACCTGGCGTGTAATATTTAGACATGAAGGTCCACTGACAGAGTTGGTATGAGAACGCATTGGTTTAAATCTATAAAAGTGGAAAAAATGAATTCCCCTGAGGATATAATAAAGCAGTATCATTATTATAGAGCAAGCCATGATGACCCTGACGACATCGGTAGAGTTATTTTCCTTTAGACTCAGAAAGCCTCTTTAAATTTTTGGCAAAAAAATTATAACAACTGAAAAACAAAAAGTGATTTGTGGCCTTTCAGAGAATGGCTCCTCATAAGATCGTATGAATGAACATTTTGTTTGAGCAGACACTACAATCGGACTTTTTTCCACGTCTGCAGTCAGTTTCCTGATCTTTCTTTCTCTTTCTTTTTTTTTTTGGATGCTCACTGCAGCTGGATGTCTCATCGGCCGAATATGAGATGTGATCTTAACATGTTCACTTCCCAGTATTCAGTCTTCAGACAGCCGAGTATCTTTCCGGTGAGGTGACACTCAGTTTTTCCCTGTTTTATGACACAAGTCACCTCTGTGATGTCATCATTATGTCACCGTGACCTCAACACACGCACACACACACACACACAGCCACGTGTCCGTGTTAAGCTGTCTTTGTGTCTAACTAGACTGGGACTCCCTGTGGACGACAGCAGATGAATAACCCAATAATCACGAGGAGGTTTCTAACCCTGGAACATCACCCGACGGTCCACCGACCCCCCCGCCGCCGTCACCTTCCTCCTCGCCTTCTTTGTTTTCTTTCTGTTTGTGTCTGTTCCTCCATCGTTACTCACTTCTCTGTCATTCTGTCTGTGTGTGCAGCTTCTGTTTCTGGCCCCACGCACCAGTGATGTGTCTGCAGTGACACTGCTCCAGGCGAGGCTTAAACATAAAAACTGTCTTATCAGCTTCCACCATAAAAGAAAGGCTGTGACACCGAGACGAGCATCCAGACCTCCTTAATTAAGACACCGCAGATTTGTCCAAATAATGTTCTGGTGATGGTTATGATCACTGGCTGAGATTTTTAGCTAGCTGGCGGCATGGCTGGAGGGCTGGACATGTTGGTCGATCCAGACTGAATTATCTCAACAGCTATGAAATCTTATACAGACACTCGTGCTCCCCAGAGGATGAAGTCTTCTGACTTTGTTAATCCTCTGACCTTTCTTCCAGCACCGCCATGAGGTTCATATAAGCGGTATTGAACGAAATGTCTCAGGACCTATGGGATAGATTGGGTCAGACATTCATGCTCCCCACAGGATGAACTACTTTGCCTGATTTCACACAGAAGTGTCAACTCGTTATTCTCCATCTGCACCTTAAGTCTGACTTTGCATCCACTCTAAGGGCCAGTTCATAATCTATGTGTCCGTGTGTCTGCGAGGGTCCGCACAGACCCCTGTGCACACATCTACATGGAGCCCATTTTTTATGCAGATTGTAGGCATAGCAAGCGCCGACTGCACATGATCCAATCTCTGGCTCCACACACTCTAGTTTGGTCCAAAACACTGCAGTCAAGCCGGCTGCAGCCCTCTCACCACGGTGAAGCTGGTTTTAAGTTAAATATTTTACAGACATTCACTCCAGACAGATCAGTGCCGTCTTAGATTCACTTTCACTCAAAGTCAGCAGTAAGAGTACACTGAGCTCACCTCACCTCACCTCACCCAACTCTCCTGTTTCCCACTTACTAACACACCCAGATCATGTGACTCCTGCATGTATACAGTCAATCAGACCCAAACTGGCCGAGGCGCTCTGAGCATGCTCCACAGTTTCCGCCCCGGGCTTTGACCCGGAAGTCCAATAGCATTAAATGTGTAAGAGAAGAAGAAGCCGGTAACAACATGGAGAAATCTACATCCAGAGCTGTGACTTTTTGGACGGACCAAATGTACAGAGCTGTAAAGTTGTCCACCATGGTAGCAGTTAGCAGCTAGCTAACCGTAGCTAACTTGTTTGTCCATTGTTTGGTCTGTGACGTAATAGGTCAACAGGAAAAAGGTCCAATACTAACAAGCTGAAAGGGGGCATATCTCCACCTATCGTAGAGGAGTCGCACATACTTGGCTCAATAAATGGATTCCCCTCCCGTGCTTGTGTACTGGGACAAGGACAGTAGGCCAGTTACATGTCCTCGTCCAGCTGGGACTGGAGCTCCATTGAACGTACTGAGTGAAACTTTCTTCAGTCTGAACATTTGTAATATGGTTAATCTCAACACCTCTCAGAGAGTGTAGATCAACAGCAGTGCTGATTTGTATATTTTGCAATGTTAATGTTAATGTTAAATAATTTGTGTATCCGCCCCTGTGATTATGATCCACTCCAAATTTCAATGGGTTTTTCCTCAGACAATGCCACGCCCCTCACCAAGTGGATGAATGGCTGCAGAAAGAACTGAAAATAAAATAACTATTTTATGATACAAATATTTTCCAACTGTCAGTAAATGTGTCTAACAAGGCTGCAACTCACTTTTATTTTCCTTATCGGTTAATCTGTTGATTATTATCTTACAGAATGAGTCAAAGTGACGTCTTCAAATGTCTTGGTCTGTCCGACCAACAGTCCAAAACCCAAAGCTATTCTTTACAATCACACAAGACAAACCAAAGCAGCAGATAAACCAAAGCTGAGAGGCTGGAGCTGGAAGGGTTTAACCTCTGTGTTTAAAAAACTAACTTCATTATTGATGATCAAAAGTTTTTCCAGTCATTTAAATGAACTGATGAATCTGCTCTCTAGTGTACAGACGAGGGATGCAGCACGATAGTATCAGTACAGCATCGGAATCGGCCAAAATGTTTTTTTAAATTTGCACAGTGAATTAATATTACACACACAGCTGGTGGGCCGTCACGATAACAGTATGTATAATATGATGTTGAATGCACAACAGAAGAGACTTGATGGTCATTAAAATTAGGTGGGGAAACAGTGGATACATCGAAATCAGTATCAGTTATTGGTCAAATGAGCTGTTACACATCAGCATTTAAGATATCTGCAAAAATTCCAATATCGTGCATCCCTACTAGAGACGTGTTTACATCTGCCTGTCACAGCACTGAATTATACAGTTGTGTCATTCCTGCCTTTCAGATGGGATGGGGGAGACGTTTTACCCGCCGCCGGTCCCACAGCACAACCCGACGCCTTTCACATCCAAATCAGCTCTTATTGGCGTGACATTGTTTAGCCACCTCTGGATTACCCCCTCCTCCAACCACACACACACACACACACACACACACACACACACACACACACACACACACACACACACACACACACACACACACACACCTCTGCAGACACAACGCCAGTATCATGTGTTTGTTTCTGATTTGCTTCTCTCCACACGACAAACGAAGCCGCTGCATAGGAGCGCATAAATCAGTCATTAGTGACGGTATGTTGCTGGATAAACAACGGCTCCCGCGCTGGGTGGCTTCCTGGCCCCGGCTGGGGTCTATTAGATTTAGCTGAGGGGCGAGAGGCACCAGCTGTGAGAGGCCACAGAGTAAAGAGCGCTCAGGGCAGTATAAGCAAGACCCAGGGCCATATATCTATCACTGCCTCCCTCCACACAGAGCACTCGCAGAGGAGAGAGTGCAGCAGACACACAGAAAGAAAAGAAGCGATTCCTCAAAATTAGTGACAATAACAGTAAAAAAATCTACATGAAACAGGTCATATTAGAGAGAAATCTTGGTTTATAATGTAATCCTCTTACCACACAGTAATTGATTAATCTTATCTAATCATATTAACACAGTCGGATTAAAACATGAAACCATCGACATCATTAGTGAAGAACTCAGAATACTGCTGTTCAGCCTTGGCCCTGCTCATAGAGTCAACTGCCCCAGCTAGTGTAACGTCAATCAATACATGACATGATCATATATCACGTGTGTGTGTGTGTGTGTGTGTGTGTGTGTGTGTGTGTGTGTGTGTCTGTGTGTGTGTGTGTGTGAGTGACAGGCTCAGTTAACCTGCGCCATTAAAACACTGCTGAAGAGCAAGATCCGTGAGCAAGACTGACTCTGCTTCTTGTCTGGTTTCATTTCTGCCTGTGAGCCTCAGTACCGAGTAATACCTGTCTTACCAGTGTTTAAAAAAAACAGCTGTACTGATGTTGTTTGTTTTGCTTTTGTTGTTATTTATTCCTACTTTTCTGCTGAGGAAATCTACATTATAAAGATAATTAAACTGTTTTAAAGTTGTTCAGTCCTTCATTACGCTATGTTTGAAAGAGCAGAAATTCAGTTACACATATTAATGAAACAACCTTTTATATATATGTAACCTTCTTTCACATGAAAAACAACTTTTTAAAAAACAAACCGCTTAATAAACCACAATTTCCTCTCTAATATCTATTTCATATTGTTGTGAAAATACCAACAGCTTCTCCTTCAAATGGCTTAATTCATTCATGTTTCTTGCCAAAACCAGAGAGCACTGATAAACAGAGACGGCCCACTTCAGATCCATTTCCTGTATCTGTGTCAAGTGGGTTTGCCACCAGTGTAAACGCCACCACACCACCACGGCTAAAAGAAAAAGAAAAAGCCTGTGCAGCTGAAGGGAGGTGGAGAGTCGGGTGATAGTTCTCTGAATCATTTAACATGCATATAATCATTTCATTAATCTTTGACCCTTTGAACTCTGCAATAGAAACGGCCTGCCGGTATACATTCGTGGTTTTGCTTTTTCTGATGCCTTTGCTGATGCTTCACGTCCTTAAACTCTGTACAACCTGAGCGAAAAGGTTACGCGAGTCAATACACCATAATCATTGATAAAGGTATTTGAAATGTGTCATTAAAAAAATATAGATACAAACATCGGACAGTTTTTTCATCAGATTTTACAAAATAAAAACCCAAAACACTTTGATCCAAAGGTTTTTTTTACGTCTACCTGTGTCAGTTGCATTTGAACACACTACACGGACTACATCCGACGGCCAAGTAGCACGTATGTTCTGCGCCTGCGTGAGAGAGAGCGGAGTGAGAGAGTGGTACATCCTGTCAGCCGAGGGGTTTCCTATCTGTGCAGCCGAGCACCGCAGCACCTCCACGGACTATTACATCCAGACGGTCCCGGTGTTTCCTCCGCAGGCTCCACTTCACTCAGCTGCCCGATAAACCTGCTGCTTCTTCCCACTTTAACCTGAATAACAAACCAGGGCTCGGTGCTCCGGTTGGATCCAAACGGAGAGCCGGGGCTAGCTCAGAGACTAGCGGAGGCTAACTGGCTGTGCTTCCCTCCACTCATGCTGCGGCTAACGCTCCGCTAGCCGCTCCCAGCTAGCTCCGGTTTGTTATTCAGGTTAAAGTGTGAAGAAGCAGCGGGTCTGTGGGGCAGCTGAGTGAAGTGGAGCCTGAGGAGGAAGCACCGGTTAGCCCCGGTTTCACTACAGGCAGATTCACTCGCTACAGGGGCGAGGAAATAAAACCTGAACAGCCAATCAGAGTGATCTCTCTCACTGACAAGCTCCGCCGGCGATTCAACATGCTCAATTGGCCAAAAAGCCGCCGACGCCGAAGTGCCGACGGCGCGGGGCACACCACAAAAATTGGCCCGACAGACGCTCACCGACGGCCTGACTTTGGTCGACGGCCGACCGTCGGCTTGGTGTGTCAGGGCCTTTACCTTAAATGGTTGTTTGACTGCATTTCCCCCTCACGCCACCAGGCAGCGTTACAGAATAATGGCGACTGTGACACTGGAAGTCACTGCCCAAGCGCCAGTATTCAGTGAGACCGGGTTTATTATTTACATAATTTAGTTTTTGAGATATGCTCATTTTTATGAGCAGAGTGTGAAGGCATTGTTCCAGATTCATCAATCATCCCTCGAGCACCACCGTGTTTTTGTACCACATGCAACGCAGCGCAACGACGTCAATACAACGCACAAGCATTCTAGGTGGTTTTTATTTCAGATCGATGTGTTCAGGAATGATGCAAACAATGATTTCCAGCAGCCATTAAGGGAAATTATGGCATAATTACAGTGAAATACCGCATTTGTGAAGTAAGATAAGGTCATTATTGAGTGATGACAGGGAAGACGGAAGCTTTAGCTGCTCTTTCTTTTATAGTTTTTATCTTACATTGATATATAGCTAAAAATATACACACAGGATTATGGAATAAGTGACCTCTCGCAGCCATTACAGAGAAATATCAGCATGATTACAGTGAATGTTTGCAGGGCGCGTAAGGTAAGGTGACTTCAGGTCATGACATGATTACAGGGAAGACAGTCGTAGCTCTCTGCTGCAAAGACAGTGAACGCTCGGTCTGTTATGGTTCTTATTTAAGATCTGTTTGAACAGAATCATGGAAATAACGACCTCCCGCGGCCGTCTGTTTTTAAAGGGTTAAGAAAGATAGAGCAGCTTTAAATGAGTTCTTCCAGGATCACACAGTGAACAAAAATAACATGACTGATTGTTTTTACTCGTCTTGATAACACGGCTGTCAAACTTAGTGAGGCTCGAGGCAACAACCAGCCTCAATAGAGCATTACCCTACATTACAATGCTTAGCTCCACCGAAATGTTTTCACCATCACACACACATCATCATCCACCCGCCTACACACAGCCTCTCTCGAGCCCACCACATCCACCCACACACACACACACCCGCCCACCACCACCCCGCAGCTCGTCTGGCTCGCCTCTTCAGACTCTTCACAGCTGCTGCCAATCCACTGAGAGCCCCGACTCCCAGCAGCGTCAACAGCCACTCGCATCACACCTAATCCGTGCTGGCAGGTAGAAGAAGTTACCGGTGCTTTGATTCAGGCTCTTCACATAATAACCTCATCCTCTCGATCGTTGAGGTGTGAGGTCACGCCCGGCGGCTGCTCTGCAGCTCGGGAGGACCAGTTTGGGCACAAACTCTCCCGTGGAGGAACCTCAGAGATGAACTGTTGGCGTGAGAGCAAAAACTCAGTGGCCCTGAGAGTAAACACACTCTCATCTGTATAGTGACTTTTGACTCAAAATACAGGGAAATGAGGAAAACACTGTCACTGATTTGACAACATGCACAGCATTAAAAAAAAAAAAGAGAAGAAGGCCACAAAATGAGGAAGTGCATCCAAATACAGGTTACACAAAATACAGAAATGAGTCACATTGCCTTTTGCCTACATTTGAAATATAATAGGTTACACATCACTAGTTACTCTGCTGAAAATGTAACAAGTAATTTGAATCACTTCGTCAGTGTAACGTAACATATTTCATTTGCCTGATTTCATGTAACTGATATTTCCTCCAGTTTTCACTGCTGGTGAAAAAGCTTCACACCTCTCTGATTCCAGAAGCTATAAACTTTCAACTTCCAGCACTGAAAGATGTTCTTGTCCGACCACGCCAGGGCCGTCTACCTTGGCATGGCAGACTCAGGTTGCCTAGAGAATTGATTGATCGGTGAAGAGAACCAATCAGGTTTCAGTTCAGCTGGTTGCAATCTGCAGTCCTCACTGCTCGATGCCACTAAATCTGACACACTGAACATTTAATAATATCTTTTTCTAAGTAACGGCAACAGATTACAATTATTATTTTTATTTTTTGCAATTTAATTACACAACTCTGTAACATGTAACTAGTTAACTGAACGATTCAACTCATGGTATATAGTATCTGAATCACAGCGTCAAAACTTACAGCTCATTTTCAAGAAATGACAAACAGATTTATAACTCATGTTCTGTGTTCTGTGCTACTTGGTTGTTTCCTGTATTTGCAGCGTTTGTTTTAAATGCTTTTGTTTTGTCTGTCTGTGTTTTCTTGGTTTTACTGAATTGACCTCTTTGGGCCACCGTACAAAGATGTTTAACAATGATATTTAGGTAAAAGTCCTTTCAGATCAGCGCCTGCCATCACATGTCTGTGCCTTCTGTCCAAGAAGCCACTACTCTGTCTCCAAGTTACACCGCTCCCAGGTGGGAGATCGCATTTCTTTATTTCCGCTCAACTCAGAGAGCCTCTCTCTTTATCTCCCACTCTCCTCCGTCAGCACCCCCCGCCCTGAGAGAACAGGAAGGAAGGTTTAAATTAAAAGGAGATTTGATGCTTATCATATTATTCAATCAGTCGGTGAAAATGTCAATTTGCATTGTGTGTAAGTGTGTCTATGTATATACGTGTGTGTGTGCAGCCTCTCCCATCCCTTTCCATCTTTCCCCCATCACCATGGTAACCCCCTGACTCCAGCAGCACACAGTAATATTCCTCTCCCCCATCCCCCACGCTGCCCCTCCTTCTTTTCTCCCATCCCCCACTCCGTCCCTCCACACCTCTCCCTCGCTTTCTCTCCGGTGCCACTCCCTGCATCTCCTCGAATCACCTCTCCCTCCCTCCTCTTCCTCCCTCCTCTTCCTCTCACACACACAGTTTCTCTTCCCATTGTCTCCCACCTGCCTCTCCTCCTCCGTTTGACTCGGCTGCTCCGCAGTCTGTTTTTGGGGGAAACATTCCTCTTTTTTCGTGCAGCTTCTTAAAGCGCAGCGACACAAACACAAACTCATCAATATCTCACAGATACAAAGAGACAGATGGTCGGCTCAGGGAGAAGTTACGGCATCACTGCAGGTACGAGGAGATAAATACAAGCAGGAAGAGAAACAGACGGAGGGGAAACAAGAACGCAGCCATTAACAATCCAAAATTTAGAGCTCCTTTAAAAGATGCTCTCATAGTTTTCTAATATAACAGACATTATTTTCAAGTCTGGATTAATTAGTATGAAGCTGCCCGGACAGCTTGTCAGCCACTAAGTTCAGGAGTTTTTTTTCTCGGTAAAATAATCTTTTTTATATATTTTTAAGTTTTAGAAACTGAGAAAAAATACATGAACTTGAGCATCTTGACATACTGGAGGCCTGAGAGGATAAACATTTATATGAAAATGTTAAAAAATAACACGATGAATGAGCTACGTAGATGCTACCGTCTTTAACTTCCTTCTTTTTTAAAGTGCTGTAACGTGAGTCAAAGACGAAGCAGTGGCTCCTTCCATTTGAAGAGCTGGCATCAAGGTTATTACATTTATCTAAAACTGAACTGAAAACTAAATCTAGGTGTTTAAAAAAACATATTAGTTAACTGAAATAAATATAAAAACTAGACTTTAGAAAAAACGAAAACTGAGACGATATTTTGTACTTAAAAAACTAAAGTAAACTAAACTAAAACTGAAAATATAGACTTTAGTTTAAGTCTTTGTCAATTTGGGCAAACCCCCACCCAATATTATATAAATAAATAAATAAATAAATAAATATAAACACAACCTGAACTGAAAAAAACAACAACCCAAAACTGCATCGAAAACAAAAATCTAAATGAAATTGAAATAAAAACTAATTAAAAAGTACAAAGCTATAAGAACTCTGACAGGAACTACACCCTCAGAAACAAGGTTCCAAAAGGGTTCCAGAGGAAGAATAAGAAGAAGAAGGACAGGGTTCTTCAATCCTTCTTTGTAGGTCCAGTGGCTCCATTAAGAATTGTTTTTTGAAGAAAGCTTTCTTCAGATTGTTGAAAGTGTGTGTGTGTGTGTGTTAAAAGATCCTCACAATAAATATTCAAAAGTTTATCCAAGTTTCAAGTTTCACTTTTAAATGTAGATGTACTAAAGTCTTTAGAGCCTTCCTGGGTGAGTTCTAGATGAAATCTTTGGGATATAAAACAGTTCTTGGTAGAACCCCCAGCTGGGCTCTTGTTGTCCTTAGCAGGTGGAAATGTTTTGGATGGGACCTCCAGAGACAGCTCTGGATGGAACCATTACTCCATAGAAAGGTTCTCTGTAGAACCTCTCTTATACCGTTTTCCACCAACTTGGACAACCGACTAACTCTGAAGTCATCGAATTCCGGCACTTGGTCAGTGACTGCTGGCATCAGACCCTGACAAAAAAAGTTGTCCTTTCACGTCGGCATGAAACACGCGGGTTGCCGTTATTGTTAAACAGTACCCAGTGGTGTCAGGTGAAAAGCAGCAGGACAACAACGCAAGTTAAGGGAGCAAAAGTCAGAGAAGGGCGGGTGACAGAGGTGGTGGATGGATCCAGCAACCACTGACTTTCACCCAGGAGGCCGGTGTTTGTTTCCACTAAGATTCTAAACCCAACCTCTTGTGTTTGTTAAAGGAACAAAACATCAATTTGCGGTGTTGTACCAATGTAGTGTTTTATTTTGAAAGAGACTGTATGCAAACTGTACATTTCCTGTGAAAACAGAAGTGTATTTTGAAAACAGACAATGCATGTAACAGGCTAAAGTTGACACGGCGTCCCAGAACGTCAACAACCAACACACCCAGGGTACCTTGGACGCCATATGTGGACGTGGAAAGTCGATCTGTGACGTGGAACTCATTCCTTCACCAAATTTTGAACCATTCAGAGCATTTTGACCAAAAAGAAATTGGTTTAGATCGCGAAAAGTTGGTTCTCAGCTGCAAATAACAAGACTAATATGATGCTCAAAACTGTTGTAGATAAAAGATATCCTGATAAACTGATCGACTCAGCTTTATGTGCAAGTGTTTTAATTTTATTGGAAGAAAAATACTGATCAGATTCACTGCAAATTAACCACAATTGGGTTGTTTCACAAAGATATGGATTATCATTTGCTCCTGATCAAACTAATTTGTAGATTGAGAGATTCCCAACAAACGCAACTTGTTAGTCTTCATCCCTCTGATGGTGTGAGTCAGATTTCAGTCGCTGTACTTCATTATTATGGTCAGATATATTGTGCACCATGTGGTTATGTGTCATCTGAGTGACTGATGGTATTGTGGGTCAGATATTTGGCTGATAAAGTGTCCTCTGTGTTTGAGGTCGCTTCATGAATGGACTCTTGTCAGGGTTCAACCACACTGGCCAGAAAAGCAGAAGTCGCATATTTGCTGGAGGATATGTGTGTGTGTGCGTGTGTGCGTGTGTGTGTGTGTGTGTGTGTGTGTGCATGTGTCCCAACATGTGTGTGTTCACTGTACATGCTAAAGCCATTGAAGTTAGATTAGCTGTTTCTGAGGAGATTAAAACCCCAAACACTGAGGGGCTGTTAAGACCCTCCTACAGCCTCTAATCCCAGCTAATGGATGCACCCCCAACCCACACACACACACCCACACACACACACACAAACAGAAGAGAAGAAGGGCTGAAGACATGAAGAAGGAGAGCTGAGAAGAAGATGAGGAGGGGTAAAAGAGAGTAAGGGGCATTCCTCTCATTTCTCGACACAAAGACTTCATTCTGTTCATTCTTTGGAGGAAAAATGGAAAAACAAGAGAAAAAAAAAGGGCCAAAAAAAGGAAAGATGGATCAGAGGGGAACCAGCGAGGGCGTGAGAGAGATGGATGAAGATGGATGAGAGAAAGCATAATGAGAAATACAGAGGAAATGAGAAGCAGTGACGGAGAGACAGGATCTGAAAGAGAGCAAAAGTCAGACTAATCTCATTTTGTGGGCCCAGACCTCAATCTGAACCTGCTGTCCTGCAGCTCTGAGCTCTCAGTCTGGCTCCATACTGCATCCTCAAGCTTCCTCTAGGGACTTTTATTGACTCTATACAGCTGCCAGGACAAGAGAAATTCATGTTGTCCTTTCACTGCAAACACTATCGTACAAATCTAGATGGTACCAGGAGGTCAGACTGTCTGTCTGCGATACTTAAACAGTCAGATAGAAAGCAACAGTCTGACTTTAGGCTCCAGTTAAATATCAGTACAGATACAGGAAGCTGAGAGGATGTCTGACATCTTCCTATTATCACTTCAAGATCATTTCCAAAGCAGGTCTAAACATTTTCTATAAATAGAATAGAATAGAAATATAAATAATTTTTCTCCATGCAACCATAAACAGAACAGACTCTTTTACTGTTAGGTAACAGTATGAGTTTTTGTAGTGGGCGGGGCTTAGCTGGAGGCAGAACAGTTCTCCACAGACATTAGCTAGGGCTAGCTAACAAGTTCTGTTGTCTTATTTTAGACGATGGAGGAAGATGATGTGAGTGGTGCGTTTGGAAATATTCAGTCCAAGTGCTGGAGCGCATTCTGACACAAACTGGAGCATTCGTTAATTGGGAGCGCTGCTGATATGTACCGTTGGGTTATCCAGAGCGCTGACTCTCGGATAAGCCATAACTTAACCGTTGGTTAATTCATGTAGAAATATAACGCTGCGTTTCTTCCACCAACAGGGCTCTCATTTTAGTGTAGAGCGTCAGACTGAATTTACCAACGCACCATGTCAGGTCACTCACTCTCCGGGACCGCCAGTGTTACTTGAATAAGTAAACACTGAGCAACGGGACCAGACTGGCCGACCCGTATGCTCTCACTCAGTGGATGGATGATGTCACAGGAAGCCAATCTTACAAAGGAGGACCACACTTGTTTGTTTTGCTATGGAAGCTAGCGTTAGCTAATGTGCTAAAAAGTTAGCGTTGCAGAGAAATCCAATATTCCTCTTAATCCCTCCCCAGTTTCTGATGAGGTGGACATGATAACCCTTAATACACATAACCTTATTCATCCCTACAACAGGAAATACTTTTTCCCTAACCTGATATGAAGTGTGCGCTGCACATGTGAGCATTTTTGATGATGGCCTCCGTCCAGTCCTTTGGTCTGATCACATTTAATCATAGTTTTCTTTGTTTTTGTTGACGGGCAGTGGCGGCTGGTTTTGAGCCATGACTCCTTCTATTCTGGCTCCAATAACACAACAAGACAAACACATGTTAACACTCCTGTGGAGCCTACAGCCCTGTGGGGGAGAGGCAGCTGCACCTCCAGGTGATGACATCATGTCAGCGTGTTGTCTCTAAAAATCACTTTATGTTTTGGATGGAAAAAGTCACCTGAATTTAAAAGTGTCACTACAATGAATCATCAAAGACCTCAAACGCTGCAGTATTTATGTTGATTTAAATGTCAGTAAAGTGTTCTGGGGTTTGTTCAGTATTAACTCACAGAAAACTTTGAAAGAAACTTTGCTGACAAATATTTTGGACACTAATAGGCTAATTGGCAACGCAGGCGGTGAGGTGGAAGCCTGATTGTACAAAATGTTAAATATTTTTTGGCGCACCCCATTTTTGGCTTTCGTTCATATGAACATTTTCAGTATGGATCCTTTGCATTGTGTTACACCGGAGACCCCTGGTGCAGATAATGACTTTTTGTCTATGAGCAAGATTTCAGATTTATCCACATTTCAGACCATTGAACGGAGCGTTAACGTTAGCTAAATAGCTTTTGTCTCCCTTTGTGTAACATGAAAAACCAATTGTTTAAAAAAATGACGCGAGTGGTGAATTTGTCATCGTTGGCTGCATGTGTGTCCTCTAGTCCGTCAGTCTGGACTTTGTAAAGTATGAAAGAACACTAATTTAAAAATCCCACCAGATGGTTTCAGTCAACTTGACCACTGCCAAGCATGAGAGGAGGAGGAGGAGGAGGAAGAGGGGGAGAAAAAAATTTGGCAAAAAAATCCTCCTACGCCTTTCGATCCTAACTTCTCCTCCTCCTCCTCCTCTTACATCCTATTCCCAGTCCAGACTTTCTTTTCATCTCTCCCTTCTTCCACATTGACTCTTTTTGGATTCACTCTCTTCTAGACTAAATCTTTCCTCCTCCAGCTTTGATAAACCTCTGCTTCAGCTCGTCTTTCACACACTAATATCGCCTCCCCTGCTTATCAACTTCCCCTCAGTCTTCCTCCTCCTCCTCCTCCTCCTCCTCCTCCTCCTCCTCCTCCTCTCAGGTTCTGGCCTAATTCAAGGCAGTCCACTGCCAAACCACTTACGGTGAGAAATCCCCACAATGTAAACGACAGACAGGGGAACAGAAATGTTTATGTTGCTAAGAGTGAAAAGAGGAATTCAAGAGTAAACAGGCAAACAGAAACCTGGTGGAACGTATGAAAGGGACGGACACAGCAGGGAGTGAAAGACAAAGTGAGATGAATCCTCTCTGTCCTTTAAACAAAGCACTTAATACATCACTATGTTGACACATGAATAATCACTTCAGTCATTATTTAAGCAAAAATGCCAAAACGAGCTGCTTCAGGCTTCTAAAAATGTAAAGATTTCAGGCTTTTCTTTGTCACACATGACAATAAACTGATAATATTCAGGTGTTGATCGGTCGACAAACGAAGTCGACATTAGAAGATGTCAGTTTGAGATGTGGGGAATCCTCAAGGACTAATTCTGGCAGAATAACGCAGCCTGAAATAAAATCATAGAGGCTGACAGGCGAGGAAGTCCAAGTCGCTGCCCTGTGGCACTCCACTCTCACTTTCTGAACTCCCAAAACATGAGAGCATTAATTAAATCTCCTGACAGCGGGGGACGATGGGATGGTGGAGGTCAGTGTGACGTGAGCATGAGAAGCCAGAATGCACATGGAGCTGTTTATGTCCATGATTTAATTTGCAACATGAGGATGAAAAAGAAACAAGTCATACCTGCCCTGTGAGTTTTAGCGTGAGAGGAAGCGAGCTATACTCCAGTGGTGAATAATTGAACACTATAATGTTGTATAGTGCGGCGTTTCATTCAATATTAATAAAAACACGCTGCTGCAGATGACGTATCAGATATTAAAAAGCTGAATCAAGTCAGTCAGACACTCCCTGAAGACTGACTTCCCCTCACACAGCCTGTTTGTCTGCACACGAAAATCATGAATGGTCATTTCTTGTTTTCTGTATTCTGGAGTCAAACATGCAGACAGTGGAAGCAGACAGCACGGGAGGCATGCACGCACACATCTCAGTGCACGCCCAGCACAGTTGTTCATACCTGCCATCCTATTATGTAAGACATCATCATCACACCCTCCGGCCCACATCTGGCGCACACTGACACACACGCCTGCCCACACACACACACACACACACACACACACACACTTAGATATAGAGGCACATTCATGCATGGAAACCCAGACACCAGCAGCACGGTGGGATGCTATTGTTGTCATCTTACCTCTGCAGGTGTCTCGTCTCTCCCTCCGTCTCCCTTTTATCCCTCTGTCTCTGTCCCTCCTCGTCAGGCTCTCGTCTCTGTCTCCGTCTTCTCCTCCGTGTCTTTATGTTGTCTCTCCTGTCCACTGAGTCGTGCCTTTTCTCCTGTCTTCTTTGCACTGATGCTGCAGTGGTACATAAAACACACCCTTCTGAGCTCTGCCTCTCCTCCCTCCCTCCCTTCCCTCGCTGCTGCTCTCTGATTGGTTGCTTCACAGAGATGACATCAGCCTCTTTCAGTGCACCCTCTCTCTGTCTCCCTCTCTCTCTGTATTCCCCTGGTGCTTCCTGCCCCTCCCTTCATCTCTACCTCCGTGCTACCCCCCTCCTCCTCTATTTTTACCTCTCTCCATCTCCACCTCCTCTCTGTGCTGGTTTTCCTCTCTTACTGGTGGCCGCTGCTCGGACTGTAAGAATATCAGAGAACAAAAACACATTTAACAGGCCTGTAAAGAAAGAGACAGCTCACTTTGAATAAGTCACAAAAACACAAAAAGCAGGACTTGTGTTTAGTGCTTTGTGCAAAATCAAAAACACAAATCAGAATTTTCCTGTCACGCAGTCAGTTGTTTCAGCTTCTGAAATGAAGATGTGAAAGTTATGTGTGTGTGTGTTACGAGCCAAAAGCAGTGTTAAGTTCAGTTTAGTTGCACCTACATGTATAGAACATAACAGAGAAATTAAAAGTTAAAACATTGTGCAGGAGAGGTTAGAAGCCAAAGATACCTCCCCTATTGAATGACAACAGTCATACATGAAAATAAAAAGATAAAAGCAAAGATTCATAATTTTACAATAGTTCCAGATGACAAAGTAAAACAAAAATTGTTAAAGATGTACAATTTACAACAAAAGCAAACAAACAAATTACAGTGTCCTTTTCAGACAGTGCCGCCCGTGGCACGGGCAGTATAGGTGAATGCTAAGGGCACCGTCATCCATAGGGGGCGCCACAAATGGGGGAAGGAAAAAAATCAAAATTTTATCTTTAACTATTTTTTACTACTATTATTTTGAAATAAGGCCACAACAACATAACTACATATCAGAGGCCTTTTTTCTGGCCCCCCTCCACAGCTCCTTACCTTACACCTTACCTGCTCAAAACACGCTGTATCGATATCATGTCAAAAAAAAAGAAGCTCTCTGGTGCCCACTCAGCTAACACTACACCACTGAGAGGAGTGTTTATCCGTACCTCTAAGCAGCCTGTGGCAGAATGAACAGCTCACTGAGGTTGCATTGATTCACATTGTGGAGCATTCAAGCTCTATTCAGTGAGAATGAGTTTTGGACAGAAGTAAATTTTAACACTCTCATGAGGTGTTCAATGTAATCTTGTAAAATGTAGCTTTTGGTGAGAAACTTCAATAAATCCAGCTGTGTGAAGGAGAAATGTGTTGAAGTTTTCACAGGCGGTGCCCGAGGGAGGCTCGTTAGGGCACAGACGTTTCAGATGTTTTTTGAATAATGATAATGCAGATGATGATCGTAGACAGAGATGGGCAAAAATACATCTAAATGTATTTTGATACAAAATACAAAATACACCTCAAATAAATGTATCAAAATAAAATACATGTATTTTGTATTTTCAAATACAGAAAATATTTTTTTCTTTTTCTTTTTAGCAGCGACCGCAGCTCTATAGGTCACTCTGTCGGTCGGTCAGTCCACAAAGCTTTTCGTGAATAACTCAAAAAGTCCTTCACCAAAAATGCTCAAAATTTGCATACTGCAACTACAAACCATGAGTTACCACACCAGAAAGAATGCCCACGATTTGTCTATAGGTGGCGCTATAGTAACCGATTCAAATCTTTTTGTGAATAACTCAAAAAGTCCTCGACCCAAAACATTCAAACTTTACATGCTGCAATTAGAGACCACAAGTAACTATGCCAGAGTTTGCACTTGTTTTCTCACAGTTTGCTGTAGGCTACCCTAAAATATTATTTATTGATTCAGATTTAGATTCAGACAACTTCATTGATCCCACGTGAGGCAGTTCATTTGTAGCATACTCATCTCAAGCATCAACCACAACCACATACAATTTCCTATGTTATGCACAGTCCAGTAAAACAGACCACGAGGTCACTGAAGGGCGCACTGAATGGCCCAAGTTTAAAAAAACATATAGATAAAAATATATTTAAAAAAACAAGTAATATTGTTAAATACAATATATTAAGAATGTGTAGCCTATTATTTTTGTTTTTTGATTCGTGGAGAAAGTATTTTGTTACAAATTACATTTGGTTTTTATCGGCCTCATACAAATTACAAAATATTCAAATGTAATTGAAATACGTATTTTAAATAAGTAATAGAAATACTGCCCATCCCTGACTGTAGAGATGAAAGAAGGCTGTTCCAAAGATATGGTCTTCTGTGTTACAGTAGATATTGATAAAGTCTGATAATATGGAAGATGAAAGTCCTCAGAGTGTCTTGTGGAATATGAGTTCATGTCTGAGGAAGATTTAAAAAAGTTCTGAAAAAACGTGTGCTGGCAAATAATGATGACAAACCAATCAATACAGTTCAATAGTACATTTATCATGTATACACTAATGGTACAATAATTGGAACAGTAGTTGGAACAAAGTACATAAACCTGCTGCAACAGATTTGAGGAATAGAGCAACAAGGTTAGATGGCCTGGAGAGGAGAGCGGGAGGAGACGACGAGCAGAGGCTCTCTAAGTCTTCCTGAGCTTGAAAAGTTTTTGTCACATACAGCAAACATCTCCTCACAGTCCACTATAGCTACACGTCCTCTGAATATGCTGTGAAAAAGTCCGGTCTCTGTAAGCAGCCCGGGCCCCGCACATGGCAACAAAAACACTTCACTTCTGTTTACGTTCAACAATGTCATCAAACACAATGAAGCTCGCTCGCCTTTAGCCTCATTGTAGCCTGTAGCTCTAACTGCCTCTCTGGGCACCGCGCTCACGTGTGTTCTTGCTTTCGCTGGTCTGGCGCTGGCTGGTTGGTGCAGCCTGGACGCAAATGTCTTTGTTGCCATGTGCGGAGCCTGGGCTGCCTGCAGAGACCGGACTTTTTCACAGCATTTTCAGAGGACATGTAGCTAGTGGATGGTGAGGAGATGTTTGCTGTGTGTGACAAAAACTTTTCAAGCTTAGGAAGACTTAGAGAGCCTGTAAGTAATAATTTGACTCAGCAACGTTCACTTGTTTTGGAGTAATATTTGATCAGGAGTATCCATACTTTGACTTAAATAACAGAGTTGTGTACTATGTAATAACAGACCTTGCCGTCCAGCGGCAGTAACAACTACTGTGGTATAAAGAGCGAGATAGTCTGCACAGGGCAGGTGGGAGTGGAGCTGGGTGGGTCAAACAAACCTTACCCACAACCACACTGTTTGTTTCCCGTGTGAAACCAAAAGTCAGTGGAGTTAGTGTTACTATTGTTGCCATGGAGATAGAAGTTTTTAATTCACATTGACTCGGACCTGCATTTATCATCTCTGTCCACAGAAGCAGCCATCTGTCTCCTGTGGTGTCGTGAGAAGAGTTCTCTTCTCTTCTTTGTTGTGAATCAGTGATTCTGAACCCAGATGACCTAAAGGACGGCACAAGGTTCGGGTGAACTCCACTCGACGGACTGAAAGCTGTGACTAAGAAGACACTCCAGATCAGTTTCAGTCTCTGCACTCAGACACCAGCAGCCCACATCTTCTAACCCATCAATCTCCTTCACCCTCCGTCACTCTGGATGCTTTCCCGTTTGGCTCCTCCTCCCACCTTCCTCCTCCTCTTCCTCTCTGTCACTGAAACTGAATCTCTGTTCTCTCGTAGCTGGACTATAAAGGCCGTTGACACCCATGAGGTATTTTATCTGCCAAGCAGAGGAGCCAAAACACCCCCACTCTTCCTGTGAAATTAAAAAAAAAGACAGAGAGCTGTGTGACAGATGGACGGGGAGACTGTCTGTGTTTAAGGGTTTCTCTTTGGCAGGAAGGTAGCCTACATACGGCTGGAGCGCTATAGCAGTGTCTAGTTTGTGTGTGTGTGTGATTATTGTGATGCCGTTTTTCTTGGCTGGCTCTCCTTCATTAAAATAAGACAGAACAGCAGTCAAACAATGGTCAGTGTGCTCTGTGGCTGCTGACAACACATTTACAGCAGAGATCTGAAACATACCTGAACCAGATGTGCATGAACTACAGCAACATAATTACAATGTCTTAAATGTAAAGTCGTAGAATAGGGCTGCACATAGCGGCTATTTTTTAAAATCGATTAATCTAACGTTTGTTTTTTGTCGTTTAATCTAACGAATAATTCAATCAATTATTCTAGACTTCAAATTTAAAAGGATTGTTGTATTCTTTTAATCAGTATTTTTTGGTCAAGTACATGACTTTGCATTAAATGAGAATTGAAAGACAGATCTTGATCAAGTGTTACTCCGAGGTTTCTTACGGTAGTGGTTGAGGCCAGAGCAATGCCATCAAGAGAAACTATGTCATCAGATAAAGAGTCTCTGAGTTGTTTGGGGCCAAGAACAATAACTTCAGTTTTGTCTGAATTTAACATCAGGAAGTTGGTGCTCATCCAGGTTTTTATGTCTTTAAGGCAGTTACGAAGTTTAGTTAATTGATTACTTTCTTCTGGTTTCATCGATAAATACAACTGTGTATCATCCGCATAACAATGGAAATTTACAGAGTGATTTCTAATGATGTTACCTAAAGGAAGCATATATAGAATAAATAGGATTGGTCCGAGCACAGAACCTTGCGGAACTCCAAAACAAACTTTAGTACGTACGGATGATTCATTATGAACGTCAACAAACTGAAAACGATCAGATAAATAAGATTTAAACCAGCTTAGTGCAGAAGCTTTTAGGCCAATTAAGTGTTCCAGTACTACTAACAGAAACACATCCAACATGTTGATAATCCTAAGATATCACGCCTGGATGGGGACAAAACATTAACGGTGCTGTCTGCTGCCATCTTAAAGTGCTGTGGGATGTTTTGGCATGCCAGCTGTACTGCTGTGAGAGGTTTTTTAGCTGCAGCTGCAACAGTGTTTTGATTGCAACACCACAGACAAAGGGACAAACAATGTTTATATTTAGCTAGTCTCAAGTAGCCACATCGATCTCCACAGTGTTGTGTCAGAGCTCGAGACAGGTCTGGAATCACAGATTATCCTTCTGCAATAGGAGAAAAAATTCTCTGTGTCAAATACTGCATGTTTTGTCACAGCTGTGATGGGCAGAGCTAGGCTCGGGGGCACCTACAGCATTCTTGCACAATCGTGGCATGTGGGGAGGCGAGCTCTGTCATTAAAATGGCTTTACAAAAGAAACTGCCACAAAAGACTTAAAACGTCATATGTTGACTGTGTGAATCAACTTTTACTGATCAACAAGACAAACACAATTTGATAATGGTTGCCCTAGAGGTGAAGCTTGGCTATACTTCAGCTCTGGAGGAGCTCACTGGACCAGTTAAACCCCAGCCACTTCTCGTGCTGAAGTCGTCAAAAACAAGTGATTTCAGTGTCAGAGACCGAAGCCAAAACTCACCTTTTGCAGTGTTATGATACGCCACAACTTGGCTGGACGGCACCTGTCGCAGCGGTTTGATACACCACAGCATGGCATCAGCTTGAAATGATGCCATGCTGTGGTGTAGGTTATCATTTCATCATTTTCACTTCATATAACTGTAGAGCCAAACCACGTGCTTTAGCTGACATCCAGCCATTGGTTGTGTTGTCCTGGAACGTCAACGTCATACCTAGTGCGTAATAAGTAGATGTGAAAGTGCTGTAGAGCTTTGAAACAATTTACTGAAAGAAGAAAGCTGGCATTCGTCAAAACTTGTCATTTTCAGCGTGTACGTTGTTGTTGTTGTTTCCTTCAGTGAAGGAGATTTGAAACAGTTCACACAGATAGCAGCAGAGAGGGAGAACGCCAGCCAGAATAGTCAACCAATGGAGGATTTATAGCCACAGTGTACATCTGGTCAGTCAGACCTCACTGCACAAACTCTGGCTCCAAATCATGTCACCAGTGCAAGATGGCAGTGCCAGTGTCCGGGATATTTTGGCTTCATTTTTGTACAGTGGGAGGACATGGAGACCTGTTGTCCATCTTTACATACAGTCACTGGTCTGGACCAACCAACTGCCACTGGCGTCCACAGAGCCGCACCACCAGCATGGCTAAAACTAAAGAGTGAAAAAGTACCAACCACAATGACCTTTAGACAAAACCAGGTTATTTCCATGTCCGCCTGCTCCGCGCCCTCTTTCATTTTCATCCTCCGATCTCTCTCTGTTCAGCAAATTGAGTTTCCTCTCAAGCAGTTCCATTATCTCCTCCACCTCCTGCAGGTTCCTCCCATACCTTCCCTCTGCATCCACCCTTTCCTCCATCTCCATGTCCTCCTTCACTTAAAGGCTTAATCCACTTAACCTGTGTATGTGTGCACGTGTGTGTGTGTGTGGGCGAGGACCGAGGGTTAAGATGCAGCGATCAATACAGCAGATGAGGATCTTTCTCTCTCCTCCCTCATGTCCTTGTCTTATGTCTGGTATTGTCTGGGACATGTCACGCACGCACGCACACACACACACACACCCTCTTCTAATATGGATAGAGTTTACCGTAAGTGTGACTCAGCCCTCATGACTGTCTTACAAAATATCAAGAAACTGCAGCACACACACACACACACACACACACACACACACACACACACACACACACACACATCTTATACTGATTAAAGACAACCTGTCATCTCTGTCATCTTCAGCGTGAGGATGGGAGGAGTGAGAGAGAGGATGAAGAGTTAAAGAAGACAGAGGAGGAGGAGGAGACAGCAGCACAGATGGAGACAGAGATGGGAGGATGTAGAAGGGTTAACGGTTTTATTTAATTATACGTCAATAAATCCTGTAAGGCAATTAGACCCATTAGGTTTATGAATTCTGCACCCGCTGCTGCCTCTACTCTCCTTGTTTAACACTGCTGCACGAACATCGCTGTACTTTTATTCATCTTCTTAATGCCTCACCTGAACATGAACCCTGACTAACAACACCTAATTCAAGTTTAACTCCTTACGCTAAATATAGATCCTGATAACAAAATACTGTTTACCCTCACTGTCATCTAAAGCTTAGTCCTGATCGAATATAAAGAACGATTAACTTTATACTAATTTAAAATCACTCCTCATTGACCTATGGCTAAGCCCCGCCCCCTCCACTCACTGGACAGCCTATCAACACTCAGTGACGGCGCTATGGCAGGTGTCACAGTACACGGCATTTCACAGGAGGCAACTGATGGTTTTTGGGGACATAAGGATCAGATGTCATTGAGAAGTAACCAAAAGGGCCTAAACTACGCATTGGAGGGATATATTCATCATTTTATTGTTGAGAAGGTCGATGAAAAGCTTAAATTACAAGCCAACATTTACAGGTCACAGTGTTACGCTTGTGAAGCGCATCTGGTTGC
The DNA here is from genome assembly GCA_035609425.1 of Epinephelus awoara. Lineage (NCBI taxonomy): Eukaryota > Metazoa > Chordata > Actinopteri > Perciformes > Serranidae > Epinephelus > Epinephelus awoara. Next base: position 2,531,477 of record CM069301.1, read on the forward strand.
CGTCACCATCAAAGACAACAAGTTAAAGTGCCACTGAAGTTAAGGTTTTTGGCTCAGAATATGAGAAAAGGATAACGGCCTTTTTACCATCTTTACCAAGAGTGTCTCTGCGTTAGTTTGGTGCTACAGTATTTACACTGAATCATTCAGCATAACGTTTGCCAACCTTTGTTATCTCTGCCATTACAGATAAGTTAATGAAGCTAAGCTCCAGAAGTTAACGTTAGCTTAACTAGAGCCCTTTGGACAACAGCTAACAATGATGTACCATCACCAAAGTACAAAACTAGAACAAAACAGGCTAATGAACTCCCAGCAAACAAGGTGACATGATGAACAACGCAGCTAGGAGCTAACGTTAGGCTAACTTTAGCTAACGTTAGCTAGAGATGTTAAAGATAACTTTATATTTCTTTCCAGCAAAGTGACAATATGTTGCCTCAAACACAATGTTGACTTACCTTAGAACAGATGTAGACATCATTGTTAATCTTATTCACGTTGAGTTGATGTTGTGGTCTAACGTTACCACACAACTTTATCCAAAGGAGACACTTTTCTGGCTTGAGATGTGGTTTAAAGTGTAAAAACACACCTGGTCACCAGCCTCTCAGGATACCTTGTGTCAGAGCTGCATGTACCCCATGCACACCGCTTGACCAGTTTAAACTGCACATCTTTCTGTGATGCATTTCAATGGACGTCCAGGCAGAGGATGTCCCAGTGTATGGGGATGGCTATACGCACTGTGATTGGCTCATTGTGTTTGAGGGCGGGGCTTAGCCACAGGTCCATTAGTCTGACCCACAGGATGTAGACTGTGGCTATGAGCCTGCCAGCATGTTCCCTCCCTTCTGCTAACCACGTGTTAAAGTTATCAAAACAACAACTTCAGAGCCAACAGCTTACAAGCTGGAAACCTGTGCATTGTGCAATAAGGCTGCCTGCTTTGTGGTTTCTGTGAATTGTAAAGATCTACAACGAATAAAACAACTTGTGAACACCTGCCTTCACGTCTGATCTACGTAGGACTCCTGTTAGTTCACTTTCAGAGATGAAAGCTTAGTTTGAATCACCAACACTTCAATCAAGTTCTTTTTCTGCTTCTTAACAGTCACATGGATGAGTCAGAGTTTACAATGAATCTGGGGACAAATCCTAGTTGGCTCACATTAGTTATTTGTTGAGAGCATAAATAGAGACATGTTGAGCTTTTCAGATGATGATCAGTAAGCGTGTGCTCGTAAATCAGCCCTTAAACCTGTCACACACTGCTGGAGACATGACAGTTTGGGAGTGTGCACAAATTATTTGTCAAAATAATTTTTATACAACCTGTCACCTTGATTTTAATAAATACATGAATTAGCCTCACTTAGTTTAAAGATAAGAAACATATAGAAAATGTCATGACTAAAAGTTGACAAAATATTTTGAATTTTAATTGACTAAAACTAATAAACATTTTCATCTCAAGACTCAGACTAACCCTAAAATAGCTGTCACATTAACACTGGCCCAAGGCTGCTAAAACATGCTCCATCTGATCGGGGTCTGATATTGCCGTCCATAAATCCAACAAGCTAAACTGAACATGGACGTACTTCATCTACACACATATACTGTGTGTGTTACTACAAAACAGCAGCAACAGTATTGTGAGAGAATTTAGTATCTACTGTTAATCATGAAAAACACTAAATCTTTACTTCAGTCAATCTTTGGTTGTTTTGTGTCCCTGCATGTCATTCACACATGATTTTGTGGTAAATCAATACAAACAGTGAACTATCGATACCTGCTCACTGAGGAGAGGAAAAGATTTCCTCTTTACAAATCTCGATGCACTGATTAAATATCGGCACACTATCAGGTCGCAAACACCGAGGAATCACATTAAGGAATTTAAACTGACTCTGTGAGACAGTCGCTTTCTTTCAGTATCGACAAAAGACACGACTAATGTGAGCTACTGGACAGAAGTGTTGACGTGGTTATTGGAAAAGTCTAAAAATCAAAGTGGGCAGAGACTGAGCACACACACACACACACACACACACACACACACACACACACACACACACACACACACACACACACACACACACTGCTGTCAGTCTCAATGTCTCTGTGTGTTAATGTCTCCACCTACAGGACTCTGTATGGTTCTGCAGCCAGCGTGACCACCAACACATGACCGAAATCTAATTTAATTTAGAGAAACTGGACAGACCTCGTGCCTGATGCTACAGAAAATGAGTGGTAACAAACTAAAGTACATTAATCACTGTACTTAAATACAATTTTGATGCTCTTTACCTGAGTATTTCCGTTTTAGGCAGAATCATCGCGCCCTCTTCCACATCCATTCACCTCCAGTCACCTTATCCAGAGCTCATCCAAAGCCCACTCCTCTTCTCATCCAGATCCTCAGCTCCCTCTTCATCTCATCACCACCATTATCCACCGTCCTGGAATATATGACATGATGGGGTCTAATCGCCAAAGACTTTTCACCTTTCTCATACTTATGTAGACAAAACTGAAATCCTGCTTGTCATCTGAAACAAAAACAGAATGCTGCTTAATAATCTGGGGAATTTAACTCCCTGGATTACACCTGAGGTGACAAGTCTTGGTGTGATCCAAGATTCAGATCTGAGCTTCAAGTCCCACATTAACAAGGTGATGACATCATCATGTTTCCACCTCAGACACAGACAAGGTACGACCATTTCTAAATGAAAAAGATGCAGACAAGTTGATTCATGTCTTTATTTCAAGACGACTCGAGGACTGTAACGCACCTTTTACTGACATCCCAAACACTCCACTGAGACTTCAGCTCATAACTCTGCAGCTCGACTATGAACTATGAACCAGCACATCAGGCCAGTCTGACCTGCTCTGTTCTGACTTCCTGTTACATTTACAGTTGATTTTAAGCTCCTCCTCCTTGTATACAAAGCCCTACATGGGCTGGGACCGAGCTACAACAGTATTATTATCATTATTATTAGTATTATTAATATACACACTTGTGTCTGTTGTTAGAGTCCACCGTTATATTGACATCTGGTCTGGGACAGTAGTACAGTTGGAATATTGGAGATGTATTGTAAGTTACTGACAACTTTATTCTGACATATATGGGTGACTTGGTTTAGTTGATTTTATTATTGAAGCAGTAAAAATTAAAATGAGAAGCATCCTAACATGAAGCAAAAAGTCCTCAACAACAACAAGCTGATCTGTAATCTGTCTGCCTGAAATACCAACTGTCAGCACTGAGAGCGAGGACAACAGTCACACTCTACACCTGCAAAAAACACATGCATTTCCTGATGAAGCACTCTGACACTTCACAGTTTCATATGACACAATGCATATCACCACGCACTGAACACACTCAGTATTCTACATTTAACACAAAGACGCTGATAATGAGGTGGTGTGTACAGGTGAAAGCTCAGCCCTCACCGATTTAATTCTGCTGCAGTCAGCAGCGTGTGATGTTTCATTCACTGACATTTTTTAATATTTCATGTCTGATAATATTGAAAAAGAGAGGAAAGAAAAATCAGTAAGGACATCCAGAGAAATGACGTGAGAAAAAGAAAGATAAAAAAACAATGCACTTTTCACACCGCTAATGTTTTATTCATTTTAGATTTGTTTCATTAAAAATATTAATTTACACTTTCTATTTGAGTTGATTTTAATAACAAGATTATTTTCAGAGATGCTGTTTGTGTCTGAATAATTCTTAACAACGATAAAAACAAACTTGTATTTACACAGTATTTCATATTCCTGTTATAAACATCAAATTAATATCTTATTTTGGGCGGAAATATGGACCATTAAAGAGCAAAGGATCAGCAATTGGAGTTTTACAAGTCCCTGATCTGATGAACCAAATATAGTTTTTAACAGGAGGCAGATCTGCCCTTTGTAAGGCAACATAAATACTCAGTGGTCCCATTGTAAATAATTAAAAAAAACTAGTCCATAGCCATTGGTAGCTTTGTCACCTTCTACCTATGCCAGTCCTCAATGCCTATGTGCAGTTTCACATAGATTGACCACGTCAGTGAGTAGAAAAACATGGGACAGACAGAATGACTGACTGACAGTTTCTGTGATTATGTACAGCATACCATACCATGACTTAGTCATACCAAACATTAGAAAACAACACCAACATTGGTCCACAGGGGGAGCCACAGCCATCGGTCACATTTTAGCCATTTTGAAGCATTTTTCTGTTGTTATAGCGCCACCCAGTTGCCAATTAGAGTTAAATTTCTCCAGTCACCTTGAGGCGTCCTGTTCTACATATCTACCAAGTTTAGTAAAAATCCATATGGCGGTTAGGCCTAGATAAGAAATGAGCTCTCTAGCGCCCCCATTTTGTTTGATGGGGTCAATAATGGAGGGGTCTCCTCAGATTATGTGTGGTCATATGCCTACAAAGTTGCGTGGTGATGGGTGAAACCCTTGAGATGTTATACACCTTTATGTGATGAGCCACGCCCTCCGCAATATTCATTGCCTTATAGAAGCTCAGTTTTAGTAAGTTTTCCAACTTTTGCCAAGAGGGAACTTTAGATATTGGTCCCTAGATTATGTTCACCCAGTTTCATGCAGATCGCTCAAACTTCCTAGGAAGAGATCCATTTGAAGTGTTTTTCAAAACATTCAAAATGGCAGGAAATCTATATAAGTGGAAGTTATGGGTTCTTGAGGCAAATGTGTTCCTCATGAGGAGAGGCATCTCTGTGCAAAGTTTCATGTCTCTACCACATACGGGGCATGAGATATGCCCATTCAAAGTTTGACATTTCAATGGGTTGCTATAGCGCCCCCCTTTGGCCAATTGATGTAATATTGCTTCATTCACATCCTCCCATGACCCTCTACCACTGTGCCACATTTCACATGGATTGACCAAGTCAGTGAGGAGAAAAACATGGAACACACACACACACACACACACACACACACACACACACACACACACACACACACACACACACACACTATCATTATACAGTAAGATATGACGGCTTTGGTGGAAACAGCCTCTTAATTAAAAGTGGAAGTTACAAATAAAAGAGCCATAACTTTTCACAGGATGTCTCAAGTAAAAATAGATTTTTGCGTGAATGTTACTCATGCAATCCCACGCTTGTTCACCTGCTGGTCATGGGAGAGTAACCGTGGCAGCAGCAGGGTTGAAGTTACTGCAGAGGGAAAGTAACAGTAGAGTACAGAGGTGATGAAGCATCTTTGTGGCTGGCATCAGAGTTCGCCTTCAGCTGAAGCACAGAGTAGATGCCATCACTGGCGTTAGCACGGGTTGTTCTGGCGAGTGAGGTGGTGGCAACTCTGGAAAAATCCACCACAGAGTAGCTGAGTTCACTGGAGTCATCCGCAGCAGCCTGGAAGAAGAAAGCAGTCAGGTTTGTTTCTACTGGACTGTTGAGTTTCACATCAGGACCATGATCTGTTGTCATGACCAGCAGAGCCCCAAAGACTGTGCACACAAGTTAAACATTTAATATCAATAATGTCTCTATATTCTATCACCAGGACAGCCACATGAAGTGACGTCTGCTCAGCTGCAGTCAGCTGGTTTGTCAGATCGATCTCACAACAGTGTGTGTGCTGCTTTCTGTAAACTTATACAAGGTTTTATCTCCAGTTTGATACTGAAATTAAATTTCTTGATCTTGGTATTAGACTTTTTCCTCCCTGTCACTGTCGGTAAACACAGTCTGTAGACTTCCTCTTTGAAACAACGGAAGCTTGTGGTTTGACAAATGATCACAAACTGTACAGGTTCCTGTTTCTTTAAAGACGAAAGGTTACTTTATTCTCTCCTTATGCACAAAACACACTTACAATAAATCACACATCAGATCTTAGTGAACGTATTACTCAATTTAAAAATCTTGACTCATGTGCATTGTATAATTTGTTGAGAACAAAATGACATAACAATGGTCATCAACCCACTGAGGGCTGGATTCAGAATCACACCGAAAATCAAAGTAAAAAATTGAAATCACAGACTGATCCAACTCATCATGTGACTCAGTGGTGTGTACGGCCCCCGCCTGCCTGTATGACCTCCTGACAACGTCTAGGCATGTGTCCTCCCAGACCTGGATCAGGGCATCAGTGAGCTCCTGGACAGTTTGTGGCGGTACTTGGCAGCGTCAAATGTACTTATACATAACGTAACGAACCCAGGGCCCTGTGCACCAGGAGGAACCCAGGGCCCTGTGCACCAGGAGGAACCCAGGGCCCTGTGCACCAGGAGGAACCCAGGGCCCTGTGCACCAGGAGGAACCCAGGGCCCACTGCACCAGGAGGAACCCAGGGCCCTGTGCACCAGGAGGAACCCAGGGCCCTGTGCACCAGGAGGAACCCAGGGCCCTCTGCACCAGGAGGAACCCAGGGCCCTCTGCACCAGGAGGAACCCAGGGCCCTCTGCACCAGGAGGAACCCAGGGCCCTGTGCACCAGGAGGAACCCAGGGCCCTGTGCACCAGGAGGAACCCAGGGCCCTCTGCGCCAGCGTAAGGTCTGACAGTTGCTCTGAGGATTTCATCCTGGTACCTAACAGCAGTCAGGGTGCTGTTGGCTCTGACATGGAGGTCTGTGTGACCCACTTGAGGACGCCGGGCCCTCATGCCACCCTCATGGAGCCTGTTTCTGACAGTTTGGTCAGTAGTGTATGATACAGCTGGGAGGGGTTTGCTGACGCCAAGATCCACTGATGAAACTGCAGGATTTGACAACTTGGGAGTGAGGATGGGCTGACGATACGCATGTACAGAGCAAGTAACCTTATTACATTTTTTATTTGACAGGGACAGTGCACAGTTTCTTGGCTGTGCCACAGTTAACTATAATATCAGCTAATTTGTCTCATTAGTCCCTGGGCAGGAAGCAGAGAACAACATCTCAATACGATGAAACTTGACACAGAGAAACTCTTTAGAGGAGCGACAACATGTTACAGCAAGCAGCTGATTCAAATCTGTGTATCTTTTTTGAGTAAAATAACTTGAACTCCCTTTAAATCTGAAACCTAAACTACTGTACATCAACCTTCACCAAAATCAAAAGTAAAACTCGGGAGCTTGAAAATACATTTCTAAGAACATCGACTCCTCTGCAAGCCTCTGCAAAAACAAAACAAAAACAAAAAACACATTTCCTCTGTTGTACAGTGAAGCATATATGTCTCAGGCCACATAAGAAAGCCTGCGTCCAAACTCAACAGAGAATACAAGCAGTAAAAAGCAATTCTTTGACTGTGTCTTTGGATTTGGGAGTTTGTCCTTACTTTGTGTTGAGAACCAGCTGCAGTGGGACAGTTGCTATAGTTGACATAAGCGTAAATTGAGGAGATTTCCACGGGAGGGGGAGATCTGCTCTGTCTGTCCTCACTGATGTCCTCATCCTCTCGGTTGGTCTGCAGCAGAGGAGTCTGTATCAACACCAGCTGGTTTCATTCACACTGACGATGCTCAGGTGTGTCTAATTAACTACAACTCACCTCTGAGACAGAGGCGTCCTGTGTCTCCACAGGTGGCTCTGAAAGACAAATGTTCAGTGGAATGCTAGTTAGACTTATCTCATGTATCTGTGTCGTGTCACACAGGAGACACACACGAGATAACAGAACCATCAGATACTGAACACTGAGGCCGTCTGATAGTTGACTTTCTGCACAAATTTCAGCCAGAATCATCTAACTGGGGGAAACGACAGTGGTCACGAGCTGACATGTCTTGAAATGGTGTTTCCATAAACTGTGTTGTATAAAGGTGGAGCAGCTGAGTACAGAGTTCCTCTGGTGTGTTAACGTTTTCCACCAAAATGAGTGTGTGTATACAGGTTTTTCAAACATGAGAAAACACACTTAAAAGAGGCTACAGACTCTTTTCCCATTTCCAGTAGACCAGAGCTGTGTATGAGTATGCCTTTCTTTTACCTGTATATCACAGTCAACGTCACAGACTGGCCTGAAAACAAGTAAGTAAACAGCAGAGAGCAGCATGGAGGCCAGTGAAAATGTAATGGTGGTTACTTCTTTTTTATATCTCTTATTCAGTCTCTCTTAACCTTGGTGTAAACTAAATTAGGATTGATGTTCGAAGTTTTTTTTTTTTTTTTTTGCAAAGGGGCTGAAATTAGTCCATTTACTTGGGTGTTATATTTCCATCGAAGCTGAGCGGAGCCAGAGCCGATAAATACCTGTGACTACTGCAGAGTTATTTGACCTGGGAGTGAATGCTGACTGTAACCTTTCTTATTACATTAAAAAGCCAGATGTTGGTGGGGGTTAGTGGGTTTTTTGAGCTGTGAAAAAGTGGCTAGAGAATGTGAATCTGTGTGCAAACGAGCAGAGAGCCAACTACCAGGTGAAAATTTCATTCTAAGTGTGAAATGGCATGTTTGAGGTGTTCACTTACTCAGCTGTTTGTGTGTGTGTGTGTGTGTGTGTGTGTGTGTGTGTGTGTGTGTGTGTGTGTGTGTGTGTGTGTGTGTGTGGTTTTCCTGTTGCCTTACCTTTGGGTTTGCTGGCCCTCCTCCTCCTGCAGCGGAAAAACAGCACAGCCAGAGATAACAGAACAATTTTGATCGCCAGAGTCACGGCCACAGACAGCAGCCTCCCTGTGGTAGGTTACACACACATATACAGCAAATGCAGTGCATGCAGATACAGACCTATACACACTCAGTTCACAAATTATATCAGGAAAGTGGACTCAGCAGAGTGCAGATCTCTGCCGGCTTGCTGCCAAAGCTGACTGCAAGCACTACAGACAATTATGATTCCAGCAGAAACACTGCAGTGCATTCTAGAAACTTAGACTAGCTTGCCATGGAAAGAAAGACGAGAGTCAGCCTTCAATGTCCATGTTTGTATCCTAAAAAAAAAAGTCGGGTTTAAACCGGGCTCGGGCTCATAATTACAGTTAAAGGGACGGGCCGGGACGGGCTCGGACAGAACATGCACGGGCTCGGGTGGGGTCGGGCTGGATTTTTTGGGCCCGATCTAAGCTCTAGTCCACGATCAGCCCCCTTTGCTTCTTGGCCTGGCAGCGGAAGTCCTGAAATTTCCACGTTAGCGATTAGCTTACATTAGCTTTGAAGTATTACATTTAACTGTACTCAACCCCCATTTTGTAGCAAAAACGCCTAAAATGACATACCCAAATTAAAATGACTGTAGCTTCTGAACCGCTCTGACTACATGCATGCATGAGGTCTTGCCAGAAAGAAAAGTCCCTGAAGTTTCTTGAAAAGTGTCAGAAACACTCTAGGTGATGCAGAGACAGAGTAATGGGCCTCTGAAGTCAGTTAAAAAACTTTAAGATTTTGCCTAAAATAAAATAAAAAATGATTTTCAGGATGAATAACTGTCTGTGGCTTCATCTGAGCAGGTAAATGACACTGTGGGGCTGTAGGCACACTATCAATGAACACTTGTTTCAAATTTGAAGAAGGTTGCTCAAAGTATGACCATTCTACAGTGTTTTTACCATGCAAAGATCCAGGCGGAGCTCCAAATGACAAGTCGGTCACTCTGCTTCAAAACAGTACTATTAGTGATCAAACAACACTCAGCCAGCTTCAGACATTGTACCTTATTGAAATCAGGTGTCCCTGCAAGTCCAAGCTAACAGCTCCACATAAGATCGTGAGTAATCCTTTAACTTTTCCCGTCGAAAAACGGCATGACATGACTTGTCATCACTCATCGCGATTTTGGACTTTGTGTGTTTAGGCTGCTCTGGTGCCAAATACATAATAAATAAAAGAAGAACAATGTTATTTTTGAAAAGTCAAGAGCTTCCTGAATCCGGCGATACCAAACATCACATGGTTTGATGACGCAGTGCGCCTGGGAGATACCATTTAACAGAGGAGGGGGGGAGCGAGGACGTCGGCGCCCTGGCAGAGTTAGAGAGTTAAAGAGAGGTGGTTAAGGGAAGGGTGAGGGTAATGGAGGGCAACATCTCATTACTGATGCAAATGCTAAATTAGAGATTAGCTTCCATTAGGTATGAAGTAGCCTATTAGGTTAAAAGAGAGGTGGTTAAAATTAGGGTGAGGGTAATGGGAAGGGCTCATCTTGTTTCGTATAAAGTGAATCATGTCTTTATGTTTTATGAATTATAAAGTGCGTTAAGTCTCAGTGTTTTATTACAGTTTAGTGTTGTAGCAGGGTTCGGGTTAGCATTCGTGTTGGTGGGTTTCATCTCAAACACTTGTTTTTCCAACTAATTGTCTGTGAAGCAGTCTGGAGCCGACTTTGTATGACATCACAAATTTGAGTTTCAGCATTCTAGCTTTTGGGTTTGGGAGGGAGACCATAGGGATAACATGTCTGCGATTTGAAAATGGGTGTAGCTCCCCTTTGACATCCTGTGTGTACAAGTCATGACTTTTTACTGAATCTGTTTAAACTTAATCTCTCATCAGCATCTCATAGTGAAGTGTGAAGTGTGCACTCCAAAAAAAGTCGTCCAAGGTCTCAACTCAGCTGTGACTGGAGCATTTAGAGGAACTCTTAAACTGTAAACGTACCGAAACGTTTTTTGCTCTCAGTCTGCTGCAGCCCAGACTGGGTGGTGGTTTCAGGGGAAGCTGACAAAGGTGTGAAACCTCCTAAAGTGGAGCTGAGAGTCCAGTCTGGTTCTGAAGTGTCTGAAGCTGTGAACAACAAAGACACAATGAAAGACGATGAGCAGCTTTTACACACAGTGAGGGAAGTGTCAGATGTTTTTTTGGGACCTCTACCACCCCAAACTACCTCATGACAATTGCTCAGGACTGCTTCTGTGTTTACTGCCGTTAGTGCATTAGTCACATGATCGCGTCCTGTAAAAATACATGGGATATGTACGAATTTATCTCCTATATCTCCGACGTCTTAGTGACTACAGGCCAGGAGGAACTTTGATGGTTCTTGGGCAGCAGATGTCTTTTGTCTGTTCCAGGCTGAAAACTAAAGGGAGAGTCAGTTTATTGGAGAGCCTTTCCTGATTTTAATTGAGTTTTAACTTCGTTTAAACTGTTTTTTATTTCCTCAGAAACACTTAAGTGTTCATATCAGTTCTTTTAAAAGTTGTTGTTTTCATGTCTTTTCAGTTTTAATCACTGACATGTAAAACACTTTGTAACCCTGTTTGAAAAGCGCTTTATGAATAAAGATTATAACGATTATACAAATTTGGGTGCATTGTTTTTCAAAGGAAAGCACATGAAAACTCTGTGAAAACAGCCTGCATAATCAGTGTGTGTATTCTTGAGTTGTGGCCAAAAAACATGTTTTGTGAGGTCACACTGACCTTAACCTTTGACCATGAAGATCGAATCAGTTCATCGTTGCGTCCAGGTGGACGTTTGAGCCAAATTTGAGGAAATTCCTTCAAGGCCTTCTTAAGATATCGCATTCACAAGAATGAGACGGACCAGGGGTCTCATCTATGAAACAGAGTGTAGGATCCACACTAATGAACGTACGGACTAAAGCCGAAAATGGAGTGTGCCAAAAAATATTTGACAATTTCTACAATCAGGCTTCCACCTCATCATTTGTGTTACTAATTTCCCATCTCCAAAATGTTCATTAGCATAAAGTCAAAGTTTTTTCCATCAAGTCTGTTTTAACAGATCACAAGTCTTGCATGGGAAGTGGCGTACACTTCTTTCAGGCCATGTTTTAAGCATACACAATGTTTATAAATGAGATCCCAGGTCACACTGACCTTGACCTTTGACCTTTGACCATCAACATCTAATCAGTTCATTGTTGACTCCAAGTGAACATTTGTGCCAAATTTGAACAACTTTCCTTAAGACGTTCTTCAGATGTCATGGTCACGAGAATGGGACAAACATACGGATGTTAAACATAATGCCTCTGGCCACTGCTATCGCCGGCAAAGAGGCATTAAAATAATGCTTGAAGCAGTAGGTAAACGGTAGTGTGTCTGTGTCGCAGCTTCAGTTTATCAGGTATTTATTTTTCAGTTGGAACTGGTGGTTTTAAGTGAGCATAAATCAATGAAAGCATTTACAGAATTTTAAGGGAAGTTCTTAGATTACATATATTTGGTATTTTAAAACATTGGCAGCTCACCATCTGTGACAATGATCTCAAAGTCCTTGTACAAGTTTTGAATCCAAGATTTGTCCAGACCGCACCGGTACCATCCTGAGTCAGACTTCGTCAGCTGTGTGATGTTCACAAGCAGAACAGGATGAGACAGCAAATACTTTTTCCTATATTCAATGCTGTATCTGCCATTTTCAGCGCTGTCAGCGGTTGTATTGACGAGAATGAGTTCTTCACATTTTTGCTTGCAGAAGTACTTCCTGCTTCCAGGGAAAGTGAAGAAGCATTTAACCGTAATATTTGCTCCTTCAGTTTCTTTATAGATGCGATGTCCTTCTGCATTGACGAGACCGGGGCTTCCACCCTGCAGGGCTGCTGAAAAGATAAACAATTACAGATATATTTGCACAGATCTAAAGAAATTCCTCTGTGGGCTGCACAGTACAGTCACAGCGCAACAGTGACTGGATCTGTGTATACTGTAAAAAGTACTGAACTGATTCCACAATAATTAAAGACGTGTAAAGTGAACATCAAGGCAAGTTCAAAAGATGACATTTATTTATACTTTATACAATTATCGTCCACCGAGGTGGAAAATCACACCAAGACATAACTGAGATACAAAACACGACACAGCCTAAAAAAAATAGTAACGGTGACTTAAAAACAGGTTACTATGAAACATGAACTAGGGTTATGTACATGAAAAATGCAGTTTTATGCCCTCGTGAAGCAGTCAAATTCCACTTAGAGTTTACATCAATGTCTGTAAAAACAAAGCATTCACAACAAGACCAGATGGCTGCATGGTCACAGTGACCTTGACCTTTAACCATCAAATTCTAATCAGTTCATTGTTGAGTCCAAGTGAACACTTGTGCCAAATTTGAAGAAATTTTCTTATGGCGTTCTTGAGATATCACATTCACAAGAATGAGACCGATGCAAGGTCACAGTGAGCTTGACCTTTGACCACCAAAATATAATTGGTTTCAGTCCAAGTGGACATTTGTGCCAAAGTTAAAGAAGTTCCCTTGAGGCGTTCTTGAGATATCGTGCTCACAAGGATGGGACGGACAAACGTATGGACAACACGAAAAACATCATGCCTCCAACCACGGCTATCACTGGCATGGAGGCATAAAAACAAAATATATTTTCATATCTGAACAGCTGAAAGTTTCTGGTTTCCCTGAGAACCAGAAAATTGTGAGATGTTGTTGAAACCTCCAGAAAACGCTAGTTGATAAACCTGCTGTTATAACTGGGGATGTCCTGATCTGATCTCATAGATCTGTCAACGAGTGCAGTTATTGTCATCTCTCTCTCTCTCTCCACAGAGCTCCTGTGTGTGTGCTGAGCCCTGCCTATGACGAAGTGCCACACACCATGAACGATCATGCAGTATGCAACTGTTTATTTGAATCATTCATCAAAGTTATGTGAACTTGTTTTTCTTATTTTAGCTCGGTGTGAGAGTCTCTTGAGTTTTGTTGTCATCTATGGCGCACGGTGTTTCACTGCTCTGCTTGGAGGAGAGACAGACAACGACACAACCACGCCACTCTGAGTGCAACAAAGCCTGTGAGCCTTATCTGTGCAAAAGATGTACAGATGTGTAAAATTAACACTCAGTGGAACAAAGTTCATTCAGCTTACTGAGACACAGGCTGCAGCGAATCAGCACTGATAAATACTCTCCAGTGACAGCTATTTTAGATTCAGTCTTGAGATCAAAATGTTTATTAGTTTTAATCCCACTTTACTCATTTTTATCCTTCATAGTTTTAGTCGACAAAACTTCATGACATTATGGAGAACCTTCAGTCACGATGTTTCCTATCTGTTTTTTATCTTTAAACTGATCCAGTGAGGCTAATTCATGTATCAGAAATTAAAATCAAGGTGACAGGTTGTATAAAATAATGTGTGTGTCATGTCTCCAGCAGTGTGTGACAGGTTTAAGGGCTGATTTACGAGCACACACTTACTGATCATCATCTGAAAAGCTCAACATCTCTCTATTTATGCTCTCAACAAATAACTAATGTGAGCCAACTAGGATTTGTCCCCAGGTTCATTGTAAACTCTGACTTATCCATGTGACTTGTTTCTTCATGTGCAACATGTTAGTCACAGAGTCGATCACACACACACGGCTGATTATGTCCTGCTGAATTACAGGCTATTCAACTGTCAAGCAGAGGCGATGGATTTGATAGCACTGAGTGTATTAAAAGTGATTTGAAAGAACAAACGCGTGAGCACACTCAAATAGAAATAAATGAATGAGGAGCACGGCCACAAAAAACTAGAAAATAACAAAGGAGGCCAGCGCTCACAAATGTCCTTTTAAAGGTCTTTTCATGTCGGCAGCAGAGCAAAAAACAGAGTGCTGGCCTCCTTTGATATTTTCTGAATTAAAAGTGATTTAAAAATGCCTGATGAAGATCTGATGTTAGATTGAAACGCTGATCTATTAAAACTACTGGGAGCTTTTAATACAGAGTGCAGATCTCCTGCCTGGTTCTTATTAAGGTAACAGCAAATGACTGTACTCACAGAGGAAGAAGAAGCAGACCAAAGTGTGACAGAGTTTCATCTTGAGGCTCTGACGGTTTAACACTGTCTCACTTTCTTCTTCACTGACAAACCAGGAACTTCTCACTTCTTTAAATGATGGAGTCCCTCCTCTGAACACAACCCAGCTCTGCCTCCTCCTCTCTCCATCACCTGCAGGTGTGTGTGAGGTGGTTTCACACTGAAACTGTAACTGGCTTTAAGTTGAAGTGGTTTAATTATCAGACATGGATCTCTTTGTCAAATCTTTTCGATATTCAGTCCAGTATAATTTGATGTTTCAAGCCAAGAATGCAAAAGAAGATTACAAAATATTTTCTCCAAGATAAGAACTTTATTAATCTTGAGGGGAAATTGTTTTGCAGCAGTTGCAATGCAAGGTAGAAAAAAAGCGCACATATACAGTTTAGAGTGCAAATATAAAATACTATGTAAAAACAACGTTAGCAATAAGGTGCAAATCCAAATATTCACAACACCCCAACTCAGACGGGTGAATGGTAAGCACTATACTAAAGCAGTGGTTCCCAACCTTTTTCTTTAAGGGACCTCTTTTCTATCATTAGTAAACTGATGACGCCTCACTAAGGGATGTGTTTAATAGATATTTCATGTTACATTCAATGCATAACAATCACAGAACGGAACAACTGATAAACTGTACAATTAACCCCAACAGTTAACACACTAACTGCAGGAAGTTTGTGTGAGAGAACTGCCACCTGCAGTAGCCTGGGTGGCAATTGTAGCGAGGTTGCCGAAAAATTTCCCTTATTTTCAAATCCAAAACTTGACAGGTATGATCCCAGCATCATGGAATCAAAAGAGGCTAACGGTCATGACTTGTAACAGAACAGTGTCGACCTCTAGCGTGACATATAACATTCAGTCAGGAGCGCTTTATAAACAATAACAATGACATAACATGTCAACAATACTATGCCATCCCTGTTATGTGGCTGCTGATCCCGTCCTCTGCTCAGGGCTCGGAGGATAAGGAGCTCCTGGACCTCACTGTTTTTCCAATTTGTGGACATTTTCAGCCACTGCTCTTCTTTGAGTTAGCTGCTAACTGCTAACAGCTACTTTTAAAATCTCCCACAGTGGTTTTCACACAAAACAAAACAAAACATCACACCTGTGTCTACCATGATCCCGTCCTGTTTATACAGACATCATTTCAGCGCTGTTACCTCAGCTCCCGGCTCAGAGGGGAGACAATGATGTCCTCCCATTCTGTGATCGCACCTAACACACAGCACAGAGAGGCGGAATAATTGCGTGATATTCCCACCACAAACAGGCAGTGTAAAAGAGGTTTGAGATGAGTTTTCCTTTTAGGAACTTTTTAATACAATTCTCTGTCTGCATGTCATTTTTTAATGATTTTTATCAGTCAAACATTCTTAATGGGAATTTTTTTTTTGGACAAATTCTGAGTTTTATTTCCCCGATGCTTCGCCATTGATCTGTTAACTCTCTGGCTGTTTTAAGTGCGTCCCTTTCTAATGCAGAGTGAGGGCTCTGTTAATACAGCTTGTGTTCAGGTCTTAATCATGCCCTGATCCTCTGAGGCTGTTTTTAAGGTGCAACTCTGGACAAAGGTAGCTGATTGTTGAGTCTTATTCTCAGGTTGTCAAATACCGACACTTTGAGTTGTTAGTTTGCTCCAAACATCAGTATTTGCGTCAGTATTTGAATGCATATTATGAATGATATCATGAATGCACAGGGAAATAGGAGTGAGTGAATCATCGTCAGTTAGAGATGAGATTGCAAAGATGTAAGAATCGATTAATCATGCAGCCTGACCATAGAGTTTATTTGACAATATATGAACGCAGATTAATTATGCCCTGATCCTCTGAGGCTGTTTTTAAGGTGCAACTCTGGACAAAGGTAGCTGATTGTTGAGTCTTATTCTCAGGTTGTCAAATACCGACACTTTGAGTTGTTGGTTCGCTCCGAATGACAAACATCAGTATTTGCGTCAGTATTTGAATGCATATTATGAATGCACAGGGAAATAGGACAATATATGAACGCAGATTAGTTTAGGTCAACTAAAAATAAGCTTGTAAAATGTTACAAATACCAGGTGGACTATTTAAATAATGTGTTATCTCAAACATGATTTTTTTTTGTCTAACCCTAAATAACTTACTGTGGTTATGATACTTTAATAATGTTGCAAAAACTTATTATAAAATGAACTTCATAAAACATTGAAGTAGTAAAAGAAAAGCAGCAGTGTTGGAGCAGTGGAATACAGTGACAGATGATCTTCAGCACGGCTGGCTTCGGAGCTCCTTTACACCCGAGGAACTGAGTAGATAACGGTACCGCTGTCACCACGGAGGGTCACGCTGCTGGATGAGCCGACGGCCTGGTTGGAAAAATTCAACTCCGAATATGTGAGTCTACTCGAATCATCTTCAGCCTGGAAAAAGAAAACAAGAAGAGGTCAAAGTGTCGAAGGATTGTTTGATTCTCACATGTAGTGTCTGTCAGATGCAGCTGTGTTCCTGCTGCACTACAGCTTTGTCACTTGTGTGTCTCTGCTACAGTTTAATGATCATAATAAAAACACATCTGCAGGTCACTTATGATCAGTGTGGTCAATGGCGGATTGGCCATCGGGACGTTGGGGACGAATCCAAATGGGTTGGTCACCAAGTGGGCCGATGGGGCCGGCCCCATTTGTATCACTTTCATCAAAATGACCTCAGAAGTAAGACGGGGCATTTTAAAACAGAAGAGGGTTGTGTTATTACCTCCGGAGGTTATGTTTTAGCTGCCATTGGTCTGTTTGTCTGTTTGTCTGCAAAATAACTGAAAAAGTTATGAACGGATCCAGTCACTATGACGAGCGCAAATGAACACACCAGAGCTGAAAGACACACCTGCCAGTTCCTGGTGTGCCGGTCGGCTACAGCAGCACCACAGAGAGAGTTATGTATAAGAACAGGAGTGTGTGTCGGTGTTGCTCTGCAGCTGCAGGTACAGTTAGCCTCATTCATTCAGGTTACAGTGGGAAGAAGCAGCGGGTTTATCGGGCAGCTCAGTGAAGTGGAGCCTGCTGTGTGCATCACCTTTTAGTGTCCCCTGGAAACTGTTTCTGTCGTGTTGTTGCATTTTCTCTATATGTTGTGTTATAGAGAAGATGTGTCTTCATTTGCTTGTTTTGTGTCTGTGTGCATGTGTTTTCTTAAATTGCAGTTCATTGTTTGTTACAAATCTGCCACAAGTCCAGCTGCTTGTTTGTCTCTGATGTCACAAACTAATAAACATCATCATCCATCCTTTGGTTGGGTGATTTTTCATATTTAGACTTTTAAGATATTTGAGTCAAACATTGTTCAAACAAACAGTCTGTGCAAGGGGTCAGGTTGACGCAGCCTGAGGTTTTCTGGGCTCATAGCTCAAATAATATGACCTGTTTTCCTTACTGTATTTTGAGAACGAGCTGCAGTGACAGTGCTGAAGGCATCTCTGGTTCCAGCTCTCTTCGGTTTGCTATACACGGCGTAAGTGTGAACTGAAGAGCTGTCCACAGGAGATCTGCTCCGTCCGTCCTCTCTGAAGTTCTCATACACTTGGTTGGTCTACAGGAGGGCAGGGGTTAGGTTTATATCAATATCAGCTGGTTTCACAAACACTGGTGATGCTCAGATTTGCTCAATCTCACCTCTGTTTCCACAGGAGTGTCTGAAAAACACAACGGTGAGTTTAGAAAATGGCACAACACTGATGAAACACCTGCTTTAGTCTGATGGAAACATCACACATAAACACATGAACAGATTCTGGCATTTTGTGCATGTAAATAAACTCTACATGGTGGTTCTGCATCAGAAGTTAATTTTAAATAAAACCTTTTTTTCTGTGCGAAATGGGAAGTTGCAGTGGTGTGGCCTGTGTGTGTGTGTGTGTGTGTGTGTGTGTGTGTGTGTGTGTGTGTGTGTGTGTGTGTGTGTGTGTGTTTCCTGTTGCCTCACCTTCGGCCTTAGAGGTCCTCTTCCTGTAAATTATCAGCACAGACAGTGATATTATCACCATGATGAGCAGAGTCAGACCCACATACAGCAGCACATCTGTAGTCATTTAAAGAGAACAAGTTTGTTTTACACTGACACTGACAGATACTTAAACTCTGGGTCAGTAACTATGGTAACTGACTCTGTGAACCGAACCTGCTCGTTGGCAGGTTTTCTTCAACAAACCCTGAGTTCATCTCCATCTCCTTCCTCTGACAGAGCCAGACATGCTGTTTCATTTCCTCAGTGATTCAGACATATATATATTTCTGTAATGGGCAACATGTTCAAAGCCAAGTCAAAGCCACATTTGACATATTTGGCCACTTTTCTAAAAAACAGACTGTGATCAAAACAAAATGAAGAGACAGGGATACGTCCCCTGAAACATGGTATAAAGTCAAAGACAGAGCTGTACGTTAACTTTAAAGCTCCAAATGTTATTTTAAATGTCTGACAACATTATACAAATGACCTTATAGAGACTGGGAGCTGGGATTACTTAATACCCTGGTATAGAGACAGAGCGCAACGCATCTGAAAGCCATGCCCCTAAAGGGGAAACGAGGCCTGCTTTCCCCTCACACTTTCCCCCTCCGTTTCGCCGAAAAGTTGCTGTGTGGTGGCTGCACGGCCAATAAAAACCCAGAGCTTAGCTTTCATCAGCTGCCGAGCAGAAAAACGGAACCTTGTCGAAGACAAAAGTGGATACAGGCAATAAAACGTGAGGCTTCAACAGGGAAGAAACTGTGGGATCCTGACACTCGGTATGCCTATGTGTGCAGCAGACACTTTGTCAGACCCTCCAAATGTATTTTTTAGAGTAACAGTTAACTGTATTTATGTATGTGAAGCTAAAGCATTGACAGTATGAAAGCAACTTCTGTTGCCCAGCGCTCCGCGATTCAAGCAGTCCATTCCAGCGGTCCGCTCTAGCACTTCTATCAGTCTACCAGCATGCAGAGGCATGTCTCAAAACAACACCGTGTGCCGGTAGCAGGAGCAGGCTGACTGCTGAGCATGCCCAAATGCTCTTCTTCTTAAAAAACAATCTCCAAATCATGTTTTTTCCAAGACGAGCAAGGTAAGGAGAAGGGACACTGAGGTAGAGCGGCAATATTAAGCTCATCAATATACTGTTGCCTCTCTGGTAGGCATAGCGTGCTAAAATAATCCTTTGCCATCTTATTATTAGCTAATTATTAGCAAGCCATAGCTAATAATTTTAGCTAGCTAGCTAGCAATTTAGACATGGAGACTTGAAGGCGCGGCTGCGGGGGCAGAATGACAGTGAACAAGTGAAGAAGCGGAGGAGAAAGCGGGCCTCATTTCCCTTTGAGGCGTGGCTTTCAGATTATGACGCGCTGCGCTCTGTCTCTATTAGCGTATAGATGTACCTCTAGTTGTCTCAGTGTATGGAGTTGTGGAGCCTTCTGAACTGGAACTTAAATTCTGTGTTGTTGGTGTGAAGGTTGATGGGACTGCCGATGAAAACACAGGTAAATTCAGGTCTGGTGTAGAAGTGGTCGGGGCTGTGAACAACAAAAAGTTGCAAACACAAAGAAGTCCTTATTAGAGAAATGAGATTCTCCTGTGTGTCTGTTACTAAGGTTAACTTTGACCATCAGTTTAGTTTTTATATGACAGACACTTTTAGTAATGAGTGGATCTTCAAGTGTTTAAAAATATACATTAATCGTTCTGTGGACGATAAACCAGGTGCAGACTTCCATCTGTGTCACCGCTGATGAGGAAATACAGCGAGTGCTAGACGGAGCAGTGAGTGACAACAACCCCGCCCACATTTAAGAGGACTGTCTGAACACACCGAGGGTCTAGGTACCATGTCTGAAGGCTCACTGCTGGTTCCAAAGGTGCTGGACTGAAAGGGTTTGGTGGAGACGGGGCTATATATATATATATAGAGAGAGAGTACTACCAGCCTAGACAGACAACGTGTTTATTTCTGCTGTAAAGTTGGGCATTTTAACATGAAGGACTAAAAGGATTGACTGTGTTTTGGAGCCATCCTCAAGTGGTCATTCAATGAACTGCAAGTTCTGGCACTCCTAGTCTTCATTTTCCAGCCCCAGAGGCTGCCACTTGCTTTTAGCAGATGCCTTTTACAAGAGCGATAAACATACAAGTGCAGTGAGGTAAGTACATTTTTGAGATCTCAAACAGCTCCATGACAGCAGAGTATGATACAGTGCAAAACAGTAGAAGAGAAAGAGAGGCAGAGTAATTAAATACACATTTAAAATACATTTAACTGAAATACTGTGCATCTCTGCTCAAGTGGAAACTCACCATCTGTGACACTGATCCTAAACCACCGACTTTGAGATTTGTCCAGACCGCACACATATCGTCCTGAGTCAGACTTGGTCAGCTGACTGATGTTCACATACAGAAATCCTCCTGATGAAAATCCCCCAACATAGCTAATGCTGTATCTGTCTTTCTCAGCTTCAAAATCAGTTGTTTCAACAAGAACGTCTTCTTTTTTACATTCTTCCTTGCAGAAGTACTTCCTGTTCCCAGAGCGAGGGAAGGAACATTCCACAACAATATTTCCTCCAGTTCTTGTATGGAGGGTTTGTTCTTTAGAAGAATCTCCAGTCAGCAGTGCTGTTAAAAAGATGAGCAGTGGTTATTATCTCTACTCTCAGGGCGCTTTTACACCTGCAGTTCAGTTCATTTGGTCAAACCAGAAGGAAAAATGATTGTTGCATTCAAGTTTTGATTTGGTATCTGTTCACACTGACCTTTGCAAACAAATCAAGAGGAGTAAACAGGAAGTTCTACTGTCTGACAGGTGACTGGTTGATTGGACGCTAGCGTTTGTCATCCTGCACCATCAGGACCCACATGGGGAAATCAAATTCTGGTGACTGACAGAAGTTTGTGCAGCAGCTGTGTTCACACCTGCCCAAACAAACCGCACTGAGGGGGCAAATGAACTGGTTGTTTGGTCCATACAAGGGTTCGATTAACAGCTTTCACACCTGCCCAAACGAACCGTGCTAGACACACAAACAGACCTGAGTTCACTTTGATTAAACCAAACAGGTTAGGTGCGAAAGCACCCTAAGATGACATTGTCTTATAATAATAATAATAATAATAATAAATTTTATTTATAACGCGCTTTTACAAGTGCTTATAACAATAATTACAGTTTTTGATTTTAGTCCCAGTCACACTGGGAGCTGTCCAGTTTAACCAGTCTGTGACTGTAACAGTTTCACACAAACAGTTCAATATATGATCTGATCATCTGCATACAATCTGACTTGATTCTGTTTGATTAATGATTCTGACACTCAAAGAGAACCACCAGTTTGCAAGTGTAAATTATGAAAAATAAATAATTGATAAATATTTAAAACTAATTGAATATATTTTGGAGGCTGTCAACATTAACAACACACACACACACACACACACACACACACACACACACACACACACACACACACACACACACACACACACACACACACACATTTTCATGGCTTTTAGTAGAAACTCACCATCTATAACAATGATTTTAATATAGTTGTACGATGGCAGTCTAAAGCTGGTCCAACCACACCTGTACCATCCTGAGTCAGACTTCGTCAGCTGTGTGATGGTCACAAAATATTGTACAGTTCTTCCTTCTGTCCTCCATTTAATGCTGTATCTGCCTTTCTGAACAGTGAAACCAGTTGTTTCAATGAGAATGTCATCTTGTTTACATTCTTCCTTACAGAAGAACTTCCTAGTGATCGTATCAGGAAACGAGCAATCAACTGCTAGATCGACTCCTTCAGTTCTTGAATAGACAATGGTTTGGGCGTTGATGAGACCAGTGTTTCCATCCTGCAGAGCTGTTGGAAAGATGGACAATCAGTAGTTAGTGCCTTTACTTCCTGTTCACAGTACTCTCTTCTTCACATTAAAAGAGAACCCTACCCAAAATAAGAATTCCATTATGTTATTGCCATGGCCTGGAAAGGTTCAATCAGTATCAGTGAACATGAGCTGCTCTCTCTCAAAGCCAGAAACCAGAGCTGCTCCAAAGGCAGGGACCCTCATTTATGAAACAAACATCTGACACAAAACTCAACATTTATCCATGTGGATGTGAGCGGAGGCTACGATCAAATCTCACGTCAGTCACATACCTGGGTTCACGTGTCTTTAGCATGTAACAAAAGCCTTTGTTTTCAGCAGCGCTGTGTGGACGCAGATCTTTGCACATGAAGTACGTGATGTACTGTGTTATTTTCTGAGCTCTCTCACAGTGGGTTGGTAGTTTTGTCGAGCTTGGCCGTCAGCGGCTAACGCTATCTCTGGATGGTGGCGTGTGAGGTGAGCCCTCATGTTCGTAGTATTCCCAGAGTATTTTATTCTCATACGACACTGCTTGCAAATCACGTGTCACATCCGAGTCCTCCTTTCCTTCTGTGTTAAAATATCTAAAATAAGTCCATACGTTTTTTTTTCTCCGGTGGCTCCATCTTTGTTTTGATGAACTTCTGCTGACCTCACCAGGTAAAAAAATATTAGCACCATCTAGTGGACCAAAAAGCAACTGATTTTATTGTTCTAGTACCAAAAGTCATATGAAAATGAATATTTGCAAAAATGAGTAATGTATATAATAAAAGATCGATAATGGCCATCCGTGTATCGATACAATATCACCACGCAAAATATCGCAGTACTATACGGTATGGTTTTTTTCCCAACCCTATTTTTTTGCCCCGAGAAGTTTATCTTCTAGGCCATGACATGTAACATGTAAATAACATTTTAAGTCTTGTGTGTGATTTATCCTGGCTTCATGAGCAGAGGAAAAGTCTGCTAGCCACTAAGCTAATTTATACAAAGTAAAATGCCATAGACTTGTGCTCATAATGTTAGCACGTTGCAGATGAAGACAAGTGTTTGTCTGTGAATGCTGCGAGTTATAGTGAAGCCAATTTGTGTACTTGCGTTTGAGATTGTCTCTATTAAGCCATGTTTAATGTGTGTTTTAAATCAACTAAACTTAACAGCACAGAAATCCCACCACTGTCTAGTGTTTTGGAGGTGTAACGGCAGGGTGACACAGACACACCACCACACAAGTATAAACGCTTGCAACAGCATAGGCTACGGCGTAGGGTCTGTATAGAGCTGACGCACAAGCATAAATCTCGCTATAGATCACAGGAATAGAAATGGCGAGGTTTCCCTTTAACACAGATCCATAGCTTTACACTGGAAGCTTCCCAGTTCAGCCATATCTGTGACTGGAGTTCGCAAAATGTGGGTGAATGTTGCTGTTTTGTTTGATGGTTTTGTCCTTTTTAAGCCATGGACACGTAACACATTATGCTAACGTAAAGTCTCCGTGTCATACTTGACACATTACATTAACACAAATCCTTACTGCACAAATTTTTATATTCTTAACACTGTGAACATTTGCAAGCTTTGCACACTCCATCCTCTTTGCTTTTATTTTATATTTAAGATCATTCACTTGCACTACTTCTTTACTTTTCTTTTCTCTTACTATGTTTAATGTTACCATTATGCACCAAAATACCAAGACACATCTGAAAACCTACTTGGCGATAAATTTGATTGTGATCATCTTTTATTCTCCTTGCACAGTTTCCCTGTACAAATAAAAGTTTCAATCAGTTGTATATAAACTATAATAAGTGGGTGCCATGTCATAATTCCGACATCCCATTATTCCGACATTACGAAAATGACCCATTGTTCCGAAATCTCAATGCTGCAATGCAAGAAGTTGAAAAAGCAAGCAGCAAGGAAAAACAGCAAGAGACCGTGTTGCCGTGTTGTTTAATGTTGCCATGACGACAACGGTCGCCCTGTTTTGAGGAAGTAGAAACGATGTTGAAAGTTATAATTTTAACCCAAACCATGATCTTTTCCTAACCTTAACCAAGTAGTTATTGTGCCTAAACCTAACCAGACCTTAACCATGAAACAGTTATTTTGTAACAATGAAAATGGTCGGAACAATGGGATGTCGAAACATTGAGCTTTCGGAACAATGGGTTATTTATTTATTTAAGCGTTTATTTGGAAGGGACAATGCATATTGATGAACATCAGTATAAATACATCTGTAAATATGCCGGATTTAGCAGAACTGCTAATTTACATTTGTTGTCCCTTGGCAGGTCACAGACGATTAATAAAACAAAAACAGTAATTAAAACAAACAGTACAAATAGTTCACAAACAGACAAACAATATATTCATACATGGAAGTAAAGTGCAGAGTTAGCAGTAATGCCATAAAGTGCTATTTAAAGTGCGTCGATGGAATAAGTGCTTTGATCGAATAAAGTGCATTTTATGAGCATAGCACTATGAAATACTGAAATAAACAAACTGTCTGATTTGTGGGTAAATTACTTGAGCAGAGCTGTCTGAGGGCGCAAAATAAATTTCACTGTCAACTGACAATAAAGTTGGACCTTAAACTAAAAGTAGAGTTGAGACATGTTTTAAATGTTGCACATAAAGAGTCCAGACTTCAGCCACAAACCACACGAACTCAGACTGATTTTCAACATCATCTTCTGTTCCACTCTTTCTTTATTTATTAGATCAAAGCACTGACTAAACTTCTGTCTGTCTACAGCTTTTGTTGTTGGATAAACATGTAAACAACATTTTATGAAAAATAATTTAATTGCATATGAAGCCATTTTAATTAAGCCAAACTTTTTCATTTTATGCAGTTTTATTTTGTCCTTTCTGCTGTGACAGTGTTTAGGGAACCTGCACTTCAGCAACACATTATTTCCACACCGCTGTTTCAAAACGCGGCAGCTTCATTTTGACTATGACTCAAAGGTTTCTGTTTTTCTGTGGGTGTCAGATCTTTTTTTTTTAATGACATATACAGCAGGTCATTTTGAACTTATGAAGCTACAACAAATTCCATTAACAGTCAGGTTGAAGCAGCAGAACACATAAACTGGCATCCTGAAAATGGCATTTAGTGATTTTGAAAAAAGAGAGCGGCAACGATTAACAAACTTAAAGGGATAGTGCACCCAAAAATGAAAATTCAGCCATTATCTACTCACCCATATGCCGATGGAGGCTCAGGTGAAGTTTTAGAGTCCTCACATCCCTTGCAGAGATCGGCGGGGGAGCGGCTAGCACACCTAATGGCAGACGGCGCCCCAGACTAACGTCCAAGAACACAAAGTTGAATCCACAAAATATCTCCAACATGCCCATCCGTAGTGATCCAAGTGTGCTGCAGCCCCGACATAAAAAGTTGTTTCGAAAAACGTCATATTAACTCTGTTTCTAGCTTCATTGTAGCCTGTAGCTCTGACTGCCTCTCTGTGCTCCAGTTCATATGACGTGTTTCCAAACAACTTTTTATGTCGGGGCTGCAGCACACTTGGAGTGTCTGGCGCACCGTCAGCCATTCGGTGTGCTAGTTTCTCCCCCCGCTGATCTACGTAAGGGATGTGAGGACTCTAAAACTTCACCAGAGCCTTCCTCAGCATGAGGGTGAGTATTGAATTTTTTGGTGCACTATCCCTTTAATGACATTCACAACTGATTCATCGTTTCAGTGACTCAAGCAAAGACCCCAAACATTTTCTGATTCCAGCCTCTCAAATGTCTGGTTTTAAAACTTTTCTGATACTGAGCTGAACATTTTGGGGTTAAAACTTGTTTATTAAGTTGTTCTTGGCTGTATATTCAGTTAGTCAACAAACTGGTAATAACTGTGCTCGCTGTTTTCCTAGTAAAAAGTTTGTGTGGATATTAAACGCACTAATAATACACTATTTTAAAGCATTTTTTTAAGCTGGTCCTAAAACAATACTCACATGCTCAAATGTACATTGAAATATTTTTGTTCCTCTGTCTACTGGCCACATACAGATCACTTATCAGAGCTTTTTCTCCAAAATAAATCTAAATCAACAGCTCTCATTCTGTGTCAAAACATATTCTGAGTTCAGGTAAAGCTTCACATCTCTACCAAAGGTACTGTCCCCACACCATGCCTCAGCAAACATACATGTACAAACGCTCATGGTAGACCACTGATCAATAAAGAAACCATTACCAAAAGAGAGACAGGAATGTACTCACAGAGGAAGAAGAAGCAGATCAAAGCATGATGGACTTTCATGTTGAGACTCGAACAATTTAATGCTTTCTTTTTCTTCTTCAGTGGTAAACAAGGAACTCCTTACTTCCTTAAAATGATGGAGTCCCTCCCCCAAACACAACACACACACACACACACACACACACACACACACACACACACACACACACACACACACACACACACACACACACCTCCTCTTTCCATCAGTCAGGGTCTGAGCCTACCTGTGCATTTATAATGATTTTCACACGGTCTCGTCTACTCATTACAGGGGGTGGGGGGAAAAATTACAGCATAGTATTGCAATGTTTCTGTGTAGCAATATCGTATCATCACACAGTGCTAAGTACTGATTTTTTAATCATGTACGTATAAGTGATATTACTTGTTACTTGTAACTTTATCTGTATCAGTCTGCAGTGTTTTTGTTCCTGTGAGGACTCTATCACACCGACTGATCAGTATCTGAGCTGTCTGATCTGATCCCCTGAACTGAACCTGCTCAGGTGCGTACGTCACTGCGGTGGCTGACCCCGGTTTAAGGTGACGAAGGTTGAGTTCAGATGAATAAAAACTGTTTGTGTTTATCTGATGCACTTAAAAGATTAAGATGCCAGTGTCCTCGCCTGACTTTACTGTCTTTCAGACAGCCAGAGTTTTAAAGCTAGAGTGAAGATACTGGCAACACATGAAACTAGAAGAGCTGGGGAGTAGTAGCACCAACTGTGCCATGCTAGCTTCTCGGGATGGGGTCCAAATAATGCTCCAAAGTTAGACCAAATTTTGGTGAGGAAAAAACAAGGGGCCCTTGACATCTCACGTCAGGATATCTGAATGAAAAAGGGGTCCTATGGGTACCAACGAGTCTCTTCTTCACAGACATGCCCACTTCATGCTAATCCTATGCAGTTTTTGGCAATGAAATAGTATGCAGGTTTTTTTGCATGCACTATAGATGTGGTATTTTCACCTACTGTATTGGAATATTTCTGCATACCGGGGTCCCTAATCAGGGAAGCTAGCTCGCTAAATGTTTTTAAAAGAAAGCTAAACACGTATCTGTTCTCTTTAGCCTTTAACTCACTCTGACTTTCCCGATACAGTTCTCTCTTTCTGTTTACACTTCATGTTGCTGCAACTCTTTTAAAATCATACTTGATTTTATGATTTGTAGTTTTTTAACTCAGTGCTTATACTGCTCCTATTTCAAAAGCACTTTGTGCTGCATTTCTTGTGTGAAAGGTGCTATAAAAAATAAAGTTTATTATTATTTCATAAAGGGCGGCACAATGGTGTGGTGGTTAGCACTGTCGCCTCACAGCAAGAGGTTTCCGGTTCGATCCCGGGTGTGGGAGCCCTTGTGTGCATGTTCTCCCTGTGTCAGCGTGGGTTTCCTCCAGGTGCTCCAGCTTCCTCCCACAGTCCAAAGACATGCAGGTTAATTGATAACTCCAAATTGTCCGTAGGTGTGAATGTGAGTGTGAATGGTTGTCTGTCTCTGTGTGTCAGCCCTGCGATAGTCTGGCGACCTGTCCAGGGTGAACCCTGCCTCTCGCCCCCCCACGACCCTCAAGAGGATGAAGCGGTTAGAAGATGAATGAATGAATGAATGAATGAATGATTTCATAAAATAAAAAGAAAGAAAAAAAGTTTGCCTTTTTGTGGACATGTACAGCAAACTTTCTTTCTTTTTTTGAATCATTCATTTTTGAAGACAGGTATATTTCCAAGATGGTAATCTGATTCACTTGCAAGAGCCCGCTCTCTCTACGGGCCCCAGTGCAATCACACTGCCTGCACTCTTTACATTAACGCCCTTGTATCAACCTCCCAACACTGTGAAAGAAACAATGCAACACCTGGAGTCTCCTGCATTCACTGCCCACTTTTCCTTGTCATGCTCCTGCTGCCACATCTGCTGTCTGTGACAGGTGAAGCCTCTCAGGTAAAGAAAGAGCACACAATACAAAGCTACCAATGTGTGGTGCCAAATATGATCCTCTCCTCTCCAGCCTCATTCCTTATTCCTCGGGTTCCTTCATTGACATTTACATCCATCCAACCGTTTTCCCATCACCTGACTGCTCCACCCATCTACACACCTGTTCCCACTTCCCTCATCAGCTCTGCAGTTAGCCAGCATTCCCCACCTACATCTCATTCCCTCATCAGCCTCTCACTACATATCAGCCTAATTCCATTCAGACTGTCAAAACTGACGTGTGCTTCATGCCACCAGAACTTGACCCCAACTGAGACCACGTACCTGTGCCCTCATACGTGTCTGTTTGTCTGTCTGTCCTGCTGTCTCCTGGACTTTATTTAGCTTCTGTCTGGACAGTTTGGACTTGCTACCTGTGAGCTTTTGTATCTTTTCCTTCAATGAATAAATCACTGAACTGTCCTCACCGCCCCTCTGTTCTCTGATTTTGGGTCATTCCCTCTTTGCCCTGTACACACCTGCTGGGACAGGATAAACTGTGGCAAAATGACTACTTGGAGTTAAAACTGATGATGCTTCAGTCATGACCGGTAATACATTAGGCTCGTTCAAGATGAACTGTGCGTTGTCTGGAAAGTAGACGAGAGCAGGTGGCTGCAGCAGGGGGTGGTATTAACAAGCTGTGGTGAAGTTGGACAGTTTCCCCACAGTTTCCAGTTGGAAGTTGCAGAAACATTCACATCCTGTCCAATGATGATGATGTCAATTTATTGAAAATGTTATCAGGCACATATATCAGTTTGTCAGTCTCCAATTGTTTCACTTATGATAGATTGAGCCCAACACTGCTCTTCACTCAGAGGCCCAGTGTCACTCAATACCTTTACAACATTAGAGGAAAATTGATTTCTTGTGTTAGTCTGACTAAAACCAGACTTTTAAAATACATATAAACATGTTCGTCTGACTGAAATCGTACTGAATTGACCAACACTCACAGATAATGTGTGTCTATGTATTCAGTCAATCATGCTCCATAGTTTCCTCCAGGGCTTTGACCCGGAAGAGGAAAGCATTAAATGCTTCATAGAAGAAGAAGCCAGTAACAATTTGGAGAATGATATTTACTGGTGACTGATTCACAGCAGCTTCATCATGGCAACTCTGTGCTAACAAGTTCAAGATGTTTACCGCTTATCATCATCATCATCATCATCACCATTATCATCATCATCATCAAACAAAGTGCTGAGCTGTTTAACCCACAGAATGAGAGAGGGCGGGAGAAAGAAAAGATCAAATTGGGCAACTTCGGCTTCTTGACTGATCAGACGGACCGACAGTGGAAGGAGTGAAGTGACAGAGAGAGTTCGCCATCAGGATCAAATTCAGAATGAATATCCATCATGTTGTCTTCTTCTGCTTCTTATCAGGTGAGTTTGTGTCATAATTACTTGATGCTCAGTGATGTTTTTGATATTAGAAAGTACGGACGCTGTAAAAAGCAACACGCATTAAACCAGGTATTACCCAGAGGCGTAGAAATACTGCAACCACTGAAGTACAACAACAGCTGCTGTAGAGTAAAAGCTGAACTGTACTGCCTCTGTATCATCTCTGCTTCTCTGTGAAGTGATGGATTAGCCTTCATTAATCTGCAGTCTGTTTCACTGTAAGTCCATTTCAGAGAAAGTACTGACCATCAATGTCCATGTTTTCTGCAGCACTGTGTGGTGGGAACACTGGGCTCGTCAGCGCCAAACTCAACATTTACACAGGAGCTAAAGGCGGAACTGGTTCGATTAGTTGCCACTTGACTCTGACTGGAAACACGAAGTTCTTCTGTAGGGACGAATGTAAAGGAGAGGATATTCTCATTAGAACAGATGATGTCACAGCTCAGAACGGCAGATACAGCATTGCATACAGCAACGGATCTTCTGGAATAGGAATTCTGACTGTGACCATCACACGTCTGACCGAGTCTGACGCAGGACGGTACAGGTGTGGTTTAAGCAAAACTTCGGGTCCATATTCATACCAGGACTTTGGACTCAGAGTTTCAGATGGTAAGTTTCTACTGAAAGTTATTAAACCTGATTTATTCACTATATTCTCCATATTTAGCATCATCTTTATGAAGCGTAGGAATCATGTGAGTTTTATTTGGAAGAATTGTGATTGTTACTACCATTATGATATGTCTTACAATTCTGCTCCCGTGTGTGTGTGTGTGTGTGTGTGTGTGTGTGTGTGTGTGTGTGTGTATGTGTGTGTTTGTACGTAGGCTCTTGTGGACATCTTAATACCTGTAGAGATTGAATCCATAGTGCCCTCTGTACGTGTCTGTTTTTGTCGGTTTCCCTCACTTTAGGGGTGGGTGGGAGGGTTGAGGGTGAGTTATGATATTAAATACACTTATATATGAATTTCAGCACAAATGGTGTACATATGTATATGTATATATATATATACGGTATATATAGATACTTTTTTGTTCTTGTTTACCGTTGTTTTGGAATTGTTGAAATGTACACTTAATATGGAATACCAATAATAAAAATATTGAATGAGAAGCGTAGGAATAATTATTTACGATATTGTTTAATCTATAATTTATCATTAATTAGTTGATTTTTATTTTGCATTAATAATCAGAATTTTTAAAATAACTTAAGCTGTCAAATAAATTTAGTGGAGTAAGAGTACAATTAATTTGGAAGGTATCAATAGTTTCTGAGGTACAAATTTAAATTTTTAAGACCTAAGACCTGATCTATCTATCTATCTATAGAAACTCTCTGTTTAACTATTGATTCAGTATCGGACCATTTTTTGGATCTTGTTCACAGCTCTAACCACTTCCAAACCAAACTGGACTACTCAACCTTTTTCAACACTGGCCACGTCACCCTCCACACCAACAACAGGTACAGGTGCATCACAGTTCATAAGTAATTTCATCCATCCATTTTCATCTGCTTATCTGGGGCCGGATCGCAGGCGGCTGAGCAAAGTATTTCAGGCGTCCCTCTCCTCCGCAACGTTTTCCAGCTTCTCCAAGGGAATCCCGAGGCGTTCCCAGGCCAGATGAAATGCATAATCCATCCAGCGTACTCTGGGTCTGCCCCGGGCCTTCTGCCAGTTGAGCATACCCTGGAAACCTCTACTGGGGCAAAAACTCTCTCCCAACCCAGAGGGGGGAGTCAGGGACAAGGCACAGCCCTGGCACCCTGTCCCTGTTTAATCACAGTGAGAGCTGTGCCCACATACTCAGATTCAGATTCAGACAACTTTATTAATCCCACCAGGGGCAATTTGTTTGAACAGCTTGCCTTTCACACATACTATAACAGTAACTTGTAGACACATAAATAGATGAGTAAAAACAAATCAAAAATGTGCCAAGGAGTTCAGTGGAAAAAAGTAATCTATAAATAAATGATAAAAGGTTAATAGGCTGTTTATTACGGAAGCGTATTGCATTCATTTGACAAATAAAAAAAAAAATCTGTTTTTCTGTTTTTCAGAGTAATTTTTTTTCTGTTTTTCGTGGTCACCTTATGAGTCACCACGTAGCAGCCTGAATGCATTTCAGACGCATCATCTTGTATCCATGGAGCTTGCCATATGTGTCCAACTGATTCTGGAGAAACACTGACCAACCGCAAAGTCTTAATATGCCTGCGTAAAGTTGACAAACTAATGATAACACCATCTATATGACTTAAAGACAAGAGTATCTCCCAGTGTCTCAACCCAAACAAATTAAAACTGGATTAAACTAAACAAGCGAGTCATGTTTGCTTCCATTATATCCAGCTCTCAAGAAAGGAATGAAAGGTCTGTTGTTCTATTGCTCTCTGAACTCAGAAAAAAATACTCAGAAAAACAGAAAAAATGACTCAATAAAACAGATTTTTTTTATTTGTCAAGTGAATGCAATACGCTTCCATAGTTTATCAATAAAAGAGATAACAGAACAATAAAAAAAAACTTTACAGAGAATTTAAAAAACAAATTGCAGAGGGAAAAGGTAAAATGTAACGACACTCTGGCGGCGACAGAAAATTCACCTGCAAGAACACATCCAAAAAAAGCATGCCGTAAATTAATTTATGTAAAAAAATAATATTTTACAGATTACAAGGATGAAACTGGATGTGTACAAGATGCAAATTATTTGCAGTTGTATACATGATGTAAAACATGTCAAATCTTTCACATGATGGAGCTGAGTATGAGTATAACAACCTTTCCACTCATATTTCACCAGTATTTCTATTTTTTATTTTCTCATTTATCTTAGTTGATCAGGCTTAAGTATTTTATTCATTTAAGATTTTTGTCATCAGGATCCCGACAACTTCTTTTTTAACGTCATTTCTCTCCGTCTTCCTCCCCACTGTCCTCAGACGTGCCTCGCCCAGTTTACATCCTTCGCCCAGTTTACGTCCTTCCTGTGGTTGTAGTCAGTGTAATAATAATAATAAGAACTTTATTAATCCCCAAAGGAAATTTTAAAGAAGTCTGTAAGGTCATCTATTCAACAAAGAATTATGAAGTCTGATGGCTGTGGGTATAAAAGAGAGTGAGTGTGTGTGAGAAATAAACTCAATCAACAATCAAGCATTTTCTTTATTAGAATATATTAATAAATGTATTAATATGCTATACTATGTTTTGTATTGGTATATTGTGTTTATACTGTATGTTTATACAGTATATACAGTATATATATATATATATATACACACACAGTACCACAGCACGTGTGTGGTTTTGGCAGAGCTTTGTCTTCAGGGTCAAATGTGTTTTTTCACATCATTGTCATAGACGGTGAGTTTAAATCATAAAAATGTTTCTTCTTTCTTCTCATTATAAAGACTGGCCCATTTCAAAATAATATTTAGTTGGATTATAACTATTGATGCGTTAATCAATCAATCAATCAATCAATCAATCAATGTTATTTATACAGCCCAATATCACAAGTCACAATTTGGAAGGGTTAACCCTTGCAGAGTCTTTGAGGTCACATATAAGCTCTTACTGTGCTCCACTGTCTCATGGTTAACTCATATTGCAGCGGTGCCTGGATAGTGTGACGTGTGTGGTTGTGCTGCTGCAGTGGTCCTGCCAGATGCCTCCTGCTGCTGCTGCTGCTGCTGCCATCATTAGTCATACTTCTACTGTTATTATTACACATATGATTATTGTCACACATGTATACTATCAGATATTAATATATTATTATTAATTATAATATTATTACTTTCATTACTGTTGTTGTAAGCTCCTGTCATTACCGTCTGTCCTGAATCTCTCTTTCTCTCTCTTTCTGTCTCATTGTGTCATACTGATTACTGTTAATTTATCATGTTGATCTGTTCTGTACGACATCTATTGCACGTCTGTCCGTCCTGGAAGAGGGATCCCTCCTCAGTTGCTCTTCCTGAGCTTTCTACCGTTTTTTTCCCTGTTAAAGGGTTTTTTGGGGAGTTTTTCTTGATCAGCTGTGAGGGTCCAAAGGACAGAGGGATGTCGTATGCTGTAAAGCCCTGTGAGGCAAACTGTGATTAGTGATATTGGGCTTTATAAATAAAACTGATTGATTTAATTGACCGTATAAAGCATTAGATCTCCAGCTGAAGCTGTGAAGCTGGGTTTCTCCAACACATTCTCATCCCAAGACATCGTATATCACTGCTCTGTCACTGAACTTTCATGTCGATATATTATGCACCACGTATCTTCCTGTGTCTGTTGCTGGTGTTCTCAGATGCCACAACCAATGCCTGGATGTAAACAAAAGCATGTAATTAGGTTTATGAAAAAACATCATGGTTTGGCTCTACATTCATATGGGAAGCAAACAGCAGACTCCTGGGTGAAAGTCTCCCTCCCACTCATCCTATGGGGACTTTCCAGCTCCTGGTATTATGTCGCCACTGGCAGCGTTTTAAACTGAACCAGTCCATCTATGTTGTGTGACCTAATTTGTGAACCAAATGCACACAACCCACAAGGACAGAGGGGAAGGTACAGGAACAGAAACACATCAGGGAAGCACTTCAAACCTGTGGCGACCCCAGCTGGGCCTTTGCAAAAACCTCTGAAAGACCCAGAGCAGACAGAGAGGAAGGGACACAAAAACGTAACAACATTGTCATTCCTTATGTCGCAGGAGTGTCTGACAAACTCAGGAGGATTTTCAACAAACACCACGGTGCACTTTAAACCCAGTCACACACTGAGACAGAAACTTGTCCACCCCGAGGACAAAACACCCAGACAAAAGCAGAGCAATGTAGTGTATGCAGTTCAGTGCAGCCAGGAATGCACAGATATATACATTGGGGAGACAAAACAACCACTCCACAAGCACATGGCACAGCACAGGAGAGCCAGCTCCTCGGGTCAAGACTCAGCTGTCCACTTCCATCTACAGGAGAAGGGACACTCCTTTGAGGACAGCAATATGTACATCTTGGCCAGGGAAGAAAGATGGTTTGAGAGAGGAGTTAAAGAAGCCATCTACGTCAAGCTGGAACGACCATCGTTAAACAGAGGGGGTGGCTTACGACACCACTTATCACCCACCTACAGTGCAGTCTTGGGATCCCTCCCCAGACGACTTCACACCCATTCACCCGTGGTCCCACCTGACCCTAACGACTCACATGGTGGCCTTAACGACTCTGCAGGGGTTCACACCCACACAGGGTTTAAAGCCAGGAACTCTGTACCAGTCATTTAGAACTGAAGAAGCTTCTTGGATGAGAGGCGCACTGTCTTCAAGAAATGCAAGCAAGTCCAGTTGCCTACGACATAGTACTTACGATTACCATGACCTGGATGACTGAGAATCTTCACCGACGCCCTACTAAAACCATTAGTAGATGCTTCTGATGATGACGACAGATGCAGTCGTCGAAACTGTCAAGGTATGACAAAACAACACTCAAGCCTGTAATAAAAACCATGTAATGCTATGTTTTCACAACAGGTGAAGAAAAAGAGACCGGAGATGTTTCATTGTACCAAACTCAAACATTTCAAGCGTCAGTGATGTAACTTTAAGAGTGAACACGTTTGTTCCTGGGAATCGCAGTCTTTACTTCATCAAGTCCAAAAAATGTTTGCTGTGTGAGGTTTGCACCGTAATGAGGCAGATACTCTATCATTGCTAGAGGAGGTGATGACAGGTGTATTGCTCAGGGAGGGAAGTGTGGAGACAAAAGTTGTTTGGATGATGTACCAGAGGCAGAGCAATCAGCCCATTCAGGACAGGCACATTTTAAAAGGGCACTGTACTAATTGTACTAAATGTTAACCCCTCCCATCAATGTCACAAAGTAGTGTCAAACCTGGACCCACAGTGCAGACATAAGAGTCAGAAAAGCTGCTGGTAGATGAAGAAAGTCTTTTATTGTAAATAGAGAAGGGCGG
The DNA here is from genome assembly GCA_035609425.1 of Epinephelus awoara. Classification (NCBI taxonomy): domain Eukaryota; kingdom Metazoa; phylum Chordata; class Actinopteri; order Perciformes; family Serranidae; genus Epinephelus; species Epinephelus awoara. The sequence continues at coordinate 2,567,802 of CM069301.1, forward strand.
AGCTGGAGCAGGGTGGGGTGGGGGCTGCGGAGTCTGAGGGGTCCAGAAGGATCCAGGTGGGTGTGGACATGGTGGTATGAGGCTGGGTGAGGCTGAGTGCAGCAAGACAGGAACAATCTAAGAGGCAGAGAACAGAATCAAAATCCGGAGAGCTAACACATGACCAAAAACTAAAGTTCAAAAGACAAAAAATCATGAGCCAAAGCACACTAGCACGCAGGTAACAAGGCTAAGCAGGCTTTCATACAGAGTGGAGTGCAGATGGCTTGATTACTGATGGCTGGCAGGTGTGCAGGTGAGTGGTGACTCCAACTCCACCCAGCTCCAGACACACACACACCCACAAGACAGGAAGACAAGACAAAAACAAAAGGGGAGGGAAAACAATGGAAATACACTAGGATCCTGACAATCAATAAAACTCTCTGGTTGATTCTTTACTTTAAACTCTCCTTTACACAAGTTTTGGTTCCATGAAAACCACCATGTTAAAACAAAGCTTCCTATTGTTACTGTGTGAGCTCAGCGTAACATGTCAATCAATGTAGATTTTAGGTCAGCTTCTTTGTCCTTTGTCTCTGAGTCTTTGATGACAGCCAGAGATCAGCCTGACCATGGGACACTGGCCCTTAAAAGCAGATGGTATCTTGATGAACTGGCAGCTTTGTCACCAGTTGGCACTCAGCACTCTGTTGTTCATGGGCGTGTCTTAGCTGACCTGTGTTCTGACCCAGAGGTCACGTGTCCTCTGTGAAAGATGGAGAATTCAAATCATCATATTTGCAACACCTGAACAAGTAAAGGCCTGGGATCCTGAAAAATAAACTCATCTAAATAAAGGCGTAATATTCAAATAATTGTTGCCTGGAACCAGTTTGCATGATACCAAGGAACTGTGCACTGTTTGGGTGTCACAAAGCTTTTTCAGCAGCTACAACACTGAAGTCACGCATGTAAATAAAGAGAGCAGTAAACAACAGTAAACAAAGTGTGCACAGTTCTTACTGCGGGCAGGGGTGTCATACTGCAGGAGCACACCGAAACAAACAGAATATTCACAGTTAGCTTTATATTTAAAATTCATTTTTTAAGTGCTTAAAGATCCAAACATCACTAGAGCGCATGTCATGTCAGAGAGACAAAAACAAACAGTGACATCATCACATAGTTAATACTGAAGTGTCGGTGTCAGAACAGCATGTTACTGTTGTAGCTGCTCCAAGTTCAATTTTAGTTTAATCAAATGGTTCCCAAACAAGGTTCGGGCCCCTCCAAAGGGTCACCAGATAAATCCAAGGGGTTTTTAGATGATTAAATGATGATGGTAAATGGACAGCACTTGTACAGTGCTTCTCTAGTCTTTTGACTAGTTAAAAGAAGTTAACTAGTTAACTTAGGTTCGGGAGCAGGGTCACGCCTCAACCACACCTCTAATCACCTGACAAGCCTACTTATACCTGGCCAACCCATCCAGCCCTGTTTCTCAACAGATCCTCAGACTTACAGTGCTTTACGCACAGCTAACAGCATCCTCGACTAAAGTCAATACAGCGATTAGCTACTCACCCACTATGGACGCTGAATTGCACATCGGTCCACTTGATTCCAACAGCGATCTGTGCGACGAATTGTACGAGACCGGTTATCCTCCTCCGGAGCAGCAACAGGACCGCAGCCAAGCGGCCCGCAGGAGTTGGGTGCGCTTGGTGGTCTGCGTACCACAATCTCGCCACTCGAGCTCCATCAACGAGATCTCTCCCACGCCCAGCAGAACCCGGGCCTCATCTTCACCTTCGGCGAGGATCCACAACACCGGTCACCGCAGTTGGAAGAGCCTCCGGTCTACAAACACGGCACCCTCGCACTCCACCTTCACCTCCAACCCGGCAGTCTCCACGTCCACAATCACTGCCCAACACAAGAAACTGGACCGTCGCCCATCTCCACAGGTTCCTGAGGGAGAGAGGCATCCTCTTCCACAGTACCGACAACAAAGCCAAGCTGTTTCAGCTGTATTCAGCCTCCATCGCCGCTGCTTCAACCACTCTTCCGTGCTTCCGGCTTCGGCACCCGGGCCAACCCCTGCCAGCATCGCCAACAGTGACATTAATCAGGTCACCCCGCCACAACCACAGCTTGCAGCATCAGCCCCCTCTAGCTGGGGGGGAGGTTGTATGCCCCCCCTGTGCCTGCTCCCTCTGTCTCTGACTTCTCTCAGCTAATCTCAGCTTACTTTTCATCCCTGTCCTTGTAGGCTTCACAAAATCCCTGTGCACATGTATCCTTTCATCCCATCATCCCTTCCTCTACCCTTCCTTCAGTTATCCAAAACAACATGGCTTCTGCTCCTCTATCTTCTCTCACCAGCAGCACACCAGGTCAAGAGCCCAATACAACAAATCAGAGGGCTCCACCACAAGCTGCACAGCCTCCTTCCCTTTTTCCGACTTGTCTATCCCCCCCTCCTCTTCCCCTCCCTACCCCCTCCCTTCCCAAACATCCAAATGTTTTTTCCGATTGTGCAACTAACTACACTCTCGCCACAGCAGCACCACCCAGCCAACCAGCTTCAGCACTCTATCGCCCTTCTCCTGTCTCTCCCACCTTACGCCACCAAATTCTTACTGGTTATTATGTCAATCTAGCCCAACTCCTGCAGCCATCCATCATAGACACCAGTCAGCCCAGAGAAATTCACACTCATAGACTTGAGTCCCACTGAATTCGCCCTTGCCTTTTCACTCTACAGAGATGTCATCTGCTCAGCCTTCCCTGCATGGAGACCTGAGCTAGACGACTACCTGTCAATAGTGCTCGACATGGCACTACGGTTCGGAGGGACAGGGTTTTACTCTTACCACTTCCATTTCGCTAATCAGGCAGCTGGCCGCATACAACAATTTAGCCAAGGAACATACTGGGGCACTCTCGATTCCGAATTATACTGCCGCATCTTCGCCGCCCTAAGCCTGCAGACTTACATCCCTCAGTCAATGTCCCAGTGCCTAAGGGGGTTGATAAATGGGGGCGCCCAGTCCTCTACTGTAGAGGCAGATAATGTATCATGTTATAAACTAAAGACTAAAGATAAAATAAAGACTAAAGATAAAATAAGGTCAGTTACTCGAGGTTCAGAAAGCAGCTGGTCAAATATCAGATTTGGCAGCAAAAGGACCCATAAAAGGTGTTTTGATAATTTGAGTAGTTCGTGCGTAAGTCAAGCCTTGGGAGGTCAAACGAAGTAGAACGTGCTGGGTTAGGGTGACCTGACAGGTGGGGCAGATGTGTCCAGTTTGGCAGTAAGGATGGCCGTTTTTGCCAGTTCTGAGAGAGAGAGACAAAGAGGACAGGAAAATATCCGCGCACGAAGGCCACCGTTAGGAACAATAACAGGAAATCAGAAGAACTTTGGATTCCCAGAAAATATGACCTAAACACACACACACACACACACACACCCGCACACACACACACACACACACACACACACACACACACACACACACACACACACCCACACTCGCATGAACGAGCAGACGCCCAGTATAAAAGCAATTTGAAGTGTGACTGTTAGAGGGTTGTTCCAACTGATTCGTTGTGTAAACCAGTGTATCTGTTATATGCTGATGTTTTGCGATTAAAGTAACCCCGTTGGCTGTAACTTTTCTCTTTGGTTCTCTGAGTCTCTTCATTTCAGTGTTTGCTGAAGTTGAGCATTTTTCTTACATAATTGGCGTCACGAACAGTCGTCTCTGAAGGGAGAACAGCGGTCGGTGGTGACTCCAAGGCGCATCCTCCCTGCGTGGGGTGGCAGGCACCAGACTAAAGGTAAGGTCTTTTAAAATTCCTTACACTAATCCTGAATTGGCTAAGATAAAAACATCTTAAAATCTAAGTCACTGAGCGCGGCTGGGTGCTCCAAAGGGTCACTGCATACCGATATCCCTCACAGACAGAGAACTTGGCGGGGAAGGAGAGCAGGGGAGAAAAGAGAGCCAAACGTCTGTGCGCAGAACAGCTGCTAAGAGAGGAGCTACACTTAAGAGAGTGAAGCGACATTTGATTGTGATTGACATTGTGTCTAAAACAAAACAGCCAGAAGTTAAGAGAGCAGCTGGGAAAATAAACGATTGGTCAAAACTGAGGGGGCCAAGTCGGGTGTTGGAAGTCTAGAGAGACTTCGGGTCCAGAAGGACCCAGAGTAAATCCAGAGGGATTTCAGTGGTCTAAGAGAGACCAAGATTAGAGTTCAGGAAGGATGGTCTGCAATAATTTCAACCACCTGGGCTCCTCCCTCTACAACTGCCGCTTCCTGCACGTCTGTTCCTTCTGCGGAGGTGCGCAAGCCAGGACCATCTGCCCTCACAACCCTACCACACATGCAGCATGACTAGAACGGCACCTTGGCACACCCATTAAGGTGAACATTCTTGCCACTGCTCTACAACAGCTCTACAACATCATCCCGATAGACTGTTTGTTGATTTTCTCATCAATGGCTTCACACACGGTTTCCATCCCAGTATGGAAGTACTTCCTGACACTTCACACATCTGTCATAACCTCCAGTCCGCTCTTGCTGAACCTCACACTACCCTGATGGCTAAGGAAGTCAAAGAGGGTTTCATGATAGGGCCATTTGACAGTCCCCCACTTCCTATATTCCGCATCAGTCCCATAGGCATTGCAACTCGGAAATATTCAGGCTAAAAGAGGCTTATCATAAATCTATCTTCACCACCACAAGGCTCACACATTCCGAGCATCAGCAGCATCATACTATGCCCAGATTTCTCCATGCAATACACAAACATTGACCACTCCATCACCCTCATCCATCTAGCAGGACGTGGGGCCTGGCTTTCCAAAGCTGACATCACCAGCACATTTAAAGTTCTGCCCATTCAGCCAGACTACTGGTGTTTTTTCAACGTTTGCTGGAAAGGAAGTTATTACCTCTCAGTACGCCCCACCTTCGGATGCAGAAGCAGTCCTAAGGTCTTTGACTCACTCTCAGAAGCCCTTTGCTGGATCTTGGTCAACAATCACAAACTCCCTTATGTATTACACCTCCTCGACAATTTTCTCATTGTCACTCCACCATCCTCACCCCCTCGCCACGAGCTCACTACCTTCATCAAAGCCTTTTCAGAACTCAGTGTTCTTCCTTCTGAAGAGAAAACCTCAGGGCCTGACACATCCATTGAGTTCTTGGGCATCACTCTCGATTCAGTCTCCTTACATGCTTCTCTGCCAGCCGAGAAAATACAGCGCATCACTTTACTCCTGTCTATCTCCTGGCAGACAGATGCACCAAACGCCAGCTGCTAGCCCTCCTTGGCCATCTCAATTATCCCATTCGCATAATTCCTCAGGCAAAATCCTTCCTCTCCAACCTCCTGACTAAAGCAGCAACCGTCCCGTCACTCCACGACAGAGTCACCCTAGATCTTTCACAAAGACTACCTCACACAGCCTGAGGACATCCAACTTTACACAGATGCAGCTCCCTCCATAGGTTTCGGCGGCTACTATGGAGGGAGGTGGTTTGCTTCAGCTTGGCCCCCAGAGTTTAGCTCTCTCGATTCAGAGTCCGGCTCTCCTTCATTCGCACTCCATGAGCTATATCCCATCATCATAGCTGCCACTCTTTGGGGGCACGAATGGTCAAAAAAATCCATACTCATCCACTCCGATAACACAGCAGCTGTAGAGATCATTAACAAAGGGCGATCTCGCTCTCCTATCATCATGCAGTTCATGCGCAGACTCACACTAATCTCAGCTCAACAACAGTACATTCTCCAGGCAGCTCACGTTCCCGGTCATTACAACAGCATCACTGACTCATTGTCTCGCTTTTCATTCCAGAAATTCAGACACTTGGCTCCAAACTCGGATCTTCATCGCACGTCAGTCCTATCGTTTTCATCCACAATATTCATTTAGCTCCACAGCTAAGAAACCTCACAAGCGCCTCACAAGAGGCCATACTGAACAGCCTCGCTCCCAGCACTCTCTCTGTCTATCTAACTGGCTGGAACTCTTTTAAAGCATATCACGCCACCTACCAGATATCATTTCCCTCTCTCGACATCACGCCCATTTGCAACTTCATCACCCATGCTCATTCCATCTTAAACATCCGAGCATCCACATTCCAGACCTACCGAGCAGGAATCAACTGTCTCCATAAACTAGTCACTGGCTCCCCTTGTCCAGCCACCTCTCATTCACATTCGAATCCATGTTCCTGCTAGCTTTCTTTGGGTTCCTGAGATGCTCCAAATTCACCCCAACTTCTTCTGCTTACAACCCTTCTCGTCATCCCAGTATGTTTGACATAACCATCCATACCTCTGACTCTCTCATATTCACACCCCGAAGGAGCAAAACCGATCAACTGGGCATTTCCTTCCCCATCTACATCTTCTGCCTCAACTCCTATCTCAGCCCATATGAGCCGCTGACAAAATACATCCACTCCAGGTATGCTTCCAGCGCATTACTCCAACACCCACTATTTCTCACTGAAACAGGAAAAATGGCCACCCGATTCTGGTTCCAGAAACATCTACACAGAGTCCTTCACATTTCAGGCATTTCTTCAAGCCATTCCTTCCGCATCGGCGCAGCCTCTACCGCAGCCAGAATGGGCATCTCTGATCAAACCATCCAGGTCCTAGGTCGCTGGTCCTCTCAGACATACAACACATACATACATAACAACCTCAACGATCTACGTCAAGCTCACATCCAATTGAACTTATAAAAATCCAACTCTTTTGGGGGTCCATAATCAGCTTGGGCGGAAAACGCTGAAACAGAACCCCCACACTGAGTCTCCTCCTGCCCAGCATCCAGCCTGGCCGACAACATCCTCCATCCATCTTTGCCCCTCCCCTCTACATTCATTCACCATCAGCATCATCTCATATCTCAGAACATTCATTAAAATGTTTAACTTCATATTGTTGTAGTGTGATCCTTGCTAGTGAAAACACTTTTATGCTACCAGTCACATTCACCCATTCACACACAGTCACACACTGGTCAATCAATCAATCAATCAATTTTATTTATAAAGCCCAATATCATAAATACAATTTGCCTCACAGGGCTTTACAGCATACAACATCCCTCTGTCCTTTAGACCCTCACAGCTGATCAGGAAAAACTCCCCAAAAAAACCCTTTACCGGGGGGAAAAAATGGTAGAAACCTCAGGAAGAGCAACTGAGGAGGGATCCCTCTTCCAGGACGGACAGACGTGCAGTAGATGTCGTACAGAACAGATCAGCATAATAAATTAACAGTAATCTGAATGACACAATACAGTAATCTGTATGACACAATGAGAGAGAGAGAGAGAGAGAGAGAGAGAGAGAGACAGAGAGAGAGAGAGAGATGCAGGACATCCTCGGTACTGTGGTACAATATGTTGAAAGTATATATTAGTATCTGGCAGTATACATGTATGATAATAGTCATATGTGTATAATAACAGTAGAGGTATGACTAATGACTAATGATGGCAGCAGCAGCAGCAGGAGGCATCTGGCAGGACCACGGCAGCAGCACAACCACACACGTCACACTATCCAGGCACCGCTGCAATTTGAGTTAACCTGAGAGACAGTGGAGCACAAAGGCTCCGGAGAAGAAGCCGAGTTAGTGACATCCAGAATGGAATTAGCAAGATGCAGTAATAGGATACGAGAGAGAGAGAAGGTGCCCGGTGCATTATAGGTGGTCCTCCGGCAGACTAGGCCTAAGTCAGCCTAACTAGGGGCTGGTACAGGGCAAGCCTGAGCCAGCCCTAACTATAAGCTTTATCAAAGAGGTAAGTCTTAAGTCTAGCCTTAAATGTGGAGACGGTGTCTGCCTCCCGGACCGTAGCAGGAAGATGATTCCACAGGAGAGGAGCCTGATAGCTGAAGGCTCTGGCTCCTAATCTACTTTTGGAGACTTTAGGGACCACGAGTAACCCTGCGTTCTCAGAGCGCAGAGTTCTGGTGGGATAATATGGCACTATGAGCTCTCTAAGATATGATGGAGCTTGACCACTTAGAGCTTTATAAGTTAACAGTAGGATTTTAAATTCAATTCTGGATTTTACAGGGAGCCAGTGCAGAGAAGCTAAAACAGGAGAAATATGATCTTGTTTCTTGGTTCCTGTTAGTACTGGTGGCCGAGGCTACCGCACATGGTGCCACCTGCTACTCAGTAACCATACACACACACTCACACAGCGATGGAACAGCCATCAGAGCAATTTGGAGTTCAGTATGTTGCCCAAGGATACTTCGATGTGCGGACTGGAGAAGTCGATGATTGAACCACTGATCTTCAAAGTACTGGACGACACACTCTACCTCTGAGCTACAGTCACCCCAATTAAGGGCCCATACACATGCCACGTGTTTAACTGTCTGGAAAACACAAGGTTGGTGCTGGGTGCCTACTCAGTGACAAGTGGTTGGCAGCCGCTGGTTCTGATGAATCTTTGAGGGGAGTTGTAGGTCGAAAGGTTTATCTACTCAGCAGTGGCTACTCACTTATAATAAAGGTGGTTTTAGCAGACTGGGAACCTGCAGGCTTCAAGCTCCATCGTTTCATTAGTGCTCGCCAAAAGAAAAACAACAAAGCCAGTAATCTGAAGAAGTGAATGAGTACATTGCTCGAGGAAAGTGGGTCCTCTGTTTAACGGCCCAAGGTGTCAGGGGCCCTCTGAGCCACAGCCTCTGTTTGAAATGCCTGTTAACATTTCTTGTTCAAATTTCAATCAAACAGCCACAAAGAGACACAAATTAACACAAGGCTCAGCATAACATAACATAATAAATATAATAAAGTCAGCTTCTTTGTCCTTTGTCTCTGAGTCTTTGATGACAGCCAGAGATCATCCTGACCATGGGACACTGGCCCTTAAAAGCAGATGGTATCTTGATGAACTGGCAGCTTCGTCACCAGTTGGCACTCAGCACTCTGTTGTTCATGGGCGTGTCTTAGCTGACCTGTGTTCTGACCCAGAGGTCACGTGTCCTCTGTGAAAGATGGAGAATTCAAATCATCATATTTGCAACACCTGAACAAGTAAAGGCCTATGATCCTGAAAATAAACTCATCTAAATAAAGGCGTAATATTTAAATAATTGTTGCCTGGAACCAGTTTGCATGATCCCAGGGAACTGTGCACTGTTCAGGTATAACAAAGAGCTATTTCAACAGCTATAACACTGAAGTCACGCATTCAGACAAAGGAAGAGCAGCAAACAACAGCAGACAGAGATGGACACAGTTCTTCTGCTCATCATGGCAGGCAAGTGTTTTATATGTTTTATGGTCTTTTATTACAGTACACTGATATATTGTTGTGGCTACAGAACTCTTATCAGAACAATATCATGATGCACTTCAGTTATATGATAAGGAACATTACATCCTTCAGTTTATCACAAACATTTAAAATCAACACATCAGGAGATACATGGTTTTCACTGGACGGGGATGAATAACTTCTGTAAAGTAACTAAATCTGTCAGACAAAATGTAGTGCCATGAAAAAACACAATATTTACCTCTGAGATGAAGTGGAGTCAGGGCTGTACTCATCATTTCAACAGATATCTTGTGCGACCCTGCAGAGGGGTCTGAGGGGACGTTTTCAGAAACTTACCAGCTAAACTGACCATTTTAGAGCATTTAAAACAAAAATCTTTGATCAGTTGTTCTTAATGTTTTGATGACTGGTGCCATTTCAGGGAGCCAGCATATAAGTGAGGACAGCACAGGAAAAGAGCACACAGAATGACTTCTATGATCTGTAATACCATGATATTTGTAATGACTTCTTTATGATATACTGTGACTTTATGACCTTTTTATGACATAATAACACTTAACAAAACTACAACAATCCACAGTTATATAGCCAAAATAACACTCATACTGAATTTTAGTTTTCCAGATGTTAATACATTTGAAAGTGAATGAATAGAGAGACAGTGTTTGACATTGATAGTACCCACAGCAGTCGAGCAACAGCTGCTGCTGGAGTACGGCAACACCACTTGGACAAACCACAGGCAGAACTGCAGCACACTGTAATATTAGAACCAGTAGTAACAATAATGGCACTTTGTTAAGTTTATTCTGATCACACCTGCTGATGATTATTTTGGACAGCGGTGCCTGGATGCCTGTTGTAGTATAGATATTTTTTCTTAATCATTTTCTATCAATATAGTGGTGGACATTTTGAGCATATTTGAATATCAGAGGGAATGTATCTCCCTTTTATATATTTGAATTACTGCCTAGAGTGGAGAGGAAGTATAAAGTAACAGTACTGCGTTGCCTGCACTACCCTGAAATACACGTCACTATTCACAAGCAGATCTTGCACACACGTTTTCATTGTGCCCACGACTGACAAATTACAGGGATACAATATTCAAAGTCTAATCTGAGTCACTCGATCTAAATCTTCAACCCAGCACCTGGATGTGCATCTTTGGTGTTCAGGGTGTCGAAGATCAATCTTTAAAATATAGACACAAAAACATAATTTCTTTCTCAGCACTTTTGGCATGTAGGGAAATCCTAGTAAAATCAAAGTCTTGTCATCCCCCAGATTCTTGCATGAGGGGTCTAGTGGGGTTTTTTTTTTATAAAACTGGAGAAAAACAAGTTTTCATTGTGGAGACATCCTGAGAAATTTGAATCCACTTGGGGTCTGATTAGACAAAACTTTGATGAATTAAAGAGACATTTGGATCCCTTTTTAGTTCACTACTTGTTGATCTTTTTCTTTTTTATTTCAGTTTGTTTTTGTCATGCGCATGTTAATTATTTATTTTGTGTACTCCCAGATCTTAGTACTGTCAGGGGCCATTTAACATTTGAGGCAGTGTGATTTGTTCTCTGTTTGTGGAATTTGAAGGTAAGAACTGGACGGAGGAGTGATTGAGCCAGAGAAAATAGAAAATGACGTGTACAGATTGTGTACTTTGTGTTTTTTGAGAATAAATATAATACACTAAAAAAGTTTAAAGTTACAGAAAACTGTAGTACTCAGGTAAAGTACATGTACCTCGACTTGGTCCTGAGCTCCAGGACTTGTACACGTACTTAGTCACATTCCAGTCCTGGTTACATGTTAAACAGTTACTGGGTCAGTCCTGAAAAGAACCCAAACATGTTGCACAATGTTCCAAACATCAGTTTTGATCAACATATAGATTTAAAATGAAAACCCCAAAACAACATGAGTGCTCCCCTGAAACAAACTCATCCTCATTTTAATAATATTCACACAACTCTACAGACACACCCTTCTTCCTCTCAGGCTCAGCCGAATGTTTTCACAGCAACAACGATGAACACACATGAATAATAATAAGTGCTCCATGTTTAAAACACTCTTAAATACCTGATGTTAACATTTTTTAAAAGTATATAACAGTTTTAAAAAATTGTGATCATTCTGATCTCCTGACTTTTGTCCAATATTTTGATTCATGATCAGATACCATCAGAACATCCCATCAGCCTCAGCTGTACTTTGTGCTAAATATTAGCATGTTAGCATGGCCACTGAAAGAGTGTTAGCATGTCGATGTGAGCATTCAGCCCAAGAACAAATTCATCCATCCATCCATCCATCCATTTTCATCTGCTTGGGACGTGCTCAGGACACCTCCACCGGGAGGCGCCCAGGAGGATCCTGATCAGATGCCCGAGCCACCTCAACTGACCCCTTTTGATGCAAAGGAGCAGCAGCTCTACTCTGAGCTCCCTCCAGATGTCCGAGCTCCTCCCCCTATCTCTAAGGCTGAGCCCAGACACCCCACGGAGGAAACTCATTTCCACCGCTTGTTTCCGCGATCTCATTCTTTCGGTCACTACCCAGAGCTCATGACCATAGGTGAGGGTTGGGACGTAGATGGACCAGTAAACTGAAAGCTTTGCTTTCTGGCTCAGCTCCCTCTTCACCACAAAGGACCGGCACAGCGCCCGCATCACTGCAGAAGCCGCACCGACCCGCCGATCCATCTCACACTTCATTCTACCCTCACTCATGAACAAGACCCAGAGATACTTGAACTCCTTCACTTGAGGCAGTAACTCTCCCCCAACCCAGAGAGGGCAAACTACCGGTTTCATACAGAGGACCATGGCCTCAGACTTGGAGGTGTTGACTCTCATCCCAACTGCTTCACACTCAGCTGCAAAACGCTCCAGGTCATGCTGGAGGTCACGGTGTGATGGAGCCAACAGAACCACATCATCTGCAAAAAGCAGAGATTCAATTCTGAGGTCCCCAAACAGGACCCTTCCTCCCCCCAGCTGCGCCTCACAATCCTGTCCATGAAGGTCACAAACAGGATTGGTGACAAGGGACAACCTTGGTGGAGGCCAACACCCACCGAGAACGTGTTCGACTTTACACCAGGTATGTGGACACAGCACTCACTTTGGTCACACAGGGACTGGATGGCTCATAGCAGCGAGCCTGGCACCCCATACTGCCATAGTATCCCAACAAGACCCCCCGAGGGACGCGGTCGTAAGCCGTCTCCGGGTCCAAAAAAACACATGTAGACTGGATAGGCAAACTCTCACGCCACCTCCAGCAGCCAGAATCCACATTGCTCCTCCTGAATCTGAGGTTTGACAATCAGTCGGAGCCTCTTTTCCAGCACCCTGGAGTAAACTTTACCCGGGAGGCTGAGAAGTGTGATACCCCGATAATTGGAGCACACCCTCAGGTCCCCTTTTTTGAAGATGGGGACCACCATCCTGGTCTGCTGCTCTGCAGGCACCGTACCCAACCTCCATGTGACACTGATGGCAAATCTCATCCACACCTTGCCACTGGGGAACTTTTTAACTACCTCAGCAACCTCTGCCAGAGATATGGGCGAGAGTTCCCCTGAGTCTTCAGGCTCTGCCTCGTTCACAGTGGACATGATGGAAATTCATCTTAATTATTTCATTATTAAGTTCTATCTTATCTTCTATGACTGCTTTGAAATCAGATCATTCACTACAGATTGTTGTCAGGATTTATCTGTTGCTGTGGTCCAACAAAATGATATCAAACATGTTTCTGACAAAAGTGAACATTCACAATATTTGTCCATAAATCTATAAATAGTTCAATTCAAATTGCTGCATATGCTAATATTCAATGAATAACTGCCTGTGACTAATTAGCATGAAGTGAAATGATACTGAGGGACCGTAGACTGTTCATGGGAAACAATGAGCTGTTTCAACAGCCACAAGTCTGAAGACAGGCATTAAACAAAGAGCAGCAAACAAAGATGGTTATAGTTCTTCTGCTCATCAACTGTTTTATATGTTTAGACATAAGTTTAGAGGAGAAATGTCTCTTTGATAACAAGTCAGACTCATCTGACATCTGGTTTAAAACAGAATGATGTATTATATACATTTCTCATATGTTAAAAAGTAAAAAGTACAGTACTGCAGTGTGAAATGGAGCAGAAGTAGCTTATAAAGTGTGTTAAAAAAATGGTATATATTTGAGTTTACTCCAAAGACACATCTGAATACACTGAAATGAAACATTACAAAGTGAAGAGATATAAAAAGTCATTTATAGCCTGAATCTGATCACTATGCATGTGTGTCACTACAGGGCTGTATGCTGTCTCATCACATGCTGCACGTCAGTACCATGTTGTTTATGAATCGAAGAACTGGACTGAAGCACAAAGTTACTGCAGAGAGAAATACACAGACCTGGCTACTGTCGACAACATGAAGGACGTGACGACCCTGAACAACATGGAAGATACAAGCAGAGTATGTTACAGCTATCTGAGTTCACTTTTCTCTGCATTTCATCTAAAAGTTATTTTGATAAGTGTGTCAGTGACAGGTGGTTTGAAAGTATTAAAATCTGATCCTACACAGTAACTATAGTAAATATCTCCTGTAAAATGTAGTAGAGTAGAAGTATAAAGTGTTTTTAGTCTAAACTTCCCTCAAGGTGTTTGAGCAGACAGTGTTTCCCTGTTGAGCTGCAGTGGAGGGATGGTAACAAAAGGAGGAAGACTCTAACTTTGGAAGATCTCCACAGACAGATGAAGCCTCAGATTAACTTCACATCAACCTTTGAATATATTTTACACAGAACGAGGACTGTAGACTTTGTTCCCCAGCTGTAGCAGCTCAAAATAATAATGATAATAATAATAATAATAATAATAATAATAATAATGATAATAATAATAATAATGATAATAATATTCAGCATATAATGTCAGAAAACCTGAGTGCTTAATTAGTAATTAAGAGTTTGCAAATGTAATAATGTAGGAAAATGATTATGTATAAACTAAGTAGAAAAATGTTGAATAATGTAATTAATTCAGTGTATGATGTGATCATTTAAAGAAAAGAGTACTCTCCTTGTTTCTTAGAGCAAAGAAACTCTTCTAATCTTACATGACACCAGTGTTATTACAAAACTGTTATCGCGTACATTGAAATTATTTCATTATGAGTTGCAACAGCATCACTTACACTGAAAGTCCAATATGAGGGGATCTCTTAATGTCCAGTATGAACAGCAGGAATGATTACAGGAGGCAAAACTTGTTTCACTGTTCATATGAGCTCCTGAATGTTGTTTTAAGACAGACTTCAATTTTGTGAACCTGTCCTTTAAGAGTTTTACACATTGAATCTCTCAGCTGTAAAATCCTGTAATAAAGTGGTCGAGGATCAGACTGACAGGCAGCATCAAGACTGTTAAAGGGAAGTTGATGTAAAAATGTTGCCTTGAACAAAAGCTAGAGCGAGGTCTAATTCTTTATCTCACTGTCAAATATTAGTATGGTTATGCCTGGATTGGACTGTACAGAGACACACACAGCTGGAAGTGGTCAGTGTCAGACACAAGTTTCTACAAACACGGGGAGACAGAGTTCAGACGATGGAAGGCTGGAGAACCAGACATTAAGAACAGTGAAGAACACTGCACAGAGATGGATGAGGATGGACTATGGAACAACATCCTGTGTAGTAACAGCCTTAAGTTCGTCTGCTCATATGTCAGAGGTGAGAATATGAACTAGTGAAGTTTTCCTTCTCTGCTTCTCTTTGCCTCTTTGTTTTCATTATTTGGGCCTCTGTAGTATCAGTCAATCCATCAAACCAACTTTATTTGTAGCACCTTTCATACAGGTGAGAGCAGCTCAAAGTGCTTTAAAGGTGACTGACAGGCTGAGAATAAGACAGAACAAATGGAAACAGTAAAACAGCTCAGTGTGTCTCCTGATGACATCACAGAGGGCTGATATGGACAGACTGGACACTTGTGTGTGTGTGTGTGTGTGTGTGTGTGTGTGTGTGTGTGTGTGTGTGTGTGTGTGTGTGTGTGTGTGTGTGTGTGTGTGTGTGTGTTTGTGTGTGTGTTTGTGTTTCAGAAATATTGTTATTAATTTATTTTATTTGTTAAGATGATAATGTTTTACTTTGTTATTATTACATATTCATTAGTTTATGAATATTATATAATGGTTTGAAAAGTAGCACACAGAGGCATGGATGGGAGGCTGTATGTTACGGTGCCTCTACACAGCGCCTCACTGTGCTTTATTTTCAGGGTCAAATGTGACATTTATCCTCATCACCAAATCCATGACATGGACTGAGGCCCAGAGCCACTGCAGAGTAAACTACACAGACCTGACCAGTGTGAGAAACATGACCGAGAACCAGAAGGTACAGGCGCTGATACCTGCAGGAGAACGTGTCTGGATCGGCCTCTTCAGAGACTCCTGGAAGTGGTCGGATGGAAGTAACTCCTCATTTAGGGCCTGGATACCAGGGCAACCTGATGGAGTGAATCAGGATTGTGTGGCTGCATACTTTGACTCACGCGGACAATGGGAGGACTACTACTGTGACTACAGGAGAGCATTCATTTGCTACAGCGCACGTGAGTTTTGACCCGTTATTCAAAGTGTATTTGGATTTATACAGCAACATATAATAGCAGCATATAATAAACATATCTAAATAATCCACAGCATCCACAGTCTCTAAGTGCTCCTGTTCAGTAGTCTGACCGCCTGGGGGTCAAAACTATCTCTGAGGCGGGAGGTTGGAGCTCTGATGCTCTGCAGATGCTTCCCTGAGTGAAGATAAGAGAAAAGGCTGTGTGCTGGGTGACTAGTGTCCTTTAAAATACAAAGTGCTTTCTTCCTCCAGCAGGTGGTGTACATGTCCGGTATCTGATGTGATGGTGATCCTATGATTATTGACGCTATTTTCACCATCCTCATCAGGTGTTTATGATCCTGTGCTGTTATGCTGCCAAACCATACCAGTATGCATCCAGTCAAGGTGCTTCCTATTTTGGACTGGTAGAAGTAGATGAGGGCTTTTGTTGACATGCTGTGTTTCCTCACACACCTCAGAAAGTCAAGTCTCTGTTTTGATGAGGACACAACTGGTGTCCAGAGACCAGGAGAGGGAGCTGGTGATCTAGATGCCTAAGAACTTGAAGCTGTTAACAATTTCAACAGGGGTGTTGTTTATGTCAACAGGTGGCTGAACAGTTTTAATTTTTCTGAAGTCAGTGATGAGCTCT
Organism: Epinephelus awoara; assembly: GCA_035609425.1. NCBI lineage: Eukaryota > Metazoa > Chordata > Actinopteri > Perciformes > Serranidae > Epinephelus > Epinephelus awoara. Next base: position 2,584,434 of record CM069301.1, read on the forward strand.
TTTGTTTTCTCAGCGTTAAAGGATAGATTGTTGTTGTGATCAAGTCCCGGACAATAAATTTTAACCCTCATGATGCTGATCATTTTATGGAGTTGTTTGTAAAGTGAGCAGCAGTGGTGATCAGCTGCAGATCATCAGTTTGTGTCGACTCAATGCTGAAAATATGCAACAGATGGAGGATGTAACTACCACATTTTGCCAGTTAGTGTTTAAACTGATGAAATTCTGAAATGTTTCCACAGCTACAACAAAACAAGTGTTCAGACTGAAGTTTCAGACACAGGACTCTCTGGATCTGAATGACCCTGCTGTGATGGAGGACACCTTGAAGAAGGTAAATCATGTTTTCTAATTTTATTCAAAACCAATCAATTGACTCTAAAAGCAAATCAAAAAATACAACTTTATTGATCCCCAGAGAGGAAATCCACATTGCAGCAGTACAAGAAACAGACTGAGGAGGAAACAGATAAAGAGCTATTTAAAATCATAAATACAGTAAAATAAGAACATTTAATAAATGACATTCAGAAGCTATATACATGATATACATTACAATACTTTGGTCACATACAGGACATGACTTGAGCATTGTGCCAATCCATATGTGCAGAAGTAAAGAGTGTGTTAGTGCCACTCTGCAGGCCTTATTGATGTGTGACTAATGAAGAATCAACAGTCAGCAGAAACTTCACTATCTGCCACCAAATGCAGCAGGAAACTGTACAAATACAATCCAGCAATCTGAGAAAAGACAGAGAGTTTACAAGAGAAGAAAAATCTACAACAGACCAACAGGTCGGCACCACCTCAGGAAAAACAAGTATATATGAAGCAGAGTGCTCCTAAAATAGAGCTTCCAGATGAGTCCAATATAAATAAGAATGCAGAATGTAATCTGTGTATGTGAGTGATGATAATGATGAGGAGTTTTGTGTCTCAGCTCAAACAGCAGCTGAAGGACCAGGGGATGGATGACAACATCAAACTGAGCTGGAGGAAGCAGCCAGATGGAAAAGTCTTCCACAAGGAAGAGAAGAAGAAGGAGACCAAAAAGGATGAGCTTTAAGGCTGAATTGTTGTGTTTGGTTTCATCAGAGAAAAGTGGATTTCTTTCCTTAAAGTCTTCATGTAATGGGTCAGAATAGATCTGCAACAATTAGCTGATTAATCCATCAGTCGCAACTATTTCTACAATCAGTTTATCCTTTTAGTCATTTTGTGAGCTGGTTCCAGCTTCTCAAATATAAGACTTGATGATTTTCTTTGTCATAAATTATCACAAATTCAATATCTTAAACTGTTGGTCAGTTATAACAAGACATTAGTCTTTATGTGTTTGGGCTGTTGGAAATTATTTCAACCTTTTTTGTGACATTTTTCACTTAAAATACTGTGAGATAAAATAAGTTAAGATACTTTATAATAAGATTTGACTCAAGGAAACAAAAACAAACACCTTTAAAAAAGATGAGCTCTGATGTTTTGTGATATCTTTAAAACCTTTTTTTGTCTCCTCTTTAGGATGACACAGTGGTGCAGCGGTTAGCACTGTCGCCTTACAGCAAGAGGGTTCCTGGTTTGAACCCTGGGGTGGGGGAGCCCTCTGTGCATGTTCTCCCTGTGTCAGCGTGGGTTTCCTCCAGGTGCTCCAGCTTCCTCCCACAGTCCAAAGACATGCAGGTTAATTGGTGACTCTAAATTGTCCGTAGGTGTGAATGTGAGTGTGAATGGTTGTCTGTCTCTATGTGTCAGCCCTGTGATAGTCTGGTGACCTGTCCAGGGTGAACCCTGCCTCAGCTGGGATAGGCTCCAGCCCCCCGCGACCCCCAACAGGATAAGTGGTTACAGAAAATGAATGAATGAATTTCTTTCTTTTTTTAAGGGTAAAATTGTGTCTAAAACTATTTGTTGTCTCCCTGTAATGTGTCAGAATATCTTCAAATGAGTTGTATAGAAATTAATTACATGTATTTTTCTCATGCTGTCACCTTATTACAAACTTTAAGGAGTTTCCCTAAAATTCTTTATGTGACTTTTTATGTTACTGTTACATCTTCCAAGCACAAATGCCAAATATTTGCTGGTTGCAGCTTCTCAAATATGAATATTTGATGCTTTTCTTTGTCATATATTATTATAAGTGTAATGTTGTTGCTGTTGGTCGATTGAAACAAGACATTAGGATTTATCTGTTTGGGCTGTTGGAAACTTTGACAGACATATTTCTCTATTTTCTGGCATTTCATACATATAATAGTTTTAGATAAGGTAATATACGATACGATTTTGTAAACATTAAGATACTATAAGATGAGATAAAATAGGATTCAACTGAAGGCAACTCCAATGAAAAAACACACCTTAAAAAAGAGCCTTTAATGTTTTGTTAAATCTTTAAAATGTATTTTTATGAGGAAAAATGTCTTCATTTGAGAATAATGTTGCATCCAAAAAATGTGTTGTTGTCTCCCTGTAATGTGTCAAACATATACAAACAAGTTATAGAGAAAATAATGATATGTGTTATTCTCATGCTGTCACCTTATCATGGATGCAACCTTTAAGCATTTCCCCAAAAGTTACCAAAGTTACTTTTAATGTTACTGTAACGTCTTCTTTGTTGGTTTCAGCTTCTCAGATATAAAGATGTGATGTTTCTTTGTCATATATAAACTTAATATCTTAAGCTGTTGGTTGATTAAAATAAGACATTAGAATTTATCTGCTTGTGTTGTGATAAATTAACCTGTTCAGATTCCCTGTCTATTCCAATGGATGTCACTTTCTAGGATGTCTAGATCTATGATTACTGTCATGTGACTCCACCCAAGTTCACAGACTCATTTGATTGGATGTCTACAAACCAATCAAAGTGTGTCTCATCATCTAAAGTGGACTGCACCAGAGCCACGCCCCTTTCTAACAAGCATGGCCAACTGTGAAGCAAGGAGGAAGTGTGAGGGACGCTTCAGTCTATTAATCATATTATTAAAGTTCATAATTTGTGTTAAACTGTGTTTATAGTAAACATGAGATGTTATATTAATATACATGTCAAAAATCATATCAAAGATTTTCAGCTTTTACTCAAGATTTCTTAATTTAAATATCCGTCCATTGGAATAGAGGGTGGATCTGAACGTCTCTAATGATACAGTCAGCGTATGATGCATCCTATTGATTATGTACAAACTTTTCATCTCAGGAGGTTTTATTTATTTTAATTTCACAGATAAGAAACAATAAATTGTGAAGACAATAAAGCCTCCACAAAATGGCGTTTTAAGTCTTGTGTGATTTATTCTGGCTTCATATGAGTAGAGGAAAAGTCCACTAGCTGCTAGGCTAATTTATACAATGTAAAATGCCATAGGCTTGTGCTAATTACATTAGCATGTTGTATTTATGGGGAAAATGTGTCCAGATAAAGACAAGTGTTTGTCTGTGAATGCTGCGAGTTATAGTGACGCTGATTTGTGTTTGAAACTGTCTCTATTAAGCCATGTTTAATGTGTGTTTAATGTGTGTTTTGAATCAACTGAACTTTACAGCACTTCACAGAAATCGACTAGTGTTTTGGAGGTGTAACTGCAGAGTGACACAGCAAGTGATGTAACAAGCATTTTTTACTCGTGGCATTCAATTAAACAAATGTGGCCTGGTCATAAAATGATGGGACCGGACACAGAATAAAATTTTATGTGGGTCTTTATTCCCCGACTGAACTTACAAAAACATAAGAACAGCGTTAATACTGTCGATTGAGGATCGTAGATAATTACAGTGGTAACTGTAAAGGATGGCTACCTCGCTTTTCTGTATACAAAACTGGTACTTTGACTATTAACTCTCGTACTCTGATAGCACTGATGCAAAAAAAACATTAATATATCTGCACCTCCAAAGTGTAATCTCTGGTTTACCCTCTAAATACACCAGGTTCACCGACTACAGTACAATAAACAGGTTGCTATAGAATATAGACAACAGTAGTGGCCCTTTCCTGGCAACAAAACAAAAAAACACAGTACAAATAAATACATTTTCTTAAGCCACAAAATTGTTCAAGTACTTCAGTAACTTCAATCGTGTATTACCTTAGTGGAAATGTACTGTGTATTTATGAACAAGATACTGCCAACATTTTCACAGAAGTCAAAATTAAAGTTCACAGGAAAAAATAAAAAACTCACTCTCACTCCAGTGTGTAGCCTGCACATGAGGACGCACACTCCAGGAACTCACCACGGCATATCTCCCCTCTAAAATTAGGCAAAAGCATACAAAACTCAGATATTTCAGTTTAACAACTAGCATAAAGCACCATAAACTTTGTTTTCACCCGTAAATGTAATAGATCACCACTTACGCTGCTCCGCTGTTCAGTCTTTCCCTCAGCGTGGTGGAGGGATGACACACTAAACACGTTTTAACAGTCTACAAAAATAATCAAGAATACAGAATCATCACTCATCAGCCTTGCTCAGAAAACTTTATCATCACCTCATCTGCTGGCGCCATTGACTATTTTTGTGTGAAATCAATGTTTAAAGGGATATTTTCCTCTATACAGATGAAGATGACCACCTTGTGGTCCAATGTTTCGTGGCGGTTGTTGTTTACTTTCAGTTCCGTGTGTCTAAAGTCTCCCTGGAACTCCATGCTCTCGCGGGTTTAGCCCTGCGCCGCTCTTAAAGGGACAGTGTTACCTTGGTTGGAACAAACAACTTCTACGCTATTTATTCCTCAATTTTTATCATATCATGCTAAAAAAACACCCTGAAAGACAGCACGTCCAAACGGGGTCTGAAGATGCTCTCCCGGCGTAAGGCATTGTGAATTAATTCTGCCTCGATATCGATCAGAGTTCCTACATACGAACAACCCATGTGTGTCTGCCAGCTTGCTTCAGGCTTGGCAGTAGGGAGGAGACAGGGTGGACTCAGGGTTTCTTAAAGAAAACCTGCCAGCAAGCAGGTTAGGTTCACAGAGTCAGTTGCCATGGTGATTGACTCGGAGTTTGACTTACCTCTCTGTCTGGAACTGAAAACCCAGAGTTTCCCTCATTTCAGGGTTAACATACTCAGAGTTTTCACTAAACCCGCTTTCTGGAACCCCCCAGGAGAGGGAGCTGGTGATCTGGATGCCTAAGAACTTGGAGCTGTTAACAATTTCAACAGGGGTGTTGTTTATGTCTACAGGTGGCTGAACAGTTTTAATTTTTTGAAGTCAGTGACACTCTTTTCTTTTCTCAGCGTCCTTCTATTGCTGCTTGATTGAGAGCATCCTGATGTACAGGCACAGAAGAACGCAGGGGGTCATTAAGGTGGCCCAAAAGATCATCGGCTGCCCTCTGACACCACTGAAGGAGCTACACAGCTCCTGCTGCCTCAGGAAGGCCCTCGCCATATCACAGGACTCATCACATCTCAGACACAATCTGTTTGAACGGCTTCCATCAGGCAGACATCACGGGGTCATCAAAATGCGTACAAAAAAAAACAAACAAAAAAAAAAACAGTTTTTACCCCACAGCTATTGTTACATTAAATATAACCGGTCATGCGCTTCATATGCACTTTATGATACCATCTCTATGTGTTCTTATATTGTTTTTATGTGTTCCTTCTCTTCTCTTTTTTTTTTTAAACTATTTTTATACTATTTATTAGGTCTGTTTGCACTGTCAAGGACTGCACTGAAATTTCGTTGTACTTGTTACAATGACTAAAGATATTCTGATTCTGATTCTGATTCTGATCAAGTCATGGGCAATAAATATTAACCCTCATGATGCTGATCATTTTATGGAGTTGTTTGTAAAGTGAGCAGCAGTGGTGATCAGCTGCAGATCATCAGTTTGTGTCGACTCAATGCTGAAAATATGCAACAGATGGAGGATGTAACTACCACATTTTGCCTGTTAGTGTTTAAACTGATGAAATTCTGAAATGTTTCCACAGCTACAACAAAACAAGTGTTCAATTTCTAATTTTATTCAAAACCAATCAATTGGCTCTAAAAGCAAAAAAAAAAAAAACAACTTTATTGATCCCCAGAGAGGAAATCCACATTGCAGCAGTACAAGAAACAGACTGAGGAGGAAACAGATAAAGAGCTATTTAAAATCATAAATACAGTAAAATAAGAACATTTAATAAATGACATTCAGAAGCTATATACATGATATACATTACAATACTTTGGTCACATACAGGACATGACTTGAGCATTGTGCCAATCCATATGTGCAGAAGTAAAGAGTGTGTTAGTGCCACTCTGCAGGCCTTATTGATGTGTGACTAATGAAGAATCAACAGTCAGCAGAAACTTCACTATCTGCCACCAAATGCAGCAGGAAACTGTACAAATACAATCCAGCAATCTGAGAAAAGACAGAGAGTTTACAAGAGAAGAAAAATCTACAACAGACCAACAGGTCGGCACCACCTCAGGAAAAACAAGTATATATGAAGCAGAGTGCTCCTAAAATAGAGCTTCCAGATGAGTCCAATATATATAAGAATGCAGAATGTAATCTGTGTATGTGAGTGATGATAATGATGAGGAGTTTTGTGTCTCAGCTCAAACAGCAGCTGAAGGACCAGGGCCTGGATGACAACATCAAACTGAGCTGGAGGAAGCAGCCAGATGGAAAAGTCTTCCACAAGGAAGAGAAGAAGAAGGAAACCAAAAAGGATGAGCTTTAAGGCTGAATTGTTGTGTTTGGTTTCATCAGAGAAAAGTGGATTTCTTTCCTTAAAGTCTTCATGTAATGGGTCAGAATAGATCTGCAACAATTAGCTGATTAATCGATCAGTCGCAACTATTTTGACAATCAGTTTATCCTTTTAGTCATTTTGTGAGCTGGTTCCAGCTTCTCAAATATAAGACTTGATGATTTTCTTTGTCATAAATTATCACAAATTCAATATCTTAAACTGTTGGTCAGTTATAACAAGACATTAGTCTTTATGTGTTTGGGCTTTTGGAAATGATTTCAGCCTTTTTCACTATTTCCTTCTTAAAATACTGTGAGATAAAATAAGTTAAGATGCTTTATAATAAGATTTGACTCAATGAAACCAACAAAAACAAACACCTTTAAAAAAGATGAGCGCTGATGTTTTGCGATATCTTTGAAATCTATTTTCATGATAAAAATATCTTTCTTCATATTATATTTTTCTATTTTTAGGATGGCACAGTGTTGCAGTGGTTAGCATCGTCGCCTCACAGCAAGAGGGTTCCTGGTTTGAACCCTGGGGTGGGGGAGCCCTCTGTGCATGTGCGTTGGTTTCCTCCAGGTGCTCCAGCTTCCTCCCACAGTCCAAAGACATGCAGGTTAATTGGTGACTCTAAATTGTCCGTAGGTGTGAATGTGAGTGTGAATGGTTGTCTGTCTCTATGTGTCAGCCCTGTGATAGTCTGGTGACCCACAACCCCCAACAGGATAAGTGGTTGCAGAAAATGAGCGAATGACTTTCTTTATTTATTTAAGGGTAAAATTGTGTCTAAAACCTGTTGGGGAAATACCTTTTTGAGAAAGTTTGCACTCGTAATAAAGTTTGGGGAACCACCCTCCTAATGAGGGAAGCGACTAATCAAATGAATAACTCCGTAAACCAATTATTAATTCGTTAGCACGCTTATCAATAATGAATCAATCTCAATATCTGGGGTAAGAACTCTCCTTAAAGTGATCTTGTTTCCTGCTCAAAAGAAATATCCACAGACAATGACTTGGCGATAAATGACGATTTATTTAAGCTAAATGGGTAACAACTGAATAAATGAATGAGGAAAATATGAAATAACACAAAATCAACAACATGTACAATGGATTAAACAAGAAGTAACACTGGTGTGGGTTATTTAATTTGGCCATAGTGAGTGTTAAGATAAATTGGGAACACAGGAATGCACAAAATATTTATCTAAGAAGTCCTAGATTAAAGGAGGAGGAGTTCGTTGCCTCTCTTCTTAGCAGCAAACCATCGGACGTTTATCCTGGGGCCCCAGACTTTCACTTTGAAACCCCCGGACTTTCCAGCAGAATGGCACCAGCTAGTGCATTGCAGTGGGGGGGAGCGGTTGGCAGCCACTGGGTTTGATGAATCTTTGGTTGAAGAGGCAGGTCGAAAAAGGCACTTGTCTACATTGCTATAATTATTTGCTTATAATAATGGTGAAAACAATATTGTTGGCTGTTCGATATTGTTATCAAAGTTATTATCAACACGCATAAAAATGTTGAAACAAAAATATGGAGATATAAGAAAACTGGGTAAGTAAAACTTAAAAGTTTAAAATAACTGATCGTGAGAGTATAAAAGCTTAACTGAAACGTAAATACGAAAGAGGCTAAGATGTGAAAAAGAAGAAACAAGAAAAACAAAACAAGAAGAATAGCACAAGAGAGTGAGACAAGAGAAAAACTGAGGAAAACAAGAGTCACACACTAGAGCGGGAGCACACCAGATTGCACATGTTTTTAACCGGCCAAAGTGGGCGGATCTGATAAGGAGGTCCTCTTAGTTGTAATAAATATATATATAATATATAACCAAGGGACTGTTAGACTACAACTTGACAAAACTATTGTGAATGGTATAGGAAACATGCAGTGGTCTTCTACAGTGGAGTCACTCACTGTCAGGCAGCTAAATGTTTTACAACTACAGTACGGGATAACAATGGATATCACGTCACTGGATATAACGTTACTGGGACTAAAAATCTACAGAAGCACTACCACTTAATGTAACGTTACAGCACTGTGGTGAGGCCAGCAGGTTGACAGTGACTTCAGAGATGGTGAGAGACGTGTTTCATTAAGATGCTCTGGTAAGAATTGTTCATATACCTCTATCTGACATAACTATCTTTTATTGTTTAGGGCTAAAATGTTTTAATGAAAGGGATCTATGTGTTTTGTCTGTGTTTGTGAAGGAATACTACATGCTGCACACCGTTTTAAAACCTGGCCGAAAATAACGGAGTAACGCACCGTTTGGTAACGGTGACTGAGTTACTGAATTTAAAAACTAACACGTTAGAGTATTAGTTACTTCCAAAACTAACAATGTTATAAATGATGGCATCGTCCTTCATGTTCTCAAAGTGATGTCCCAGGATGATGTCCTCACAACCAGAGGTGGTGACGAAGATGTTTCCTTCCTTACAAGCCTCGTCTTACAAGACCCACCACTGTTGTGGCGTCAGTGTACTTTATGATGTGGTTGGTGCTGTGTCTAGCAGTGCAGTCATGGGTGAGGAGGCTGAACAACAGGGGGCTCAGGACACAGCCTTGAAGAGAGCCTGTGCTCACTTAGATGGTTCTAGATGTTTGACTGCCCACCCTGACTGCCTGCTGCTGCTGTGTCAGGAAGTTAAGGACCCAGTGGCAGGTGCCAGTGTTCACCTCTAGCAGCTTCAGCTTTTCCACCAGCTGTTGTGGAATGATAGTGTTAAAGGCTGAGCTGAAGTCAATGCAGAGAATTCTGGCATAGGTGTTTTTCCTCTCTAGGTGAGACAGTGGGAGGTGGAGTGTGGTGGCGATGGTGTCCTCTGTGGATCGGTTGGTTCTGTATGTGAATTGTAGGGGGTCCAGGTTTGCAGGAAGACAGTTCTTAATGTACTGCATGACCAGCCACTCAAGACGTTTCATTAGTATTTTTGTGAGGGCCACGGGGCGGAAGTCATTTAGACAGCCTGGGTTTGATTTCTTCGGGATAGGAATAATGGTGGCACTTTTGGACAGGAATAATGGTGGCTCACAGACAGAGGGTTAAAGCAGTTAGTAAAGCTAAAAGCATTGCGAAGTATAGAGAAAGTATCGAACACAGGGAGAAAGTTAAAATGAGCGTAAGTAAATATAGAGAAATGTTGAGCATAGACAGAGGATTAAAGAGCTGAGTGTTAGGAAATATAGAGATAGTGTTGAGCATAGAGAGAAGGTTATGGATAGTTTCAGGCTGAGTAGAAAGCAGAGGATGGAGAAGTCCATAGACTTTGGTTTTGTTATGGAGCCGTTTTTGGAAAAGGTCAGAGATGGTCCAGATTTTGTGTGTTGTGTGTGTCATAGGTTGCTGTTTCGAAATCAGGTGCAGAGATGTATAAGAGAAGTTGATGGTAGAAGTTCAGCTACAGCTTGTATTGCAAATGTGTGCATTAATGAGAAGTATTTGCATAGATGTAATGATCAGTGTGTTGTGCCCTGTCAGTTGCTGTTGTGTAGAAGTCAGCTGTGGATTTGTCATACATGTCATCGTAAGATTAGTGCAGGTGAGATGCCAGCTGAATGTTGGAGTAATAACTTGGAAGTTGATCGCATTCCACCAGAACTAGGATGTCTGAAGTCCAGTATGGAAGGGTCTTTGGTACAGGGGAAGTTAAAGCACAAGTTGACATATAAGGGTACCAGTTTGTGGATACATTGCATGTAAGACAGGCGCTGGAGTATTTAAAGAGGACCAATGTTCATTATAGAGAGATAGAGTTTATGAGGCAGGAAGAACAGGAGAGGGAAGAGGCTGAATCAGGTAGTGAGGATGAAGCTGGTAGACGATATGCTAGTGAGGTTGAAGCTGGTATAGCAAGTGAGGTTGCTGGTCAGGTTGTAGAAAAGGCTGAGGTTGATGATGTATAAGAATCAGCAGACATAGCACAAGATGAAATGTTACATGACAGACAGCAGCACTGCATGTTTCAGGACACTTGTCTTATGTCTGTTGATATTGGTCAGGAAGCATTAGATCAGTATTTTGATGATATTGTGAATATAGCGCCTGCAGAGGGAAGTAGTCCAGTTAGGATACTTTCTGACCACAGCAATGAAGCAAAGTGTTTCCCCGTCTTGTTTCCTGTGGGTCAGAAGACCTTCCATGACAGTCTGTCTCATCAGTTGAGTCTGTCACGTTATTTCAACAAACGGACTTGCACTGTGATGGTTGTTTTGCACGTAATGTAGAGTACATATTTTTTGCTCAGTACATGTCAGAGATAGATCAGGTGATGTCGAGTGTTTCTGTGGCGTAGTGTAAAGGTAAGGGAGGTCAGAGGTGCCAAAGGATTAGTCAGAATATGTTGACAAACGAGCAGTCTCTGAAGCAGTTGTTGCAGTTTGATGATGGGTTTAGGTGTCTGAAGCCAGTTAGAGGGACTCCTGCGTTCTGGCAGTCAGTGCAGAAGGGCATCATGGCCTGTGTGCGTCAGTTAGGGATTCCGACGTGGTTTTGCTTGTTTTTGTCTGCAGATCTGCGCTGGCAGAATCTCCTTTAATCTCCTTTTTTTTTAATTTCCTTTAGGGTGCTCTCCAAATTGATAAGAATACAGATGAGGAGGTTGTAGAGTTTATTAAGTACGTATTGTGTGAGTTACCCACAGATGATGACGCATTAGTGGACATTGTGTCATCAGTGCAAACACATTCCAAACGACATTCAAAGTCATGCAGAAAAAACAAGACAGTATGTCGTTTTAATTTCCCAAAACTTGTTTCTGGGTGTACATTTATTTGTAAAAGAGACGTACAAAAATGCACATGTGACCAGAAGGAGGCAAAGGAGACAGGGGAGGATCCTCAGTCAAAAGACAAACCAGTCTGTAGGTGTTTTGACCGCAGTAATAAGATGAAAAAAGGGTAACACTTTATATTAATGTACTGTAATAAACGTTAATTAATGTTTAATAAGCACCAATTAACCAGTTAATGAGCACTCTTAAGAAAGAATAAGATGTTTATTAACATTAATAAGACTATGTGTTAATTATAGCATAATTAACACAGTTAGTATTGCATATAGGAGCATTATAAGCACTTAATAGAAACTTGATTACAGTTTATAAAGCTATCCTAAATATTAATTAATAAGATGTCTATTTACATTAATTATGATTTATAAACTTTAATTATAGCAGAATAATCACATTTATTGCTGGTTTGTAAGACACTACGAGACCCTATCAAATTAAATTAATAAGGTGTTATTAATAGTTAACAATGATCCTTTGCAGCTACCGGATCTAATGTGGCAACTAACTGTGTCGCGACGTCCCGGGGATTATAAAAATTGCTACTGGGACACAAAGATGATGTGTCTGGGACAATTCCGGGACAGCACTAAAAAAAAAACAAGTCAAAGCAATATTGGAATGGGTGTTATTTACAACGTCATTATGTATGGGTAGCTGAACGTCGCTTTTTGTCGCTTGAATAATTTAAATAAAAACTTATGAACAGCGAAAATACAGTGGCTTTTGCTGCACTTGATCGGGCTCCACACGCGCACGCATGCACACACACAGAACTCAACTCACTGCATGACGATCACGCTGGGTGCCACTTGCCAGCTATGCTCGCCACTCAGAGCACAGAACCTAGCAACGCTGAGATGGCTGAAACAACTGATGTAAGCTCCTCCAGTGCTGCTCCAGTTGGAGTAGGATGCGACACTTGGCGTCGGGACTCTGAAGATGATCTGTTTCTGCCCCTGTGGTAAGTTAGTTTGTTAAAGTAGGCTATAGGCTAACATTAGCTTGTTGATTTTTAGCTAGTCCTAGTCAGTAATAATTAGGCTAGCAGCTTTAGCTACAGAGATGAAGGTCATACTTGAACTAGCAGCCAGTCATGTTTCTAAATTTCTTACAGGTAAGCTGAGTATAATGAGAGAGAGACATTGACTTTGACCGCGATTAAAAGAGTAAGTGTGAGTGTGTGTGTATCGCAGCTCATGGAGGGTGCTGCTAGAAATAGCTTCGGTAGCTAAGCTAAGGAGTGCTCTAGGAAGGTTGTGTTTGTGCCAACAGGGAGTAATATAGTGAAGATGAGTTTACCCCTCACTGTATTGAAGCAGAGAGTGTCTTCACATGATCTTAGATGAACAGTCATTAGTTACTGTCTGTACTTCCTGTAAGATACTGCAGTCTGATCAAGCATTTCCTGCTTCACATTAACCACAGAGTCAGACTGACACAGTCAGTCATGGAGAGAAGCCTGAATACTTCACTGTAAATCTCCAGGTGTGCTCATATGACATCACAAGACGATGCAACGTACTGATTAAGCTATTCAGTCATCGGCATCACACACAGACCACAAAAACTGTCAACAGATGCTTATTTCAGTGGTTAAAGTTAAAGTGTTTTATGTGACATATTCAGTGGAGTTTTATCATCATCCAACTAAACAGCAAAAAATACTCCATATCAATGTCACACAGGTCCATAGCTCAGTGATACCTACATGTAATTTAAGACTCAGATGACGGGGAATTTTCTGACACTGTTTTTTCCAGATTTTCTGTTTAAAGGGATACGCCAACATTTTTTTTGTTTGCGTGTCTTGCCTCACTCCCCAGTCCATGACAAGCAGGTAGATACCATTCTTTCGGCTATACGTGCAGTAACAAGGGAGAGCCGGGCAGAGCTCGCCCACCGCTAGTTAGCTTAGCTCAAATGCTTGGAGTCAATGGGTAGTGTTAGCCTGCCTCTGCCTGCAGTCATCAGATAAACTCTTCAGCAACTCTAAACGGTCCTGTGTGCTTGTTGTGACTCGTTTTTACCGCGTTATGTTACGTTATCTATTTATAGACTAAGATTAGAACTTTTTGTAAGTTTTGAAAGAAGTACATAGGAAACTAAACCGCAGTTTTTGCGCATGCGCAAACCACCGCGGACGTGCTTGGAAGTAGGTAAACAGAACAAAGCCTCTGTTTAGGAGAAGAAGAAGATTGCAGCTACGGATTATGGCCGACTTTGTAAGAGAGAACGAAGATGATTTCTTCGTGACTGACGAAGATCCACAACCTTACCTATCTGAACCAGAATATACAGAGGAGGAACTACATGTTTTGGAAGCTGAGCGTGCACGAAGAGAAGCTAAGCATTACAACGTGAAAACAAAACACAAGTACTTGCCTCGCTTACTGTCTGTGTGACACCGAGTGATGGGATGGCCGTGTCCTTCAAGAAAAGTCTCATTGTTTGGGTTCTGAATTCCAGTTTGTTGTAGTAGTCGTCCCGTGAAAAATGCTCTGAGCAAACTAGCATCCTCTTGACTGCTTCTTGTGGGGTGTTGGGATCCATGTTCAGAGCACCCAGCCAACAGATATCTTCTGCTTATTGTCGCAACCCCGTACAGCGCACGTACGAGGCATTTTGTAAAATTGGGATTTATAAGTCTGTCTCTCTCAAAAAAAGTGTCACAGTGTCCTACAAACTCCTTCACCGATCTACTGCATGAGCTCTTCTTCTTCTTCTTCTTCTTCTTCTTCTTCTCCTCCTTCTTCTTCTGCTTTCTTCCTCAGCTGTTTACTGGTGCGCATGCGCAGAACTGCGGTTCAGTTTCCTATGTATTTCTTTCTAAACTTACATAAAGTGCTAATCTTAGTCTAAAAATAGATAACGTAACATAACGCGGTAAAAACGAGTCACAACAAGCACACATGACTGTTTAGAGTTGCTGAAGAGTTTATCTGATGACTGCAGTAAGTTTAGAAAGAAATACATAGGAAACTAAACCGCAGTTCTGCGCATGCGCGCCAGTAAACAGCTGAGGAAGAAAGCAGAAAAAGAAGGAGGGGAAGAAGAAGAAGAGCTCATGCAGTAGATCGGTGAAGGATTTTGTAGGACACTGCAACACTTTTTTTGAGAGAGACAGACTTATAAATCCCAATTTTACAAAATGCCTCGTACGTGCGCTGTACGGGGTTGCGACAATAAGCAGAAGATATCTGTTGGCTGGGTGCTCTGAACATGGATCCCAACACCCCACAAGAAGCAGTCAAGAGGATGCTAGTTTGCTCAGAGCATTTTTCACGGGACGACTACTACGACAAACTGGAATTCAGAACCCAAACAATGAGACTTTTCTTGAAGGACACGGCCATCCCATCACTCGGTGTCACACAGACAGTAAGCGAGGCGAGTACTTGTGTTTTGTTTTCATGTTGTAACGCTTAGCTTCTCTTCGTGCACGCTCAGCTTCCAAAACATGTAGTTCCTCCTCTGTATATTCTGGTTCAGATAGGTAAGGTTGTGGATCTTCGTCAGTCACGAAGAAATCATCTTCGTTCTGTCTTACAAAGTCGCCCATAATCCGTAGCTGCAATCTTCTTCTTCTCCTAAACAGACGCTTTGTTCTGTTTACCTACTTCCAAGCACATCCGCGGTGGTTTGCGAATGCGCAAAAACTGCAGTTTAGTTTCCTATGTACTTCTTTCAAAACTTACATAAAGTGCTAATCTTAGTCTAAAAATAGATAACGTAAAAACGAGTCACAACAAGCACACAGGACCGTTTAGAGTTGCTGAAGAGTTTATCTGATGACTGCAGGCAGAGGCAGGCTAACACTACCTATTGACTCCAAGCATTTGAGCTAAGCTAACTAGCGGTGGGCGAGCTCTGCCCGGCTCTCCCTTGTTACTGCACGTATAGCCGAAAGAATGGTATCTACCTGCTTGTCATGGACTCGTGAGTGAGGCAAGACACGCAAACAAAAAAAATGTTGGCGTATCCCTTTAAAGGTGACAGATTTTCATTTACATCCCACTCCACTGACATTTTACAGTCTCACAGTCGCAGACACTTTTTCTACCGTTTCATCTCATATCATATGAAGCAGCCGACTTCATTCATGATTCTGATGACATCGCACTGAAGGACCCCACCTCTTTCATATGAATGTTGTGGCTGGATAGGAAAAACCCAGAGTTGACTGAACTAGTTGACAACCAGGTTATCCAGATGGACAATGTCACGGTTTAGTCTGACCAGATAACGAAAAGAAATCTTGGGCAAGTTGAACTGGCTTCGTAGCACAAGCCTCAGATCTCAAGCAGCCCAATCAACTGATGGATCAGCTGATTGATGGAAGGGAGTCAGCTGATAGATCACATGGCTCCTTTCTATTCAACCAGTTGGCAGATCTCATTCAGAGCGCCCTATTTAAACTGCTCTGGCCTGCTGACTGTTGCTGCTTCCTCTGCAAGCCACATTACAACCTGCCTCCACCAAAGCTACTGGGCTGATTCAAAAGATTGATCCAGGCCATGGTTGTTAATAACAATCATGAACAAAAAATGAATTAAAATAAAGGTTTGGGAAGTGATGGTTACAGTGTATGAGGGGCTTCTGGTAGATGCTGCGTGGGGTCTGCAGTGCATAATGTGGCCTGTGGATATTGTGTGTGATAGTAAATAAGACAAAAAGATTTGTTTGACTATATGACAACATTACTAGTTGATTACACATCAGATGGAAACAGGGACAGAAGTTTGTAGTTTGATCTGAACAGATGTTTAGAGAGCAGGCTCTGTTGAACGTCAACTGTCTTTAAGCTGCATACATTTTGCACTGTAGTCCATACGTCACTATACACTCAAATATTCAGTCCCAGCACACAATGTTGATCTTGATGAGTTCACTCAGTAAAACATTTAAAGATGCCGAGCTTCTGACCCTGAACACCGTCCAGGCACTGATTTGTTTCATCCAACTTAAAAGCCTCTGCACCAAACTCCCTTCAGAAAACCTGTCATTTCATGCTCCTCTTTTTGCAAAACTTCACCTGGGGAAATCTGGGAATCTTGTGAATGGTTTTGGTGCTCTGATGGTTTGAGCGTCTTCATTTTGATGTGGGAGAATACCCAGAAAATCCAAGTGTTAAAAATCATTAAAACATGAAATGATGGAACTCTTTCATGTGTTGTCGTTAGGCCCCGATCACACAGAAAGTGATTTGCCTCTTTTGTTTGTTTGTTTAATTGAATGCCACGAGTAAAAAATGCTTGCTACGTCACTTGCTGTGTCACTCTTCAGTTACACCTCCAAAACACTAGTCGATTTCTGTGAAGTGCTATAAAGTTCAGTGAATTCAAAACACACATTAAACACACATTAAACACACATTAAACATGGCGTAATAGAGACAATTTCAAACACAAATCAGCGTCACTATAACTCGCAGCATTCACAGACAAACACTTGTCTTTATCTGGACATATTCTCCCCACAAATACACCATGCTAATGTTATTAGCACAAGCCTATAACAGTTTACATTGTATAAATTAGCCTAGCAGCTAGTGGACTTTTCCTCTACTCATATGAAGCCAGAATAAATCACACAAGACTTAAAATGCCAATTTGTGGAGGCTTTATTGTCTTCACAATTTATTGTTACCTATCTGTGAAATTAAAATAAATAAAACCTCCTGAGATGAAAAGTGTGTACATAATCAATAGGATGCATCATACACTGACTGTATCATTAGAGACGTTCAGATCCACCCTCTATTCCAATGGACGGATATCTAAAATAAAAAATCCTGAGTAAAAGCTGAAAATTTTTTATATGATTTTTGACATGTATATTAATATAATGTCTCATGTTTACTATAAACACAGTTAAACATGAATTATGAACTTTAACAGTATGATTAATAGACTGAAGCGTCCCTGATAAAGTTAATTTACCACAACACAAGCAGATAAATTCCCATTTCTTGTTTCAATCGACTAACAACATTACACTTATATAGTAAATATATATAATATTATAGTAAATTTTACCCTTAAATAAAGAAAGAAATTCATTCATTCATTTTCTGTAACCACTTATCCTGTTGGGGGTCGCGGGGGGCTGGAGCCTATCCCAGCTGAGGCAGGGTTCACCCTGGACAGGTCGCCAGACTATCACAGGGCTGACACACAGAGACAGACAACCATTCACACTCACATTCACACCTACGGACAATTTAGAGTCACCAATTAACCTGCATGTCTTTGCACTGTGGGAGGAAGCTGGAGCACCTGGAGGAAACCCACGCTGACACAGGGAGAACATGCACAGAGGGCTCCCCCACCCCAGGGTTCAAACCAGGAACAATGCTAACCACTGCACCACTGTGTCATCCTAAAGAGGAAAAAAAAAAGGTTTTAAAGATATCACAAAACATCAGAGCTCATCTTTTTTAAAGGTGTTTGTTTTTGTTTCCTTGAGTCAAATCTTATTATAACGTATCTTAACTTATTTTATCTCACAGTATTTTAAGTGAAAAATGTCACAAAAAAGGTTGAAATAATTTCCAACAGCCCAAACACATAAAGACTAATGTCTTGTTATAACTGACCAACAGTTTAAGATATTGAATTTGTGATAATTTATGACAAAGAAAATCATCAAGTCTTATATTTGAGAAGCTGGAACCAGCTCACAAAATGACTAAAAGGATAAACTGATTGTCAAAATAGTTGTGACTGATGGATTAATCAGCTAATTGTTGCAGATCTATTCTGACCCATTACATGAAGACTTTAAGGAAAGAAATCCACTTTTCTCTGATGAAACCAAACACAACAATTCAGCCTTAAAGCTCATCCTTTTTGGTCTCCTTCTTCTTTTCTTCCTTGTGGAAGACTTTTCCATCTGGCTGCTTCCTCCAGCTCAGTTTGATGTTGTCATCCATCCCCTGGTCCTTCAGCTGCTGTTTGAGCTGAGACACAAAACTCCTCATCATTATCATCACTCACATACACAGATTACATTCTGCATTCTTATTTATATTGGACTCATCTGGAAGCTCTATTTTAGGAGCACTCTGCTTCATATATACTTGTTTTTCCTGAGGTGGTGCCGACCTGTTGGTCTGTTGTAGATTTTTCTTCTCTTGTAAACTCTCTGTCTTTTCTCAGATTGCTGGATTGTATTTGTACAGTTTCCTGCTGCATTTGGTGGCAGATAGTGAAGTTTCTGCTGACTGTTGATTCTTCATTAGTCACACATCAATAAGGCCTGCAGAGTGGCACTAACACACTCTTTACTTCTGCACATATGGATTGGCACAATGCTCAAGTCATGTCCTGTATGTGACCAAAGTATTGTAATGTATATCATGTATATAGCTTCTGAATGTCATTTATTAAATGTCCTTATTTTACTGCATTTATAATTTTAAATAGCTCTTTATCTGTTTCCTCCTCAGTCTGTTTCTTGTACTGCTGCAATGTGGATTTACTCTCTGGGGATCAATAAAGTTGGGTTTTTTTATTTGCTTTTAGAGTCAGTTGATTGGTTTTGAATAAAATTAGAAAACATGATTTACCTTCTTCAAGGTGTCCTCCATCACAGCAGGGTCATTCAGATCCAGAGAGTCCTGTGTCTGAAACTTCAGTCTGAACACTTGTTTTGTTGTAGCTGTGGAAACATTTCAGAATTTCATCAGTTTAAACACAAACTGGCAAAATGTGGTAGTTACATCCTCCATCTGTTGCATATTTTCAGCACTGAGTCGACACAAACTGATGATCTGCAGCTGATCACCACTGCTGCTCACTTTACAAACAACTCACTAAAATGATCAGCATCATGAGGGTTAAAATTTATTGTCCGGGACTTGATCACAACAACAATCTATCCTTTAACGCTGAGAAAACAAAAGAGCTCATCACTGACTTCAGAAAAATTAAAACTGTTCAGCCACCTGTTGACATAAACAACACCCCTGTTGAAACTGTTAACAGCTTCAAGTTCTTAGGCATCCAGATCACCAGCTCCCTCTCCTGGTCTCTGGACACCAGTTGTGTCCTCATCAAAACAGAGACTTGACTTTCTGAGGTGTGTGAGGAAACACAGCATGTCAACAAAAACCCTCATCTACTTCTACCAGTCCAAAATAGGAAGCACCTTGACTGGATGCATACTGGTATGGTTTGGCAGCATAACAGCACAGGATCATAAACACCTGATGAGGATGGTGAAAATAGCGTCAATAATCATAGGATCACCATCACATCAGATACAGGACATGTACACCACCTGCTGGAGGAAGAAAGCACTTTGTATTTTAAAGGACACTAGTCACCCAGCACACAGCCTTTTCTCTTATCTTCACTCAGGGAAGCATCTGCAGAGCATCAGAGCTCCAACCTCCCGCCTCAGAGATAGTTTTGACCCCCAGGCGGTCAGACTACTGAACAGGAGCACTTAAAGACTGTGGATGCTGTGGATTATTTAGATATGTTTATTATATGCTGCTATTATATGTTGCTGTATAAATCCAAATACAGTTTGAATAACGGGTCAGAACTCACGTGTGCCGTAGCAAATGAACGCTATCCTGTAAGAGGACAAGTCGCGCCATTGTCCGGAGTAGCCAAAGTCTACAGCCACACAATCCTGATTCCCTCCAGCGTTATCAGGTTGCCCTGGCATCCAGGGCCTAAATGAGGAGCTACTTCCATCTGACCACTTCCAGCTGCTCAGGGCCTCTCCTCTGTACAGTCCAATCCAGGCTAACTAAAAGCAATATTTGACAGTGAGATAAAGAATTAGACCTCGCTCTAGCTTTTGTTCAAGGCAACATTTTTACATCAACTTCCCATTAACAGTCTTGATGCTGCCTGTCAGTCTGATCCTCGACCACTTTATTACAGGATTTTACAGCTGAGAGATTCAATGTGTAAAACTCTTAAAGGACAGGTTCACAAAATTGAAGTCTGTCTTAAAACAACATTCAGGAGCTCATATGAACAGTGAAACAAGTTTTGCCTCCTGTAATCATTCCTGCTGTTCATACTGGACATTAAGAGATCCCCTCATATTGGACTTTCAGTGTAAGTGATGCTGTTGCAACTCATAATGAAATAATTTCAATGTACGCGATAACAGTTTTGTAATAACACTGGTGTCATGTAAGATTAGAAGAGTTTCTTTGCTCTAAGAAACAAGGAGAGTACTCTTTTCTTTAAATGATCACATCATACACTGAATTAATTACATTATTCAACATTTTTCTACTTAGTTTATACATAATCATTTTCCTACATTATTACATTTGGCATAAAACTCTTAATTACTAATTAAGCACTCAGATTTTCTGATATTACATGCTGGATATTAATATTAGTAGTAGTATTATTATCATTATCATTATTATTATTATTATTATTATTATTATTATTATTATCATTATTATTTTGAGCTGCTACAGCTGGGGAACAAAGTCTTCAGTCCTCGTTCTGTGTAAAATATATTCAAAGGTTGATGTGAAGTTAATCTGAGGCTTCATCTGTCTGTGGAGATCTTCCAAAGTTACAGTCTTCCTCCTTTTGTTACCATCCCTCCACTGCAGCTCAACAGGGAAACACTGTCTGCTCAAACACCATGAGGGAAGTTTAGACTAAAAACACTTTATACTTCTACTCTACTACATTTTACAGGAGATATTTACTATAGTTACTGTGCAGGATCAGTTTTTAGTACTTTCAAACCACCTGTCACTGACACACTTATCAAAATGACTTTTAGATGAAAGACAGAGAAAAGTGAACTAACGTTGTTCCATCCATGTGGATAGACCAGTTTGCTTGTATCTGCCATGTTGATCAGGGTCGTCATGTCCTCCATGTTGTCGACAGTAGCCAGGTCTGTGTATTTCTCTCTGCAGTAACTTTGTGCTTCAGTCCAGGTCTTCGATTCATAAACAAAATGGTACTGATGTTCAGCATGTGATGAGACAGCACACAGCCCTGTAGTGACACACATGCATAGTGATCAGATTCAGACTACAGATAACTTTTTATATCTCTTCACTTTGTAATGTTTCATTTCAGTGTATTCAGGTGTGTCTTTGGACGAAACTCAAATATATACCATTTTTTTAACACACTTTATAAGCTACTTCTGCTCCATTTCACACTGCAGTACTGTACTTTTTCCTGCACTACTTTTAGTGTAGATCAAAGGTTTTTGTTGTAAATGCTCTAAAATGGTCAGTTTAGCTGGTAAGTTTCTGAAAACGTCCCCTCAGACCCCTCTGCAGGGTCGCACAAGATATCTGTTGAAATGATGAGTACAGCCCTGACTCCACTTCATCTCAGAGGTAAATATTGTGTTTTTTCACGGCACTACATTTTGTCTGACAGATTTAGTTACTTTACAGAAGTTATTCATCCCTGTCCAGTGAAAACCATGTATCTCCTGATGTGTTGATTTTAAATGTTTGTGATAAACTGAAGGATGTAATGTTCCTTATCATATAACTGAAGTGCATCATGATATTGTTCTGATAAGAGTTCTGTAGCCACAACAATATATCAGTGTACTGTAATAAAAGACCATAAAACAGATAAAACACTTGCCTGTCATGATGAGCAGAAGAACTGTGTCCATCTCTGTCTGCTGTTGTTTGCTGCTCTTCCTTTGTCTGAATGCGTGACTTCAGTGTTGTAGCTGTTGAAATAGCTCTTTGTTATACCTGAACAGTGCACAGTTCCCTGGTATCATGCAAACTGGTTCCAGGCAACAATTATTTGAATATTATGCCTTTATTTAGATGAGTTTATTTTCAGGATCATAGGCCTTTACTTGTTCAGGTGTTGCAAATATGATGATTTGAATTCTCCATCTTTCACAGAGGACACGTGACCTCTGGGTCAGAACACAGGTCAGCTAAGACACGCCCATGAACAACAGAGTGCTGAGTGCCAACTGGTGACGAAGCTGCCAGTTCATCAAGATACCATCTGCTTTTAAGGGCCAGTGTCCCATGGTCAGGATGATCTCTGGCCGTCATCAAAGACTCAGAGACAAAGGACAAAGAAGCTGACTTTATTATATTTATTATGTTATGTTATGCTGAGCCTTGTGTTAATTTGTGTCTCTTTGTGGCTGTTTGATTGAAATTTGAACAAGAAATGTTAACAGGCATTTCAAACAGAGGCTGTGGCTCAGAGGGCCCCTGACACCTTGGGCCGTTAAACAGAGGACCCACTTTCCTCGAGCAATGTACTCATTCACTTCTTCAGATAACTGGCTTTGTCATTTTTCTTTTGGCGAGCACTAATGAAATGAGCGCACCCAACTCCTGCGGGCCGCTTGGCTGCGGTCCCGTTGCTGCTCCGGAGGAGGATAACTGGTCTCGTACAATTCGTCGCACAGATCGCTGTTGGAATCAAGTGGACCGATGTGCAATTCAGCGTCCATAGTGGGTGAGTAGCTAATCGCTGTATTGACTTTAGTCGAGGATGCTGTTAGCTGTGCGTAAAGCACTGTAAGTCTGAGGGTCTGTTGAGAAACAGGGCTGGATGGGTTGGCCTGGTATAAGTAGGCTTGTCAGGTGATTAGAGGTGTGGTTGAGGCGTGACCCTGCTCCCGAACCTAAGTTAACTAGTTAACTTCTTTTAACTAGTCAAAAGACTAGAGAAGCACTGTACAAGTGCTGTCCATTTACCATCATCATTTAATCATCTAAAAACCCCTTGGATTTATCTGGTGACCCTTTGGAGGGGCCCGAACCTTGTTTGGGAACCATTTGACTAAACTAAAATTGAACTTGGAGCAGCTACAACAGTAACATGCTGTTCTGACACCGACACTTCAGTATTAACTATGTGATGATGTCACTGTTTGTTTTTGTCTCTCTGACATGACATGCGCTCTAGTGATGTTTGGATCTTTAAGCATTTAAAAAATGAATTTTAAATATAAAGCTAACTGTGAATATTCTGTTTGTTTCAGTGTGCTCCTGCAGTATGACACCCCTGCCCGCAGTAAGAACTGTGCACACTTTGTTTACTGTTGTTTACTGCTCTCTTTATTTGCATGCGTGACTTCAGTGTTGTAGCTGCTGAAAAAGCTTTGTGACACCCAAACAGTGCACAGTTCCTTGGTATCATGCAAACTGGTTCCAGGCAACAATTATTTGAATATTACGCCTTTATTTAGATGAGTTTATTTTCAGGATCACAGGCCTTTACTTATTCAGGTGTTGCAAATATGATGATTTGAATTCTCCATCTTTCACAGAGGACACGTGACCTCTGGGTCAGAACACAGGTCAGCTAAGACACGCCCATGAACAACAGAGTGCTGAGTGCCAACTGAAATACCATTTTAGAGAGGCATCGGTCTGGTTTTAGGAGGAACCACAGTACCGAGACAGCCCTTCTAAAGATTTTAAACGACATTAGGTGGAATTTAGATAACAAAAAGCTCACAGTGTTGGTTCTACTGGATCTAAGCGCCGCTTTTGATACGGTAGACCATCACATTTTATTAAAAAGACTCAGACACCTGGTTGGCCTCTCTGGTACTGTCCTTAACTGGTTCTGTTCTTATCTCACAGACCGATGCTTTTATGTAAGTATGGATACATGTTCCTCACGAACTCATGAAATTGGATGTGGGGTTCCCCAAGGCTCAATTTTCGGTCCACTTCTCTTTAATCTTTACATGCTTCCTCTTGGGGACGTCATCAGGAGACACGACATCAGCTTCCACAGTTATGCCGATGAAACACAGCTATACATCGCCATGTCTCCTGATGACACAGGGCCAATTGATGCCCTTTTTAACTGCATTGTAGACATCAAGTCATGGATGGCAGAGAATTTCCTACAGCTCAACCAGGACAAAACTGAGGTTTTAGTTATAGGTCCTGAAGGCCAGAGAGAGAAACTTTTACCAAAACTACAGGATCTTAAACCAACCCAATCAGTAAAAATTTGGGCGTGACTTTTGACTCTGAGCTGAATTTTATCCCACATATCAAAAATATAACGAAAATAGGTTTTTATCACCTTAAGAACATAGCCAGAGTCCGCCCGTTTCTCTCTCAGGCCAGTACGGAGGTGCTAATGCATGCTTTTATCTCCTGTCGCTTAGATTACTGTAATGCTCTGCTCTCTGGTCTTCCCAAAAAGAGTATTTTAAATCTTCAATTATTACAAAACTCAGCCGCACGCGTGCTGACGAGGACCAGAGGGCGGGAGCACATTACACCGGTTTTAGAGTCGCTCCATTGGCTCCCCGTCCGCTTCAGGATCGATTTTAAGATTCTCTTACTGGTTTTTAAATGTCTTAACGGCCTTGCGCCCTCTTATTTATCTGATCTGCTTTTACCATATCAACCCCTCGCGGACCCTGAGGTCCTCCGGCACTGGCCTTTTAACCATACCAAAACCCAGAACAAAAACCCATGGTGAGGCAGCATTTAGCCACTATGGCCCCCACCTGTGGAACAGCCTGCCGGACAGCCTCAGGACTGCAGAGACTGTTGATATTTTTAAAAGAAGATTAAAGACACACCTTTTTAATCAGGCTTTTAACTAATATTTTAAACTCTTCTTATGTTCTTATCTGGTTCTGTCGTATTTTATGTTGCTGCTTTTATCTTGCTTTTTAAGATGATATTAATCTTAATATTTTTCTGTTTTCATTTATCACTGGTACTTTATTTATTCTATTTTATTTATAATTTTACGTATTTTATTTTTGGTACTGTATTTATTTTATTTTGTTTATGCTTTTAGTCTTTAGCTTTTAACTCCAGTGTTTCCTCAGGGGGGTCCTCCACGCTGGGAGCTGTGTCGGGTCTGCTAGTGGGGGTGCTGTCCTTGGGTCCCTTCGGCCCGGCCGGCTGGTGGTTCCTCCCTTCGATGTGGGGGTCCACCTGTCTGTCGGAGTCCGGGGGCCTGGGTGCTGGTCCCCCCGATGGCACGGCCTGCTGCTCCTCCCAGTGTGGACGACCCCAAAGGTGGCGTTCCCTTGATCCTCAGTGCCATGCCATGTCTCCCTATTGTGTGTGAGATTGTGTGTGTGTGTGTGTGTGTGTGTGTGTGTGTGTGTGTGTGTGTGTGTGTGTGTGTGTGTGTGTGTGTGTGTGAGATTGTGTGTGTGTGTGTGTAGTATGGAGGGTGGGAGGGAGGGGCTTTCTTTGTAACTGTTTTTCTTTCTTGTGTTTATTGTTTTTAATTCTGCAAAGCACTTTGTGTTGCATGTCCATGCAGGAAAAGCGCTCTACAAATAAAGTCGATTGATTGATTGATTGATTGGTGACAAAGCTGCCAGTTCATCAAGATACCATCTGCTTTTAAGGGCCAGTGTCCCATGGTCAGGATGATCTCTGGCTTTCATCAAAGACTCAGAGACAAAGGACAAAGAAGCTGACCTAAAATCTACATTGATTGACATGTTACGCTGAGCTCACACAGTAACAATAGGAAGCTTTGTTTTAACATGGTGGTTTTCATGGAACCAAAACTTGTGTAAAGGAGAGTTTAAAGTAAAGAATCAACCAGAGAGTTTTATTGATTGTCAGGATCCTAGTGTATTTCCATTGTTTTCCCTCCCCTTTTGTTTTTGTCTTGTCTTCCTGTCTTGTGGGTGTGTGTGTGTCTGGAGCTGGGTGGAGTTGGAGTCACCACTCACCTGCACACCTGCCAGCCATCAGTAATCAAGCCATCTGCACTCCACTCTGTATGAAAGCCTGCTTAGCCTTGTTACCTGCGTGCTAGTGTGCTTTGGCTCATGATTTTTTGTCTTTTGAACTTTAGTTTTTGGTCATGTGTTAGCTCTCCGGATTTTGATTCTGTTCTCTGCCTCTTAGATTGTTCCTGTCTTGCTGCACTCAGCCTCACCCAGCCTCATACCACCATGTCCACACCCACCTGGATCCTTCTGGACCCCTCAGACTCCGCAGCCCCCACCCCACCCTGCTCCAGCTCCGCCCTTCTCTATTTACAATAAAAGACTTTCTTCATCTACCAGCAGCTTTTCTGACTCTTATGTCTGCACTGTGGGTCCAGGTTTGACACTACTTTATGACATTGATGGGAGGGACGTGTTCATTCTTAAAGTTACATCACTGACGCTTGAAATGTTTGAGTTTGGTACAATGAAACATCTCCGGTCTCTTTTTCTTCACCTGTTGTGAAAACATAGCATTACATGGTTTTTATTACAGGCTTGAGTGTTGTTTTGTCATACCTTGACAGTTTCGACGACTGCATCTGTCGTCATCATCAGAAGCATCTACTAATGGTTTTAGTAGGGCGTCGGTGAAGATTCTCAGTCATCCAGGTCATGGTAATCGTAAGTACTATGTCGTAGGCAACTGGACTTGCTTGCATTTCTTGAAGACAGTTTGCCTCTCATCCAAGAAGCTTCTTCAGTTCTAAATGACTGGTACAGAGTTCCTGGCTTTAAACCCTGTGTGGGTGTGAACCCCTGCAGAGTCGTTAAGGCCACCATGTGAGTCGTTAGGGTCAGGTGGGACCACGGGTGAATGGGTGTGAAGTCGTCTGGGGAGGGATCCCAAGACTGCACTGTAGGTGGGTGATAAGTGGTGTCGTAAGCCACCCCCTCTGTTTAACGATGGTCGTTCCAGCTTGACGTAGATGGCTTCTTTAACTCCTCTCTCAAACCATCTTTCTTCCCTGGCCAAGATGTACATATTGCTGTCCTCAAAGGAGTGTCCCTTCTCCTGTAGATGGAAGTGGACAGCTGAGTCTTGACCCGAGGAGCTGGCTCTCCTGTGCTGTGCCATGTGCTTGTGGAGTGGTTGTTTTGTCTCCCCAATGTATATATCTGTGCATTCCTGGCTGCACTGAACTGCATACACTACATTGCTCTGCTTTTGTCTGGGTGTTTTGTCCTCGGGGTGGACAAGTTTCTGTCTCAGTGTGTGACTGGGTTTAAAGTGCACCGGGATGTGGTGTTTGTTGAAAATCCTCCTGAGTTTGTCAGACACTCCTGCGACATAAGGAATGACAATGTTGTTACGTTTTTGTGTCCCTTCCTCTCTGTCTGCTCTGGGTCTTTCAGAGGTTTTTGCAAAGGCCCAGCTGGGGTCGCCACAGGTTTGAAGTGCTTCCCTGATGTGTTTCTGTTCCTGTACCTTCCCCTCTGTCCTTGTGGGCGTGTGCATTTGGTTCACAAATTAGGTCACACAACATAGATGGACTGGTTCAGTTTGAAACGCTGCCAGTGGCGACATAATACCAGGAGCTGGAAAGTCCCCATAGGATGAGTGGGAGGGAGACTTTCACCCAGGAGTCTGCTGTTTGCTTCCCATATGAATGTAGAGCCAAACCATGATGTTTTTTCATAAACCTAATTACATGCTTTTGTTTACATCCAGGCATTGGTTGTGGCATCTGAGAACACCAGCAACAGACACAGGAAGATACGTGGTGCATAATATATCGACATGAAAGTTCAGTGACAGAGCAGTGATATACGATGTCTTGGGATGAGAATGTGTTGGAGAAACCCAGCTTCACAGCTTCAGCTGGAGATCTAATGCTTTATACGGTCAATTCAATCAATCAGTTTTATTTATAAAGCCCAATATACGACAAAGCCCAGCATATAACATCCCTCTGTCCTTTGGACCCTCAGAGCTGATCAGGAAAAACTCCCCAAAAAAAACCCTTTAATGGGGGAAAAAACGGTAGAAAGCTCAGGAAGACCAACTGAGGAGGGATCCCTCTTCCAGGACGGACAGACGTGCAATAGATGTCGTACAGAACAGATCAACATGATAAATTAACAGTAATCAGTATGACACAATGAGACAGAAAGAGAGAGAGAGAGAGAGAGAGAGAGAGAGAGAGAGAGAGAGAGAGAGAGAGAGAGAGAGATGCAGGACAGACGGTAATGTATATATATATACATATATATATATATATATATATATATTATTCAGACTTAGATATTTGACCATACCCATTGAGTGCACAGTTGCCCACATACAGTTTCACATGGTGTGTGTTTGGGATACAGGTCATAGGAAATTGCAGATTAAATAGTCAACTGAACCCATTAAGAAGAGCAATGTGTTCAGACAGAGTTTAGTTCGATTGCTTTATTGAAAGTACAGTAGTACCATTGCCGATAGTGGGATAGTTAGTGGGCTAAAACTGTACATTAGTAGTTGAGGTAGCACGTTGAAAGGCAGATAGTTAAAGTGTTTATACAGTATGTTATATTGACTTAAAAGTGGGGCGCACTGGTAGTTCACATGGGAAAGGTGCAGCTAGCCCTTGTTGCAGCAGTGGGGGTTCAAATTCGGCCTTTGTTCTTCCATCCTTCCTGCCATGCATCACTGTCCTGTCAAATATAGGCCAAAAGAAATGAGCTCTCTAGCGCCCCCATTTTGTTTGATGGGGTCAATAATGGAGGGGTCCCCTCAGATTATGTGTGGTCATATGCCTACAAAGTTGCGTGGTGATGGGTGAAACCCTTGAGATGTTATACACCTTTATGTGATGAGCCACGCCCTCCGCAATATTCATTGCCTTAAAGAAGCTCAGTTTTAGTAAGTTTTCCAACTTTTGCCAAGAGGGAACTTTAGATATTGGTCCCTAGATTATGTTCACCCAGTTTCATGCAGATCGCTCAAACTTCCTAGGAAGAGATCCATTTGAAGTGTTTTTCAAAACATTCAATATGGTGGAAAATCTATATAAGTGGAAGTTATGGGTTCTTGAGGCAAATGTGTTCCTCATGAGGAGAGGCCTCTCTGTGCAAAGTTTCATGTCTCTACCACATACGGGGCATGAGATATGCCCATTCAAAGTTTGACATTTCAGTTGGTTGTTATAGCTGACCCTGAACCCAGAGACTGTGTCGGGGCTCTGCACCTGAAGAATTATCTGTCAGCTCATGTTCATGTTACCTTGTACATAATAAAAGTCATTACCAACAGTCAGCCTGCCTCTGAGTGCTGCATTTGGGTACTATCACACCCCGTTACAGTTCTTGTCTGTTTGAATTAGATTGTTTTCTGGTGTCGATCTGCTGGTCTGCTTTAGTTGTTGACATTAAGTTGAAATTAATAATAAATTATTCTGCAATTTAAAATATTTTAAAACAGGTGTTGTACCAACACCAACTCATGTCAGTTCCACTAAAGCTGGCACTACTGAGCATCTCCAGCAGGAACATTGTGATTTAACTTGTGATTTATTTAGTTGCAGTTTACAGCTCTGGGTGCACGCTTGCAGATTTCCATCACATTTGCAATCCAACGCTGGTACTTGCTGCTTTCCGTTTGAATGACCTTGGCCTCTTTCCAGTTCATGATGTGATTCTCCCTTTTGCAGTGGTCCGAGATGGCTGATTTCAGATTTTCCTGCTCCGCTTTTTCTTTTTTTGCACTAGTCTGCCCTCCAGATGTTTCCTTTTCACACTCTTTCTTATGTTCATTTCTTCGTATACTGAAGGCTCTTCCTGTCTCCCTGATATATGTTTTGTTGCATGATAGGCATGGGATCTCATAAATGATACTACATTCACTGTTGAGCAGCTGAGAGTTTGGAGGGGAGTCTGAGGGGTCCAGAAGGATCCAGGTGGGTGTGGACATGGTGGTATGAGGCTGGGTGAGGCTGAGTGCAGCAAGACAGGAACAATCTAAGAGGCAGAGAACAGAATCAAAATCCGGAGAGCTAACACATGACCAAAAACTAAAGTTCAAAAGACAAAAAATCATGAGCCAAAGCACACTAGCACGCAGGTAACAAGGCTAAGCAGGCTTTCATACAGAGTGGAGTGCAGATGGCTTGATTACTGATGGCTGGCAGGTGTGCAGGTGAGTGGTGACTCCAACTCCACCCAGCTCCAGACACACACACACCCACAAGACAGGAAGACAAGACAAAAACAAAAGGGGAGGGAAAACAATGGAAATACACTAGGATCCTGACAATCAATAAAACTCTCTGGTTGATTCTTTACTTTAAACTCTCCTTTACACAAGTTTTGGTTCCATGAAAACCACCATGTTAAAACAAAGCTTCCTATTGTTACTGTGTGAGCTCAGCGTAACATGTCAATCAATGTAGATTTTAGGTCAGCTTCTTTGTCCTTTGTCTCTGAGTCTTTGATGACAGCCAGAGATCATCCTGACCATGGGACACTGGCCCTTAAAAGCAGATGGTATCTTGATGAACTGGCAGCTTCGTCACCAGTTGGCACTCAGCACTCTGTTGTTCATGGGCGTGTCTTAGCTGACCTGTGTTCTGACCCAGAGGTCACGTGTCCTCTGTGAAAGATGGAGAATTCAAATCATCATATTTGCAACACCTGAACAAGTAAAGGCCAATGATCCTGAAAATTAACTCATCTAAATAAAGGCGTAATATTCAAATAATTGTTGCCTGCAACCAATTTGCATGATACAAAGGAACTGTGCACTGTTCAGGTATAACAAAGAGCTATTTCAACAGCTACATGACTGAAGTCACGCATTCAGACAAAAGAAGAGCAGCAAACAACAGCAGACAGAGATGGACACAGTTCTTCTGCTCATCATGACAGGCAGGTGTTTTATATGTTTTATGGTCTTTTATTACAGTACACTGATATATTGTTGTGGCTACAGAACTCTTATCAGAACAATATCATGATGCACTTCAGTTATATGATAAGGAACATTACATCCTTCAGTTAATCACAAACATTTAAAATCAACACATCAGGAGATACATGGTTTTCACTGGACGGGGATGAATAACTTCTGTAAAGTAACTAAATCTGTCAGACAAAATGTAGTGCCATGAAAAAACACAATATTTACCTCTGAGATGAAGTGGAGTCAGGGCTGTACTCATCATTTCAACAGATATCTTGTGCGACCCTGCAGAGGGGTCTGAGGGGACATTTTCAGAAACTTACCAGCTAAACTGACCATTTTAGAGCATTTACAACAAAAATCTTTGATCAGTTGTTCTTAATGTTTTGATGACTGAGTGCCATTTCAGGGAGCCAGCATATAAGTGAGGACAGCACAGGAAAAGAGCACACAGAATGACTTCTATGATCTGTAATACCATGATATTTGTAATGACTTCTGGCCCCTAAATATCAACACAAAAACATAATTTCTTTCTCAGCACTTTTGGCATGTAGGAAAATCCTAGTAAAATCAAAGTCTTGTCATCCCCCAAATTCTTGCATGAGGGGTCTAGTGTTTTTTCTGAAACTGGAGAAAAACAAGTTTTCATTGTGGAGACATCCTGAGAAATTTTAATCCACTTGGAAACTGATTACACAAAACATTAAATAAATTAAAGAGACATTTGGATCCCTTTTTAGTCCACTACTTGTTGATCTTTTTCTTTTTTTATTAGCCTAAGCTGCCAGGACCCTATTGTTCTGCTGCATGTTCTTCTTCTTCTTCTTCTTCCGAGGAAATCTTACTTCCCATGCACGAAAAATGACCAAACTTTGCACAAAGGTCCAGTCCCATGCCAGATTGCCTCAGCTGCAAAAACAGGCCAATAGTCCTGATGGTGGCGCTACAGCAAGCCTCTAAAGTTCAAAATTTTGAAAATTCACAACAAATCAACCATATGTGCTACAGATTTGCAACTTTCAACAAAATGTAGCCCCAATACTGACAAAACTTTTGTACACTGAAACCTGTTGCAAATTATGAAGTCCATCACTCTGTTGTTTTTTTTTCAAAAACTGTAAAACTTATTAAACCTATCTTCACCCACATTTTTTGCTCAATTGACACCAAACTTGCTACAGAGCATCTTTAGACTGTCCTACACGAACGATCCACACAGATTTTTGATTTATCTAACAGTGAGTCTACAGTGCATCAAAATGTTTAACCGTAAACGGTACTGTAAACATATACTTACAAATTCTTGCTAAATACATTTTCAATGTTCATTAAAAAAAATGACAACATTTTGGAGTCATGGTAGATGATGTTTGGAAAGTACCAGAATTTTATCTCAAAAACTGAATTTTTTAGAGCATTTTGAATTTCGCTCTCATTCGAACAATTGGAGTCAATGCAAAAATGGCATTTTAAGCATCAGTTTTTCACTTATGGAGCCAATAAATCATTGTTAAAAACAAATGACCAACATCTCCCTGCTGTCCAGATGCAATTTGTGTATTTTCGGATTTTTGTCTTAATAACTGAATTTTTGACAGCCGTTTGAAATCTGCCTTTACACACCAACAGATGCTGTCTTGCACACAAGTGACTGGCTTGGTGAACTTGTGAAGCTACATGTGAAGTTTCTGTTTGCCAGTTAGCTCAGTGAGATAGAGGATGGTTCTTGGTGTTGAAGATTGTGAGTTTAAGCCTCAGCTTGTGCAACATTTCCATACTCCTCCTACTTCCTGTCTGGAAACTGCATCGGTGTCAGGTGTGCTTCTGTTGTGTTGCTGAACCTAAGGAAACAATCTGCCAGGAATCTGCTCAATCCTCAGTATTTCAAACATCAAAGTCTCACCAGTGATTGTTTAGTGTTTTTTTTACAACACACAAAAGTGAAATTTGTGACTGAGGGGAATTGTACCGCAGCCTGCTGCCTCCACCTGCTGTGGCCTACAGCCTGCTGCCTCCACCTGCTGTGGCCTACAGCCTGCTGCCTCCACCTGCTGTGGCCTACAGCCTGCTGCCTCCACTTGCTGTGGCCTACAGCCTGCTGCCTCCACCTGCTGTGTCCTACAGCCTGCTGCCTCCACTTGCTGTGGCCTACAGCCTGCTGCCTCCACCTGCTGTGGCCTACAGCCTGCTGCCTCCACCTGCTGTGGCCTACAGCCTGCTGCCTCCACTTGCTGTGGCCTACAGCCTGCTGCCTCCACCTGCTGTGGCCTACAGCCTGCTGCCTCCACTTGCTGTGGCCTACAGCCTGCGGCCTCCACTTGCTGTGGCCTACAGCCTGCTGCCTCCACCTGCTGTGGCCTACAGCCTGCGGCCTCCACCTGCTGTGGCCTACAGCCTGCTGCCTCCACCTGCTGTGGCCTACAGCCTGCTGCCTCCACTTGCTGTGGCCTACAGCCTGCTGCCTCCACCTGCTGTGGCCTATAGCCTGCGGCCTCCACTTGCTGTGGCCTACAGCCTGCTGCCTCCACCTGCTGTGGCCTACAGCCTGCTGCCTCCACCTGCTGTGGCCTACAGCCTGCTGCCTCCACCTGCTGTGGCCTACAGCCTGCTGCCTCCACCTGCTGTGGCCTACAGCCTGCTGCCTCCATTTGCTGTGGCCTACAGCCTGCTGCCTCCACCTGCTGTGTCCTACAGCCTGCTGCCTCCACCTGCTGTGGCCTACAGCCTGCTGCCTCCACCTGCTGTGTCCTACAGCCTGCTGCCTCCACCTGCTGTGTCCTACAGCCTGTGGCCTCCACCTGCTGTGGCCTACAGCCTGCTGCCTCCACTTGCTGTGGCCTATAGCCTGCTGCCTCCACCTGCTGTGTCCTATAGCCTGCTGCCTCCACCTGCTGTGGCCTACAGCCTGCTGCCTCCACCTGCTGTGGCCTATAGCCTGCGGCCTCCACTTGCTGTGGCCTACAGCCTGCTGCCTCCACCTGCTGTGGCCTACAGCCTGCTGCCTCCACTTGCTGTGGCCTACAGCCTGCTGCCTCCACCTGCTGTGGCCTACAGCCTGCGGCCTCCACTTGCTGTGGCCTACAGCCTGCTGCCTCCACCTGCTGTGGCCTACAGCCTGCTGCCTCCACCTGCTGTGGCCTACAGCCTGCTGCCTCCACTTGCTGTGGCCTACAGCCTGCTGCCTCCACTTGCTGTGGCCTACAGCCTGCTGCCTCCACCTGCTGTGGCCTACAGCCTGCTGCCTCCACCTGCTGTGGCCTACAGCCTGCGGCCTCCACTTGCTGTGGCCTACAGCCTGCTGCCTCCACCTGCTGTGGCCTACAGCCTGCTGCCTCCACCTGCTGTGTCCTACAGCCTGCGGCCTCCACTTGCTGTGGCCTACAGCCTGCGGCCTCCACTTGCTGTCCTACAGCCTGCTGCCTCCACTTGCTGTGGCCTACAGCCTGCTGCGTCCACTTGCTGTGGCCTACAGCCTGCTGCCTCCACCTGCTGTGGCCTACAGCCTGCTGCCTCCACCTGCTGTGGCCTACAGCCTGCTGCCTCAATTTGCTGTGGCCTACAGCCTGCTGCCTCCACTTGCTGTGGCCTATAGCCTGCTGCCTCCACCTGCTGTGTCCTACAGCCTGCTGCCTCCACCTGCTGTGGCCTACAGCCTGCGGCCTCCACTTGCTGTGGCCTACAGCCTGCTGCCTCCACCTGCTGTGTCCTACAGCCTGCTGCCTCCACTTGCTGTGGCCTATAGCCTGCTGCCTCCACCTGCTGTGTCCTACAGCCTGCTGCCTCCACCTGCTGTGGCCTACAGCCTGCTGCCTCCACTTGCTGTGGCCTACAGCCTGCTGCCTCCACCTGCTGTGGCCTACAGCCTGCTGCCTCCACTTGCTGTGGCCTACAGCCTGCGGCCTCCACTTGCTGTGGCCTACAGCCTGCTGCCTCCACCTGCTGTGGCCTACAGCCTGCTGCCTCCACCTGCTGTGGCCTACAGCCTGCTGCCTCCACTTGCTGTGGCCTACAGCCTGCTGCCTCCACCTGCTGTGGCCTATAGCCTGCGGCCTCCACTTGCTGTGGCCTACAGCCTGCTGCCTCCACCTGCTGTGGCCTACAGCCTGCTGCCTCCACCTGCTGTGGCCTACAGCCTGCTGCCTCCACCTGCTGTGGCCTACAGCCTGCTGCCTCCACCTGCTGTGGCCTACAGCCTGCTGCCTCCACCTGCTGTGGCCTACAGCCTGCTGCCTCCATTTGCTGTGGCCTACAGCCTGCTGCCTCCACCTGCTGTGTCCTACAGCCTGCTGCCTCCACCTGCTGTGGCCTACAGCCTGCTGCCTCCACCTGCTGTGGCCTACAGCCTGCTGCCTCCACCTGCTGTGTCCTACAGCCTGCTGCCTCCACCTGCTGTGTCCTACAGCCTGTGGCCTCCACCTGCTGTGGCCTACAGCCTGCTGCCTCCACTTGCTGTGGCCTATAGCCTGCTGCCTCCACCTGCTGTGTCCTATAGCCTGCTGCCTCCACCTGCTGTGGCCTACAGCCTGCTGCCTCCACCTGCTGTGGCCTATAGCCTGCGGCCTCCACTTGCTGTGGCCTACAGCCTGCTGCCTCCACCTGCTGTGGCCTACAGCCTGCTGCCTCCACTTGCTGTGGCCTACAGCCTGCTGCCTCCACCTGCTGTGGCCTACAGCCTGCGGCCTCCACTTGCTGTGGCCTACAGCCTGCGGCCTCCACTTGCTGTGGCCTACAGCCTGCTGCCTCCACCTGCTGTGGCCTACAGCCTGCTGCCTCCACCTGCTGTGGCCTACAGCCTGCTGCCTCCACTTGCTGTGGCCTACAGCCTGCTGCCTCCACTTGCTGTGGCCTACAGCCTGCTGCCTCCACCTGCTGTGGCCTACAGCCTGCTGCCTCCACCTGCTGTGGCCTACAGCCTGCGGCCTCCACTTGCTGTGGCCTACAGCCTGCTGCCTCCACCTGCTGTGGCCTACAGCCTGCTGCCTCCACCTGCTGTGTCCTACAGCCTGCGGCCTCCACTTGCTGTGGCCTACAGCCTGCGGCCTCCACTTGCTGTCCTACAGCCTGCTGCCTCCACTTGCTGTGGCCTACAGCCTGCTGCGTCCACTTGCTGTGGCCTACAGCCTGCTGCCTCCACCTGCTGTGGCCTACAGCCTGCTGCCTCCACCTGCTGTGGCCTACAGCCTGCTGCCTCAATTTGCTGTGGCCTACAGCCTGCTGCCTCCACTTGCTGTGGCCTATAGCCTGCTGCCTCCACCTGCTGTGTCCTACAGCCTGCTGCCTCCACCTGCTGTGGCCTACAGCCTGCGGCCTCCACTTGCTGTGGCCTACAGCCTGCGGCCTCCACTTGCTGTGGCCTACAGCCTGCTGCGTCCACTTGCTGTGGCCTACAGCCTGCTGCCTCCACCTGCTGTGGCCTACTGCCTGGGCCTCACCTGCCATTGCTCCGAAAGGAGAGCGTGATCTGCTGAAACAACAGAGAGAGGCATACGAGCAGCTACTACAGGAACAAGAAAACAACTTTAAGAGCTTTGTGCAAATCCTGGTTGACTCCACTAACAAGAGAATGGATGAGATGATTAAAGAGGTCCAAGACCTGAAAACCAGTCTGCAGTTCTCCCAAAAGGAAGTGGATGAACTAAAAGAAATGGGAAAAGAGCTGACTAATAAGAACAAAGAAGCACGCACAGACATCAGTACAGTGTGAATCAGTCCTAACAATGAATGGCAAAGCGGACTACCTCGAGGGTCAGTCCAAACGGAACAATATCATCATTGATGGCATTCCCGAGTCCTCACGGGAGACCTGGGAGGAATCAGAGGTCAAGGTCTGGGAGGTGCTTGCTGTGAAGCTCCAGATGGATGAGAAGAGGACTGAGCTGGAGCGGGCCCACAGGACGGGAATCAACTCAGGGGACAGACCCAGGCAGATCGTGGTGAAATAAATCCGGTTCAAGGACAAAATGGCAGTGCTGGGAAGACGCCATAAACTGAAAGGGACCAACATCTTCCTCAACGAGGACTACACTGAAGCAGTGCGCCAAAAGAGGAAAGAACTCATCTCTGCCATGAAGGCAGAGAGGAGCAAAGGGAACATTGCTTTCATTAGATATGACAAACTTATTGTCCACCCCCCCAAAAGCCTGACAGAATGGAGCAACAAGCCAATATGGGTTCGTAATTTGATGTAACTTGGTGGACACACACACATGCATTGATCACTGTATTATGTCTGTATCTGAAAACCTTCCAGTAACACTTTACAATAAGGAACACAAA
Organism: Epinephelus awoara; assembly: GCA_035609425.1. Classification (NCBI taxonomy): domain Eukaryota; kingdom Metazoa; phylum Chordata; class Actinopteri; order Perciformes; family Serranidae; genus Epinephelus; species Epinephelus awoara. The sequence continues at coordinate 2,621,851 of CM069301.1, forward strand.
ATTAGAATAGTTACTGAGGAACTAATGAGGAACTAATGAGTAGTTACTAAGGAACTAATGAGGAACTAATGAGTAGTTACTGAGGAACAACGGTACACAAAATTAGAGCAGTTACTGATGAACTAATGAGAAACTAATGAGTGACTAATGAGGAAAGATTGAGTAACTAATGAGGAACAAATGAGTAACTAATGAGGAACAAAAGAGTAGTTACTGAGGAACTAAGCTACACAAAATAAGAGTAGTTACTGAGGAACGAATGAGGAACTAATGATGAAAAAACTATTAGTTAATGGTCAGCTCTTCAGTAACTCCTGATCAAATTTCATAGAGGGGTTAATCACGACTTGATAATTCGTCAACTATTTACTTCATCAGTGCAGAATCATTACTGTGTAGCCCGTCCATTAATTAACCTTTTATGTCCTAAAGTAAAGTGACACATAATGAATAGTCTATCACGGACTAATGATGAACTAACTATTAGTTAATGGTCAGTTCCTCAGTAACTACTCTTCTGAAATTTGATCATGAGTTACTGAAGAACTGACCATTAACTAGTAGTTAGTTCATCATTAGTCCCTCATTAGTTCCTCAGTAACTACTGAAATTTGATTGGGAGTTACTGAATCACTGACCATTAACTAATAGTTAGTTCCTCATTCATACCAAATTTGTTTCATAGTAACTACTTTAAAGTTTTTGCACCTCAAACAACTGTACTGTGAACAACATTGTGATCAGTATACAGTACTTTAAACGCAGCCCCCATGATAAATTCTTTAAGCTTAGCCTACCTAAAATGTGACACACTATAATATTTATTTCTAAGGCATCATCGTACAGAATAACATGGATGGTCATATTAATGTGTATGTGGTCTGAAAATAATGAATAAAACTCTTCTCAAGAATCCTGCTGTCTGTGATTTTATTTGTTAAGGAACTAATTGTAAAGATGATGATGAAGTAATGAAATACTACTCATTATGTGTCACTTTACTTTAGGACATAAAAGGTTAACTAATGGACGGGTTACACAGTAATGATTCTGCACAGATGAAGTAAATAGTTGACTAATTATCAAGTCGTGATTAACCCCTCTATGAAATTTGATCATGAGCTACTGAAGAACTGACCATTAACTAATAGATAGTTCCTCATTAGTTCCTCAGTAACTACTCTAATTTTGTGTACCTTAGTTCCTCAGTAACTACTCATTAGTTCCTCATTCATTCCTTATTCATTCCTCAGTAACTACTCCTCTGAAATTTGATCATGAGTTACTGAGGAACTGACCATTAACTAATAGTTAGTTCCTCATTAGTTCGTCATTAGTTCGTCATTCATTAGTTCCTCAGTAACTACTCTAATTTTGTGTACCTTAGTTCCAGAGACGGATTTTGGCTAACGCACACAACTAGGGCCCCCACCGAGCGAAAAGGCCCCCCAACGTCGCTTACAAGTAACAGAATATCAGTCCCAGCCAGCTGTGAGCGTCACGTCCTGCCGGGAAAAAAATCTCTCCCGGGACACAATTTGTCCCGTTTTTGGGTGAAAATGCAGCAGCAGCAGGCCAAGGAGTCCATCCAGAACGACGCATAGTGTGTCCAAATTCACACCTGTTCTTCTCTATGGTTTTTCTCCGCGACTGTGCGTCATAGCGAGAAACCACACATATCACGTGAAACAGCGGAATCGTAGCTTTTTCACAGCGAAAAAAATGATAAAGTTACACTAAAATGATGTATAACAGAGCTTTCATACAGCTCTGCACACACATTACTCTTGGATGAATTACTCGCGAATGCAGGCTCGCACAGAAATGCCACGCATATCACATGAAAGCTCAGGAGCAGAGCTTTCCAATGATACCACACACAGCATTGTGCTGTCATCCCATCATGCTATGAATACAGATCAATTGTCTACCAAATTAAATCCTGACGAATTTCTTTACAACCCATGATACAGATCTTGTGATCAGTCACTTCATATAGTGAGGAATATCGTATCTTACCACGTCTCAGGCTTGCCTGTGTTTCTCCCTGTCTATCCACATTTGTAGTCCGGCTTTCAAGATGCAAATATCTCCATATTGTCCAGTTGACACTCCATCAAACTTTGTATGACAAGACCAGCCACTTCACCTTTGCGCACCCAGACAGCTGTAGCCTAATTATGCATGCTAACAGGGCCGTAGTCACCACATACGTTGAGGGGGACACGTGCCCCCCCCCCCCAATGACCAATTTTTTTTTTTACTGCAATCAAAGTGGCAAATATTATCTTGGAAGACATCACTGCCCTTGGTTGACTATTTATCTGTTATCTTAGATGTAAATATTGCATGTTTCTTTCAGATAAAACACATTTTTGACTTGTGAATGAGTCAATGGAATTTCTTGCAATAATGAAAAAATATGGCAATCATGTCCGGTCTGGTCTATATGTCTACTTATTGAGCAAATTATTTTAAAGGATAGAGGATTGATGCACTGTCAAGAGTCTTGGTTTACATGCAGTGATGCAGTACTATGAGTAGGATTTGCATTTGCTTAAGAGAAGCTGTTTTCTTTAGTTGATGACTCTTACTTTACTTAACATTAACACCACAACCCTACAAGCCAACAGACACCCCAATATTCCTCTAATTCTACGGTTTCTACCTTAAAACGTCCAAAATTTGGCACTGAACGCCACTCCAAGGGCCCCTGGATAGAGGGCCTGCCTAGGGCCCCCTACAGGCTTCAGCCGGCACTGCTTAGTTCCTCAGTAACTACTCATTAGTTCCTCATTAGTTCCTCATTAGTCCCTCATTAGTTCCTCAGTAACTACTCTAATTTTGTGTACCTTATTGTAAAGTGTTACCCTCCTTCCTAAAAAAGGACTAAAAATAGCCCACATTAATGTATGCAGTCTTAGAAACAAGGTTCAGGACATCAAGAATTTGCTGACATTAAGAGAGAGGCATACGAGCAGCTACTACAGCAACAACAATATTAAATAATATTCATATTTTGACCATATCAGAAACTCATTTAGATGACTCATTTGACGATGGTTCATTGTCAGTAAATGGATATAACATCTATAGAAGGGACAGGGACACCTATGGAGGAGGAGTTGCAATTTACATCCAAAGTCACATTCCTGTTAAACGCAGAGAGGCTCTGATGTCAAGCACTGTGGAGACACTGTGGCTGCAGGTTCACCTGCCTCACTTAAAACCTCTGTTACTGGGATGTTGTTATAGACCTCCAAGTGCTAACAGTGAATATTTAGATATTTTGTGTGAAATGATTGATAAAGTATGTGATGAAAATAGAGAGATTTATTTACTGTGAGACTTGAACATTGATTTCCTATCATCAAGTTGTTCACTGAAAAAGAAACTTATTAGTGTAACAAACGCTTGCAATATGGATCAGGTGATTAATCAGCCAACAAGGGTTTTCACTAATAGCACAGGAGTCACATCATCCGCATGTATCAATCACATTTATACCTAATGTTGGAGAACTATGTTCAAAGGCTGTATCTGTACCTGTTGGATTTAGTGATCATAATGTAGTAGCTTTATCCAGGAAAGCGAAGGTACCTAAGGCTGCACCTAAAATAGTGTTCAAGAGATCATATAAATCATTCTGTGGTGATTCGTATGTGAAAAATATTTGTTGGACTGATGTGTGTAAAGAGAGGGATCCAGACGCTGCACTTGATGTTTTTATGAAATTGTTGTGTCCTGTGGTTGATAAACATGCACCTGTCAGGAAGCTAACTGTCAGGGCTGTTGGAGCACAGTGGATTGATGAGGAGTTAAAGAAATGTATGAACGAGAGAGATGGGGCAAAGGTGGCGGCAATTAGATCTGGCAATCCATTAGAATGGCAGACATACTGTAAAATTAGAAACAAGGTGACCAAAATGAACAGAAAAAAAGAAGAAAATGTATTATGAAAGTAAGATGTATAATATAAAGCATGATAGAAAAAAGCTTTGGGCTACACTGAACAATATCATGGGCAAAAAGAGCAATTCAACACCATCCTTCATTGAATCAGAAGGTGTGTTTATTACTAAACCCTTTGACGTTGCCAATTATTTTAATAATTACTTTATGGACAAAGTGAGTAAATCAAGGCAGGAAATGCCAAAATCCAGCTGTGAGTCATCCTATCAATGTATAAAAGAACAAATAATGAAGGATAAGAACTGTACCTTTAAACTGTGTAAAGTAAGTATAGAAGAGGTGGAAAAATTATTGCTGTCCATCAATAATGAGAAACCACCTGGTATAGATAATTTAGATGGAAAGCTATTGAAGTGTATTGCCAGCGATATTGCTGCTCCTATTTGCCACATCTTCAATTTGAGCCTTGAATGTAATGTCTGCCCCCAAACCTGGAAAGAGGCCAAAGTCATTCCATTACCAAAGAATACAAGAAATGCCTTTACGGGCTCTAACAGCCGACCAGTAAGCCTGTCACCTGTTCTCAGTAAACTCCTGGAAAAAATTGTTTTTGAACAAATACAATATTATTTCTCTGTTAATAGTCTGACAAGTGACTACCAGCACACTTACAGAGTGGGTCACTCAACAGCCACAGCACTAACACAAATAACAGATGATTGGTTGAAAGAAATTGATAAAAAGAACAAAGTGGGAGCAGTATTGTTCGATTTTAGTGCTGCATTTGATGTGGTGGACCACAAGATATTATTAAATAAACTGAGGTATTATGGCTTTACTCAAACAGCGTTGTCATGGATAGAAAGTTATCTATCGAATAGAACTCAAAGAGTATTCTTTAATGGTAGCGTCTCAGAGGCTAGACAGGTTGAAAGTGGAATTCCACAAGGAAGTTCGCTTGGTCCATTGCTGTTCTCTATTTTCACTAATGATTTTCCATCTGCTCTTAAAAAAGCACATATGTCGATGTATTCTGCTGACACAACAATATACATTAATGCACCCACAATTAATGAAATTACAAACACCCTGAATGAAGAATTGCAAATAGTATTAGACTGGGTAATCAACAACAAACTAGTCTTAAATATATCAAAAACTAAAAGCATGATATTGGGTACAAATTATGCATTAACCTCAGCTAAACCTGACACTAAACAATATAGCTGTTGAACAGGTGGAAGAAACAAATCTGTTGGGTGTTATGGTAGATTGTAATTTGTCATGGACAAGACACATAGATGCTGTTGTTGGGAAGATGGGAAGGAATATATCTGTTATTAAAAGATGCTCAGCTTTTCTGACACCACAATTGACCAAGCAAGTCCTTCAAACTCTAGTATTGTCGAACTTAGACTATTGCTCAGTGATTTGGTCAGGTGCGAACAAGAGGGAGAGAGGAAAGCTGCATCTAGTTCAGAACAGAGCAACTCGGCTGGCACTTCGAGGCACACTAAGGTCAAATGTAAATAAAATGCATGTCAAGCTCTCCTGGATGAAAGTCACAGAGAGGCTGACAGCATTACTCCTTGTTTTTTTTTTTAGAAATATTAATGTGTTGAAATGTCCGAATTGTTTATATAAGCCACTGACACGTAGCTCTGACATACATACATACCACACAAGGCATGCCACCAGAGGTTGCTATACATTTCCTAAAGCTAGGACACAATCAATGCAAAGAACAGTTCTGTATCGAGCCATGTTAGGATGGAACTCTCTTCCAGAACAGATCATTAAACAACAAACAAAAGCAAGCTTTAAAAGAAAACTGAAGCAGCATCTAATAGCCCTACGCCTGTAAACACATTCTGTACATGTAGACATACACATATAGAATATTATCACACACATGCACACACACCCATAATTATGTGTATTTATGTTATTTTATTATTTTGATTTAGTTTTCTCTCTTTAATCTCATTTATGTATATATATATATATATATATATACATATTTTTTTTATTGTTGTTAATATTATTTTCTTTGTTGTTGTTTTTTTAATTTACTTAAACAATGGGAATATTAGTATGGATCACACTGTCATTGTAAATGTATACTGTCATGTTTGTTTGTTATGTGTGGACCCCAGGAAGAGTAGCTGATGTCCTGCATCAGCTAATGAGGATCCTAATAAATAAATAAATAAATATCAGAAATCTACCCAAACTTTTCATAAAGGTCCAGTCCCATGCCAGATGTCCTGATGGTGGCGCTACAGCAAGCCTCTAAATTTCAAAACTGAAAATTCATAACAAATCAACCATATGTGCTACAGCTTTGGAACTTTCACTTTGAAATGTGCTTTTCCATGGCATGGATGGCTACTGTCTGGCACCCTGATGCTTGGCTTAGTCAATTTGTGAAGCCACACGTGAACTGTTACTTGCCAATCAGCTCAGTGTGATAGAAGACGGACCTCAGTCTCAGAAGTTGTGAGTCAAGCCTCAGCTAAGGCAGAACGGACATTCTAACGTGAAAGTCCTATGTTCAGGCATCATGCTATGTGGATTAGAGACTACTAAGGTTAATATAATTATGATCCAGGCAGTTTTGCAGAGAGACAAATACTGTTTATCAACACTTTCCCTGTTATCCCTTGTCTCTTTTCCCTCTGTTTTCTGCTTAGCCTAATTTTATTTTATTTGTGCAGTTTTGCTGCTGAAAGGTAATGTTGATTTCCTTTTAAAATGAAGCTGTAATGGTGCATTTACATGCATTTTACAAATAGGCCTATCTCTGCTATGAATCATTTCATTATTGATTAGCATTCCAGTTATTTTCTATATTAAATGTTTGTCTATAAAATTATGTAAAATTCATATTACCTTTCCCCAATTCCAATCTGGCATCCACAAACATCTCACATTGTTTGACTAAACGTCCAAAACCATGATAAAGCAAGATTTGAGGAGGATATCCTCAAATCTGCGAAGGTAACTCCAACACTGATGCCTGAAACAATCAATCCATCATGAAATAGTTGTGGATTAATTAAGTGTTTGACTTATTGATTTATTGACTAATCACTGCAGCTGTAGAATTCCTATAATGAGCTAGAAGAAGTTTTAAACATATATACCGCAGAGTTGTCTCTTGCTAATTAGCTCAGTGAGACAGAGCATATTCTCTTATGCTTAGAATGCCACCTTTTTTTCATCTTCCTACGCTCTGCTTGTTGCTCAGAATTGCCTAATTTTGCCTAAAATTGCCCGACCCTGACCATTGCTGCACAGCAGCTGTAATTTCAGTTTGTTTTTGTCATGCGCATGTTAATTATTTATTTTGTGTCCTCGCTGAGTTCTTAGTACTGTCAGGTGCCATTTAACATTTGAGGCAGTGTGATTTGTTCTCTGTTTGTGGAATCTGAAGGTAAAACCTGGACGGAGGAGTGATTGAGCCAGAGAAAATAGAAAATGACGTGTACAGATTGTGTACTTTGTGTTTTTTGAGAATAAATGTAATACACTAAAAAAGTTTGAAGTGACAGAAAACTGTAATACTCAGGTAAAGTACATGTACCTCGACCTCTTAAATACCTGATGTTAACATTTTTTTAAAAGTATATAACAGTTTTAAAAAATTGTGATCATTCTGATCTCCTGACTTTTGTCCAATATTTTGATTCATGATCGGACACCATCAGAACATCCCATCAGCCTCAGCTGTACTTTGTGCTAAATATTAGCATGTTAGCATGGCCACTGAAAGAGTGTTAGCATGTCGATGTGAGCATTCAGCCCAAGAACAAATTCATCCATCCATCCATCCATTTTCATCCGCTTATCCTGGGCCAGGTCGCGGGGGCAGCAGGCCAAGCAAAGCACCCCAGACGTCCCTCTCACCGGCAACACTTTCCAGCTCCTCCTGTAGGACCCCAAGGTGTTCCCAGGCCAGCCAAGATATGTAATCGTCCAGCGTGTTCTGGGTCTGCCCCGGGGCCTCCTACCAGTGGGACGTGCTCAGGGCAGGCACCCAGGAGGATCCTGATCAGATGCCCGAGCCACCTCAACTGACCCCTTTTGACACGAAGGAGCAGCAGCTCTACTCCGAGCTCCCTCCGGATGTCCGAGCTCCTCCCCCTATCTCTAAGGCTGAGCCCAGTCACCCCACGGAGGAAACGCATTTCCACCACTTGTTTCCACGACCTCATTCTTTTGATCACTACCCGGAGCTCATGACCATAGGTGAGGGTTGGGACGTAGATGGACCAGTAAACTGAAAGCTTTGCTTTCTGGCTCAGCTCCCTCTTCACTACAAAGGACCGGCACAGCGCCCGCATCACTGCAGAAGCCGCACCGACCCGCCGATCCATCTCACACTTCATTCTACCCTCACTCATGAACAAGACCCAGAGATACTTGAACTCCTTCACTTGAGGCAGTAACTCTCCCCCAACCCAGAGAGGGCAAACCACCAGTTTCCTACAGAGGACCATGGCCTCAGACTTGTTGGTGTTGTCTCTCATCCCAACTGCTTCACACTCGGCTGCAAAACGCTCCAGGTCATGCTGGAGGTCACGGTGTGATGGAGCCAACAGAACCACATCATCTGCAAAAAGCAGAGATTCAATTCTGAGGTCCCCAAACAGGACCCTTCCTCCCCCCAGCTGCGCCTCACAATCCTGTCCATGAAGGTCACAAACAGGATTGGTGACAAGGGACAACCTTGGTGGAGGCCAACACCCACCAAGAACGTGTTCGACTTTACACCAGGTATGTGGACACAGCACTCACTTTGGTCACACAGGGACTGGATGGCTCATAGCAGCGAGCCTGGCACCCCATACTGCCATAGTATCCCAACAAGACCCCCCGAGGGACGCGGTCGTAAGCCGTCTCCGGGTCCAAAAAAACACATGTAGACTGGATAGGCAAACTCCCACGCCACCTCCAGCAGCCAGAATCCACATTGCTCCTCCTGAATCTGAGGTTTGACAATCAGTCGGAGCCTCTTTTCCAGCACCGTGGAGTGAACTTTACCCGGGAGGCTGAGAAGTGTGATACCTCGATAATTGGAGCACACCCTCAGGTCCCCTTTTTTGAAGATGGGGACCACCATCCTGGTCTGCTGCTCTGCAGGCACCGTACCCAACCTCCATGTGACACTGATGGCAAATCTCATCCACACCTTGCCACTGGGGAGCTTTTTAACTACCTCAGCAACCTCTGCCAGAGATATGGGCGAGAGTTCCCCTGAGTCTTCAGGCTCTGTCTCATTCACAGTGGACATGATGGAAATTCATCTTAATTATTTCATTATTAAGTTCTATCTCATCTTCTGTGACTGCTTTGAAACCAGATCATTCACTACAGATTGTTGTCAGGATTTATCTGTTGCTGTGGTCCAACAAAATGATATCAAACATGTTTCTGACAAAAGTAAACATTCACAATATTTGTCCATAAATCTATAAATAGTTCAATTCAAATTGCTGCATATGCTAATATTCAATGAATAACTGCCTGTGACTAATTAGCATGAAGTGAAATGATACTGAGGGACCGTAGACTGTTCATGGGAAACAATGAGCTGTTTCAACAGCCACAAGTCTGAAGACAGGCATTAAACAAAGAGCAGCAAACAAAGATGGTTATAGTTCTTCTGCTCATCAACTGTTTTATATGTTTAGACATAAGTTTAGAGGAGAAATGTCTCTTTGATAACAAGTCAGACTCATCTGACATCTGGTTTAAAACAGAATGATGTATTATATACATTTCTCATATGTTAAAAAGTAAAAAGTACAGTACTGCAGTGTGAAATGGAGCAGAAGTAGCTTATAAAGTGTGTTAAAAAAAATATGCATGTGTGTCACTACAGGGCTGTATGCTGTCTCATCACATGCTGAACGTCAGTACCATTTTGTTTATGAATCGAAGACCTGGACTGAAGCACAAAGTTACTGCAGAGGGAAATACACAGACCTGGCTACTGTCGACAACATGGAGGACATGAACACCCTGATCAACATGGAAGATACAAGCAGAGTATGTTACAGCTATCTGAGTTCACTTTTCTCTGTCTTTCATCTAAAAGTTATTTTGATAAGTGTGTCAGTGACAGGTGGTTTGAAAGTATTAAAATCTGATCCTACACAGTAACTATAGTAAATATCTCCTGTAAAATGTAGTAGAGTAGAAGTATAAAGTGTTTTTAGTCTAAACTTCCCTCAAGGTGTTTGAGCAGACAGTGTTTCCCTGTTGAGCTGCAGTGGAGGGATGGTAACAAAAGGAGGAAGACTCTAACTTTGGAAGATCTCCACAGACAGATGAAGCCTCAGATTAACTTCACATCAACCTTTGAATATATTTTACACAGAACGAGGACTGAAGACTTTGTTCCCCAGCTGTAGAAGCTCAAAATAATGATAATAATAATAATAATAATAATAATGATAATGATAATGATAATGATAATAATAATGATAATAATATTCAGCATATAATGTCAGAAAACCTGAGTGCTTAATTAGTAATTAAGAGTTTCATGCCAAATGTAATAATGTAGGAAAATGATTATGTATAAACTAAGTAGAAAAATGTTGAATAATGTAATTAATTCAGTGTATGATGTGATCATTTAAAGAAAAGAGTACTCTCCTTGTTTCTTAGAGCAAAGAAACTCTTCTAATCTTACATGACACCAGTGTTATTACAAAACTGTTATCGCGTACATTGAAATGATTTCATTATGAGTTGCAACAGCATCACTTACACTGAAAGTCCAATATGAGGGGATCTCTTAATGTCCAGTATGAACAGCAGGAATGATTACAGGAGGCAAAACTTGTTTCACTGTTCATATGAGCTCCTGAATGTTGTTTTAAGACAGACTTCAATTTTGTGAACCTGTCCTTTAAGAGTTTTACACATTGAATCTCTCAGCTGTAAAATCCTGTAATAAAGTGGTCGAGGATCAGACTGACAGGCAGCATCAAGACTGTTAATGGGAAGTTGATGTAAAAATGTTGCCTTGAACAAAAGCTAGAGCGAGGTCTAATTCTTTATCTCACTGTCAAATATTAGTATGGTTATGCCTGGATTGGACTGTACAGAGACAGCTGGAAGTGGTCACTGTCAGACACAAGTTTCTACAAAGACGGGGAGACAGAGTTCAGACGATGGAAGGCTGGAGAACCAGACAACTTTGAGGGGAATGAACACTGCACAGCGATGGATGAGGATGGACTATGGAACGACGTCCTGTGTAGTAACAGCCTTAAGTTCGTCTGCTCATATGTCAGAGGTGAGAATATGAACTAGTGAAGTTTTCCTTCTCTGCTTCTCTTTGCCTCTTTGTTTTCATTATTTGGGCCTCTGTAGTATCAGTCAATCCATCAAACCAACTTTATTTGTAGCACCTTTCATACAGGTGAGAGCAGCTCAAAGTGCTTTAAAGGTGACTGATGTAGGTCAAAGGTGGTGAAAGGTGAAAGGTACTTTGTTATTATTACATATTCATTAGTTTATGAATATTATATAATGGTTTGAAAAGTAGCACACAGAGGCATGGATGGGAGGCTGTATGTTACGGTGCCTCTACACAGCGCCTCACTGTGCTTTATTTTCAGGGTCAAATGTGACATTTATCCTCATCACCAAATCCATGACATGGACTGAGGCCCAGAGCCACTGCAGAGTAAACTACACAGACCTGACCAGTGTGAGAAACATGACCGAGAACCAGAAGGTACAGGCGCTGATACCTGAAGGAGAACGTGTCTGGATCGGCCTCTTCAGAGACTCCTGGAAGTGGTCAGATGGAAGTAACTCCTCATTTAGGTACTGGTTACCGGGGCAACCTAATAAAGCTGGAAGGAATGAGGATTGTGTGTATGCATACTTTCAGTACTCCGGACAATGGGATGACTACTCCTGTGACTACAGGCAACCGTTCATTTGCTACGGCACACGTGAGTTCTGACCCGTTATTCAAAGTGTATTTGGATTTATACAGCAACATATAATAGCAGCATATAATAAACATATCTAAATAATCCACAGCATCCACAGTCTTTAAGTGCTCCTGTTCAGTAGTCTGACCGCCTGGGGGTCAAAAGTATCTCTGAGGCGGGAGGTTGGAGCTCTGATGCTCTGCAGATGCTTCCCTGAGTGAAGATAAGAGAAAAGGCTGTGTGCTGGGTGACTAGTGTCCTTTAAAATACAAAGTGCTTTCTTCCTCCAGCAGGTGGTGTACATGTCCTGTATCTGATGTGATGGTGATCCTATGATTATTGACGCTATTTTCACCATCCTCATCAGGTGTTTATGATCCTGTGCTGTTATGCTGCCAAACCATACCAGTATGCATCCAGTCAAGGTGCTTCCTATTTTGGACTGGTAGAAGTAGATGAGGGCTTTTGTTGACATGCTGTGTTTCCTCACACACCTCAGAAAGTCAAGTCTCTGTTTTGATGAGGACAACTGGTGTTCAGAGACCAGAGGGGTATTCCAGGTAGGAGGTTCAACAAACTCCGAGTCTAATCCTGAACTCTGACTTGACTTACCCTGAGCTGGGAAACTCTGAGTATCTGGTTCCAACTTATTTTACACCTGTGGAACTGGAGGTGCTCATGAATGCCTACAGCGAATATGAGCATATATTTCATGAAAAAAATGAACAGCGCTAAAGCTGCCAAGGGAAGAGAGGCGGCATATGAAATTTAGCAAGCAGAATCATCTTTGACGGGATGTTGGTGGTTTAGTGGATAGAGCAGGCGTCCCATATAAATGGCTTTCGCTGCAGCGGCCCGGGTTCGACTCCGGCCTGTGGCACCTTGCTGCATGTCACTCCCTCTGTCTCTCTCCCCCTTTCACGCTCAACTGTCCTGTCAGTTTAAGGCAAAATGTCCCCCAAATACATATTAAAAAAGAATCCTTGCTAATTTCAGCAGCTATTTTAAGCACATATAGAAGGTTGATGACTTATTTTAAATTTGAATCCTTTCAAAACTATCATACCCAAGAAAGATACCCTGAAATTCGATAACAAATAGGGACAACTGTAAAACTAATGTATGACTATATAATTGGAGTGCAACCTCTTTTATTTTAGTAATGCATAATGACAACTAGATAATAATTGATGTTATGTTGAACACATCACTGGTGCAAGTAGTAGTCTGTCTGCTGCAGCTATGTTTTGCTTGTACTGTACAGTAAGAGGTAAATCTACTCTACATCTGTCCAGATGCACTGAGAAAATATTTGAACAAGAAGCCCCGAGAAGCTGCTGCAGAGGGGCCTTCTCTGACGTCTCCTCCACTCGCTGAAGAATATAAGCTCAGCCAATTATTGGTGGTCTCTGATACACTGCTATGTTGTCATTTTTATCATTATTAATATTATTATCATTATGTCATTATTATTACTGTTGAATGTTCCAGTTTAACCTTGTTACTAATTACAGTAAATGTAGGTCAAATAAAATAAAGTCTATTTGTACAGTGCTTCACTTTATATGAAGTAGAATGACACAACAGACTTAAAGCAGTGGTGTAACAGTATGGATGTACTGTATGTTTGAATACAGCTACAAGCAGCAGCACGGCTGGATTCAGCACACCACCTCACTACCTCACGACTTCCAGTGAGACACAGCCTGAATCAGGTGAGTTCTGTAACTGTATGTTACTGCTGCAGTCATGTTTCTAATGTAAATATGGCCAAATCCAGAAACATTTTTGGTATCATTCTATCAAATATTCACAAATACTCTTATCACAATATTCACATCACTTACACATGCAGCTCATCCTGGCCTCTACATCTGGAGTGTTTTTGTCCATTTGTCCACACATGGAGAATATGAAAGTCTATCTTTACAATGTCAATAGGGCAGAATTGCAGGCAAAATTTCTACCACATTTTGCCTGTTAGTGTTTAAACTGATGAAATTCTGAAATGTTTCCACAGCTACAACAAAACAAGTGTTCAGACTGAAGTTTCAGACACAGGACTCTCTGGATCTGAATGACCCTGCTGTGATGGAGGACACCTTGAAGAAGGTAAATCATGTTTTCTAATTTTATTCAAAACCAATCAATTGACTCTAAAAGCAAATAAAAAAAACAACTTTATTGATCCCCAGAGAGGAAATCCACATTGCAGCAGTACAAGAAACAGACTGAGGAGGAAACAGATAAAGAGCTATTTAAAATCATAAATACAGTAAAATAAGAACATTTAATAAATGACATTCAGAAGCTATATACATGATATACATTACAATACTTTGGTCACATACAGGACATGACTTGAGCATTGTGCCAATCCATATGTGCAGAAGTAAAGAGTGTGTTAGTGCCACTCTGCAGGCCTTATTGATGTGTGACTAATGAAGAATCAACAGTCAGCAGAAACTTCACTATCTGCCACCAAATGCAGCAGGAAACTGTACAAATACAATCCAGCAATCTGAGAAAAGACAGAGAGTTTACAAGAGAAGAAAAATCTACAACAGACCAACAGGTCGGCACCACCTCAGGAAAAACAAGTATATATGAAGCAGAGTGCTCCTAAAATAGAGCTTCCAGATGAGTCCAATATAAATAAGAATGCAGAATGTAATCTGTGTATGTGAGTGATGATAATGATGAGGAGTTTTGTGTCTCAGCTCAAACAGCAGCTGAAGGACCAGGGGATGGATGACAACATCAAACTGAGCTGGAGGAAGCAGCCAGATGGAAAAGTCTTCCACAAGGAAGAGAAGAAGAAGGAGACCAAAAAGGATGAGCTTTAAGGCTGAATTGTTGTGTTTGGTTTCATCAGAGAAAAGTGGATTTCTTTCCTTAAAGTCTTCATGTAATGGGTCAGAATAGATCTGCAACAATTAGCTGATTAATCCATCAGTCACAACTATTTCTACAATCAGTTTATCCTTTTAGTCATTTTGTGAGCTGGTTCCAGCTTCTCAAATATAAGACTTGATGATTTTCTTTGTCATAAATTATCACAAATTCAATATCTTAAACTGTTGGTCAGTTATAACAAGACATTAGCCTTTATGTGTTTGGGCTGTTGGAATTATTTCAACCTTTTTTGTGACATTTTTCACTTAAAATACTGTGAGATAAAAATAAGTTAAGATACTTTATAATAAGATTTGACTCAAGGAAACAAAAACAAACACCTTTAAAAAAGATGAGCTCTGATGTTTTGTGATATCTTTAAAACCTTTTCTTTTCTCTTTAGGATGGCACAGTGGTGCAGTGGTTAGCATTGTCGCCTCACAGCAAGAGGGTTCCTGGTTTGAACCCTGGGGTGGGGGAGCCCTCTGTGCATGTTCTCCCTGTGTCAGCGTGGGTTTCCTCCAGGTGCTCCAGCTTCCTCCCACAGTGCAAAGACATGCAGGTTAATTGGTGACTCTAAATTGTCCGTAGGTGTGAATGTGAGTGTGAATGGTTGTCTGTCTCTATGTGTCAGCCCTGTGATAGTCTGGTGACCTGTCCAGGGTGAACCCTGCCTCAGCTGGGATAGGCTCCAGCCCCCCGCGACCCCCAACAGGATAAGTGGTTACAGAAAATGAATGAATGAATTTCTTTCTTTATTTAAGCGTAAAATTGTGTCTAAACTATTTGTTGTCTCCCTGTAATGTGTCAGAATATCTTGAAATGAGTTGTATGGAAATTAATTACATGTATTTTTCTCATGCTGTCACCTTATTACAAACTTTAAGGAGTTTCCCTAAAATTCTTTATGTGACTTTTTATGTTACTGTTACATCTTCCAAGCACAAATGCCAAATATTTGCTGGTTGCGGCTTCTCAAATATGATTATTTGATGCTTTTCTTTGTCATATATTATTATAAGTGTAATGTTGTTGCTGTTGGTCGATTGAAACAAGACATTAGGATTTATCTGTTTGGGCTGTTGGAAACTTTGACAGACATATTTCTCTATTTTCTGGCATTTCATACATATAATAGTTTTAGATAAGGTAATATACGATACGATTTTGTAAACATTAAGATACTATAAGATGAGATAAAATAGGATTCAACTGAAGGCAACTCCAATAAAAAAAAAAAAACCTTAAAAAAGAGCCTTTAATGTTTTGTTAAATCTTTAAAATGTATTTTTATGAGGAAAAATGTCTTCATTTGAGAATAATGTTGCATCCAAAAAATGTGTTGTTGTCTCCCTGTAATGTGTCAAACATATACAAACAAGTTATAGAGAAAATAATGATATGTGTTATTCTCATGCTGTCACCTTATCATGGATGCAACCTTTAAGCATTTCCCCAAAAGTTACCAAAGTTACTTTTAATGTTACTGTAACGTCTTCTTTGTTGGTTTCAGCTTCTCAGATATAAAGATGTGATGTTTTTCTTTGTCATATATAAACTTAATATCTTAAGCTGTTGGTTGATTAAAATAAGACATTAGAATTTATCTGCTTGTGTTGTGGTAAATTAACCTGTTCAGATTCCCTGTCTATTCCAATGGATGTCACTTTCTAGGATGTCTCGATCTATGATTACTGTCATGTGACTCCACCCAAGTTCACAGACTAATTTGATTGGATGTCTACAAACCAATCAAAGTGTGTCTCATCATCTAAAGTGGACTGCAGCAGAGCCACGCCCCTTTCTAACAAGCATGGCCAACTGTGAAGCAAGGAGGAAGTGTGAGGGACGCTTCAGTCTATTAATCATATTGTTAAAGTTCATAATTTGTGTTAAACTGTGTTTATAGTAAACATGAGACATTATATTAATATACATGTCAAAAATCATATTAAAGATTTTCAGCTTTTACTCAAGATTTCTTAATTTAAATATCCGTCCATTGGAATAGAGGGTGGATCTGAACGTCTCTAATGATACAGTCAGTGTATGATGCATCCTATTGATTATGTACACACTTTTCATCTCAGGATGTTTCATTTATTTTAATTTCACAGATAGGTAACAATAAATTGTGAAGACAATAAAGCCTCCACAAATTGGCATTTTAAGTCTTGTGTGATTTATTCTGGCTTCATATGAGTAGAGGAAAAGTCCACTAGCTGCTAGGCTAATTTATACAATGTAAAATGCCATAGGCTTGTGCTAATAACATTAGCATGGTGTATTTGTGGGGAGAATGTGTCCAGATAAAGACAAGTGTTGTGTTGTTGTCTGTGAATGCTGCGAGTTATCGTGAAGCTGATTTGTGTTTGAAACTGTCTCTATTAAGCCATGTTTAATGTGTGTTTAATGTGTGTTTAATGTGTGTTTAATGTGTGTTTTGAATCAACTGAACTTTACAGCACTTCACAGAAATCGACTAGTGTTTTGGAGGTGTAACTGCAGAGTGACACAGCAAGTGATGTGGCAAGCATTTTTTACTCGTGGCATTCAATTAAACAAACAAAAAAGGCAAATCACTTTCTGTGTGATCGGGGCCTAAGGACAACACATGAAAGAGTTCCATCATTTCATGTTTTAGTGATTTTTAACACTTGGATTTTCTGGATATTCCCCCATGTATTCAGGTTCGCGCAAAGTTTGGGGCAGGGAAGGTTTCTGATTGGACAGGGCGCGGGGCGGATGTTACCTGTTTACATTCACCGGAAGAAAACACTGTAGTCCTCGCTCTACAAAGAAGGACATTACAGTCGTCTAGCTGGATCTCCGGTGTCTGATTTGCAGCGTCTGTCACAGGGATCTCAGTCTTTCTTTGTTTAGCTGCAGGACATTTTGGGTCATCCAGTGACTGAGCACTCGGTGTGAGACCCAAACTTCTGATGCTGCCTGAAAATAAAATCAACAACTTTACCAAGGTGGCAGGAAATGACTTCACAACAGTAACATAGTGCCTGCTCAGCACTGCCTGCCCTGTTTCCCCCTAGTGCCCTGGATCAACTGAAGACACCCCTTCTTGCTTTATTGAAAATAATTCCACTTTAAACTGCACAGCTGTCTGACTGTCTGAGTCAGGCTTTCGGGTCCAGTTCTCTCTAAACTATACAACAAAAATCAAATTAAAACACAGAGGATCAAGTGAAGAGGTGAATTGCAGTATTGTGCAGCAGAGGGCAGCATAAACCTGTCGATACTCACTGCAAAATGCTGCCAACAGTTTTTATGAGCAGGTGCAAGGGAGCTTTATCTTTTTTTCAAATGGACAGTCATCATTTTAGACTGCAAAATCAACTGTCGCCGCAGTAAGATGGGGAAATTTGCTTAAGTCTGCGTGTGTCTAAAGACAAGGAACCATGGTCTCAAAAAGAGTGAGAAATTGCAGATTTTCTCTTAAATGTAATGTTACAGTCATTTGTTCTATCGTACTGTGGAAGATGACAGAGAAGAGTGAACAGTTAAGGAAACTCGCCATTAGGGATGAGTGAGGACACCATTATCTATATGTATCACTCTTCATAAAACTATTTACATACAACAATCTGAGAATGAAGCGTCAAGGCATTTTTGATGAAAAGAGTGAATGATAAACACAAGTACCCAAATAACCACCTCCTCTAATCAGGAGTACAGATATTGACACATTTTACTGGTATAGTATTCGCATTCATATAAAGTACATTATCTGTAGCGGATACTTGGTAATTTAATCGGAGTGTTTGGCTCGGTCCTTCTCACCATGTCGCTGCTGTTTGGGGTGAAGCTCCATCGTGTCTTCCAAATGTAGAGGAGCAGCAGAAAAACAGCCAACAGTAACACAGCAACCAAGGACACGCATACAACCAGAGGCAGGAAGTAACCTTGGTGAGAGTCACGGGCGGAGGCTGGGAAAAAGAAGAGAGATGGAGAGACAGAGACCAAACAGAAAATGTCTTATTCTTGAAGTCGGCAGGAGAGAGGGTTGACAGCCAGACAAACTGTCTCTTTAAACCAGAGGTTTGGACTTAAGTCACATGACTTGGACTTGAGTCAGACTTAAGTCAGAAAGTTGACTACATAAGGTTCATTTGCCCCCTCAGTGCGGTTCATTTGGGCAGGTGTGAGCACAGCAATCACACTCAGGTGTGCACCAAAACAACCGGACTGAGACCTTCTTGAAGAGGTGGTCTCAGTCTGTTTACAAACAAACTCTGGTGCTGTTCGTCATAATAGCTAAAATCAACCTGCGTAGTTGTCCCTCCATTGTGACATTAGAAAGTGTCACATTTAAGCCGCATGAAGACGGGACTTCATGCGGCTTAAATGTGACACTTTCGCATTTTTAGAAAGAACCAAAAAAAGACAGCATCGTGCTGGTACGGCATCATGCTGCCATCAAGCAAAAGAGGTGTCATGGGGGTGATTTAACACAACAGTGTCGGCCTCTTGTGTGTCTCGTCCTCTGCTAGAAGGAGCTCACATACCTTATTGTTTTCCCAATTTATGGACATTTACAGCCTCTGTCCTTCTTCTTTGAGTTAGCTGCTAACTGCTAACTGCTGCTTTTTAAATCTCCTGCAGTGGGTTGCATAACACATCACCAAAATGTCACACCCAACCTGCCCGTGTTCCCGTCCTCCTGGCTGTCCTGTACAGACATTGTTCTGATGCTGTTACTACGTCCAATGCCGGCTTAAAGGCGAGACAACTCTGTCCCACCATTCCGTGATAGTACCTTTTACAGTATATGGAGTGGCATAATGGCTTGAAATTCCTGCCTGGAATAGGCAGTGTCAAAGGGATCATGACCTATTCAGGACTCAAAACTAAGTTTAGGACTTGAGTGGAAAGACTTGAGACTTGCAAACAATGACTTGGTCCCACCGTTGCTATTAACTGTTGTGTGTACCTTTAAGCTGGTCGATGTCTTCAGGGAAAACTGCTGAAGGTGTGAAACCTCCTGAGCTGGACGTAAAGCTCTGAGTTGCTGTTGGTGTGGAGTCTGATGGGACCAGTGCTGAAAATGGTTGAAGAGTCTGGTTTGGACTGGAAGTGGTTGGAGCTGTGAACGACAAAAACACGATGAAACCATCAGATACTGAATCAGTACTGATGCAGAGAAATCCTGATGACAGAAATTAGATGCTGCTCGTAGACACTCTCATTTCACCTCTGTCACCTCCCTGTTTCTGGTGATTCAGTGATTCAGTGTAGGTGTACACACATTTGTCAGGCTGTTCTCACAATTTTTTCCTATGTTTTCCTTCGAAAAGCAACACACAAAAATTCCTACATATCCAACATACTTTGAAAGGCTGCAATCATGTAACCAATGAGGTGACGGCAGTAAACAAGGAAGCAGTCCTGAGTGCTTGTAAGGAGGCAGGTTGGGGTGGTGAATGGGTCACACAAAAATCTGACTTTTGCCTGGGACTCTTCCCTGAAGTCGTGTGTTTGGATCAGTGTGAACTTTGAGTGAACGTCCTCACCATGTTTCTTTTCCTAAATCTAACCTCAGTAACTTTACGTCAATTATGTAACTGTACGTTAAGGACAAAACGTCATTTGTGGGGCACAAATTCATATCATACAAACCCTTCTATGACACTACTTCTATTACTAATCTGTAATGCTTTTAAACTTCTGAACTTTTATTTTGAAGGCCAAAAGGCAGAGCCAGCTGTGTTTTTGTGTGATAACTGCAGGAAAAGTTAAACTCTCCCTTGTGGTGCATGTCAGTAGCATAGGCTGTGGATTTTATGCTTCCTGTAAAATCCACAGAAGAAGTAGTTAGACAGGAAGTGATGTTTTCCCTTGATAGGTCAAGCATGGCCATACTGCTTTCATGAAGCCTGCTCAGTCCACTGCCATCCCTTTATGTAGGGCTGTAGTCAACCAAAATCTTGGTCGGCTAAAGTCGCGCATAATCTTCAACTAATCGATTATTCGTGGGAACAAAAAAGCTGCACATTATTTTTACTTCTGTGGTGGTGTGTCTGTGTCACTCTGCAGTTACACCTCCAAAACACTAGTTGGCGGTGGAGGACTGTGTTAAGTGCTGTGAAGTTTAGTTGATTCAAAACACACATTAAACACACATTAAACATGGCTTAATAAAGACAAGTTCAAATACAAATCAGCTTCACTATAAATCGCAGAACTGACAGACAAACACTTGTCTTTATCTGGACACATTTCCCCCACCAAGACAACATGCTAACGTCATTAGCACAAGCCTATGGCATTTTACATTGTATAAATTAGCCTAGCTACTAGCGTCTAGGTGTTTTGAAAACACCCCCATTTTCACAGGTAACTTAGCCTGTCCCCCCCCACCGCAGGAAATAATGGATTAATCCTGGAAAGCTATTGATGTAGCACTTTTATCCTTATGAAAGCAGCAGCATAGCGACCAAATAATCGACTAGTCGACCAGGAGACTACAACACAGATGTTTTATGTTTGTATCAAGTTATTATTTTAATGATTTTAGTTCATATTTCGGGGAGTACTGAAGATCATTTTTGGCTAATTGTGGCATGTCTGTTGAGTGTATTACCAACAATACCTTTGTTTATTTGATGTATAGTAACTAATTACAGATAACATTTACATTGATAACGCTGTAGGGGTTTTAAAAACATATCCTAAACTAATTTCTACGTACTTTCTCATGTACCTGCACGTTAGCCTTGTACCAGAATAACTAGTGTTCACTTGTAAATAAAAGCCTGCCTGAAATAGTATGATTAGGTGTTTAGCTGATCTCAACATGAGCTCACAGGGAAGATACTAAGGGAGAACAGAACAGTTTTTGATGACCCTGTCTACCTACACTCCTCACAGTGTCACAAATCAGATAATCAAATTACAGAAGAAAAGATGTCACTCATTATACATTCTGGGATTTTTAATGTTACTAAAACAATTATTGTCCGTTCTTTGAAAGTGATTGTGTGCTGAACAGAATGTAGTGTACTTGGATCATGAGGAAACATTTTCATGACATTCAATAAAACTTACCGTCTATGACAAGGATCTGAAACCCCAACTCTGAATCTGGAGACAAAGCTCTGCCGTAACCACACCAGTACCACCCAGTGTCTGTCTTGGTCACCTGTGTGATGGTCACATACAGTCCAAATACGGACCCTACTTTGTATTCAGTGCTGTATCTGCCACTCTGAGCTCTGCTGCCGCCTGTTTCAATGAGAATGTCTTCGTCGTGCTCACAGTCGTCCTTCCACAAAAACTTCCACCTGCCGTAGACAGTTCTGCTGCAGGGATATGTGATTGTCTCACCCTCAATGTCTGTGTGGATAAAATCAGAGTGTCCAGCCAAGGCTGCTGTTGAAAAGATGAACAGTCGTTAGTTACTGTTCGTACTTCCTGCTTCACATTAACACAGATGGGCGTAGCACCAAATTCTGGGACCTGGGCATAAGCAGTCTCTGTGATCCATGTGTCTCTGCTGATGCTGTCTTTACCTTTCCTTCTTTTCTTTCTTTCCTTTCTTGGGGAAAGACATGACGGTGTACGTCGGTGCTCCAGCAGCTCCAGCTACGTCTAGGCCCTGACACACCAAGCTGATGGTCAGCCATCGGTCAATGTTGGACAGACCGTGAGCGTCCCCTCATCGGCTCCTGTTGGCTTTTTTCAGTCTAGTATACATGTTGAATTGGCGTTGGCGACGGCGGTGTCGTGATCCTGGGTCCTCGCTTATATCCTGTTGTCCTATCGACTTTGTTTCTGTTTCTGTTCCCTGTTTCATGTTATTCATTAATGTTTGATCTGCTTTCTGTTTTATTTTGTAGATTCTCTCGTCATGTGTCATGTCTGCTTGTATTTCCTGTCTTTGTGTGTCTTCCCGCCTGTTTTCTGTCACACCTGTCTCGTTAGTCCTTCCCTGTTCCCAGAGTCTTCCCTTCACACCTGTTGTGTATTAGTTTAGTCTGCTCCACCCTAGTGTTCCCAGACACACCCTTGTTGTTAGCCAATCTCCATTTCCCTCCTTTTGCCCGTGTCCTCCTCCCGCAGCTGTGTCTCATTCTTGTGATGAGTTTTCTGTGTATATATACCTGTGTGTTAGCCTTTGCTCTTTGTTAGTTCATCTGCGTTCATTCCTGTGCTCGTCCCCATGGTCTTGGTGTCTCTCCCTGCTTCATGTCTGTTGTCTTGTGTGTCAACGTATTATCCAGTTTGGTTTTCAGTTTAGTTTTGATTCTTCTGTCATTTAAACTTTCTGTTACCTGTTCTGGATGTGTGTTTTTTTTTATATATCAGCTTTATTAAAGCTTGCTTTTTGTTGAAACTTCAACCTGCCTGTTACTCTGTATTTGGATCCTCCCTGAACTGACTTATGACAGGCGGAGCCAGTCAGTGAATGAAATCACTCTGATATGCAGCTCAGCACACGCGAAGAAAAATGGAAGTAAGGAAAGTTAGCAAACAGCTAAAGTAAAGAGGGAGTGAGATCGAAACAAACTTGTTCCATCTTTAGCAGAAACATTTCCTAATGGTTTTTGTTATTATTCATTGGCGCACAGTAAATATGCTCTGTTCTTTTAACACTGGGTTGTGTTGTTAATGTGCTAACTGGCTAACTAGCATCATGGCGGTCTCCTGATTTTCCTTTTTGAATGACGATTACAGGCGACCGACATTTGCTGGTGTGGAGAGTTATTTCCTGTTACGCAGGCGCAAAACATACATGTTGGTTGGACGTCAGCTTTGTGGTGTGTTCATGTGCAACTTTTTGGCCAAGACTCGAGCGACAAGAGGCGATGCAACAGTTGGCTTTGTTGGTTTGGTGTGTCTGGGCCTTTAGAGACAAATCCTAGAGCAGGGGTGGACTCAACCATTTTGCACCTTTAGGGGTGAGCACAGCTTCAGAAAGCTTTCACTAGTTTTTTTATACAAAGTTCAGTCTTTTAAATGATTAATTCAGCCAGGTTTAATTTAGTTACTGCGCTAGTTACCTAGAAATAAGGAATTGCTAACAAAACCAAACTTTTAATTCCAGGATTTTCAAGGGCCCCCTCCCATTGGGGCCCTAGGTAATTAGTCCCATTTCCCCCCCACTATGTCTGTCCACAGAGTCCGACAGGAAGCTGCTCTGTTCAGTGAATCTATCAGGTTTAATGACTTTACGGAGAAACTCACCATCTAAAACTCTGACTTGAAAGTCGTAGTATGACCATGGACGGAAAGTTCCGCCCAAACCACACCTGTACTGCCCTGAGTCAGACCTGGTCATATTTGTGATGGTCACAGTCAGAATTCCTCTTGTAGAAGTTCCTCTTCTGTATTTGATGCTGTACCTTCTGAGCTCTGCTTTTATCTGTTTGATGAGAATATCTTCTTCTTTACATTCGTCCCGACAGAAGAACTTCCTCTTTCCAAACCGAAACAAGTGGCAACTGAGTGAACCAGTTCCTCCTTCAGCTCCTGTGTAAATGTTGACTTTGGCACTGACGAGCTCAGTGTTCCCACCTCACAGTGCTGTTGGAAAGATGAAGAGAGAACACTGATGATCAGTCCTGTCTGTGAGTGTGTGTAGACTTACTGTGACACAGACTGCAGGTTAATGAGGGCTAATCCATCACTTCACAGAGAAGCAGAGATGATACAGAGGCAGCCATTAGCAAAGATCCAGTGTTCATGTTGGAAGCTTTTTAGATTTAGTCTTGAGACGAAAATGTTGATTAGTTGTAGTCACATTTTAGTCATTTTTATTTTTCATTGTTTCAGTCAACGAGAATTCATGACATTTTAGTCATAATGTAGTCATTGTTTTTTCAATATGTTTTTATCTTAAACTAAGTGAGGCTAATTCATTTATTCATTAGAATCAAGGTGACAGGTTGTATAAAAATTTAATTTAGACAAATAATTTGTGCACACTCCCAAACTGTCATGTCTCCAGCAGTGTGTGACAGGTTTAAGGGCTGATTTACGAGCACACACTTACTGATCATCATCTGAAAAGCTCAACATGTCTCTATTTATGCTCTCAACAAATAACTAATGTGAGCCAACTAGGATTTGTCCCCAGGTTCATTGTAAACTCTGACTTATCCATGTGACTGTTAAGAAGCAAAAACATAACTTGTTTCTTCATGTGCAACATGTTAGTCTGGAGGTTTAAACTGGTGTCCTCTTACAGAGTTGGTGATTCAAACTAAACTTTCATCTCTGTCAGAGAAAACTGATCTGAGTTCAGACTGTTTACTTACAGCACAGCTACACTCCTCCTCGAGAGAACCGTCACCTTATCGTGGTGGAGGAGTTTGAGTGCCCTAATGACCCTAGGAGCTATGCTGTCGGGGGCGTTTTGCCCCTGGTAGGGTTTCCCAAGGCAGATTGGTTCTGGGCGAAGGGTCAGACAAAGAACGGTTCAAAACACCCTTCATGATGGACAACAGCAAGAATCTGTGTACCCGGCCCGGAGGGTTACCGGGGCCCCGCCCCGGAGGCAGGCCTGGGGTTGAGGCCCGTGGGCGAGCGCCTGGTGGCCGGGCTTTCGCCCACGGGGTCCGGCCGGGCCCAGCCTGAACCGGCTACATGGGCTCGTCCCCCTGCAGGCCCACCACCCGCAGAGGGATCCAGAAGGGTTCGGTGCAATGTGGATTGGGCAGCAGACCAAGGCGGGGGCCTTGGCGGTTCGATCCTCGGCTACAGAAGTTGGCTCTTGGGACATGGAATGTCACCTCTCTGGCGGGGAAGGAGCTGGAGCTGGTGGAAGAGGTTGAGCGCTACCGGCTAGATATAGTCGGCCTCACCTCGACACATAGTTCCGGCTCTGGAACCCAAGTCCTTGAGGGGGGGTGGACCTTCTCCTTCGCTGGAGTTGCTCCGGGTGAGAGGCGGAGGGCCGGGGTGGGCTTTCTGATAGCCCCCAGACTCTCTGCCTGTATGTTGGGGTTCACCTCAGTAGACGAAAGGGTTGCTTCCCTGCGCCTTCGGGTCGGGGAACGGGTCCTGACTGTTGTCTGCACTTATGCGCCGAACAACAGCTCAGAGTACCCGCCCTTTTTGGAGTCCCTCGGACGGGTGCTGGACAGTGCCCCAACCGGGGACTCCATTGTTCTGCTGGGGCAATGACAGCGGGACCTGGAGGGGCATGATTGGGAGGAACGGCCTGCCCGATCTGAACCCGAGTGGTGTTCAGTTATTGGACTTCTGTGCGGGTAGCAGTTTGGCCATAACTAACACCATGTTCAAACATAAGGATGTCCATCGGTGCACGTGGCACCAGGACAGCCTAGGTCGCAGGTCAATGATTGACTTTGTAGTTTTATCATTTGACCTGCGACCATATGTTCTGGACACTCGGGTGAAGAGAGGAGCAGAGCTGTCAACTGATCACCACCTGGTGGTGAGTTGGATCAGATGGTGGGGAAGACGCCGCACAGGCCTGGCAGGCCCAAACGAACAGTGAGGGTCTGCTGGGAACGCCTGGCGGAAGAACCTGTCCAGATGATCTTCAATTCCCACCTCCGGGAGAGCTTCGACCGCATCCCGAGGGCAGAGGGGGACATTGAGTCCGAATGGGCCTTGTTCTGCTCTGCCATTGTCGAGGCGGCGGCTGCAAGCTGTGGCCACAAGGCAGCTGGTGCCAGTCGTGGCGGTAATCCCCAAACCCACTGGTGGACACCAGAGGTGAGGGGAGCCGTCAGGCTGAAGAAGGAAGCCTACAGGGCATGGTTGGCCTGTGGGTCTCTGGAAGCAGCTGGCGGGTACCGGCGGGCCAAGCGGAGCGCAGCAGCGGCAGTCGCAGAGGCAAAAACTCAGGTGTGGGAGGAGTTCGGGGAGGCCATGGAGGAAGACTATTGATCGGCTCCAAAAAGGTTCTGGCAAACCGTCCGGCGCCTCGGGGGGGAAGGCGGCAACTAGCTCACACTGTTTACAGTGGGGGCGGGGAGCTGCTGACGTCAACTGAGGACATTGTCAGGCGGTGGAAGGAATACTTTGAGGAGCTCCTTAATCCCACCAGCACGTATTCCAGTGAGGAAGCAGAGACGGGGGTATCGGGGGCGGGTAGTCCAATTCCTAGGGCAGAAGTTGCCGAGGTAGTGAAACAACTCCGAGGCAGCAGAGCCCCGGGGGTGTATGAGATTCGTCCTGGATATCTCAAGGCTCTGGATGTTGTTACCTGGTAAGGTCTACTCCAGGGTGCTGGAGAAGAGGGTCCGGTCGATAGTTGAACCTCGGATTGAGGAGGAGCAATGTGGTTTTCATCCCGGACGCGGAACCGTGGACCAGCTCTTTACCCTCGCCAGGGTGCTGGAGGGGGCATGGGAGTTTGCCCAACCGGTCCACATGTGTTTTGTGGATTTGGAGAAGGCTTATGACTGTGTCCCCAGGGGCATCCTGTGGGGGGTGCTCCGGGAGTATGGGGTTGGTGGCCCCTTGCTAAGGGCCATCAAGTCCCTGTACCGAAGGAGCATGAGTCTGGTTCACGTGGCCGGCAATAAGTCGGATCTGTTCCCAGTGAGGGTTGGACTCCGTCAGGGCTGCCCTTTGTCACCGGTTCTGTTCATAACTTTCATGGACAGAATTTCTAGGCGCAGCTGGGCCTCAGTGCACGCTATTATGACGGGTCCTAGTGCGCCGTATGTACTAGTTATTAACCACACACAGAGTTTTACGTGTATGTATATATTTTACCAACAGTGTGTCTTACTGCTGCTTTTATATCTGCTTGCAGATGTGCCCAGCTTGTCAGTCTTGATTTCAAAAACTAGCTGCTGTAAATTGTCTCGTCCTGTTGAATCATTAAACAGAGACTTGATACTGGACAACATCAACATACATATTACCCAGAAATCATCATTACATATCTGTTTACGAACAGAACTACAAAAGAAAATAAGAAATTATTAGTTAAACTCAATAGTGTTTTATAGTTTACATAGAATAAGCATATCAATTTGTCATAGATTGATATTATTAAAAAAAAAAAAAATCAGAAACTATGATGCAGATGTGTTAGCCTTTTATTTTGTCATAGTCTTCCCAGTGTTTGTTCAGACCTCTGCTCACCTTCATTACCCACCTTTGCCTCTGCCAGTTGGACTGATTACCTGTGTATCCACCTGTGGTCAAGCCCATAAAACGTTATCCTGAGTCTGCTTTGTGGGTCCATCTTCAGTTTGTACCTCAGATCTATAATGTATTTTTGTATTTTTAAGTAGTACATTTTATTTTTACACATCTAATGAGCAGGAATTTGTAATTTGCACCAGATACTTTTAGATGTATGTGTGGCCATCTCTGCCCACGTATGCGTCTGGTTTCCAGGCTGCTGTGTGGTGAGGGTAGGGAAAAGAAAGAGCTGGCGGAGAGTGCAGAGAAGCCAGAGAAAATGGGAAGTGTTTTAGTCTGTTTCTTAATAATTCCTGATTCCCTGTCTGATGGAAATCTTAAACAACACAAATATATACTTTCATTTTATTAAAAATATGTCAGTATCCTCACACAGCTGCTCAATATAGATTTGATCAAACAAACAGGAGGAAATAGAGCATTTATTCTGGACTGTTTTCAGCAGTGGATAAACCCACATTTGGTGCTCTAGTATTCGTCACAGCAGGATGGTGACCTTCATGGAAATACAGAAACATGTCACCCAGTGCAACAGTGTGGCTCACTCACTATGTTTACATGTGTTTAGCTGTGATGCTGTTGTTTTGCTTTGTCAGCTGATGCTAAGTGTGTGGAGCTCCAGTCCCAGCTGGATGAGGACATCTAACTGGCCTACTGTCCTTGTCCCAGTATACAAGCACGGGAGGGGAATCCATTTGTTGAGCCAAGTATGTGCAACTCCTCTACGATAGGTGGAAATATGCCCCCTTTCAGCTCGTTAGGGCCCACCCCAGATGCCTTGCCAGTGAGGGGTAGACGTCGCCATGGCTACCACCGAGCAGGAGACGGGAGACATTGCTTCATTTTGAGGGCCAAGGGGTAGTGGGCAAGGGGGGGGGTATTGGGATTGGGCCTTAGTATTGGACCTTTTTCCTGTTGACCTTTTAAGTCACAGACCAAACAACAACCAAGTTAGCCGTGTATTATAAAAATGTTTAACTGGAGATTTAACCATGTTGTTACCGACTTCTTCTCAACTTCCAGGTCAAAGGCCAGGGTGAAAACTGGGTCTGTTTGACTGTATTTATGACTCCCAATCACATGATCTGGGTGTGTTAGTCCCACTTTGAGAAATTCAATTTAGTACAATTTCAGTCAGACTAACATGTTTACATGTATTTTAAAAGTCCGGTAACACAATAAACTGTCTAATGTCATGTAAACATACTGACTGATGTGTTTTCAATAGCTTTTGGACAATAATGGAGCTCTATGGCACGGAGATATATATCAGGCTGCAGATACATAGTGGGTAGATACATTTACTGTTGTATTATTCAATTTCAATTTTCAATTTTCAAGTTTTTCATTTTCTTTTTTTCCACAGAATATCTCCAGACTTATCTGTTTGTCTGTCCTTCCTTTTATTTATCATCAGTCCCTCCTCTCATTTAGTGTTGATTGTTTTACATGTTTGATGCTTCTCATCTCTCATCATTATTCTCTTTTTCTTTCAAAACATTTTAGTTTCTATTCTCAATACTCCTTCTTCTTATTTTTTCCTAATAATGCAATCAGAGGGATCTCACGCTGACAGTTGAGCTTGGCAGCAAAAAAATCTTTCACCCTTTTTGAAAATCACCAGTGACTTGTGGCACAAGGTTCATCTTGTGCACACACAGACTTATCTAAATTAGATTTTTATACAACCTGTCACCTTGATTCTAATTTCTGATACATGAATTAGCCTCACTGGATTAGTTTAAAGATTAAATACACAGAAAACATAATGACTAAAATTGACTGAAACATTTTGAATTTTCATCGACCTGAAGGACAAAAATGACTAAAATGTGCCTGACTAAAGTCCAGCTCAGACCAAAGATTGTCGATAAGACCAAACCATCATAGAACCTTGCAGAGAAAAGTAGCAGCGGTGTGAACTGGCCGGTCTGAGCTCGCCTCAAGCTGGCTGATGGTGTCACCTGACACTCAGCTGGTCAAATGACCAGTGGCTGGTTTTAAGCATATCACCTGTTTCAACAGCCAATCAGCTTGTAGTGAAGTCAGCTGGTCAGGTCAAAATGACCACAGACGGCATGTTGCTGCAGCAGGTGCTCCGTCCCCACAGAGCATCTGTTTCTGTCCTCACAGTGTGCCGGTGTCACACGGTGGGTCGCTGCTGCTGCTGGCTGTATGTGCTTATGCCTAGTTGTAGTTGTTGACTAGAGATGATGCACCGTCTCATCGTGGTCACTTCCTGTCAACATTACAGATCAGAAGCACAGAGAGTTGTTGACTAGAGATGATGCACCGTCTCATGGTGGTCACTTCCTGTCAACGTTACAGATCAGAAGCACAGAGAGTTGTTGACTAGAGATGATAAGCCGTCTCATGGTGGTCACTTCCTGTCAACGTTACAGATCAGAAGCACAGAGAGTTGTTGACTAGAGATGATACACCGTCTCATGGTGGTCACTTCCTGTCAACGTTACAGATCAGAAGCACAGAGAGTTGTTGACTAGAGATGATGCGCCGTCTCATGGTGGTCACTTCCTGTCAACGTTACAGATCAGAAGCACAGAGAGCTGTTGACTAGAGATGATACACCGTCTCATGGTGGTCACTTCCTGTCAACGTTACAGATCAGAAGCACAGAGAGTTGTTGACTAGAGATGATACACCGTCTCATGGTGTTCACTTCCTGTCAACGTTACAGATCAGAAGCACAGAGAGTTGTTGACTAGAGATGATGCGCCGTCTCATGGTGTTCACTTCCTGTCAACGTTACAGATCAGAAGCACAGAGAGTTGTTGACTAGAGATGATACACCGTCTCATGGTGGTCACTTCCTGTCAACGTTACAGATCAGAAGCACAGAGAGTTGTTGACTAGAGATGATACACCGTCATCTAGTTGACTTAGTGTGACCCGTCAGCTTTTTACGTCACAGTTGAGCACATTGACAGTAGTTGTCCGTTTTAACTCGTCTCGTCGTGACTCTTTGGTCTGAACTGTGCTGAAGACTAAATCTAAAATAGCTGTGAACTCTCTTTATACATGGTGAGTGTTTGCAGTTAGAGTAAATCTATTACTTTTTTCTACAGGTAACATTCTTGCATTCTGTAAAGCATATATGAATGTAAGTGTACCTCTTGATGATCACCATATAACATTTGTTCCTGCCCTCGCCTGCTTCCACACAGCCGGACATGAGCCGACATACTTGTCCTTTGACTCAAAGAAAGACCAGGAGACACCTCAAACATCTTGTTTCACGTCATTTTAATTAAATTTACTTCAATTTTTTTGCACTTTCACTACTAAAAATGTCTGCACAAGGCTTTGTACACTACGTCACTTTAGATTCAAGAATTATGGCCAATATTCACAACGTTCAATACTTAATTCATGCATTTCATTAGTCAGTGTTAATATCTCATTTTACACAGGTCCAACACAACCATGGACACAACCAGCCTCCTCTGAAGCCCCGCCCACACTGTGAGCCATCCTACTGCCAAGGAAACACCCTCAACAAAATTTACTCGTCTTCGTATGAAAAATTTTATATGTAGTAAGATTTTTTTTAAAAATCCTCTCACAGGAGCAGAACATGTTAGGAAATGAAATATAGGGGTTAGGAGCCTCAAAGTATTCTGAGAGAATGATTTACAAATGACACAGCTGTAAATTAAAAGGCAAGTGAGACGTAAAACAACTCTTGAATCATCACATATCAATGAGATCTGACTGTCAGATAAAAAAGCGGGGTATTTTCCTTTAATGCAAACAGTGGTTGAATACTGAATGTTGG
This sequence comes from Epinephelus awoara, assembly GCA_035609425.1. Taxonomy (NCBI): domain Eukaryota; kingdom Metazoa; phylum Chordata; class Actinopteri; order Perciformes; family Serranidae; genus Epinephelus; species Epinephelus awoara. Next base: position 2,653,558 of record CM069301.1, read on the forward strand.
TCAATAGTACGATCTCCCACTCTGTGTATCAATAATACTTTATGACTGTTTTGTCCATATGTTTCTGCACCAGTGCATTCATCTCTGTACATTTACTGTTCTCAGAGAAAAAAAACCGCTGAGATTCTGAGACATGAAGCGGAAAATAAAGATCACACGACTTTCTCCGAGTCCTCTGATACATTTCTTTTTATACCAAAACAAAGTCCACAAAGTTCAAAAGTTCCTCTCACAAAGATTCTCATCACATCTACATATTCTGTGTCGGTGCTCCACGAACAGGTCACACTGCAGTTAATGTGGAAATTTAACCAGAGGAGGCAGCGAAGAGCACGCCCCCATTTTGTTACTTCAGCCAGAGAGTCACGCTGACCCCACCGCTGACTAGTGTTTTGGAGGTGTAACTGCAGAGTGACACAGACACACCACTGCACAAGTACAAATGCTCACAATGGCGCAGGATACGGTGTAGGCTCTGCATAGAGCTGACGCACAAGTATAAATCTGGACCAGTTAGGAACCGCTGCAGTATTCTGTTTGTCAGCTGTAGGCTGATGTTCAGCTGAGCCTCTCACTGATCTCAGAGGTCACCGGACACTCCCTCCAGTCTCTCCTATCTCCTCTCTGTATGTTCATGAGCAATATTCATGATGTTCCACAGTTAGCACAAACTTTTGGTTCTTAACTCACAGAGACACATTTTTGCCTCAGTTTGTGCCGATTTGTGTGTATTTATGTCTTTCCGTATCTTGTTCGCTGGCCATAAAAGGATAGTTAATATTTTTTGAAGTGGGGTTGTATGGGGCACAAATCCATCTGTCAGCACGCCCCCAGTTGGGAGAAGCAGACTGGTGTCTGACACCAATGCTAAGCTGTGTACTGCTGTGGATGGGGGCAGCTACAAAACCTATTTTAGCTACCTAAAAGAATCAATATCAACTAAAGATCAGCACATGTTGGTAGCATAGTGGATAGTGCCAGCGCCCTATATACAGAGGTGATGCCAGCTTGCAACTATTTTCATGGTAGCTCAGTCCATAGGGACTTGGGTTAGGAACCGAAGTGCCGCCTGTTCACGTCCCTGTCCGGACCAAATATGGAGTGTGGACTGGTGGCTGGAGGTGCCAGTTCACCTCCTTGAGCAAGGCACCACACCCCCCAACCGCTCAGGGCGCCTGTCCATGGGCAGCCCCCTCACTCTGACATCTCTCCACTTAGTGCATGTATAGGTCCTGTTTGTGCACGTGTGTGTATTTCAGACCTGTGTGCAATTGACAACGGAGTGAAAATATTGAATGTCTCCTCGGGGGGATTAATAAAGTATATTAAAAATAAAAAAATAAAGTGTTCACTACATTGAGAGCATTTTCACCTTTTTTTTCGACAAGTAAGCTGTTAATGCTCTCGTCGATGCCACCAGACTCCACTGACAAAAACAGCAATTTTAGCTTGCTGAATACGGGAGACGCTGGTCTATCCCCACTGACTGACCGGTTAGTTCATGTTACTGTATGACTATATGTACTGTATGTGAATCTGAACTAACCCTTTTTAATGCCAACGTTGCCAAAGTCACACAGTAACATGTACAAACTAACTGACCGAGGCAGCTGTAGATCCTTTGTTCAGTGATATTAAATTACTGTTTTTCTCAATGGAGTCTGGCTTTAAAGAGAGCTATATAACGGTGTCCGGGGGCGTGCTGACTGACATCTGTTATGTCTATGGATAAGTAGCCCAAACAACCGCACTTCAAAATATCTGAACTATATTTCTGCCTGAACACACCCGGACATGAAACCCGTCTCCTTCAGGTGCAGAGAAGAGTCTCTCTACCTTCCAGTCTATCATGGAACATTTTCTTGAGGTCCAAAAAGACTTAGATGTGTCTTTACTGAGTTTGAAGAGACATGTAACCTGGTTCTCTTTATATCAAAGAAGTTCAGTTCTCAGGATTCAGTCCAGTACCATATGTTGGGTTCAACACTCGCACTTCTTTAGCTGCTTAACAGGCCATCCAGCATCCAGTCCCAGATTCAACCCCCAGGTCGAGTAACTCAGCTGTTCAGGTGTTCAGGGTCACTCCAGATTTGTTTTGAGGCTATTGCTGCTTGTTTGATGCTGTGTCCATCCTTTCAGAGTCATTATCACTTTTTCAGGCCTGTTCTCTGACACTTCAGCTGCCTCTTACTGCAAGTAGTCCTTACACTCCATCCTCGTGTTTCCTTTACCTGTATCTTCCCTTCGTCATCACGCTCACCATCAAAGACAGTTCAGGGGACAGTTTGTAGCAGATCTTAGACAGACATCAAAATGTTCCAGGTTATAAATCCCTCGTCTTTATATGAAGTCTTCTCTGCTCTTTTAACACGTGTCTATCTTCCTTCCAGCCCAAAGACATCTGAGCTTTGATCTCATAGTTTGAAGTTTGTATTGTCCATTTCTTTCTTCCTCCTCCTCCTCTCATCACACCACATCACACCGTGGTCACAGAGAGCAGAGGGTTGTATATTTTCTTCCCGTCCGGCGACCTCGAGCCGTGAGCCAGCAGCTCCTGGATGGTGATCCAGTTGTCGAGGATGCGGCGATTCCTCCTCTTCATGATCTTCTTCTGGCTCAGTAACAGGATGTTGTTGCTGGGCGAGTCCTGTCGGGGGTGAAGCTGGGCCGTCTGGGATGAACGGAGGTCTTCAGCTCCCCGGGCTGATGATGAAATGTCCCTGAATAGAAACCAAAGAACAAAACTGATTCAAGCCTCTTTTGTACATTTACTACACAATTCAAAGTATTCTGTTCAAAAAAGCCTTTTTTTAATTTCCATATACTGTTTATTTGTGGGGAGCTTCCTGGAGGTGGTGGGAGACGGCACCGGCCTCAGCAAGGCGTCTGTGTTTTTTTGTTTAAATATAATACATTTCCTCATGATTCTCTTACCAAGACTACTTCTTGTTTAATTGTAGTCTTGTTTTCATCATGAAAATAGGTCATTAACAAATATCGTCTTAGTTTTTCATTAGACTTATTAGAGCACACGAGCAGCAGGGAATTAGTGCGTTAGGTAGCAGCGCTGTGTGTGACTTATGAGCTGATGAAGTGGTGGCTGATGATCGATGTGCCTGACATCGATTGATTTAGTTTCAGCACCGCGATAGTGGACAGCTCCTGTTAAGAGCGTCTTAAAGAGCGATCGTAAGGAGGGCATTAAAAACTCATCTGGGAAACACTCGTATCTTAGCGATCCAAAGATGTTCTTAACTGTGCTCTTAAGTCTTAAGATCGATCTTAACTGGGAAACGCAGCCACGATCTTGAACCATCATGTGTATAAATCTTCTGTGTACACATTTTTTCTTTCAGTTCTTCCAGGACATCAAGGGTTTTATAGGTGTTATTTCAATGTAAATTAATTGGTTTTAAATAAATATATAGATATGTTTCTTCTTTTATAAACTATTCAGATGATGTGATTTCTGTTGGACTTGGGTTAAAGTATTTTTCACAGATTTTTGCACTTCTTTTTAAAGAAAATTTGATTCTTATGTTCCGCTAAACCAACTCTTCAGCTCTACGCAGCTTTTATCTTCTTTTACTTTGTTGTTTTGGTTTTGTGTCTGCATGAACACGGTGTGGTTGAGTCTCATAACTCTCACAAAAAATCCTGCAAATGAATATAATCTCCTTCTTTCCAGGCGGCCATTTGTTTCCACCATTGTCTTCCTTTTAGAACAGAGTTATGTAATCGGCGCTTGATAATGCAGCTGTGAGCAGGGATTTCTTTCAGAGGTAGTTTGACTGCCTGATAAACTCTGAGTCATCCAGTGAGCTTCAACCTTTCTGTGCAAAAAAAAACAACAAAAAATATTAAAAACCAGCCTCAGTCTCGTGGGTTGATTTTCTAACAGCACAGCTTGTGAAAGTCTTTTCAGCAGCTTCAGGTTTTATCTGGCAGCCTCACATAAAAAAAGAATACTATTATTTTACTGACAGCATGTTATTAAAGCACCATGTTACTCCACATTTGGAGCCCCGGCCCTTTAAGCCCTGCACTCACAGGTGATGGTAATGATGCTGATTAACTGACGTCTGTGATGGCTCAGTGTTCAGGTGTCAGAGTTCGACAACCACCAACAGACAAAACATGCTTGTTCCAGAATTTGGGATTTCCATAAATCAACTCTGACTGATGGATTATTGGTTTGGATTAATGAAGAGTTTTGTTATCCGGATGTGGCGTCTTCAGCTGAGGAAGGTAAGAGGATTTTATTGTTGACATTAATCTTCACATCATGGTGAACACACACAGATGGGTGACTCTGAGCTCCTGAGTGACAAACCACAAAGAAAAACATTCAAAATTAATAAATATATTGTAAACATGAAATGTCCAAAGATAAATTAAAACTATGTAATGGCTGGTTTTGAGCCATGACTCCTTCTATTCTGGCTCCAATAACACAACAAGACAAACGCATTTTAAGACTCCTATGGAGCCTACAGCCCTGTGGGGGAGAGGCAGCACGCAGTATAACTAAGGATAACGGGAGGAAAAAGTTCACTGCGGTTCAGCCGTGTTCCAGTTTTGTTCCAATGATACTGGAGCACAGAGCGAAAAGGGGCCGGACATAGAAAAGGCTGATTGCATCTCCATTGGCCTCGCTTCCTTGGTGTCAGCAGGTCATTTAACACACTATGTACCATCACCACATTATTAAGAGCTCTTGGTCTTTTCACACATTTCTGTGAGATACACTACTCTTTCCTTCCCAGTAATCCTGCGTAAACTGGACTCTTGTTCCCTACCTGTCTCCTCTGAGGTAGTCCAGGCGGCTCTGCATCATGTACTCTCTTCTTCGTCGGTACTCTCTGGCTCTCAGCAGCTGCTGCTTCCTCTCCTCTTTGCTCCAGTATCGGCCCTGGTGGAGCACAGTGTGTCACGAAATGTTAGTAATTTGTTAAGTAAAAACTAATAATGACTAAGTTTAACTATTATTATTGCAAATATGATTTTTAAAAATGTTAAATAAGGAACCCAAATAGTGACAAATTCAATTCCAAACAATATCTGAGCTGAATATTTAATATTAGAGACACAGAATAAACCTTTACTTTGAGGTTTTTTCATTTCACTGGTAATTATCAGTGGTCAGTTCGTCATAACTGTTGTGATCGGCAGGAGGAGCGGACGAGAACATCATACTCTCATCCCATCTCGTCAAATCTCGCTGCTTTGTCACTGGACCTACAAGTCACACTGTGACCTGAGAGGTACCCTCATGCATGGGTTTTGGACATTCAGGGACAACGTGTCAATTCATGCGTTTACTGTGCACACTCCACCTGTTTCATCTCACTGGCAGCATCGTCATCGGTCGTCATGCCGCTGCGCTCCTCTCTGATCTTCATGGCTCGGGCCTTCAGGAGACGATCCCTGACCGGCCGCTTGGCCACGTAACGAGTTCCGTCGCTCCGGATCTTTACCTGAACACAAAGAGGACAGATCAGTTGCCTCTTGTGCAAAGTCATGGAGGAAATGAGTAAAACAGACCGTTATGTTTCCTTTCAACAGCATCCCCAAGAAAAATAAATATGAATTTGTCAAACAATATGGAGGCAACTGTGGTTAATCACTGAGCAGATTTAAAGGGGACCCATTATGCTTTTCCTTATTTTGTCCTCTTAGTATATAATGACGAAAACTCTGTGTGTGTGTGTGTCTGTCCCACGTTTTTCTACTCACTGACGTGGTCAATCTATGTGAAACTGCACGTTGGCATTGAGGACTGGCATAGGTAGAAGGTGACAAAGCGCCAAAGGTGTTGTTAATTTGCATCATGTTCCTGCTGGAACATGTCTGCTTGTGTTTTGAAATTTTTATTAGTGATTATTCACGGTAGAAAGGACTGCTTGTCATTTTTCAGCTGAAACGAACAGTGCAGAGACGCCAAGATGCGAGCAGACTAGGCTTTAATGGAAGGGAGGGCTTAAAGAGACAGGCGCTAAAATGGAACAGAGGATGCACAGGTGTTTCAGCTCAGACAGTACGAGGACAATAAAGTGTTTTTTGAACGTTAAAGCATGTAAACATATATTTTGGGTTTCTGCCAGAACACGTATGAACCTGAAAATAAACACATAGATTTGACCAGTGGCTCAAATAACTCCACACAAAGTTTTGTCCAGCTGATTTGAGGATTTCATTTTAGCAGGAGCCAGTTTCATTTATCATTATGGTTAGTAAAAAGCAGGAGGGTGACTGTCTATCAGGGCTGGTCCTCTTAATGAGAACACAAAGAGAGAACATCATCACACCATTTACCTTCCACTCCATGCGTTGTGGTGACGCAGTTGGCGATGAGTGTGTCAGCCCGAGTGGTAACGCTAGTCCTAACCGTGAGGCGCCTGTATGGTGGTCCTCTAGACCACAGGGGGCGCTGTTCACACTCCTGGGGCTGGCTGGGCCGCTGCTGCCCGTGCCCATCCCTCTCTCCTCGCCCTCGGCCCTCGCTCTGTCTCTCACTCGATCCAGTGGGTCCACCAGGCCCTCGGAGGGCAGCGCCATGCAGCTCTGGTAGCGCTCTAATGGTTTGTTGTTGCTGTGGTGTCTTCTGGTGAAATAAGGACTGGACTCTGCACTTCCACCTCCGGGCCTGTCGGTGGCGCCACCTGCAACAATAACACAGCAACATTAGCATGCGTTAGCAAAGTCGAAAGGTTAGGACGCAAGTGATTTGCTGATTAACATTACATCACCTAATGTTAACACTGTGGAGAACAGTTAAATTGTTTTTTACCTGCTCTGGAGCCCCGCCCTCCATCAGCCACACCCCTTCTTGAAGAAGACCCCGCCTCTCTGGTCAGAGACCTAATAATGGTGATAAATCCAGCATAATATCCAATATTATTTATGCAGTTTTACAAAGTTTAAATTCACAAAATGTGTTAAAATCAAAATGATGAAGAAGACCTGAACTTGGAGGGTGTAGAGGGGGTGGAGCTTGACCCATGTACGACGTTGCCATTGGCTGTTTCGTACTTCCTGTAAGTGCTCGGGGAGAAAGAGCAGCTGAGGTTCGAGTGGCGCCTCTCTCTGTCTCGGTCCCGCCCGTGACGCCGCGGGGTGAGGGGCGAGTTCAGAGGGGGGAGGCGAGCGAGAGGTAATAGAGGAGGTGGAGACATCAGCCGTCTTCCTCCTTCATCTTCTTCTTCCTGGAGAGGCGGGATCTGCTCGGTGCTAACCAATGGCGTGCTCCGGCAGCTCTCCCCCCCGGTGTTGTAGGCGCTGGTGCTGTCTTTGTCGTCGGATCGTTCTCGCTCCGGGAGCTCATTGATAGCCGATAACTCGTGACGATGAGGGTCATTATCATCGTCATCCTCGTTGTCGTTATCCACACCTAAAAGTAAAGAATTTTTGTTTTTAAGATCCAGGTTTAAAGATGAACTGCACACACAACTGACACACACATTTCACTGACTTAACATCTGGAGACAGGCTCTCCTTTGGTAATGACTTTTGTTGAAACTAATTTTGGTCTCATCAATTTGGTGAACAGAGTGACATAGTAACGTTAGCAGGCCCTCGTCCACAGAGATCGCCATGTTGCACCGCCATGTTTCTACAGTAGCCCAGAACGGACAAACCAAACACTAGCTCTAGATAGGGCCTTTTGTGTATTCAAATTGGCCACCATAGTTAGCAGCCCCTCAATAAGAGCGTTGGATTTTTTTTTTTTTTTTTTTTTACGTGAAACTGCTTTATTCAGTGTTTTGACGGTTTAAATCAATGGTCTGTTTGTTTTGGAGAGGAAGAGACCTCTGAGGATAATTCAGCTCCTGGTAAAAACCTCCTGAGCATCTGGATAATAAGGTACTTTAAAAAAAGGTGAGCACAGATCAGCAGGTGCTAGGTTAGTGGCCCATGTCTGAGATGCGAAACAAGGTTGGAGCAACATTGATTTGTAACATGAAACTGCTTTATCTAGTGTTTTCACCAGAATAAATCACCTGGTCTGATAGTTTTGAAGAGGAAGAGACCTCTGCGGATAATTCAGTTCCCGTAAAAACCTCCTGAACAACGAACGTTGAAGGAATTTTAACCTGTAGGTTTCAGCTGGTTGCAGTCTCGTTGCTCATCACCTCATTGGTAGATGCCACTAAATCCCCCTAAAATAAGTTAATCCATACAAAAAAAGCGGGCAAAAATGACCAGCTGCGGTTTTACAGGGGGGGTAACGTGGCGGACTGTCTGCAGACCCGGAGCAGTCTCTGCCACAACTTGTTTAAATTATTCCTTCAAGTCACAAGTTGGAATAAAGTGGAATTTCTCATTTGTTTTTTCTTCTTTCAAATGCTCCCATCACACAACAGAACAGACAGGATGTCAGATTTGGGAACTGACACGTTCCCGTTTAGTTGTTGTCATGGTTACCTGCTTCAGGAGGGCCTGGTCGCCCCGCTCCGGCTGCCACCGTCTCCTCCTCCATCATCCAGGCTTTCAGACACCTCTCTCTGAGCTGCTGCATCTTCTGCGCTCGGAGAATGTTGCGGCACTTGAACTCCAGGTGGCGTAACTCCTCCTCGATCAGCGCCATCTCGTGCTCGCTTAAAGTCGCACTGCAGTTCACGTCCACCGCAGACGAAGAAGCAGCTTCCTCCTCTCCTCCCCTCTCTGCCTCCTCTCTCTCCTCCTGGTCCTTCACCTCTGCTTCGGTGTCTTTACACTCATTTTTCGCCACTTCTCTTTGCTGTTTTTCGTTACGTTTCTCGTACTGGCACTTGATCTCCAGCAGCTCCTGGTATCGCTGGCACTCTTCCTCCGTCAGGCCCGGCATCATCATCGCTAGAGGGGGCTGGTAGTGATGGTGGTGGTAGTGCTGCAGATCAAAAGTCAGGTGTTAGCAGCACACATATAGTCTCCTGGGCAAAAGTTTGGTGTTTGTTTGAGCCACCTATCCACTACCTTGACTTTCCATCGTATATGGACTTTCTCACTCTTTATACTACTTATGGGGTCATAACATTAACCACTGCCCATCGTGTGAGGTTGCTGAACCAGGGAATTTGTGTGTTCTAATTGACTTTGCATCAGCCCCGTTTCTGTGGCGATGGCACGTTAAAGTGTCACCGTCATGTAAGGTGACCCGGGTCACTGGATGTATTTCTGAGACCAGATTGGTTGTTCTATGTGTTTGGTGCTAATTAACCAATGTCAGCATGCTAACATGTTAAAGTAAGATGGAGAACATGGTAAATATTATAACTGCCAAATATCAGCATGCTAGCATTGTCGTGATGAACATGTTAGCATGCTGATGGTAGCATTAATCTCAGTAGGGCACAGCCTGATGACTGTAGGATCTTAGTGTTCTTTAATAACTGATACAAATAAAGTCCAGATCTCTTAAAGAAAAGACCAACACTGTTAAAAACAAAGTCTCTGAATATCAACTGTGCTGAATGTTGGATGACAGGGAAACTGTGCCTTAAAAGGAATCTTCACCCCGACAGCAGGTAAAATGTTTTTATCTCTTTTTATCCAGCAGCAGTAAAGACAGAGGAAGCACTGGTCACAGCTCCTGTTGCTATGAGACGACTGACAGCTCGACTGAAGTGCACCACTCTAAATAATAGCGTAAAGGGTTTTCTCAGTGCTGAAGCACATGAGCGCACACGGAACATCGCCTGACGTCCATCTGAGCCATCTGGGTCATTTCAGTTGTTAAAAGAATAAGTCGAGCTGTATTCTGTATTTTTGGTCTCGTCAACAAATCCTATGAAAACCCTCAAGACCATCGCTGTGTTAGTTTGTCTCTCAGTACTTCCTCACCTCCTGCCCTGCCTGTGCTGGTCAGCCCCAAGCCCATCGGTTCCAACTGAGGACGACGAAGTTTATTCACCAAAAACAGATCATTACTGTAGTTTTAAGAAATGTAGCAAATTTACTGGGGACTATTTTCAGAGGCAGATTAATCCACACTTAGGGCCCGTCCCAGTACCCCCCCCCCCCCAGCCCTACTCCTTGGCCCTTCCCCTACATTTGCATGTTCCCGCGAGGGGTAGTGGTGTCCCAACTCCTTTTTGCGTGTAGGGGTAGGGGGCATAACGAGGGGTAGTGGGTATGAAACTAGCCCTTCGGAGCGAGGGATTTGAGATGCTGACTTGCCAGCGAGGGGTAGACGTCGCCATGGCTACCACTGAGCAAGAAACGGGGAAAAAAGTTCATACATAGCTAACGTTACCGTCGTCAGGTTGCTTGTTAGCTAGCTAGCTAGCTCGCACTATCTGGTGTCTGTCATCTGTCCTGTTCTGCAAAATTGTCTGACTTTTCACATTACGATAACACTCCAGCTAGCATAACTATGCTGCCTCGTGATGTTAGCTGGTTAGCTAGCCAGCAGAAGTCCCCTGTCATCTGTCGTTCATCAATCAAAGCATGATGAATGCGGCAAACGTGATCGGTAGGATGAATGAGACTCCACATTGTACATGCTGGTTGGAAATGTAGATGGCTCGCAGCTTCCTGTTTGAAATAGTTATGTATGCGTGAATGTAACCGACGCGGTAAAGCAGTGAGTGGTGTCCCAATTCCTAGAGAAAGATTTCAACCCCTACCCCTCATTGCTTCATTTTGAGGGCCAAGGGGTAGTGGACAGGGGGGGGTATTGGGATTCGGCCTCAGTGCTCTAGTGAGTATTTGTGTCAGGTGTATGTGTGAGTCAAAATAATCTACAATGTGTGTGTTCATGGTAATGAAGGAACATGTCACCTGGAGCAACAGTGTGTCTCACTGATGGTTTTTTTGGGACAAAAATGGAGCCTTATGGCACAGAGGAAGAGGATACATTGTTGGTCTGGCTGTTTAATGGGATTTGATAACAATAGTTAAGGCTGCTGTCAGCCCTAGAGTGTCTCCTCTGGTTTGAATCAGGGACTCATGTTGTTCCAAAGTTGTATAATTGTATAATATAAAATGTTTTGATGCATTGGATGTGCTGAATGTGCATATTAAGGCAGTACAGGAGGAGGTGCACATTAATATTCCTCCAGGACTGTAACATGCTCATGTTTAACCCAAACAATGCGGTTTAGTTTCCTATGTACTTCTTTCAAAACTTATATAAAGTGCTAATCTTAGTCTATAAATAGATAACGTAACATAACGCGGTAAAAACGAGTCACAACAAGCACACAGGACCGTTTAGAGTTGCTGAAGAGTTTATCTGATGACTGCAGGCAGAGGCAGGCTAACACTACCCTTTGACTCCAAGCATTTGAGCTAAGCTAATTAGCGGTGGGCGAGCTCTGCCCGGCTCTCCCTTGTTACTGCACGTATAGCCGAAAGAATGGTATCTACCTGCTTGTCATGGACTCGGGAGTGAGACAAGACACGCAAACAAAAAAAATGTTGGCGTATCCCTTTAAAAAAAAATTACATAAAATGAAAAATGTTTTTGTTTTATTTTTAACATTTTAATTTTCATTTACTATTTTTGTGGGCCTAAAGTTATCACATTCTCCAGTTGTAAAAATGTGCAGCCTTTACACCAAATAAAATAATGCTTTAACATTTTGTTGAGTAAAATGTGCGTCGTAGGTCTACAGCCTGGCACCGTTTCCTCTAATAGCAGTGGCTGGTCTTGAATCTCATTAGCTCGACGAGCTGTGGATTCTGAATCTGAAACAGGAACGGTCTTGGTGGAATATAGCAAATTTAAATTTAAATGCTTAGACAGGTGTGTTTGCTTTCAGCACCAGAGCTGTAAAGTTAAAGAGCTAAATAGCCCACCACAGAGTGACCATGGAGACAGTGCTAACCACTGTACCACCATGCCGCCATGACCTTCATTGTAAGGCTCAAATCTGATTTTTTTTTGCTATGGCCATAAATGGCTCTGTTGATGGTACAGGTTGCTGACCCCTGTTTCAACAAGACTCATGCTGATATACCTTGTGGTGGTGATGATGGTGGGGGCTATACGCTGCTCCTCCTGTTCCTCCTGCAGCTGCCCAGTCCAGGCCGGGGAGGGAGTCGGAGCTGAGCTGGAGGTCTCGCAGATGCAGGAAAGGAGGGGTGGTGTCTCCTCTGCCGTGTCCGGGGCTGGGGCCGAGGCCGGGGCTGGGTCTGGGACTGGGTCTGGTACAGAAAACAGGAGGGATGTGCTGTATTATTACATACTAATCTGAAAGATCTTCTCAGTATAGCTGTGTTCCTATCCTCATGGCTGAAGTCAGTCAGATATTTTGCTCCTGTCATGATGAAAATTTGGCAAAATGCCAGTTTTAGTTATTTTTGCTTTCGATAGGCTGACAGCCATTAATTAGCTGGTTAATTTTAAAAAATGTAAAAAAAGACTTAAATTACAAGAGGCCTTTCCTTTTAGTAGAGCGCTCCGCTCCGCTGAGTCAGCGAGCTTTAAGGCTGCATTTCAAAGTTCTGCCCAATTTAGAATTGGTCAAATGCTTTGTGATGTAAATTTTATGCCTTTTATTTTATGTTTCTGTGGACACAGACGCTGAGTGCAGGTCAGAGTCACTAGCCATGTTTCCATCAGCCTGTTTAGATGCATCTAGAAGTATCTCATCGGAAAATTATGATGGAAACGCCAAAATTCGAATTAAAACCCCCTGATTCGCACAAACTAAAATACGCTCGCTTTAGCCGGGTTTTGGTTGATTTGAAAATGTTGATTCACAAAACGGGGGATGGAAACAGTTATGTTCAGATTAAGTCTGACGTAGCGCACCTCTCTCCATGGTGATATCCACACTCCGGGTCGGGAAGGCGGTAATGCTTTTACAAGCTGCTTGCCAACCGCCAGAAAACGTAGAAGAAGAAGAATGCAAGACTTGTTTTGTTTCCGCTTCTGCAGAAAACTCGCGCGAGTTTGTTGTTTTCACCGAAGTCTGTACATTTAATGGAAACACACAGGATTTGTATTTCTTTTAATGCACATTTCCCAATGATTTGAATCACTTTTGGATGGAAACATAGCTACTGTGGATTTAAAACTATTGTCTTCATGGTGACCACAGTGACTCTGTGTCTATGTCTGCAACATAGTACGCCATCTCTGAGCGACAATCATCAAAAGTGCACCTAACCATAAATCCGGCTTTGCGGCGTCCGAGCTGCTAACTTCGGGGTCATTGTTCCGCTAACGTGAGTGGCTCTTTGGGCCCACTATCGCCACGTGTTGGATGTAATTACAGTGTTTGACCCACTTCTTGGGGTCCTGGTCCTACCTGGGACTGGGTCCCGCTCTGAACTTCCTGGTGCTGCCTGGTGTGTTGGTGGTGTTGGTGTTACAGGCACTGGTCTGATCACCCAGCAGGTCGTGCTCGGACGACTCCTCGTAGCGGGTGCTGTCGTCTGTCCGGCCCACTCCGCTGTCCAGCTCCTGGCTGTTGGACAGCAAAGGAGCCAGGCTCAGCAGAGGAGGAAGGGGCACAGGGGGGTCTCTGTCCTCCTTCTCTCCTCTCTCTCCTTCCTCCACATCCTCATCCTCTTCCTCCTCCACATCCACATCATCCCCAGGACCTTCTCCACCTCCTGCTCCCCCCGGGCAGGCCAGGCCTCCTCCTCCTCCTCCTCCTCCTCCCCCTCCTCCTCCTCGGCAGAGGCGATAATAGCCAGAGGGCTGGGTGGAAGGGAGGGAGCAGGAGGAGGCTCGTGGGTTTGGGTGGAAGCCTCCTCCCTCCAGAGTCAGCTCCATGTCCTCCTCCGGACCATCAGGGTTGTCATTCTGGAGGACACAGAGAAAATGAATTTGAAAATTATTTTTAAAAAAATTCATTCGTCAAATGATTTGGTTTGTAAATGGCTGAAATTATGTAAACAGACTTTTTTGGTAACCATGGTGACCTTAGAAAGTCTAAAGAACTAAAACAACAGCAACACTTAAAATGTACACAACAACTTCATTACAAGACCAACGCGTGTCAGCTTGTGGCCTTCATCATCATGACCCTGATGGCGTCTCGGTGAGATGGCTGCCAAGACCAGCAAATGCAACTTTTAGCGACACACTGGGACGATAGATGCACCCACCAGACGACAGCGTTTCTCCCAGTCCCGCCCCACTGTGCTTTGACTGGCTAATGCTGACCCTAACCATGACCTCTTTGCCCTAACCACCTCTGACCTCATCACACATCGACGTTTGGTCATGGACCCAGGAGTACCTTACACATCATATCTTGACGTCCAAGGTTCCCTGGGTGTGTTGGTTGTTGTCAACTTCAGCCTGTTACATGCATTGTCTGCTTTCAAAATACAGTTCCCTTTTTTACAGGAAATGTAGTTTGCATGCAGTCTCTTTCAAAATAAAAGCACTACGTCGGAACAACATTGTGAATTGATGTTTGTTTCCTTCAACAACAAACACACGTGATTACGTTTATCCAGCACAGGCATGTGGTTGGGTTTAGAAAAACGACCAGGGTTTGGCTTTAGAGTCACACAGGAAGTGAACAGTGGGGTGAAAGTCAGTGGTTGCTGGACCCATCCACCACCACCCGCCCTACTCTGAGTTTTGGCACCTTAACTTTTGTTGTTGTGCCATCACATGTCTCCCTGATGCCGCCAGGTACCTTTTAAACAACAAGGGCTGCCAGCTGCGTATCATGCCGACATGAAAGGACAGCTTTCTTCGTCTGTGTCTTACGCCGGAAGTCAGTGACCAAGCGCTGGTTTTTCGACAACAACAAGGATGGAATGTGAAGGTCTATCGAAGTGGTTGCAGAGGTTTTGTGGCTTCTTCCACCATCAGGCTGCTGAGAGACCTTGGTATCTATGGACAGGCTGTGCGGCAGACAATTAGATCAGTCTCTGAAGCGGCCGAAAGAAGCAGCCAGTGGATGTGGATCAAGTGGAAGGACCCTTGCTGGGTTCAAAGAACACCAACATGACCCGCTCACACTACTGTGTGTGTGTGTGTGTGTGTGTGTGTGTGTGTGTGTGTGTGTTTGAACCTACATGACTTCATCTTCTTGTGTATCGGGATTTGTGTGATATACGTGTCTGCGTATGACCTTGAAGGAAGAAACTAGGTCACATGGGATAAATATCTCCTCCTCTCTTCATCCATCATCCCTTCACGCCCTCATCACTTCATCTATCTCTGATACCTCTCCCCCTCCGTCTCGTCTCAGTGGGCTTCACGGCAGGTTGTTAAACACTTTCTGTTTGTCTGCCTCTATGAATACTCCTCCGTCTACTCGACATCACAACATAATTGTCACTAAAGCAGCAAAAATGAGTATAAATGATTTTTACATTTTGCTGCTGCTGAACTTTGACTTTACTGAGTAGAACCATCTGTTTTTTACACTTTGAGAAATCAGTGTTACTGGTTTGAGAAAACAAACAAACATCCTAACGTAGCCTTTTTGAGAGCTTTCAGCTGCATATCACAGCCTTGAGGAAGAGACTAAAGTGGACAGTTGATCTTGAGCAGATGTTTTTTCACCTTTATTTCCAAGATCAGACGTTAGTCTCACTCTTAGCATGGGCGGACGATGAGACACTGGGCCCCTGGGCACAGACATGCAGGGCACATCCACCTCGCATCCACAGAGGCAACACACACAGACTTTATTGTTGTTTCGTAGTTGTTTTCCGTCTCTTTTTTTTTTTTCATTTTGAATCTCTTTGTTGTTATTTTATGGCTCTTTGTGGTCACTTAAAATTCTATGTGTACGTGTTAATTTGAGTGACACTCAACATAGTTTGTCCCGTTGCTGAAAATGCAATAATACACTCAATTCAGTTAAAAAAACACACACAACATGACATTATCGTGGGTGTGTCTGCTCCCCCGTCACTTCCCAATTTATAATTTGCTTATTTGATAAAACATCCATCATCTGCTGTTCTCTCATTACAACATGTGACGGGCTGAAGTGTTGGAGTTGTCTAAATACTGACGGACTGAGTGACGGCTCATTCATCTGGTTAGCGTGTGAGTGTGTACGCACACACAGACACACACACACACACACTGTGCACATCCATCAGTGCATATGTACGTGTGTTTTAACTGACGTGTATAAATATGCCGTTCTGCAGTTCTTCCTCTGTCAGCAGATGTGGACACACACACTCTGGGACCTGCTGTCATGCTAGGAACATTTATCATGGCTGTGTGTGTGTGTGTGTGTGTGTGTGTGTGTGTGTGTGTGTGTGTGTATAATAACACACAGAGCACACACACACACACACACACACACAGAGTGTTATGTATATAAGGTTTATGCTGTGTAGATAACAGGCTGACTGTGAGCGCAGACTGAAGCTGGATGTGCTGGTTTCAGGCTGTGAAGCATACAGAGAAGTGATCTGCATTTAATCTAGAAACTCTGAGAGTTTCAAACAAGATGAGAGTGAATATTGTAGTTCTGATGCTTTATTTAATTTGGTGCCTGTCAGTCAGACGGGCCTGTTTTAAGGAGGTGGAGGCTGCTGTGGTGTTAGAAATGACAGGGTTTACTGCTACATCCTGTTGTACAGTGTTTGTCACTCTACTTGTCATTTTGTGTACACTGTGCAATATGTTTTAATAAAAAATCATTTGCAACATAAAATAAATCAGCGCAGTCGCCAGAAGAAAATGTTGGCATTGTACATTTGTGCAAACCATGGATACGTCACATCTGTTTCATACATATCATATGAATGTCTCTGAAGATGCCAATCTAGTGGCATTTTGTGATAACCACAAGTTATAATTACAATGTTCAACTGAGTGTACAAAAAGTTATGAACACATTTTAATTGACTGTATCAATATGTTGTGCGTACACATTTCCTAATATAGAGACAAACTCTTGCTGTCTTAATTTAATTCTAAATTAATTTTTAAAAAACCTTCATGGGAACCTATTTGTCACCGTTCATGCGCGGGAAGTGTGTGACATACAAAAGCCCTGATTGGCAGCCAGTGAGAGGGATGATAACAGTTAAAAGGAGAGAGCTGTGAGTGGGACGATGGATTGCTTTATTATACGGAGCAAATTACAACAAAGCACCAGTGAAGACGACCCACCACTGACAGAAAAGATAAAGAAACTGCTAGTAGTGTTTTATGTCGTGATAAAAGTAATAACATACGTTGCAGAAGCTATTACGCACAGATATATAAAGATGTGACTTGAGATTTTTGGCTTGCCCTTTGGTGAGCCTTGGACATTTGAAAACCACTGCTCTACATGCTGTTGTATTATGTCGGTCGATACCTTAAAGGCATGGAGCACCGATATCCATCCCCAGAAGGCACCCTTTGGTGTCTCTCTGAGCCAGGCTTGCAGCTAACTCCAATGTAAAAACATCTGCGGCAATGTTTGACGCTGAGAGCAGCTGTATGAAGAGCAGAGCAGAGAGAGGTGGTGGATGGGTCAAACTATATTCTCACCAGGTAGTTTTATGCTGGGTTTAATCTGATGGTGGCATTTGGAGCAATATCAAGAGGTCACCAACGTCTGTTTACGGCTAGAGATCCAATCCTCTGAAAAAGTTAAGTTTGGGTTCATGGTCATCAGTCAGGATTTGAAGCAGAAAAACAAACTTCCTGTCAAATTGTTCTCTGCATGTTGGTCACACACAGATGCATCAAAGGGCAGAGGGAGGTGAACTCGTGACATTCAGGACTGCGGCCACAATGAGAACCAAACTGTGGCTTTTATAAATCTTTCCTCTCCTGTCGGCCACCCGGAGCGGCAGCTGCAGCAGCAGGGACACGAGATGAAAGTAGGTTAGTAAAGTAGGCTGCAGGCGACTGAGTGATGAAACAGGAGAGACACTGTTAGACCTGAAGTTATGGATGTGGTGACTATTTCCGTACCTCAAAGGGACAGAGAAGGATTCAATCAGTTTTAACTGTGATTGTTAGATTCATCAGTCAGCTGACAGCAAAATGAATCAACGGCTGTTTAGATAATCAATTTATTTATAATCTATCAGACTTCCTGTGGTCCTCATGTGATTTACATCTGTGTTTTGTGCAGTGCGTTCACACAACAAAAGCAAACAAAACCCTCAGGCATGATCTGCACAGTCATTTGCTCACCAAAGGGCAAGTCAAAATCTCAAGGCACACCTGTATTTATATCTGTGCACAGTAGCTTCTATAACTTGTGTTCTTGCTTTTATCACGACATCACACAATAGAAATAAGAGAAAATATGAGCGGTAGCTTTTGTGATTCTGTCTACTGACAGTTTTTTGCTCTTTTCTGTCAGCGGTCGGTCGTCTTCGCTGGTGCTTTGTTGTAATTTGCTCCGTACGATACAGCGATCCATCGTTCCGCACACAGCTCCCTCCTTTTAAATGTCATCATCCCCCTTCTGATGTGTCACGCACTGATAATTCCCATGTGTGAACGGGGACAAATTGGTTGCCCTTGAATGAAATTTTTTTTTTTGCCTTTTTATTGGGAAATGGGTGTGCACAACATACTGATACAGTCGATTAAAGATTCAGTCATAACTTCTTGTAAAGGCCCAGTTAAAGCTCATATGTATAGCTGTTTCATCAAAATGAATAATTAAAAAAAAATAATAATACATCCATAGAACGTCTAGAAAGGTGTAGAATTAAAGTCTATATTTTCCTGAAAAAAAATAATTACAGTAGAGAAATAATTGTTTTATATATGTCAATAGTTTGATTTGGTTACATTGGTGACAGGGAGGAGCTCAGGCCAGATTGTGATAACTGCAGAGGTATGGCATCGTCCCAGCGCTATCTGTCGAAAATTCTAGCCGACCAACAGAGAAGCAAAACCAGAATCAACATCGGTTCAGCTTTTAATCGTTGGTGTCAGCTGAAGGCAGAAAAAGGGCTAAAATGCAGACGTTGCTGCTTTCCCTCCGGACAGGTAAGCTAATGTTTGCTAATTAACACAGCAGGGTTGTAAAAAGATATATATCCGCTGAATATATCTAATATCTAGTAAAGCCAAACTAGTAATGACACTGCACCTAGATGAACTGTGTTAAATAAAAGTAAGGATGATATTATAGCAAGTTCTCTAGAAACGGCGTTTTTGGGACTCTGGTTGTAGAGTTGTCAAATAGAGTCGTAAAAAAGTAAATCTACTGAATATATCTAATATCTAGTACAGCCGAACTATCATGTTAATATTATTATTATTATTGGTGGGAAATTATAACAGAGGAATATATTTGCCGTTTTAATATCAAGAACACTTTTGTGTTTTTGTGTGAATACAGGACGTTGTTGAATCAGGGAATCCGTGTGTCCACCACGACAATGGATCCTAATTGACTAATTACGTTTGCATCAGTGACGAGTAGAGCTAAAATTGCTTTACGGAGATTGTGACAGTGTGTTACAGGGCGCACAAGAGAGGATTCATGATTTATTATTATTATTACTTAATCACTAGACCACAAAAGACTCTTCACTTGACATCACTGTCTCCAGTGTCTGTCGTTTACGAACCTGGCAACCTGTAGAATTGAAGAGTGGAGCGAGAGCGGGCGAGTGTGAGTGCGACACCTACTGACCAGGAAGTATGAATCCTACATCTATCACCGTTAAATATAATACTAATAATGAGTGGTTATCACAAAATCCCACAGCACACCTGGATTGGCATCAACACAGAAACACTCCACAGCGCCACCTGGGTGATCTTCCTTTTTATGTGTGTCTTTACCAGAAAAAACTCTGACGCACGTTGTCACACATTACCCATCTCATCATCTTTCAGAAGGATTTGAGCCTGCTTCCCTGTGAACAGGTCTCTGTGCTGCGTAGCACGATGAGCCCTCTGAACCCAAAATGCTTTCAAAACTTTCATTTCTAATCACCAGCCTCTGTAATCCTTGTTTAGGGAAGAGGGAGAAACGCATCTCAGGTTATCGTTGGTCGCAAGACACTGACAACGTCCATCCTTGAACCTGTCTCACAGTGCGTGCGACGTAAGACCACCGTTTTAAAGCCACGACCAAAGATATCGCCACGTTTCTCCCACGATGGCCATCTTTCGTCTGGGACAGCCCAAAGTCACACAGTGTGTACCGGCCATTAGACTACTGAAGAGCCTTTCAGTAAGGTGAATTTCAGAAAAAAAGGACTTTGTACCCATAAAAAATCCCCATGGCAATATGAACAAAACGTGATTTACACTAACAAAGATTTCTGTTTCAGTCTCTTTGGTGGCGCCTGTGGTGATAAGCGGTAATTGCAGTGTGTGTTTTGGCCGACTAAGTCCAGAAACCACGCTGTTGAATCTATTTATATCAGACATCCAGTTTCTAATGCTGCAGATGCTGGGGCTATCATCAGTGGGCCACAGGCTCATTTACCATCATGTTACCTGTTAACAGACATTCATTTAAATGAAAATCTTTGAGGTGATTAATTTATCATTTCATATTAAAGTGGTTTCTGACAGTTGCATCCTCCATGCTGTTTTCTATCTGACCTCACACTGACTGTTCCACCTGTTTTTAACGCAGCCAGCAGCCTACATGGTGATATGTACATGTAGTTTTATTTAGAGCTCTGATTATCCACATTTGGTAATCCTGAAAAGTTTGTATCTGGATCAGGGTGATCAGTCCAATGCTGCTTTCAACAACAGGTGCTAAAGTAAGATGAATTACCCGATCCTGAACAGTAAAACATGGGATTTCCAAATCCAGATCATCCTGATCCTGATCCAGATTAACTTTTCTTTAATAACTGGCGCTGGGGATTATCAATATCTGGACAAACTTTCATGGTCATCTGTTCAGTAGTTGCAGAGATATTTCAGACCACAGTGGTGCTGATGTTGGTACAGATGATGAACACCATTTAAACCTCCCAGTAAACCTTCATCGAACAGAGCGTGACGCTCCTGTACAGACGAGGTATTAGCCTCACCAGCGAGAGTTCACCCCTAACTTTGGTTTCCATGGTAACCTGCGGTCTGTGCACCCTGAGCATTGATTTTAAAATGATGGTGTGACTGTGTCATGTGACGCCACCTCTATATCCGGCCGGGCCAGCAGCAGGGAGAAGTTGATGCTGTCCTCTCGGGTCAAAATGGCCACAGCTTCCTCTCTGTTCTGAATATCCACTCCGTTAATCTGGAGGGGACGAGAGGAGGTCAGAGGTCAGGTACTTTATATTCATGAGTCAAAATTAGATCATACATGTATAAATGGGGAGCTGGGTGTGTAGACAGGATAAAGATTAGAAAGCCTTCATGGTGTTTTGTCAGCTGTTTCAAGCCCACATCTGTTATCCAACCAAAAGCACAGTCTGTTACATGTTTAATTACGTCACACACACACACACCATCATTCACCTGTCACGTGATCCTAAAACACGTATGAACCGTGTCACATGTGCTGCATGTGTGATTTATTTTTGGTTGCACTGTGAGTAATGATGACAGGTATGTTCCCCAAACTTGCAGGGAGACGTTTCAGCTGTCCAGAGGGCCTTCATCTCTGTGCTGACGGCTGTCATGGGAACTGGTGCTGACATCATTCACCCGCTGCCCGGTAACCATGGCGATGCCAGGTGCTGCCAGTCTATTCTTATCATATTCCACAACTTTACCTTTTTTCCCCCGACACTGTTTTCGCAAGGTCGACAGTCGGAGGGTCAGAGGATAATGAGCAAAGAAATGTCAGGGAGATAAATTTATTCACACTCGTTTCTCATCGTCAAACTCTCAGAAGGAACCGTCAACACGTGTGGAGGTGTAGCGCCAGAGCAGAAAGAAAAACATTGATTCAACAGGATATAAAAAAAGGTCAAACTCCTAATTAAACTCCCAGTGACAGCTGCTTTCACAAAGCAAAAAACATTTATGATTAAATTATCATAACACAAACTGAATCCTGTATATCATCAGATACTAAACTAGAAGTAATGATTAAATTACCTGTGTTTCTAATTAATATGTTGGAATATGTTAACATATATGTTTGTACACAAACACTCGCATTGCCACATCATGGTACAGGGCTGGCTTTAGACGTTTTGGGGCCCTATGCAGGATTTGGTTCGGGGGCCTGTCATTGCACTGAACCAAATATTAGCTAAAGCACACATTATGTACAAACAAGCATGACTGAAGTGAGACACTTTAGCAGCACCGCTACAGTATCTATAGGTTGTTTAAGGTCTGGAGGAGCAGCTGCCTCTGCAAAAAAAAAAAAAAAAAAAAAAAAGTAAAAAAAGTATTTCCTGTTGTAGGGATGAATAACGTTATGTGTATTAAGGGTTATCATGTCCACCTCATGCTAACTTTTTAGCACATAGATTTAACATTTAGATTTAGATTTAATATTTAGATTTAAATTTAGATTTAGATTTAATATTTAGATTTAGATTTAATATTTAGATTTAACATTTAGATTTAACATTTAGATTTAGATTTAATATTTAGATTTAACATTTAGATTTAGATTTAATATTTAGATTTAACATTTAGATTTAGATTTAATATTTAGATTTAGATTTAATATTTAGATTTAACATTTAGATTTAGATTTAATATTTAGATTTAACATTTAGATTTAGATTTAATATTTAGATTTAACATTTAGATTTAGATTTAATATTTAGATTTAGCATTTAGATTTAGATTTAACATTTAATAATTATTTGCCACATTTAATATTTAGATTAAACTATGTAATATATTTCTAAGTTAACAAATATTGCTGTAAATGTGGTAAAAGGTGACATTAAAAAATTCGCAACACTTTTTTAAACATTGTTTGAAGCTAAATGTGGCAAAATGTTGATGTTATTTTCAGCGTGAGCCACTTTACAAACGGCACCCCATAATTAGCTAACGTTAGCTTCCATAGCAAAACAAACTGGAGGAAACTGTTCAAGTGTCGTCCTCCTTTCTCCGTTGGTCTGTGTTTACTTATTCAGGTAACACTGACGGTCCCTGAGAGTGAGTGACCTCGCAGTGAAAGCAAACAATTCTGTCCACACAATACTAAATTTGTTATTTTCCTCAGAGACTTACTTTTTTGGACTGAATCCACAGCTAGGGAAACTCAAGGCTAGCCACTGCTATTGAGGGCTGGCAAAGGTGCAATTTCCTTGCCAGAGACAACAAGCTACCTTGACAGTATGGCCAAACACAAGTATGATACTTAAAAACTGTGTGGACCTTGAGCTAATGACGAAGGAGAAATCTGGACCAGACCAGCTGGGAAACATTGCTTTAGGCTACATCTGTGTTCCTGGAGCCAACAGTAGTTTTGCTAAGTTTCATTTCATCATTGTAAGTCTTCTATCTGCCTTTGTTTGGACACTTGGAAATATATCTCTGTACACCAGTGTCCTCCCTCTCATTGGACTGGTGATTGATGACCTGCTTTGATCAGAGCTGGGATCAGTGCGGCGGCCCAGTCAGAGCGCCGTCTCACCCCCGCTCTACAGTTAAGGGCAGTTCTCGTCACGGGGGCGTGTCACATGTAGTTCAGGGTGCAAGGTGTGTATTACAAAGATAAACTTTCAGGAGGTGAACATGAGCTGGATCACTGCTGCGTAAGATGAGTTTATTTCATGGAAATATTGAATGAACAGTGTTAGCGTGGCTTCTATTGTCTGACAAACAGCCCAACAGTGTGGTGGTAACACCGGGTGACGATGTTGTCTCCCCCTCCATCTCTCTCCCTCTCTCTCAGTCTATTTTTAGGACGGCAGTAACTGGGCTGCTGACAGCTCTCTCTCATTGGATAAGACCGTCCCCGGGGTTCCATGTAGAAATTTACATAGTTTGATTTGAAACTGTTTCTAACCCTCATACAGCCGCTTCGTTTATCAGAGGACGAGTTTCAGTCTGAGGAACACGCTCTTTAATTTACACTGAAGGTCAACAGTCAACATTCATGACTACAGAGTTTCCTTTTTCAAAGGTCCAGTTTACAGGATTTAGGAGCATCTACTGGCACATATGGTTATAATAATCATAACTGTGTCAGTTTATAATCACCTGAAAATTAAAGTAGTTGTTTTTTGTCACAAAGAATGAGCCAGTTATATCTACGTAAGGAACGGGTCCTCGTCCATGAAGTCAGCCATGTTGTTTCTACAGTAGCCCAGAATGGACAAACCAAACACTGGCTCCAGAGAGAGCCATTCATGTAATTGCCTAGGCCACCATAGTTCTCCTCTATGCTTGGCCCACAGGACAAGTTTCAGTTCTGCAGCTTCAGTGCCAGGTGCCACTCGGGCCCCGATCACAGAAAGTGTTTCAGCAGCTGGAGGCGGCTTTATGTAATTGTTTTCAATGGGAATTAAGCTTTTTGCTCGCTGTTTCTGCGTTGCGTTACACCTTGTGTTTCTGCGCTCTGAACTCCTCCAGTTGAAAAAACTTCAACCCAGAGCAGAAAAGCGGCCAACGTCATCTCCGTTTTTCCCCTACTGTCCAATCTGATGGTCAGGACAACAAGTTTACGGTTGGTAAACAACGGAGGAGAAACTGGTGGTAGCGGTTGCCGCTAGTTACCACCATCTCAGTAAAAAAAATAGCAGGCGTGGAGCAGATAAGTGCAGTACTTGAAACGGCCACCATGGAGGAGAAGCTCCCCATGATCCAGCCTCTTTTTAGGGTCTCATGTACCCACACAGATCTGTTTATCTGCTGACAGCCTCTCAGCAAATGGATACTGATTACTGTGAAATTAAAAAAATAAACGGTAGACTGATTACATGGAAAAGGATAGGGTAAGGAGATGATGGGGTGGTTGCCTAGCAACAATAAGTAGTCCTTCTCCAGTGCCTCCTTGTGGCTTTGACAAGTAAATTATTAAAAGAAAATTTAACATCATCATTTTCATTTCTAAAGAAATTCTTACATTCTCCAACTGTAAAACTTTGTAGCTTATGCACCGAAAATAAAAGTTTTAACATTTCGTCAAATAAAATGTGCGTCACACGTATACAGCCTGCTGCCTTTATTCCTCTAAATTTTGCTAAACCTCAATAGCTGTAGCTAGTCTTGAGTAGCTAGGCTCGCTATGGAATCCATCCAAAAATGTTAAAGTGTCGGAGGAAAATAGCAAATTTATATTTTATTTTATATTTGAAAATAACAATAGTGATAGTAAGAGTCAGAGGTGTCTCTCTAACCTAACCCTGATCCAAGTACAAAGCTCGAGTGTGATTTTCTGTTTTTGGGTTTTTGATGAAAAACATTATGTGTAACCAGAAGCTGTGAAATATCCAGATCTTTGGTCACTTGCAAAAACAAGAATAACTACAACAGAGTCTAAATGAGTGTTTGTGTACCTGCAGGATCCGGTCGCCCTCTCTGATGCGTCCGTTCTTGGCTGCGATGCTGTTTGGATTAACCTGATATTAAAGATAAAAAAAAAAAAGGACTGAGGAATAGATGGATAAATAAATGACCTCATGAATTAAGAAACAGATAGTAATGACAGAATGAATCCATGAGTGAGTTAATTGGATGACTGAATGATTCAAAGGATAAGATGATGAATAATGTTATTAATGGATAGAAGTAATAAATAAATGAACAGGTGAGAGAATATATGTATGAGAGGCTGAATGAAGATCATTAATCTAATGGCTGAGAGATGCAGTGAGCAGCAGTCAGACCTTCATGAGCTGTAATAATCAATCATCATCAATTTATTATTTTTCCAAAATAAATGAGAAAACAAAAGTGAGTCAGCTGGAGCTTTAAAATGGAAGAGTAGGATGAGGGGATGAAGACTAAATGGGTGTCACCTCTCCAACATAAATCCCAAGATCCTCCTCGTCGTCCGTCCTGTAGCAGACTGTGAGCCCCAGCTTCTCCTGCTGGCTGGATTTGTACAGCTCCACCTCCTGAAGGGACAGCAGCAGAAAGAAGGACTGATGGTCTGAGCTGGTTTTTGAAGGACAGCTGGTCTTTAGGAGGTCTTCAGACCAGAGAGTGGGACAGCAAAGTTCAGTACACCTCCCAAAACAGGCGATGGTAGAGGCTCAGTGACGTAGTGACTACTCACAGGGCCAGATGGTGAACTATTGTTGGTGGAGACCTGGAACTGGGTCAGCATTTTTGCACTGCGGGTTCCCTCGTCTCAAAGTCAGTGGGTCTTTGGTTAGATGTCTGACATAAGGTCTGTGCTAACACAAGCTGAAGAGACGTTTGGTCTACAAGGTATGAAACTTTTATGCGTCTTAAAAAAGACAGTTGCTTACAGGTGGCTAAATAAGGCCGAAGAACATCATCATGTACAGCCATGCTGTTGGGGCAACATTTGTGTATAGCCTAACGATATGTTTTTACTTCTTCTGATTGCATTTAACCCTATGGGTCCGAACGACGCAAAGACAACGCATCCAAATTCACACTTGTTCTTCTCTATGGATTTTCTCCGCAACCGAACAACAAAAGCATGTGGTTAGGTTAAAAAACAAGAACAGGGTTTGGCTTTACTGTCTTACGGGAAATGAACACCGACCTTCTGGATGAAAGTCAGTGGTTGTTGGACCCATCCGCCACCCCTCCCACTAGGGCTATTGGAAAAAACTGACATTGCGATTTTTCACCAGATGACTTAAACTCAGAAAATGAAAAAGTAGTGGCCTTTACTCAGCACAACTGCAGAGGCTCCCAGCTTCATATGAAACAAACTACATTATAGACGGGCCATTATTTATTAATCCCTCTGTGTGTTTATATATTTACTTTTTATCTGCTCCCGTTGCCTTGATGAAGTTAACACATCGCGCCGTCATTTCAAACTCATCACTTCCTGAATCTGTTTCAAACTAAAAGCCCCTTATAACCTCGGCTGAGAGAATCCCTCCATTTTCTAAATAGGCTTTTATTGTGAAACATTTATAAGAACTTGTTGTGGAGGATACAGTAGCTTGAATGTTTCAGATGTAGCTCCTGCCATCTGCTGATGCTTTTACGTTACTCCAACAACATGTCGGCTAGCACATGAACAGACACAGTGACTCAAATAATAATAAAAGTAATAAAAATAGGACAAGAATAACCCGATGACATCACACACGTAATGAAAGACGACGGGAGATAATTGGTGAGTACCATCATGTAGTGTGTCATGTCTGTCGGCCAAGTCACGGCACGATTTTATGACTCCACAATCGTATAATGTGACATAGTGACTTTCAGAACGGGCAGAAAAGTCGTGTAGTGTGAACCAGGCATAAATCCACCTTTACCGTTTCTCCCTCCTGCATGTCGCTCATTTTCAGTGTGTGACTGCAGCGTGTGCATGAGAGGGGGAGGGGCTGCTGCGTGATCAGTTCCTCAGAGCTGTTTTTCGGAAGCTAAACAAAAGTTTACATGTTCTAACAAAAACTATCGCACATGCGCACATCGTGATGGAGATGTTCAAACAATATTTCGTGCAGCCCGACCTCCCACCATCCCAAATCAGACTTTTGCTCCCTTAACCTTTGCTGTTGGCCCACCACGTTTTCCCTTGAAGCCGCCAGGTGCCATTAAACAATAAGAGACCGGCCTGTATCATACTTATGAAAAAGAACTGCTTTTATTATCAGTGTCTGACAATGAAAAAAGCATTAAGCTCTTATCCTGCAAGATCAACCTTCACACCAAAGTTACACAGTGTGAAAACAGGTGTTTAGTAGGAATGAAAAAACCCGATTCTCTTTATTACAAGTCAGTAGAGCATCAAAATGATGTTGAATTTTAAGGTAAAATAGCTGTATGATTAACAAATCAGAGACCACGGATCAACCCATCAAAGACCCCCTGAAGCTGTTAGTGATTGGCTGACAGTATGGCCAAACACAGTTATGACCATCATTGTAGCAGCAACCACTGTACCTGGTGTTAGCTGGAGGGCATCAACAGAGAGAAGCAAGTGATTTAGGGAGGAAATGAAGGATGTAATCCAAGGGAAAAAGAAAGTCGGACATTGGGGAGTAAATTAAGGGGATATGATGATGGTGGATATCAGTAAAATGAATAGGAGAGGAGAGACAGAACAGAGGACAGAGTGAACATGAATTAGGAAAGGTACAAGGAGCAAATTTAAGGAGAACAAGAAGTCTCTTTGGTATACGAGCCAGAAAGAATGAGAATGTTTCCACTTTGCTGACTTCTTTAATGACCAGACTGGCGTTTGTCTCAAACAGCAGTGAACCAATGGAGCAGAAACAGAGAAAAGTGCAGTTCAGCTAAACACAGAGCTCCATTAGGCATCTGTAAACTCCGCTGAGAGCCTCTGTTTGAAGGTTAGGACCAGTCGGACCATCCCTCATCTTGATTTCTCCTCGAAACACGACAGCCTGTGGAAGTTGATTTGTTTCAGTAACATTTCTGAAGGTTGTGTATGATCAGAACAGAAATGTCTGGATTTTTCTTTTCTTCTATCCTGTCAGAGCTTTTCCATCCTCCATGTCTCATTTCATCGATTCTTTGCTCAGTTCATTGTCTGTGTACTTCTTTCTTTCCTACCTGTCTTTTATCAAAGATCTTGCGGATGTATAAAACCCTGTAAGTTATTCATATTCCTGTAGTCTGTGAGGGTCCTCAGATCAAAAAAAAAAATGAAAGGGTTTTACATAAGAATTGATCCAATTTGTCAGAGTTAGATCAAATAAATGATTCATAATTGATTTGTTATCTGAAGCCTAATTTTTATACTAGTAATATTCATACTGGCTTAAATGAACAATTGGATTGTGTTGTGTGAAACCGTTTTGTGTGAAAGGAATTAAAGGCCTCTCCTAAATAAGGGCAAATAATAGCCCAGGCTACTAACTGAAGTTTCATGACATCTCCTTATCTTTTTCTTCCTTCCTACTCACACTCCTTTGAGTGTAATCATGAGTAGAGGAAAAGTCCACCAGCTGTTAGGTTACTTTATACAATGTAAAATGCAATAGATTTGTGCTAATAACGTTAGCATGTTGTATTTGTGGGGAAAATGTGTCCAGATAAAGACAAGTGTTTGTCTGTGAATGATGCAAGTTATAGTGAAGCTGATTTGTGTACTTGTGTTCGAAACTGTCTCTGTTAATGTGTAAATGTGTTTAATGTGTGCTATATGTGTGTTTAATATATGTTTAATGTGTTTTAAATGTGTTTAATGTGTGTTATATGTGTGTTTAATGTGTGTTAAATGTGTTTAATGTGTGTTTAATGTGTTTTTTAATGTGTTTAATGTGTGTTATATGTGTGTTTAATATATGTTTAATGTGTTTTAAATGTGTTTAATGTGTGTTTAATGTGTTTTAAATGTGTTATATGTGTGTTAAATGTGTTTAATGTGTGTTTAATATGTGTTTAATGTGTTTTAAATGTGTTTAATGTGTGTTATATGTGTGTTTAATGTGTGTTAAATGTGTTTAATGTGTGTTTAATGTACGTTTAATGTGTTAAATGTGTTTTTTAATGTCTGTTAAATTTGTGTTCAATGTGTGTTTGTTTAATGTGCGTTAATGTGTGTTTAATGTGTGTTAAATGTGTGTTTTAATGTGTGTTATATGTGTGTTTAATGTGTGTTAAATGTGTTTTTTAATGTCTGTTAAATTTGTGTTTAATGTGTGTTTGTTGAATGTGTGTTTAATGTACGTTTAATGTGTGTTAAATGTGTGTTTTAATGTGTGTTTGTTTAATGTGTGTTTAATGTACGTTTAATGTGTGTTTAATGTTCGTTTAATATGTGTTTTTTAATGTGTTTAATGTCTGTTAAATGTGTTTTTTAATGTCTGTTAAATTTGTGTTTAATGTGTTTGTTTAATGTGTGTTTAATGTGTGTTTAATGTGCGTTAAATGTGTGTTTTAATGTGTGTTAAATGTGTTTAATGTGTGTTATATGTGTGTTTAATGTGTGTTAAATGTGTTTAATGTGTGTTTAATGTACGTTTAATGTGTGTTAAATGTGTTTTTTAATGTCTGTTAAATTTGTGTTCAATGTGTGTTTGTTTAATGTGCGTTAATGTGTGTTTAATGTGTGTTAAATGTGTGTTTTAATGTGTGTTATATGTGTGTTTAATGTGTGTTAAATGTGTTTTTTAATGTCTGTTAAATTTGTGTTTAATGTGTGTTTGTTGAATGTGTGTTTAATGTACGTTTAATGTGTGTTAAATGTGTGTTTTAATGTGTGTTTGTTTAATGTGTGTTTAATGTGTGTTTAATGTACGTTTAATGTGTGTTTAATGTTCGTTTAATATGTGTTAAATGTGTGTTTAATGTCTGTTAAATGTGTTTTTTAATGTCTGTTAAATTTGTGTTTAATGTGTTTGTTTAATGTGTGTTTAATGTGTGTTTAATGTGCGTTAAATGTGTGTTTTAATGTGTGTTTAATGTGCGTTAAATGTGTGTTTTAATGTGTGTTTAATGTGTGTTTGTTGAATGTGTGTTTAATGTGTGTTTAATATGTATTCAAGGTGCGTTTAATGTGTGTTAAATTTGTGTTTAATGTGTGTTAAATGTGCGTTTAATGTGTGTTAAATTTGTGTTTTAATGTGTGTTTAATGTGCGTTAAATGTGTGTTAAATTTGTGTTTTAGTGTGTGTTTAATGTGCATTAAATGTGTGTTTACTGTGTGTTAAATGTGCATTTAATGTGTGTTTAATGTGCTTTTAATGTGCGTTTAATGTGCGTTTAATATGTGTTTAATGCGTGTCAAATGTGTGTTTAATGTGCACTGCAGAGTAGTGTAAATGCTCACAACAACGTAGGTCACGTGCGTAGGCTGCAGCATAGAGCTGATTCACAAGTATAAATCCACCTCTCGGAGGGTTTTGTGGCATTAAGAAGTGAGCGTTGCAGTTTTTGTTCAGTAAGTTTGAACAGAAACTGTTTTTTTAAAGCATCAGTAAAGAACCACAGCTGTTTGAGCTGCTTAGGTCATATTCCAGATGTATCCATCAGGCTGACTTTACTTTTCATGGAGTCAGAAATGTGCAGTTGGGGACACCAGTGGTCTCTGAGGAGAACCTCGAGTCATTTCAGCTCATTACAAACAGCCCAGTCCTTAAAAAAGTGTCAGCAGCCACTGTGTTATTAAATGATCTAGTGACCTTTGGTTTACACAGCAGCGGAGTTCTCACCTCGTACTCCAGGTCGTCCTGCCTGTCCACCTCATGGTTGGACACGTCAAAGTAGTCATCGGGGTCGTTGTACTCAAACACACAGCTGCAGGGAGGAGGGAGAGAAACATTAATCCTCATCATATCTAACATGATTGATTTTTTATTTGTGAGGACATGTCTTTATTCTCAACCCCCCCAAAAGACAACAGGTCAGGACATACAACTCATTGATCCCATACGGTCCCCCGAGGTGAGGGAGGGGAGGGGAGGGTGGAGGTGGTGGAGGAGAGGAGGAGCCGCCTCCCCACCCGTGGTGATGGTGGTGGTGACCTCTGTTCTTCCCCAGTGGCACGATGTTCTGGAAGCTGATGTCCGTCTGTGTGGCGTTGTCGACACAGTCGGGGATTGCAACCATGGCAACGGAGTAGATGGAGCTGCTTCCGGTCCCGTTACCACTGCACACTAAAGTACCTGACAGGTGGAGGAGGAGGAGGAGGAGGAGGAGGAGGAGGAGGAGGAGGGACGACAACTGAGTTTCAAAACTTTGTTTTAGTGTTATTGTGTTATTTTATCTTAATTTATTTAAACTGTGTTTGACTCTGAAATGTCGTTCATTCATATCGAGGACATCGTGAAGATCTGAGCTTGATGAGACGTGAATCATGTAAAATATATAACACAACACCTAATACCCATATTTAGACCACCATGCTTACTGCCTTTATATTGAGAATGAACCAACAACACAATCAAAGTAGATGGAAGCTGTAAAGCTGAAGAATCTGTATTTACTGCGTGTGTATGTCTTTATCTTGGCAGCTGTTTGCTTGAATAAATGAAGGAGAAAAACTACAAGGTAGGAGAGGATCCAGGTGGTGCACGACTGAAACTGAGGCCGATTAGCAGAAAAAGATAAAAAGCTGCAGTTACATCAGAAAAGATGGTAAAAGTCAAGTGATAACACAAAATGATCTGATATTTAAGGAGATGAGAGGAAAACGAGGAGAGTAAATGTCAGGAGATATGAGGGAGAAAGATGAAGGAGATAAGAAAATGTGACAAGGAAGAGGAACATCATTTGCAGCGAGATGGGACAAATAGAAGCCGAGTGAAAATATTAGATGAGCCGTAATGAGGCAGGAACGTGGGAAAGAAAAGACAGAGGATAAAGCGAGGTTTGGATCAGAAGTAATGAAGAGAGATGATATTAAAAAAGAGGATTCCCGTCTGACAGCGGCTCAAAACTTCAAAGAGCAAAAGAGAAGGAACGAAAGGAGGTAAAAACACTGACTGAATGATAAAACAAGTGCTCATGCATGTTTCTGATGTTTGTTACGTGGTTTACCTTTCCTTCTGTGACTCTTGCGAACTGGACCAGGTTGGTGCAAAGGATCTTGGGAGTTCTGTGGTCTGTCTAGCGGGAGCTGAGAGGGTCTCCGTCCTCTGACCTGAGGAGACGGTGAGATCCACAGGATGACGTTTATACACAGGCAATGAGAATAAATACGCTGCTCAAAAAATGGAGGCAACACTTAATGGTCACAGTCTAACAGGAAGTTGGCTCAACTTCAGTGATATCTATTTGTCTGTTTTGGAAGGACAAGTCATGCTGCAGCCATACGTGCAAGCATCAACCCAGCAACAGGATCGGTGTCTGCTCCTTTGTGTGAGGAGGAACAGGAGGAGCACTGCCACTGGTGTGCATGTTTCTGACCACACTGTCAGACTCCATGAGGGTGGCATGACTGCCCTCCCTCTCTGTGTGCGGTCCACACCCTCCTCTTCATCATCATCCACCTGAATATTATTATCTGACCTGCTGAAAGTTAGCGATCTGAGTTATGAAATGATACTGTCCGCTCCATTCCTCTGTCTTATCACGGCTGTGTCCTGCTCCCACATTTTCTTTCCCACGTCTCTACATGGTGTGAAAAACACAGGAAATCAAACGTGTTCTGGAAAGTTTTGTGGCAGACAAAAGTTTCAGACTCAGTGACGTGATTGACACAACGTGAGGTCGCATTTGGTTTTTGACGTTTGTACGAAAATAAACAGGCTCAGTGTGCAAAGACCTTTAGCTACTCATGCAAGTTTCAACATAAGAATATTTTGTGATGACTCGCCTCATACAGGACTGAAATCGCTGAATCGATTAATGAACTTCCGCCAGTTTGTCCTTGGCGTCATACGTCCCCGGAGCATCTCAATACTGACTGGCTATTGAGGCGTGAATCGGTCGCTGAAGTTCAGATTTTTCAACTCTCACGAATAAGTGTATGACGCAAAGCTGCATAATCCGCATATGTCATGTCATTCACTTCGCCTCCGTCGCACTGTCCAGCAGGAACTCGCTTCTAATCACATCTTTACTAATCACATCTTTACTAATCACATCTTTACGTGCACTTTACACGTACGAACACAACATGAGGCTGAGCCCACGCTCACTTCAGCCTCCGTATATCTGCAATCTCATTCTTTTAGTCACTGCCCAGAGCTCATGACCACAGGTGGGGACTGGGACGTAGATGGACCAGTGAATCAAAAGCTTTGCCTTCCGGCTCAGCTCCATCTTCACCACGACGGTCCAGTGCAGCGCCTGCATCACTGCAGATGCCACAACCAAGCACAGGAAGTTTTAAACGTAGATTTGACTGAATAAAAAAAAAAGAACCAACGCAACACTCAAAAGACTTTGCACACTTAATCAAACCTTCCTCACATAAATCAGTGATTAAAAGCTGTACGGGTGACAGTCTGGGAGGAAGTATTCTCTATCCATCATCAGCTTTATGGGAGTGGAACCTTATTAAAGATGACTGATAGGAGGAGGATGGAGGGATGTGGGACACGAGTCAGTGAGGAAGCAGAAAAGTCAGTCATGGAGGAGGATCATTGAGAGCTGATGGATGGCAGCATCCGAGTGTGTTCTACCTTTATGTTTCCATGTCTGTCCAGCGGCCGCAGGGAGTCACTCCAGCCTTTTTGCTAATGAGAGAGAGGGAGACAGAGATAGATGGTGTTAGCAGGCGGGGAGGAGAGGAGGTAGCCCCGAGGAGTAAAACATCAAGGAGAGAGAAAAGCGAGAGAAAACACAGGAAGCAGACGTTCTTTTAAAAAGAGCAAGACATTCCACAAAACCAGGAATTACATAAAATAATAACGTCAAACTAATGACCCTAATAACCCAGTTGCCAATTAGAGTTAAATTTCTCCAGTCACCTTGAGGCGTCCTGTTCTACATATCTACCAAGTTTAGTAAAAATCCATATGGCGGTTAGGCCTAGATAAGAAATGAGCTCTCTAGCGCCCCCATTTTGTTTGATGGGGTCAATAATGGAGGGGTCCCCTCAGATTATGTGTGGTCATATGCCTACAAAGTTGCGTGGTGATGGGTGAAACCCTTGAGATGTTATACACCTTTATGTGATGAGCCACGCCCTCCGCAATATTCATTGCCTTATAGAAGCTCAGTTTTAGTAAGTTTTCCAACTTTTGCCAAGAGGGAACTTTAGATATTGGTCCCTAGATTATGTTCACCCAGTTTCATGCAGATCGCTCAAACTTCATGGCACTATCTCAGAGAAATGCAGAGACATCTCGGTAAAAAAACAACTGCTTTTGTGGGATCTTTCCAGCTGGATGCAGCGATGTCTCAGTAATAAAAGACCTCTTTCTCATGGCGGCGAGAGCAGTGTATACTTAAACTGCACAAATAGGCTGACATAAAATCATATTGTGAACATCACTGTTAATGCAGGCAGTTATTTGTCATCTGCTGAAGCTACCATGGCTCTTGTCCTGTAGACTGACATTGTTTGTTTTGTCAGCTGACAGTTACCTGGTTGCTGCCGCTGGCTGAAACATCACCATCAATTTCAACAGTTTAGTTTAGCTGATACTATGGGAGGACCATTAAATCAAATGTAACTACGGTACAACTTCACAGCACACAACGGGCACGTGAAATGAAACCCACCTGGTGTTTTGCTGAAGGGCGCAGACTGCAGGCAGAGCAGAAGCTAATTCACAGGTCTAACCTTTGCTTCACTCCCACCTCAATCAGCAGCTCATAACTGGCTTCCATACAAGAAGCCGCCAGCCACACTCATTAGCATAAGTAATATAGCTGTAAGCACAAGCGAGTGTGTACGGGCGTCACTCAGGGAGCAATATGAAAAGAAACACCTACAAATGACGATGGAGGTAATTACGTATGAGTTCAGTGTGTGTGTGTGTGTGTGTGTGTGTGTGTGAGACAGAAGTGTAATAATGAAAATACTGTGTGTGTCTTTATTATTAGATTTTCAAGCGTGCAGGAATCATCACTGATGAAGTTAACGTCTGCAGACACACACGCATCAAACTAATACCTGAAGACACACATGCAGACGGCATCTGAGTACACACACTAACCCACTACTTCCAGGTGACACACACACACACACACACACACACTGGCTCATGAATACTTGCATGGTTGCACACGGACACACAGCTCTGTCTAACACAGCTCTCCTCCTCCCTGCCTTTGTTTCAGAGCTGATTGTTATGCATTACATGGTCTCTGCAGGTTGCCTGGCTGTGTGTGTGTGTGTGTGTGTGTGTGTGTGTGTGTGTGTGTGTGTGTGTGTGTGTGTCAGTGAACATAAGGCCTGAGCCAGTCAATACTCACTCAATAACCACAATCATCAGGCCTGTTGTGGTCTGGTCACTGATTGTGTTTCATCTGCCATTAAGAAGGTCAGCCTGGAATTTCCACCCTGACAAAACACATTTCTCTTGGAGACAATCGAGTGTGTGTGTGTGTGTGTGTGTGTGTGTGTGTGTGTGTGTGTGTGTGTGTGTGTGTGTGTGTCCTTTTGTGTATGTTGAACACATGCTTTTGTTCTTCAGTATGTGGTGGCTGGGCACCTTCTGCATCAGTTTTGGAGGTTCTGGGATAGCTTGTCATTTTACACTTGTTACATGCATTACGTCTTTTTAAAATAAACTTACGTACAACACCACATTTTTAGGGTAACTGCTTTTAGTCTACATTCTCCTCCTCCTCTTCTTCTTCAGACTTTTTTAACACACAAATGCCACCAAAGCGCACTCCTTTTTACAGGGCATGAAATCTTGATGTTTCATGATGTCAATTTGTTGCCTTTTTATTTAATTTTTGGCCGGTTGCATTAACATGTAGAAACATATTGCCCACTGCCCTCCCTGCGGTCTCCATGGGTCCTCGGCTTCAACGCTAGCTAGCTAGCAGTGCTGATCATTCAGTGATTGTGGCCTGTAAAGCTCTCGGTGGCCGAATGCGTTGTTTTGGAAACATTGTGCCTACTCTCCGGTGTTCCTTCAGGTGTTCATGGTGACTAACCGGCTTCATTTTGAGCGACAAAACCCTTTTAGCATTGTTAACTATGTTAGCACCACTAGCTGTGCTGACACTGCTAACAGTAGCAAAAGAGCTAACAGTGATCAACAATGCTAAAATGGTTTTACGGCTAAAAATTGAGCCACAGGGGCGAGCTGGGAGGGGACCGGAGGTTGGGCGCAATGTTTCCATAACAGCGCTGTTGGGTTTGGATGGCGTTACTAGAGGAAATCGCCAAATGAGCAGCGCAGCTAGCTCCCAGAAGACCTAGGCGGTGTGCACCACAGTAACCTGAAGAGCTAAGTGAACCTAAAGACAGATGTAACTGGTCAAAATATTCTCAACAGTTAACCATTGACTTCCCTAGATGTAATGTTTTGCAGGCCTTTTCTGTAAATACTGACTGTAACCAACATTTGTATGTGGGGCCCTTGTGAGTAGTAAAACCACATCTCAAGCCAGAAAGTGTCTCCTTTGGATAAAGTTGTGTGGTAACGTTAGACCACAACATCAACTCAACGTGAATAAGATTAACAATGATGTCTACATCTGTTCTAAGGTAAGTCAACATTGTGTTTGAGGCAACATATTGTCACTTTGCTGGAAAGAAATATAAAGTTATCTTTAACATCTCTAGCTAACTTTAGCTAAAGTTAGCCTAACGTTAGCTCCTAGCTGCGTTGTTCATCATGTCACCTTGTTTGCTGGGAGTTCATTAGCCTGTTTTGTTCTAGTTTTGTACTTTGGTGATGGTACATCATTGTTAGCTGTTGTCCAAAGGGCTCTAGTTAAGCTAACGTTAACTTCTGGAGCTTAGCTTCATTAACTTATCTGTAATGGCAGAGATAACAAAGGTTGGCAAACGTTATGCTGAATGATTCAGTGTAAATACTGTAGCACCAAACTAACGCAGACACACTCTTGGTAAAGATGGTAAAAAGGCCGTTATCCTTTTCTCATATTCTGAGCCAAAAACCTTAACTTCAGTGGCACTTTAACTTGTTGTCTTTGATGGTGACGGCAACCAGATGCGCTTCACAAGCGTAACACTGTGACCTGTAAATGTTGGCTTGTAATTTAAGCTTTTCATCGACCTTCTCAACAATAAAATGATGAATATATCCCTCCAATGCGTAGTTTAGGCCCTTTTGGTTACTTCTCAATGACATCTGATCCTTATGTCCCCAAAAATCATCAGTTGCCTCCTGTGAAATGTCGTGTACTGTGACACCTGCCATAGCGCCGTCACTGAGTGTTGATAGGCTGTCCAGGTGAGTGGAGGGGGCGGGGCTTAGCCATAGGTCAGTTGGCGTGGGGCCATTATGGAACCTGTGGACAATCCCATATAGGGCCCATTTTGCAGCTCAGTTACGACCTACATGGGCCCCACGTCCAAATGTAAGCTGTATTTTTCAGTTTAACATGTTTCACAGTGTCAGTTTACAGAGTTTCTAAGTTCTTGTCATCGTATTTAACGACTGTCTTTATCTCGTGACAGTAACCTTGATACACTCTGTGTTAGCGGCTGTAGTTACAAGTGAGTGTGTCTGTGTGTAGAAAATGAACATGCAGGTAGATGATTTAAAGGATGGGACTGGCAGATCTGAATATTCAGTACACCAGTATCATTGTCTTTGTTTGTCTGTGTGGATTTGGCAGTCGACTGTGAGAGTGTGTGATGATAATTACAACATCCCCCGGCTGCCTGCTGCGCTGCTGCTCATTATACTATAACTGTGTATGTGTGGTTACAGGGACGGCGACAATAAGAGTCCCGACTGGGCTCCGCCACATTAGCCCGACAGAAATCACAGCTAAGTGAAGTGTGAAATTAATAACTGAATGAGAGAAAAGAGCTGACTGTTCTCTTCTGTTGGGAATGACCTGCTATCTTCCAAACAACAGCTGGCTTTCACCTCATGGGGCTCTCTGTAGGTCCGGACAGGACGGCTCTCACTCAGGAGCCTGTTGTGTTTTATCTCAGTCGGATGGAGATGGATTATTGATCATTTTCAACAGGTACACAGAGGCGCTCAATATTCCCTGAGAAACACGTATAACTCTGCATTATTTGATGGCATGTGGGAACCAAGAGGCCAGTTAGCAATTTCCCTCGACTTTTAGATTACGGAGGACAAAGGTGAGACTTCATTAGTCTTCATTAGTGGTGTGATATTGATTGTGATACAGACCAGTCCCACACATTGTTATCAGTCTCCGCCTTCATTATGTTCCAGAATACTTCAGTCACTATTGACCAGTTGACCCAGTGGATTGATTTTTAACCCACCCTGCAGTCTCAGAGAGAAGTGAGTGAGATCAGATATGTTAATGAAACAGTAAAGCTTTTCTGTTACAGTCCTGTAAGTGCTGCCAGACTATTAATTGTAGTAATGTGATATTTCAACCCAGTCTCACGGCGTTGAATACCAGTGTTTGGGCAGTGACTTCCAGCCTCAGACACTGATGAAAAAGGCCATCCTGTCACGTCACCTGCTGCATGTCTAAACTGAAAACAATGAAATTAAGGGTGCAAAAAAAATGGCCCCTAAGGAAACGCCCTCGAGCATGTCTGTATGAATTCAGTCATATAGTGTTTGACACACATACACTTTGACCTGTTTTTGGTGCTTAATGAAAACTCAGGGCATCACTGGCATTGTAAAGATTCATCCTCTGGGGAGCATGAATGCCTGCATTGTATTTCACAGCAGATATTTTTCGCTTTGTGTCACACCAGCACAGCAGACAGACAGCCACCAGCCGCGCCTCACTGCCGGCTCAGAATGACACCCGACATGTAAACAGGCAGCACAACTGATTAAAATGAAAATACTGACAAGTTAAAAAGCTTGACTGAAACAGAAGGCGTGCCTTCAGCTTACAGGCCTGCTGGGTTTGTAAATAGGACTCAGACGCCGCAGCTTTAAACAGTTCTGATCACCGTAACACGTCCACATATGGAGCCGATGCTGATTACTGGGATTGTCCTGTACTGTTGTCGCCATGTGTTCAGCGTGTCTCCATCACTATCACCTCCCGCGGCTTCAACATGTTTTTCCTCCTCGCTCATTAACTATTTACTGATTCCATCAACACACACTTCCACCACATCCATCAATACACACACACACACACACACACACACACACACAAACAGAAATAGTTCCAAATCAACACACTCTCCTCTGGCATTTATCTCTTTCACCCACGCAGTCCCTGCAGTGCATGAACACACACACACACACACACACACACACTCTGTGGAGAAAGAGACGGGACGAGGGATCCATTTTTCATTCCCAGCATGCCGAGAGGAAAGCAGAGATACTATAATCATCCCTGAGAGAGGGGGAGCTAAAGAAGGAGACAGGGAGCGGACAGGGAGAGAAGGAGAGGAAGAAAGAGATGAAGGATGAATCCAGGCGGGGATAAAGGATAAGGTCGGAAAAAAGTGGAAGAAGAAAAGGGGGGGGGGGATGCAAAACACCAGACGATGGAAGATGAAAGTGGGAGAAAAGAGAGAGAAGGGGTCTGAACCATCTGAAAGAGATTTCTGCTCTCTTTCTCTTTTCATTCACCCCTCACCTCTATCAATCCTCCGGACTTTCAGAGTCTAATGGAAGTCAAGCTGAGGATTGAGGCCGAGAGCAGACGGGCAGATCACAGAGAACTACAAAGACCACACAGCCCCTGTGGAGAAGTGACTTTATTCAGTCAGTGTGTCAGAAGACAGACCGTATCTGCGCATCGAACGTCCTTTGAAAAGAGAAAAACAGTCGTGACATCTGAACAGACTCTGGGGACGATGGAAAAAAATTGAAAAGCTGAAATATTGTAAAAAATGTTTGAGAAGGTTGGTGAATAAGAAACACAAGATGCAAGACAGACTGAGAGAGAATGTGAAGAATATGTTATGTCACTGATGGAGATACGCACTGATAGTATTGAGCAGAAATTTGCATAAAACCAAAGGATTATTTGACCGCACTGTAATGAATGTTGTCAGATGTGTCGTAGTGAAGCTGCTGGATTTTGGACGCAGTTGACCCCTGTTAAATTAGGAGAGTTAATTATTAAGAGTTTAAGAGGCAACAGATAGGATTTGTTTTTTTTAGCTTGGCGCCACCTACCGTCAGTGGTGTTGCGTCACATTAACGACAAAATTGAGCGTGGGGATCAGAGATAATCAATTAAATGTAGGCTGTAAAGCCACCAGTATACCTCTATGTATATGTAGAATGAGAAGGTGTGTGGACACCGAGCAACAATTATCAGATTTATCTGAAGAAAAAACAAATAGTAATGCAAATAATTATAGCAGAATGCACAGTACCAGTACAAACAGCTCACAGTAAATGATACCAGTATGTACAGTACCAGTACAAACAAACTGAATGGGAAACAAAGTCCAGTGTTCACTTAGCTGGGCGTAACTTAGCTGGGCGATGTGCGTGGATAGCTGCCTCCGTGAGAAGAGAGCAGAAGGAAGGGAGGGGGGCATCACTGTCCGAGGGCTGCCGTAGAATGGCAACCAGGATGTCAGCCGACCAACACTCGCTACCTGCTCCCTGGTTGCGGCGATTTGCGATGCTGGCCAGCTAGGAATGAACTAGCAGCCAGTACAGTACAGTCCTCTCTGGTCTAGCTAACATTTAGCCGTGTTACTTACTGATCCATTAGAAAGAAAGCTAGCTGGACATGGGTTTTGAAGCCTCTTTGGTCACGGAGCTCCCTCCATCTCTTGAACGCCTGACTGAGGTTTACTCTTGTTTTTCCTCTTCTTTTATCACTCTCCTTTTTGCTCTTCTTTGCCTCCTCACACAGAGGAGCTCCTTTTCTTTTGCTAGGCCGTTTTTCACTTGTCTCCAAACTTTGTGCGTCTGCCATTGTGCTCGTGACTCAACTATCTCATGTCCAACTCCTCATGAGGACCAGCTCCAGTCCCTGATTGGCTGAACGACCAGTTTCACAACACATGACGTGTTTCCTGCCATAAAGCAGATTTATTCCGCAAAATTTCGGCACCGGTGGCAGAAGCTTATTGCACAGATTACAAAGCCACTAAGTAACCTATGTAAACACTGATAGTCTGATTTTACTGTGGACACTACCCTGTGCAACACACATTATTTTCATCATGATATATTTAGGAAAAGATGCTGTCTGTTGCCTCTTTAAATTTTATTTCCTCATCGTCTCTTGTTTATTGAAACTTCTTTTTTCTAGACTGGGGGCGTTGAGCAACTGCTAACATCACTTAGTGGGGAGGGCCGGCTCTGTGCTTGGGACTGTTCCAAAAGCAGAAATGTCAAAATGCAATCATCTGATTTCTGCACAGACAAGAAAAATAACAAGATTAAAAAGCCAGATCTGGACGAGATGGTGGAAAGAGAGATGACTGTGTCAACATAGTCAATACTCCATTTGTTCTGATAAACAGCCCACAGTACACTCACACAGTTTTTGGCAGACTGAAACTCATATTCTTAATGGAACAGAGCCAACTGGGACAGACAGGCATCATTAGATATCACAGACTGATTCTGTCACCTGACCGTCATCAGAAACTGGCAGAAACTATAAGGTACTCAGGCCAACTTGGTCCAGTCAGCCATTAGACACAAATTATAATAATTATAATCAACCCTCTCACATATTCTGGATAATAACTCCAAAAATGGCTCTGATCCTAATAAACAGAGCTGGTTTAAAGTCTCTACAAAGACATTTAATCTGACGAGAGGACACGCAGCCACCACAGAGGAAGAGCAAAAAAAAAGAGAAACACTATCGAAGAATCCAAATGAGTGTGTGCACATCTGCAGGCTCATTGAACACACACCTCAGACACCTCATCACACACACACACACACACACACACACACACACACACACACACACACACACACCTGCTCTCACACACACACACACCTGCTCTCACACAGAGGAAAAACACAGCTGTTGTCTTTATAGATTTTCGGAGCTTCACAGAGCTCAGACCTCAAGTGTTTCCTCCAAACACTCTTAATTATGATTTATAATCCGAACACATTTACATTTTACCTTCCAGGCATTTCTCTGATGCTTCTGTTAGAGCAACAATAATCCACATTTCCTCCTACGTAAACGTCTGCTCCTGTTTCTCTCTCTGATGTTTGTCAGACTGGAAGAAACAACTATTTCCATATAGAATCTATAGATAGAAACCAGTTTGCAAACTGCAGTCAGAGCATTAAACCCTTTGTTTGTGCACGAACCCGCCCTGACCTCAACTCTTCTGTTTGATTAGAGATGTAGCTTTGTTCATGCCTGAAGTCTGAAGCCTGAAGTTGGCTGAATCTAAATATAGGAAAAGCTGTTGGAGATGAGTCACAGTGTGACTGGCAGAGCTAATGTGACCACAGGAAACCAGGTTATGAAGGTAAAGACTTTTAATACCTCAGCAAAGGAGGTGACCGCTCTGTCTGTGCATTTGTTTGTTGGCAGGATTTTGGAAAAACTACCAGCACAGGTAAACATGGTGGATGGATTTAGCTTGGGCCAAGGAAGAACTCATATTATTTTAGAGCGGATCTGATGTACACAGATCTCACCTTGGATGTCAAAATGGTGGTGGCTAGCAGCGCTAACAACGTCAAGCTGATGAAGAACTGATGAAGCCTCTTGGATAAGAGGTGAAACGTCTTCTAAGACAAAACTAAGTCCAGTTGCGTTTGATTCAATCGCCTTGAGATAACTATGACCTGGATAAATGAGAATATTCACAGGCATGGAAGAAGACACTCTTGTAAATTGTGCTGCCGTGTGGTACCTGCGCCGCTGTCGGGTCTGGGTTCACGATATCGTCCGGGGCCGTGAACAGCACGGGGAATATCATCGGCTGGTACTGGACCTGCAGCTGGATGGGGAGAGGTTCCAGCGCTACTTCAGGCTGAACGTATCAGTTTGACAACTTGCTGCTTGTTTTGAAGTAGGAACAAATGTGTGGTAGGAACTAAAAGTTTCCGAGGATGTTCTCTGGGTTCAACACAAGCGATGGACATCTTCGATTGGTGCCTGGTCACGTGCAGCTCAAACGCGTCATAGCTAATTTGCATAAAGTTAACCAGTCTTCAGCTTTCATTTGCAGCTCAAAACGCCTCTGGTCGCCACATGTCCATTGAAAATGAATTATACCTGACGCCTTTGCAGCTCTGGCAGCTTTTGGTGTGAAGGTACAGTTAGTCTTTTCCTACGGTCATATCTCGCTTGAACTATGCTTCACTGCCCCCACCATCTCCGTAGGGACCACTCCAGTTGGTCCATATCTGTGAGCTTTTAGAAAACATGCACAAATACGGATGAAATGAACAGCGATTACAGACAGAAGGCTCTGTTTGTGTCCACTAACGTTGAGCATAAATGATAAATCACCTTGCATTCGCAATAATTAACGCAAATTCAGTGAAAGTCCACAATATTTGCGGGGGCTTGCAATTCTTCAAAAGTTCCGCAATTTTTCCACTTTTTTCTGCATTTTCCGGCCGACTGGAAGTCATTGCGACGTCATTCGAAACGTCATCAGACGCGTCATCAAATGCGCTAATGGCATTGCAGTATGGAGAAACGCTCTGTATTGACATAAGAATTTGCAGTGTTTAAATGCAAACAATCTGTGTTGAATGTATTAAAATGTTATGTTTACAGAAGATGTAGCTGACATGTTGTTTCACACACAAACTAATCGAATAAAACTAAAGAAGAGAACTATAAAAAACATTTGCAGCTATTTTTGTAATTGTATTCAGTATGATTATTATTATTATTGCAAGTGACTACATGACTTATTTTTTTGGAGGTAGTGATTTAAAAAAAAAAATCACATTTTTCTCCCTTTGTCATTAGCTGCAATTTTTGTCATTTGCCGCAATGTCCCATAAAAAAACACATAAAAATATTGCATTTTTGACAAAATTGGATGCACATTCAAGGTTTTT
This sequence comes from Epinephelus awoara, assembly GCA_035609425.1. Classification (NCBI taxonomy): domain Eukaryota; kingdom Metazoa; phylum Chordata; class Actinopteri; order Perciformes; family Serranidae; genus Epinephelus; species Epinephelus awoara. The sequence goes on from CM069301.1 coordinate 2,697,937, forward strand.
TTGCCGCGAGATCCTGGAGGGACAGATAAATAGTGTGCAGTTCTTTGACTGCTGAGCTGCAGCAAAGAACATGTTTTTTGGGGCCCTCGGGGCAGGAGGCTTGCCGAGTCTGGTCGATAAAGAGCTCTCCTGTCTGTCCCGTAAGTGGTGGAGAGGGTGGTTTGCTACGCCGACGACACACAGGTCTACATCTCCTCCACACCCACCACTGCCATCCCTCCCACCTCCCTCAACACCTGTCTTAAATCGATCTTGTATCGACTACTGCCACGCCCTCCTCACCGACCTCCCCACCAAACTCATCAACAGACTGCAAATCATTCAGAATTGGCCGTCCGGGTCACCACCTGCACCAAATCATCTGACCACATCACGCCTGTTATCATCCAACTCCACTGGCTCCCTGTACAATACCACATCCACTACAAAAACCTTCTCCTCACCTACAAAGCTCTCCACAACCTAGTCCCCACTTACCTCTGTGACCTCCTTCAGGAATACACCCCCTCCCGCACCCTCCGCTCAACCTCTGCTGGACTCCTCATCATCCCCACCTCACGCCTCAGTACCATGGGTGCCCGAGCCAAATAAAATGTATTATCATTATTGTTTAGGTTTATCCCTTGTGGATGGCAGTGTGTCCGGTGTCCCACGCTCCACCACAGCTTCAAGTCTGCAGCAAATTACGGAGCTTGATGAGTTTATAAGTCTGTTGGCGTCGCCAGCTCCAATAGTGCCAGTTCAGTCTGATGTCGATGTGGACACCCAGGTGCACTAGGATGGGCAGAAATAAATTTGTGGAGCACTGATGTGGTTGATAACAGCCCTGTCTTTTGAGAAAGAAGATAAGACATAGATAGGGACTATTTCTTAAATATAAAGAAGTGCCACTGAAACCTGTTGACAGTGAGGTCATTCTCTAATGATGATTACCACACATTAAACCCCCAAACTGTGATTCTCCTCCACTGTGAAGTTCAGGGTTTTGGTGGAGGCAAAAATACATCCCATAACCTGGACTAGTAAAACCAAACCATTTGCATGCTTAGATACAAGTGGAAGAAAGTGTGAAAAAAGGATTTGGATGAATGGATCCTTCATGTTATTAATCACACCTTTCTGTGCTTTGACAAGACTGCAGATATGTCGGCACGTCAGAGAGCCTGCTTCTAATTTTTCTTTTTCTGTACAATCTGTCCATCAAACGTTGAAATATTCAGATTGAGCTCTGCCTGCAGCTTGTTATTCAGAAACGTGCCGCCCTCACGGCCGTAACATCACACAAGTGATTACCATTTCATTTCTTGAATAAGCAAACAAAGCATGTAAATATGAACCGATAAATCATTTAGATTGCGTTATTAGCTGTGAGCTGTGTGAGATGGGCACCGACACATATTACACAACACATTTGGTATGTGGGTTATTTCAGACATGAGCCTATTATGGAAATCCACAGAGCGCAGGCATGTATCACTGCTCTCATTTTAGAAATATCATTACTGTTATTAACTCTACATTTATGCAGTCACAGAGCAGTGCAGTGCCTTGCTCATGGGCAGGACTCACAGTATATATGAGATAGTTTTCCACCTGCTGTGAGCACATCTAGTTACTGAATACTTTCCTATACGTTGAGAAGATGTTTCCAAACTGTTGTTATGAAGCTAAGACATGGCTAAATATTTTTAGTTCCTGCACTGTTCACATCATGGTTATAAATCCCAACAGCGTCTCTATACACGGATATATTTCACATGTTGATATGTTTCCGCGCTCTGCATGAGACTGTATCTGCATAAAGGCGGCGGTGTGACACACGCTGCGTCGCTGCAAGTTTAAAATCAGAACACTAACACACAGATAACCTCAATCTCATGTGTTTAAGATTCATAACTGCACAGCAAACACAGCAGTGATCCATGCCATCATTTCCCTCCTGATGCTCTGAACTGCTGTTTGTAGATGATGGAGTCTGACGGCGCCTCTTTCTCATGTTGCAAATGTTTAGTTGGAGATCACATTTTCTGTTTAGCATTCTGTGTATACTGTAAATGCATTATCCATTAGGAGTTTATGATAAAGGCTTCAGAGAGGGAAAGCAACATCTATCTATCTATCGATAGTACATGTAACTGCTCATCCTGTGCAGGGCTGTGGGTGACGGGAGCCTCTCAGGACAAAGTGGGTGAGGACATAAATAAACCAGTGATCATTCCTCTCCAGACTCTCTCACTGCTGCTTCAATCCAAAAACTGTGTCACTAACAGTATGACTTCCTGCTTTGACCTGAGCTTTTATCATGTGCTTGTAAATAAGGTGAAAAGTTGAAATTTCCGTTGAGTGATTAATTAAAGGGTGTGAGAAGTAATACAGTACAATATAGCTCTTAGTATCAGAGTATTTATTCACTGCGTGGATGAATGGTTACTGTCAGGCCTGGCGCTCAGCTGGGGAAAGAGATTCATATTAGAATTACAGTACAAATAAGCTAATGTGCTAAAAAGTTAGCGTTGCAGAGAAATCCAATATTCCTCTTAATCCCTCCCCAGTTTCTGATGAGGTGGACATGATAACCCTTAATACACATAACGTTATTCATCCCTACAACAGGAAATACTTTTTCCCTAACCTGATATGAAGTGTGCGCTGCACATGTGAGCATTTTTGATGATGGCCTCCGTCCAGTCCTTTGGTCTGATCACATTTAACCATAGTTGTCTTTGTTTTTGTTGACGGGCAGTGGCGGCTGGTTTTGAGCCATGACTCCTTCTATTCTGGCTCCAATAACACAACAAGACAAACACATGTTAACACTCCTGTGGAGCCTACAGCCCTGTGGGGGAGAGGCAGCTGCACCTCCAGCTAACAAATGACATCACTGTGACATCGGCCCTAAGAGTATCTTTTCAAGATTGCAATCTAAATTATTAATTACTGGAATTATTCCTCTTAGTCTGATGTTACTGTTGTATCAGGCAAAGCATCATTAGGGCTGCGACATGAGTAATTTCATTAACATTTGATCTAATGATTAATTTTTCAATTAATCATGACAAATCCATCATTATTTCTCAGTGTTTCCTAAGATGATATCTGCAAATTAATTTGTCTGTAAACATTTCAAACCCCCAAAAACATCTAAGTCATTGTGATAGAAAGAGAGAGCAAGTCCTCACATTTTAAAAGCTGCATTTACAGAGCGTTCAGAGCACTTGGATGGATGACTCTTAATTAATCAACCAAAGCTCCATCAGTATTTTTCAACCACAAAACTGTCTGAAATGTGCAGTTACATTTTGAAGTTGCTCTCGGCCGTCTGCGTTCTGTCCTGGACTCTGACTGACTTCAGTGTTTGCTCCTGTGGGTGCAGCAGCAGTGCATCATGGGGCTTGTATCAACATGTTACCACCTGGTGTTCAGCTCAGAGCCGCAGCTGAATACAAATGAGCGGATTCAGTCTCCTGAGTGTTTTCCTCTCTCCGCTGCTGACGGCCTAATGAGCCGACAGCCCATTAAGACTAATGTAGTTTTGACAACTCTATGATAGCACCAGTCCTTAAAGAAAAACATGCAAACGGCATGTCGGAGCGCCTTAATGTGAGAGGGTGGATTCATTCTTCCCTCCTGTGTCGTCTCTCTCTTTGTCTGTCAGTCATGTTTCTGACGGAGGCTTTTACTCTCTGTGGCTCTGAGCTGTGGGTCAGTGGTTAAAGTGAACAATGCTGAGCAGCGTAATGTTGGGAAAGATGTCAAATCTGTTTTTGTTTCAGTGCAGTTCAGTTTCAGTCTGAACAGAGGTGACAACTACATATCTCTCCATGCTAATACTGACACATAGGTACGACAGATTTCTCAGGTTAAAAGATATAATTACAGATTATGATTTTTATACACCCAAGTTACAGAAAGGTTCAATTTTCTTTTATTTTTGTAGCAAAATTGGGCAGTTATATGCCAGCACCTGACATATAGCACTACGTAAGCACACCTCCAGGAGGCTAGACAGTGTTCTCTGGCGTCCCAGAGACACTCCCCTAAAGCCAGGTCTCACTGCTCCCCACACCAACACAACAACCTCCTTTACCTTACTTACACATGGCTTTCTCAGCCCAAACAGCACTGCCACCTTCAACAAGCCCGTACATGCGAGCTCCAGGTAGAGACAGTGCTGATACTACCTTTCCTAGCACATTCACCATACTCTATTTCACACGCTACATAACATAATTCAATAGTTAAAAGAGATAGATAAACTCACAGGATCAGCAAACACACTCACCTCACCGCATGGTCTCAGACAAAAGGGAAATTATTTCTTAGTGGGAATATCCTCATTTGCTTTCAGAGTAGTTTGTTAAGCTGGGGGCGGGATGTGGTTAGCTTAGCTTAGCATAAAGACCAGACAAAGCCAGGCTAGCTTAACACTGTCCACGTTTACATTCACACCAGTGTTTCATTATCATTCTGAATATGACAATATTCTGAATTAGATACAGGTCATGTAAACACCATGTGCCATTTGGATAATTCAAGTTAGGCCTCATTCCCAGTGCAGCATTTTCCAATTAAGACATGTGAGATATGTCAATAGTATTCTGGTTTTTGGACACATATACAGCGCATTTGTATACGGTCACTTCTATCCAACTGCAGCTACGTCAGTTATTTTTACAGTCTATGATTTTGATGCAAAGAAGCAAAATGGCTCCGGCCGTCCACTTTTGCTCATTTACATCTTGTACATTAGTCAGAGTACGCACTGCTGTGTGTAAACGGGAATATTAGTGGAATATTCATTTTCATCAGCCGTGTAAACAGCTTAGGAGCATCTATTTTTTAAAAATATGGATATTTTGTGCAGGTAAACGTAGTCAGTGTGTCCATCTGTTCAGTGCTCAGTGAGTTAGATGGTTGTCAGATACAGTCGGCGAGCACAGGTGTTAGTTGCATCTGTGTGCAGATGGTACCAAACCTGGCAACCTCACTGTGACACCTGAATACTTCAGGAACCTGCACACAGTCACTCCTAAAACCCATAATGCTTTTACGTTTATGTTTAAGAGCAGATTAAATGAAAGAGATACATGTTTGTGAGCTTTAGCACCAGGCTAGCTGCTTCCTCCTGCGTCCAGTCTTTATGTGAAGCTGAACTTCAACATCGTGACTCTTCACACGCACACGTGAGACTGACATCAGTCTTATTTCATTCTTGGGAGCGAAGCCATTATTTTGAAAACCCTCAGTGTTCCTCTAACTATGTTTGTTTCATCTGAATATTTCTAACAGCGCCAGTTTCAGGAGTTCAGCATTAGCTCAGTTTACTTCTGACTCTAAACATCTGCGTAAACCATCGGCTCTGCTGAAGTGTCTGCATCTCGCTTTCATCTCTCTCCTCTGTCTCTCGCCGTCTCTCTCTGGAAAGGTTGCCAGCCACAAAGTAAAGTCGTTTAGAGAAGCAGCTGGTGGGGTTTTCTCTCTGTCTTTGTGTGTGTGTGTGTGTGTGTGTGTGTGTGTGTGTGTGTGTGTGTGTGTGTGTGTGTGTGTGCACTCATTACAGCAGATCTGCCAGCTTCTGTATGAGAAAGCATAAATACAGCTTCCCTAATGACCCTGGTTACCGCGGCAACAGCATCCCATTGAGACAAATCTGACAGCAAAGTGAGGAGAGGAGGTGACGGAGACGGAGGGAGGGGGTGGGGGAGGGGGAGTACCAGACGGGGGGGCTGAGGGGAAGGAGAAACAAGAGGGGAGAAAGAGGAAAAAGAGAAGGAGAGATACAGAACACACTGAGGAGACACACAAGAAGCTGGTGAGAGACAGACGGACAGAAATAAAAAAAATGAGGGGAGAAGACGAAGAATAGTTAAAGAGGAAGAGAGTTAATGAGAGGAAAATAAAAGATAAGACAAAATGAACATGATGAGCATCTACACTAATAATGACACACAACTAGAAAAGTGCATTCAGTAGAGTTCACAACTCCACCAGGCGACCACGAAGCCGCCCGCTGATCACCGCCACTCGAGACGATTCTTGTAATCCCAGCAGACGCTTCGCAGCACGTGTCAGAAAGCTAATAAAATACGTCTCTTGTCTGTTTTTGATGGAGCCACGCTGAACAGAGCAGATCGTGTTCTCCTGCTAACAGGCGCTGAGTGTGCAATATACAGTGTTGGTCAGGTTACTCTCAGAGTGTTTCTGAACGTCCACTTTTACAGTTGCATGAGTTTTATAAACGATTGTGTTTCAGCTGATTTACAGTGGAAACAGACACACTGTGGAGTCATGGCACAAGCTTCCTCTCTCAATCCAAAGTCATCGAATATCTGTGTTTGGTCAGTGACTTGTGGCGTCACACATCAATGAAAAAGCTGTCCGTTCACATCAGCATGATATGAGGCTGCCCCCAGAGGTGTCAGGGGGAAATGCAGCCAGACAGCAACAAATGTTAAGGCAGCAGAGGTCTCAATGGGTGTGGTTACATGATGGCTTCTCATTCAGAATGAAATAAATCTGAATGAAATCATTCAGAATTAAAGTCTTTCCAGGTAGTTTACATGGGAAATATTCATTACGAATGATTTACACAGAGATCAGTTTAATCGCTTGTATTCGGGTCTGCGCAAGGTTTGGGGCAGGGAAGGTTTCTGATTGGATAGGGGGCGGGGCGGATGTTACCTGTTTACATTTACCGGAAGAAAACACTGTAGTACAACATGCTTGACAACGCCGTTCTTAGTGCCTTTTTCGAGCTTGTTTTGCTTATATTCTTAAGGCAGCAGTACGACAACAACCTTGTTCTGCTAATGCTTCGTCTGTCGAGGAGGAGAAGGGAGGCAGAAGGTCGAAGAAGGGAGATAGAAGACTCTGCTGTGGTGAATGGAAACCGCTGAGTGCAATGATCTCTTGATTTTAGAAGCTGTCATCTTGTCACGCATGCGCTATATACGTCATGGCGCCATAAGGACAAGGAAACAAGCATGCGCAGAAAGACCGGAATGAACTTAAAGAGCAATGAGTGTATACAAGTGCGAGAAATTCTTTCATTCGGAATTAGAAACGGAATATTCCAGCCCCTTACATCGGATTGAATTTTCAATCACATTGGCCATTTTCATTATGAATTAGATGTTTACAAGATCACTTTTAATAGGAATGAACTTTCATTCCGAATGAAAAGGCAGGAGGGGTGATGGATGGGTCCAACAACCATTCCTGTAAGATTGTAAAGCCAAACCCTGTTCTTTTGTCCTAAACCCAACCCCGTGTGTGTTGACAAAGAAAAAAACATCAGTTTGCTGTGTTGAATCAACGTAGTGCTTTTATTTTGAAAGAGACTGTATGCAAACTGTACATTTCCTGTGAAAACAGAAGTGTATTTTGAAAACAGACAATGCATGTAACAGGCTGAAGTTGACACGGCGTCCCAGAACATCAACAACCAACACACCCAGGGTACCTTGGACGTCATATGTGGACGTGGAAAGTCCATGAGCAAACGTGGACATGTGACGAGGTCACAGTGAGGATGAGTTGGTCTTGTGACATCCACACACACTATCAGCATCTGTTGAAGATTTCTGACAGCAAGACAAACAAACTTTATGCTGCCAGTAAAAAAACAGATCCTGTGTACACCCCGCTGTACATAAAAAGGAACCAATATTCACAAATAAAAATAAGGTACAAAATAAGAAATAAATAGGTTAAGTGTTGTCTGCAGCATAAAATATAGTTATTATAGTAGCAGAACAAAAAAAGGTGAGAGATAATGAAACAGAGAGACTGGAAGAGGAAAAGGAAAGAACAGAAACAATAGAGATGGTAGAAGATTCAAAGCAGAGATAGGGGAGGAAGACGGCATTAATGAGAAGAGTCGTCAGGGATGCTGAAGATGAGGTGAAGAGAAGAATGGAGGTGGGGGAGGAGAAATGAGAGGAGAGGAAGCAGGAAAGGAAGCGAAAGAGGACAAGGGAGGACAGAACTGAGAGGTAAAGAGGGACATCGAGGAAAGACTGAAGGACAGAAACTGAGAGAACAGAGAGAGACAGGAAGGGGAAAATGGGAAGATTGATGGACAGCAAAGAAAAGACATGGAGGAAGAGGAAAAGAAAAATCGATGAAGCAAAACACGCTCAGGCAGAGAGGGAGAGTGAACAGGAAAATGGACGGAGAGAAAATCTGAAAAAATGAAAGAGAAGAAGAGGAAAGTGTGTTTTCATGAGCATTTAAACTGTGAGCGTGTTTTGTGTGTAGTAGAGCGAGGTGTGTGTGTGTGTGTGTGTGTGTGTGTGTGTGTGTGTGTGTGTGTGTGTGTGTGTGTGTGTGGGGTCCAGACGAGCCCAGGCAGCGAGGAAATCGAATGAAATGAAATAAGCCTCTACACCTGTCAGCCTCAACTCACACACACACCTCTACAGCTTCAGTGAGCCCTGAGGGACACACACACACACACACACACACACACACACACACACACACGCCTGTTTGATTTGCAGGGTTTGATTCCTGACGTTAGATTTTCTCTTCAGATGTGAAGGTTTTCTTTTCCTCCCAGTAGCCGTTTAGTTTCACTCAGACAGACGGAGCCTGAAGCCACCAGAGAGGCGTTCAAATGCTCCGAGGCAGCGTGGGACGAACCAGAGGCTGCTGCTGGCTGGCACCACTCACTGAGCAAACATTGAGGCTTTTAGTGAGGAAGAGGATTCTGTTCCAGAAGGGAAAGAATCAAGACTAAGATGTTGCTTTAATCTGCACTGCAGCTGTAATCCTACGTCTCTTATAGACTATGGGAGGTTATATATTGATTAAATATGATGTGTCGCAGCTGGTTCCATGTGGGATGTATAACATGACTCTATTGTGAACACTCGCTTTGGCATTTTGGTTCTTTCACTCCCTCATATGGCTTTCTTTGTCCACACATACAGAAAAAATGGACTCACAAACATGATTGGTCACACACATCCACACCACTCTCTCCTGAGCGACAGTGTGTATCAGTTTGTGCCTGCAGCGCTCCAGACCGCAACCGTTTAGTTGCATTTTACAACCATGGAGCACCTGTGTGTCTTGCCAGTGTTCTAAATATATAAACTAGAGAGATGTGAGTTTGTTTCCAGCTCACAGTGAACAAATCATCACGCTTTAATTTAGTGCTAACTGCTAACTGCTAACTGTTGACCACGAGCTCTGAGTTCACAGCAAAAACATCATCACATATGAAACAGTACTTTATTTATATTTATCATAAATGGTCATGGACTTTCCACGTCCACATATGGCGTCCAAGGTACCCTGGGTGTGTTGGTTGTTGACGTTCTGGGACGCCGTGTCAACTTCAGCCTGTTACATGCATTGTCTATTCAAAATACACTTCTGTTTTCACAGGAAATGTACAGTTTGCATACAGTCTCTTTCAAAATAAAAGCACTACCTCGGAACACTGTGAATTGATGTTTTTTTCTCCTTCAGCAACGAACGATTGTGGTTATGTTTAGCCAACACACACACATGTGGTCGGGTTTTGAACACCGGCCTCCCGGGTCACTGACCAAGCGTTGGTATTTGATGACTTCAGAGTGATCCATAGGGGTCTTTTATTTGTAAAACTTTCCGCAAAGCAATTTAACTACCTGTGATGTCATCACAATGAGAAGTCTATGGCCCCATTTATACGACAACGATTTCAACTGAAAACGGTAAACTGTAGTTATGTTTTGGCCGATCGTTTACACGACAGCGGCGTTTTGGGTGCCTGAAAACGCAACGATTTGAAAACAGGTTCCAGAGTGCAACTTTTTGGAAACGGCAGCATCTCCATTGTCATGTAAACTTGCAATATGCAGTTCCTCTGAAAACAGACTTTTCGTACATGCGCATTACGGTTCCAGTCACTAGGCAAGCCGACCGTCACAACGACAATGGCGAGCTCTGTTTGTGCTGCTCACCCTGTTGATTTGAAGTGAAGTGTAGATCTGTTACTGTAGCAACTCCACCGCGTCGTCCATCCAGACAAAGTTATCTGTGCATGCTTTTGCCAGTGTGTCTTCTTTGTTTTGGTTTGTAATCATGGCGTTGTAGAGGAAGGCGCTTCAGCGCAGGCGCATGGCATCATGCTGTGGTGTTGCTTTGCACATTTACACTGCCACCCATTGGCCTGGCGTGCATACTACAGTGTTTCCACTAGATTCTGTGGCTCCGTGTGAACGGGGATCATTTCAATAACGTCGTCATATAAACGCAGACGTTTTTTAAAACGCAAAGGACAGACTTTTACGTTTTCACTGAAATCGTTGTCATATAAACGGCCCCTGTGAGTGAATCCAGCAGGAGAAACCCCAGTTCGCATATTCAGTGGCCCTCATACCGTGCAAATAAACCCAGAGGCTAGAAACTCATCTTCGTCTACGCTCCAGAGAGACGCCATCTTGGGGTCCAGTATCTATGTTCTTGTCTCTGCATTCGTGGAGTGGACAGTTTTGGGTTCAGCATGAATTTTTCACTTAATTTAGTACATTTTTAAGACACTTCAGTTTCCAGCACCTGGAGCAGGCCCATGAACACAACACATTTACATCCAATCACATCTTTTCATCGATTTTGTAACTGGTATACAACACCACGTCTAAAATTAGCTTCATGTTCTGACTGAATGAGCCCAGTGTGTGTGTGTGTGTGTGTGTGTGTGTGTGTGTGTGTGTGTGTGTGTGTGTGTGTGTGTGTGTGTGTGTGTGTGTATGTGTGTGAGAGAGAGATTGCTTATCATCTCCTCTTCAAATCTCATGAGGTCATCAGAATCCATTACAGACCTCATTAATCACACACACACACACACACACACACACACACACACACACAGAATGCCCCCTGTCACCTTGGCTCTGTATGAGAGGGTGTCACTATCAGAGTGTGTGTGCACATGCATGTGTGCGTGTGTGGTTAGACAGTTGGGCATAGTGAGACGATAACTGTATAACTGTTGCTATGGGAGAGGAAGCCATCTGTGTGTGTGTGTGTGTGTGTGTGTGTGTGTGTGTGTAGGACAGAAGGAGGGAAGGAGAGTCAAGTATGAGGAAAAATATACGACTGTGTGAGTGTGTAGCAGGCAGTACACGTGAGATGTTTAATCAGATCGATACACTGAGAAAAATGAAGCAGATGTATAAAAGTCTTTCAGCTGCGTCACAGTGTGTCTGAGGGCCATTTCATACAGTGGCAGTATTTTGTAGGTGGGCCATCTTCCAGTATCTTTGGCTGCACACTCATGATGAGAATCTCCCGTTCCACCACATCCCATGGTGCTCTATTGGACTGCGATCTGGTGACTGTTCAGTTATCCACCCAAGATTCTGGCTTTTTTTTCTCCCCAGAAAATATTAACTGTAACTATGAAAACACATGAACAGTAAGAATAACATCACGACCACGCAGAGAGGTGAGGCTTTGTTTTTAAGGTCGTCCCATCAATCCCTGTGTGACCTCAACGACCTCCAGCTGCAGGTCGGCCGCCTGTGTTTAAGTTTTAATCACCTTTTTTAAATTCAGAACGGGTACACAGAAATGTGAAAATAGATCAGATGTGTGTGTCACAGGGAGGGAGGATATGTAATGTGTGTGTGTGTGTGTGTGTGTGTGCTTGTGTGTTGGGGGTTGCTTGTAACTCCCTGGGAGCTCAGATCAATCAAGACACAACAGCCATGTAATGAATGTGAATCCCAGGTGTGTGTGTGTGTGTGTGTGTGTGTGTGTGTGTGTGTGTGTGTGTGTGTGTGTGTGTGTGTGTGTGTGTGTGTGTGTGTGTATTTCTCCCGAGGTGACCTAGTGAAGATGGTAATGATGTCTAACAATCAAGCAGAGTGTGGAAACCAAAACCTCAGAGGACCTCAGTGTGTGTGTGTGTGTGTGTGTGTGTGTGTGTGTGTGTGTGTGCACGCGCGCACGCGCGCCTTTTACAAATCAGCAGCTCCACCTTGTAAACCTTCAGCTTGTTTCTGTTGCATGCAGTCAGTACAGTACGCTCTGAGCATGCTCAGCTTTTACAGAGCTGTAAAGTTGTCCACCATGGTACCAGTTAGCGACTAGCTAACCGTAGCTAACTTGTTTGTCCATTGTTTGTCCACCATCAGCCGACTTGAGTTGAGCTCAGACCGGCCAGTTCACACCGCTGACACTTCTCTCTGTGACGTTCTAAAACAGTTTTGTCTTGTTGTGAATCTTTGGTCTGAACTATAACTTATTATAAAAACATATTACATTCAGTTTCTACATCCCATAGATCCTGCACACCGGATCTTTAAGTCACAGAAGGTCTGTATCAGCCACACAGGAGCATAATAACACTGCAGAACATGACAAGTTTCACTGAAAATGGTTTTATCTCCCCGTCTGAGTCGTGCAAACCCACAGCTGCAAAGCTCATCGTAACCGACCTGCTTCATTTTCATCTTGAACAGAGACACAGATGAGATGGAGGTGATGATGCTGCTAATGGCCGCGTTTCCCACATCGCTCCTAGCTTAAGAAGATCTTTCACTAAGAAGCAGTTGTAAGATGGAGCTGACCCACTCTTAACAGTCTTCTTAGTGACCAAACGCTCACAGATCCAGCTGCTTCAAGCAAATTAATATTACACTAAGCAAGGAGATGTTAAAACAGTGCACAGCGTATATATTTTGATCTATTTTATACTTCAGATTTATATTGTTTAGCATTAACTGGTGACAGAAAAGAACGAATATCATTCTGCAGGGAAACACGTGTCCTTACTGTGCATATGACAATAAACACTTTGAATCTTGGATCTATATGTTTTATGAAGACCCTGTGTGCGCTCACAGCTGTGGCACAAGTTACGCACTCAAATCTGGCAGAAGAAAAATAATAACAAGAAGAAAAATAAGTATGAGGAATAACAAGTGTGTTCCTGTATGTGCTGTGCACATCAGGCACACAAATAAAATGAATCATCAGCCTCAGCCCGGAGGTGCAGTGCCCGGCTGCGCTGTTTTTACGCAGTGGGGAGCTTCCTGGAGGTGGTGGGAGACGGCACCGGCCTCAGCAAGGCGTCTGTGTTTTTTTGTTTAAATATAATACATTTCCTCATGATTCTCTTACCAAGACTACTTCTTGTTTAGTTGTAGTCTTGTTTTCATCATGAAAATAGGTCATTAACAAATATTAATCATTTTAGTTTTTCATTAGAATTATTAGAGCACACGAGCAGCAGGGAATTAGTGCGTTAGGTAGCAGCGCTGTGTGTGACTTAAGCTGATGAAGTGGTGGCTGATGATCGATGTGCCTGACATCGATTGATTTAGTTTCAGCACCGCGATAGTGGACAGCTCCTGTTAAGAGCGTCTTAAAGAGCAATCGTAAGAAGGGCATTAAGAACTCATCTGGGAAACACTCTTATCTTAGCGATCCTTCTTAGCTAAGACGTTCTTAACTGTGCTCTTAAGTCTTAAGATCGCTCTTAACTGGGAAACGTGGTCAATATGAGTGGATGAATGAGGTCATTTAAAAACAGGATTTTAGATTTTAGTGGTAGGAATTCGATTGCATTGAGGGAACAAACTGAGTGACTCCGTAAGCAGCTGTGTGTTGCGTTCATGTATCTGTAAAAGAGGACGAGCGGTACAGTATGTAAGTATGTATGTATGTATGTGAGGAAGAGATTTCAAAGGTGTATTGATGTGTAACAGTGTGAATCTGCTCCATATAAATATACATGAGAGTGTGTTTGAGTGTAAAGCTTTACTCCCACTGTGTTCCTCCAGCCCTGCGGTCTCTTGTGAAAAACAAACTGTAGTAGGAAAGAAAGAGATGTGCGTTCCCCGGCAGGAGAGGACGTGAGCAGACCCAGGAGAGTGAGAGTGTGGAAACGGTGGTGAGATTCAACCACAGTTAAAATCATCAAATCTGCTACAACAGAAGGCTTGTTTAGCTTTATTATAATAACATTTATTCACTCAATGTGGCTGTTTGTGTATTAATGTTCTGTTGTGAGGATGGTTAAGAATATAAACACATGTGTTTTATGTATGAGGTGAGCTCAGGCCTGCTGCTCCTCCATAAACATGTGAAGTTGGAGTTGTGACACATCCGATGCTTCCTGACACGTTTCCTCAACTCGACACGCTGAGCAGTTTCAGCCTGTCTGACAAAATCTAACTCAGCTGCAGTAACCACAGAAATCTATGTGAAGTTTATTATAAATGAATTAATTTATTCAGAAACAGCTGAGCTGAGATTTAAGGGGTAGAGATGGGACTGGGCCTTAATCAAGGATTCAGCACCATGGACAGCTCCATCAGCTCCATCAGATACAGTAAAGAACAGCAGGTTGCACAAAACAACTTAAGTTAAGATTTTCCCCTAAAGTCCATCTTAAGGCTTTCTTAAGATAAAATCACTTTAAAATGTTTCCTTAAGTATTTAAGGTTTTCTCCTTATCTTGGTCTCAACCCTACGGAATCCCTTAAAGTTGGTCAGATCACTGCACAAAGGACCTTAGGTGTCACAAGCAAGCAAACAAATAGTTACCATGGAAACTGTCATATTTTACCACCGTGAAATCTTTCAGTGCAGTAAATGCACATTTTTACATTTTTACTTAACTAAGGAAACATACTCAGGGATTCTGTGTAACACTCCTAAAGCTACTCTGACCTTTCTTGCATTTCACACAGCACTTTGAAAATATTAGAACATCCACAACTCCACCTCCCTCCCATTACATCCTCATTACATCTATGACAGACGTAGGCGTTGGCACGGTAACATAAGATACACATAAGAGGAGAGCGAGTGTAACGTTACAACCAAGACAGTCAAACACAACCCCAGAGTTTTAAAACTCAACCGGAGTCAGTGATGACTGATGAGTTTTAGAATAAGGTTACAGTGCAAACGTTAGATAGTAGCGCTGTCGACTGGCAAATGTTTGGATGCAGGTAAGTTGTGGTTCGGCTTTATTTACCTGCAAAAAGGTGAAACCTGCAGAAGCGTATTGCATTCACTTGACAAATAAAAAAATCTGTTTTATTGAGTAATTTTTTTGTTTTTCTGAGTATTTTTTTCTGAGTTAAGAGAGTAATAGAACGACGCTTTCATTCCTTTCTTGAGAGCTCGATATAATGGAAGCAAACATGACCCGCTTGTTTAGTTTAATCCAGTTTTCCTTTGTTTTGGGTTTGAGACACTGGGAGATGCTTTAAGTCATATAGATGGTGTTATTATTAGTTTGTCAACTTTAAGCAGGCACCTTACAAAATACATGAGCAGGAGTCACCAAGGATGCAGGGGTCACTTGCAGGTGCCAGGTGGGAGCTTCTCGCGAGATTTTGAAGTATCTCGTCTCCTCGTTCAGGAAAAAAAATTACCACGAAAAACAGAAAATATTACTCAGAAAAACTTTTTTTATTTGTCAAGTGAATGCAATTCGCTTCAGTAGAAACCAGAGTGAATCACTATAAAATAAATGTAAATGTTTGATGTAAATATGTGCACAGCAGATCGATTAAAGGAACAGGCTTTATTCTTTAATGTGAACTGAAGTGCTGCACATTAATGCTTCCATCACACACACACACACACACTCCCATGAACAATCAGGAGGGCTGTGAGTCCTCTGTGACTTTCAGCCTCGACTGGACAAAAAAACCCAGCAGAAAAACACGGTGACCTTTACAGAGAGTAACTAGACTAACCTGCAGTGATGAATGGTGCTGTAGTTTCCTCTTACACACACACACACACACACACACACACACACACACACACACACACACACACACACACATGCACAGAGAGTCTTTCCTAAACCCTCATTTCTCTCTCCAGAACAAAAGCAGTTGAGGCCGCGACCTCTTCCTCCTCTGTATCTCTCAAACACACCTGCATGTTTTGTTTGTATTCATCTTTTCGTTACTTGTTCCCTTCTCTTCACGATAGCCACCTTTTTTTTTTCTAAAATATTAATTGTAAGAGAGTGTCAGCTACAAAAAACCTGGCAGATTTTCCTCTGATTTTAAGACGCTGCTTATAAAACTGCTTGGGACTGTTGTCACTGTCTCCTCCACCTCCGTGTGCATGTGTGTGACAGTCACGTGTTTTATTCACTTAGCTTTAAAATCAATTTAGTGGTGGAGTGAGAAGAAATGTCAAAATAAGATTTACTGTTAACAGATTGGCTAATTAATGTTTGCTCTCGCTGCCTCATATTGAACCTTCCACTAATGGCCAGGTGTCCCTCGCTGACTGACTCTGCCAACAAATGTTAATTTCTACTAAAAGTAGTTTTTTAGCTGAAAAACAATTGTTATCATAAATGAATATTGTCTGTCTGTGAAAGAGGGTTAGGGCCATGTCTAAGAAAAAACAATCTTAGATCTGAACACTTTTAAAAATCCACACTATCATTTGGGCCTGCTTTAAACTTGCAGACGCTGTTGTGAATCGTTTGTCTGTTGGTGCTTGCAAGAACGTTCCAACATCTGAAATTTATGAGCGGTTTGCAGAGTTTGGAC
This sequence comes from Epinephelus awoara, assembly GCA_035609425.1. NCBI lineage: Eukaryota > Metazoa > Chordata > Actinopteri > Perciformes > Serranidae > Epinephelus > Epinephelus awoara. The sequence continues at coordinate 2,714,469 of CM069301.1, forward strand.
TGTCAGCAGAAACCATGAAACCAGAGTCTGAAGAAAAAGAGCTGGTTTAGAAACTGGTTGTGTAATAATATGTGTAAAGTGTATGTCGACACATCTGTCAACATCTGATTGGTCAGACGGGTACCAACGAGCTCTGAGGTCTTACCTGGAACATGATCCTGTACTGCTCCTCCGGACGTTTCACCACACACATGTTGCAGCCCATGATGACGTCTGACACTTATCTCCGTCTCTGCTTCCTTTGTGTCTTTTTAATCTCGGCGTCCTCTGTCCTCTGTCTCTGCAGGTCCCTCAGGAAACGAGTCAATAATCCAGCTCGCTGTCTGACCTTTACCCTCCGAATGCGACGTCCTCAGGTGCGTCTTCGCCGTCTGTTTTCTTGCTTATTTTTCGCCTTAATCAGCCTCTGACCTTTGAGCCAAAATGACCTTCACAAAGATAATTCTTGTTCAGATGACCACGCCCAAATCTGAAATTAACTTTGCCAAACAAAAATGGGCAACGGTCCAAAAACATCACCAGATTTCAGACAAATTCTCAGACCAAATGAAGAGTTGGTGAGATTTGTAATCCAGACAAAGATCCGTTATGTAGGAAGAGTCATGTTCATCCTTTCCAAAGGTCGACTAGAAATCAGTCAAGCAGTTCTTAAAAAATGAAATTAAAATGTTTCCTGCTTTTTTCCAGGTTTAATTCAAATATAGTGTATCTGTGCAGCTTCTGTGACTCTTCTGCAAAAAATAATGATATTCTCATAAAGGTGAAATATTTTAACAGTGCGTCACTGTAGTCTGAGTTTTCCCTCAGAAAAGGAAGATTTCCCACAAGAAATGAAGCCACTTAAAATCCCCGAATGTGCTTCATCAAGTTTATTAAATGCTTTTATCAGTCAAACTCCTTCAACAAAGACGTCTGTCTCCGTTTAGAAAAGTGTCACTTCTGATAAAAACCCAGCTGAGAGTCAAGCTGAGTTCACTTCCTGTTGTCTCTGTCACTCTGAAGACAAAAGAGAAACCCACCCCTGTGTTTCTTAATGCTTCGCTCTCATGGGCAAAAACAATTATGAGACAGAAGACAAAAGGAGGAGGACGCTGTTCAGCCTGGTTTTGTTGTTCTTTTCATAAATGAGACGCGTTGTGTTGCTCTGAAGTCTCCTCACAGTAAACAGCTTTTATCTGCTGTCCTGCGGGCGGCGAGGAGGCGAGACGCTGTGTCTTTTCATCACGGTGAAAAATTAATTTTTATTCATGCACGGCAGATTGTTTCTGCCCTGCAGGGGAGGAGGAGGAGGAGGAGGAGGGGGGATGAAGAGGGGAAACACTCTCCAGATTGTGCTTCAAACTGTAAAAACAGTTCAGTTCATTTGAGTTTGTGGGAGAGAATCAGATGTTTGTGATGATGAGGGTGGAGGTGATGGAGGGGTGAAGGTGTGTGTTGTGAACACACACCTTCACAAAAAATTAGGTCAGGTCAGTTCATGTTGTTTAAATCTCGGTGCTGTTAAATGGTTTCAGTGTCTGCGGTGAAGTCAGATATTTAATGTGTTGAACACAAACGAGTCGAGTTGGTCAGTTGTTGGAAGGTGAAAGGAAGATGATTTAAAAAAGATTAAATCTTAATTTATCTTCTCTGGTTCCCTGGTTTTTAATACATTAACGACTGCTTTGAAAGAGATGGATTCAATAAGATAAATATAAACTGTGGGGCTTTAAAAACGTCTCCCTGCAGCTCAAATGGCCAAATGTGAAGAAAAGACATATAAAATTAAACTGTAAAGCTTCTGCGTCCAGTAAAAGTGACACCCACTAAGTCACAGACACAACAAAACTCCTGCTTTTCATGTATTATGTATGTTTCACTTCTGTTTGAGTTATTAAATAATCAGCGTCTTCCTGCAAACTGCAAGTACAATGACAAAAATATATATATTCTTTAATTTCCCTGACAGAAATGTGCAGCTTTCCCTCTGCTGATCTCCTCAGCCTGAATCAAAGTGACACCTTCTCTTATTAAACTAACCGCGCTGCTTTTTTCAAGCCTGTAACGTCTCACAAATCTTTACAAAACACTTAAACATCTTCAGCCAAATGTTTAGTTTTCAGTCCCCTGAGGTTTGTTTGAAGCCGCAGTGGAAACGAGGCCAGTGACGATTAATAAGACATGAAGAAGAAGAAGAAGAAGAAAAAAAAAACTCCTCCGGGCTGTAATGTGTTCCAGCAGTTTTCACTTCAGGTCAATAATTCATCAGCGAGTGATTAAAACAACTTCCTTTCTCCCCAAATTGACAAGACACAGCAAACAGTTTGATGTGAAATATTAAATATGAGTGACAGAGAAATCTTTAAAAGTGGATCTGAATTTATGTTTCTGGATCAGGACGAGGCGACGCTCCGAGTCAAATATTGAAGTTTGGCCTCAATAATTCATCCAAACACATTCACAGATCAGAAAGCAGCAGCCTGAATATGAACATTTGCTTGGAGGTTTTGTCGACTCCCCTGATCTCGTCTGCGCCACCAATTATTTTATAAATCAGCAGCTGATGTTGAATTATTTCTCAAATCAGCGTAAAAAGCGCTGTGTGCTATTGAGGGGTGTGTTTGTGCTTTGAATTGATACAAAAGTGTTTCTGAAATCATAAAAAAAACACACAACAAAATCCTTTTTAGCACCTGAATACTTCAAACACCAGCTTGAGCAAACGACGTTAACCTCATAGAAAGGAAAACTTTATCTTTAGCACCTGAATTTGAAATCTGTGTTTGAATATTGGTCAGAATTTGTGCTTATAAGGTCATTTTATAATCAACCTGTGCATCTGTCTGATCCAGAGCAGCTGGAGTTTTTAATTTCAGAGATAAAAACAGTTTGTGCTTCGATTCGTGACAAACTTTTAGCACCTAAATGTGACACAAACTCTAATTGTGCTTAAAGAACAGGAAATATTTGAGGAGTAAAATCTAAACTCCATGTGGTGTTTGTGCTTCGAGCATCAGCTCAGTCGCTTTACTTTCATTCTCTGAAATCCTCACGCTTCCTGCAGGGTTTTTATCAAAAGTGTTACAAGAGATTTTGTGCTATGGATAAATGCTTGTAGCTGTTGATTTGACTTGATGTCTTTCCTCGTTATTGTGGGCTCGTTTTAGCGCTTGTGCTACAAGTTTGGTTTTTCTTTCCAGCTCAACCTCAAAACATTTTTCTGACCGCTCAGACTTGTCTTCACCACTTGTGGACAACTTCTGGTTACTCAATTAGAGCTCGACCTCTGTGCTTATTTCTGAAGTCTTGTTTTTACATTTGAATGCGCACGTTTCTGGGTTATTCACTGCTGTCGCCTCGGTTTGCATTTTGGATTCAGTCTCGAGCTCATTTGGAGCTTTTGTTAATTCTCTCTTTGAAAATGTTTTCGTCTTTCACTCCACATGTACCTCAGACGGCTGCTGTCGTCTGCACGCTCTTGTTGCTTTAAAGATGAACCTCTGAGCTCCACGTTCATCTCCTCTTTAGATCTTTTCCAACAGGCTGTGTTGCATTATTGTATAAAAATCATAAAAAGGTTGGTAGGAAATCACAGCTGTTAGTCAGTGATGCGTTTTTACAAGTGATACTGAGACTTGGCAGAGAACAGAGCGTCCCTCCCTCTGGTTTTATAATCGACCAGCTCGCCCACTGACGGTCCTTGAGATGGAATTAGCCTGCAGAAAGATGACAGACACTCTGCAGAAACGCCGGCACATTCAGCCTGTATTACCTGCCGCTCCTGTCACTGAACATGATTCATCTGATTTTATGAGCCGCCTCTCTGCAGCTGTTATCTGTCATCAACACCTGCCTCGCCGACCACGCAGAGGGGGAAAGGGGCAAAATGGAGAAGGTGTGTGCGGAGAAGAGAGGAAAGATAAAATAAATGTGGTGAAAGGAAAACTACAACATGAGATGAAGAGAGACAGGAAGGTTGAAGAGGGAGGAAATGAAGAGCTGAACTTCCTGATGATCCCTTTGAGCAGCAACGTCAAAATAAAAGTTCACCTCTGATCTGTGTGGCTTGCAGGTGTGCAGGTCTCTGCTCTGTCTGAAAAGAACTTTTTGGCCAGTAAAAAGTCAAAAATGGTGAATTTGGTGTCAACACACCGGCTCTCTTTGCTCAGACTTGAACAATTCAATGAATTTCCAGGCTTTCTTTCTCTCAAACTGAATTCCAAGTGTCTTTACATCCTTTGCTGACCAGCAAAAAAAATCAAAACCCCCAAATCCTCCTTCAGGACTGATTATCCAGAGAGGTGAAGACCTGCTTTTGTTTCAGCAAACTTCAGCGTGAAGCAGTCGCCCTCCGTCTGCAATGAAGCTCACTTTATTCTCCATGTAATTCCCCCCAAATCCTCTTCCTCCTCCTCCTCCTCCTCCTCCAGGAGTGTGAAGGCAGACTGAGGTGGATCCTGTTGTTTTGTGAGGAGAGCTAGATCCGCCGACCGTCAGCCTTTTCTCTTCCTCTCTCCCTCCCTTCATCCCTCGATTTCCTCTGCTGCTCCGTCATTTCTCCACAAAGGTTAAATCCGGCTTAGTTTCGCTCCTGGACACACAGACACAGAAAACACAGAGATTCTCACTGGTTTTACACACTGATTGGACGAGGGACATGAGCACACACAGGCTTGTTAGTTTTGGGGTCTCTCCCTGCTCGGCATGTCAATGCTTGTGGTCGAAGTGTGTGTCATCGCCTCCCCGTTTAAGGGGAAGAAATCTAACAAGCTAAAAATTGATTTCACAAACCAGAATTTGTTGTCAGGCAACAAGAACGTGTTGGCTTTCACTCAGACTGCACAGGTTTTCACTCCAGTAGCCGTTTCTCAGTGAAGACGATCTTTGCAATCACAATATCTCCATTTTATCAAGTTGTTTCTCTCTATTATCAGACCCTAATTTGTTTTTTTACCCCAAAACAAGTTACAGAATCGACCAGAGCAGGGACAATACCTCAGCTGCTTTACGATAGAAATCAACTTCAGAGCTGAAACAGTCAGTCCGACGTTAGCTCGTCAGAGGTGTTGATAGATTTTTAACAGGACATGAAAGCAGAATAAACATTTCTAATACAACAAATGCTGACTTTTTGGTGACTTACTTGGTAATTTAGTTTAGTAATTTAGGCATTTCTAGACTTTAAAAAAATATTCAAATATCCAAATAAAACAGGAAATAATAGTTGAAGTAGTTTACATATCGACATGCAGGGCTCCTGCACATTTTCATGGACACAATTTGGACAAAATGATGTGTCAATGACCCATATTAAAGTTTCCATTACCATTCACGAGGCATACCAACAGAACCATGTGGTCCACTTTACTCCAAATGTTAATCACATTATTACAGGCCGACTGCAGACACGGACCAGTAGAGCTCCCAGAGTGGAGTTTTGTCGTCCGTTCAAACACCAAACACGCTTTGTCAGTGATTTCAGTGTCACACACCAACGTACAGAGGAGCCGTTCACGGCGGTGTGATGGGCACTGGGCAGCAGCTATTTCTGACGCCGCGGCCACAACTGAACTCGCCAAATACCACAGCTTTGTGGGTTAAAACTCTTCACATCGGTCTGATACTGAGCAGTGGCTCTTTCAATAAAGAGTGAGGAAGTCTGTATAGAGCAGATGGGAGGGTCAAACAAACTCTGGACTTTTACCCTGAAGCCTGCTGTTCATGTCCCGTGTGAAACCAAAACTCAATGGATTTATTTTAATACCAAGGCAGTGCATTAGTATGTGTAGCATGCTACAGTAGTAATGTATGTCTCGTGACATTACATCAGTAAGAACAAATCATGATGTTTTTTTCTAAACCTATCCACGGCCTGTTTTTGCCTAAACTTCAGGAAATAAACCTGAAAATAATATTTTACATTGTAAGTTTATTTTTGAAAGACTGTACGCCTCCAACAAGCAGAAACAGTACATTTCCTGTGAAAACACAAGTGTATTTTGAAAAGCGTCGATTGACAAATCAACCATAAACGTCCAAAACTGAAGCAGCAAGTTTGACGTCTAGGTCCACTTACAAAGCGGCTCGATCTCGATCCCCGGCTCCTCCAGTCTGCATGTCACAATATGCTCGAGCAAGATACTGCTCCTGATGGCTGTTCCATCGCTGTGTGCGCGTGTGTTAAAAGAGAGTGAGCAGCAGCTGGCACCTTGGATGTTAGCCTTGGCCACCAATGTGTGAATGTGACTCGCTTTGAGTGGTCAGAAGACTAGAAAGGCGATAAACAAGTGCAGGTCCATTTGCAATACAGGAGCCCATTTAGGTGCAAAATCTGTCAAGACTGACGAGCTGAGCACATCTACAAGTCCAGAGAGCAGTCGTGCATGAATGCAGCAGGAGGAAAGGAAAGAGAGAAATGAACAGGAGGAAAAAGAAATAGCAGAGCTCCCTGAATTAGATGGGCTGTCACTACAGCATGAACTGGGGCCTGAGGTAACGACCTCACACCGCTGGCTGGCCTGTTGGTTCATTTGCTCAAAATAAAAATAGCCCTGTAACACTGTGATAAAAAACTGTAAAAAACAAACAAACAAACAAATGTCGCACATCAACACATTTTGATAAAAAAAAAATTTGCCTCACTGTTACTTTCTCCACTGATAAGTACTGTAACAATTTCATTACACACAACAAATTGCCATGACTATGTCCACTGGGTGTGTTGGTTGTTGACGTTCTGGGACGCCGTGTCAACTTCATCCAGTTACATGCATTGTCTGTTTTCAAAATACACTTCTGTTCTCACAGGAAATGTACAGTTTGCATACAGTCTCTTTCAAAATAAAAGCAATTTTTCCCATTCAACAACAAACGCACGTGGTTGAGTTCTGGCAACAAAAATACACGGCTTTGTAATCTTACGGGATGCAAACACTGCTCTCTTGGATGAAAGTCGGTGGTTGATGGGCCTATCGCACACCCTACTCAGACTTTTCAGCACCTTAACTTTAGTTCTTGTCCCATCGCATTTCCCCCTGACGCCACCAGTCGTCAGGTCGACGACGACAGGTCGGCAGGTCGCCATCAAACTATGATGGCGACCTGCCGCATATAATGCCAACGTTAAAAGACGTCACTAATCAAGCGCTGGATTTCAACGACTTCAGAGTGAGACCGGGTCGACTGGATGAATTGATCAACCTTTTTTGAGCACATTTTACTATTTTCTGACATTTTTGAGCAAAGTGTTAAAATGTTAATCAGAACAATAATCTGCAGAATAATAAATAATCAAATCAAACCCAACTTGTATTTTTTTTGTCATCTTAAAACATGACACAATCAGGCAGGATGCTTCAGGAGAATTCTAGAAAATACTTAATGAAGTGATCTGTATCAGAAACCAACTGAAATGTTCAGTTGCACATTTTTAAAACTAGTTTTTAAGAAAATTACACTTTAAATTACAGACAGATAAGACGGAGATTTTTGCACTACACCTTTAGAAGTACATACAGAAAACTCCAGACCCTCAGTCTTCCTGTTGCTGCTGGTAAAAAAAAAAAAATCATGTGAAGTGATTTGAGTTTAAATCTCTTTTAAAGATCTCCAAGTTGCACCTTTCCAGATGTTTCAGGAACCATCCACTCCTTGATTTCCCCGGGGCAATCAGCCTCCGAGTCCTCCCACAGAGGGTGATCCTCGTCTGGGCAAAGCTTCCTCACTGGCGTCCCTCCTCCTCCTCCTCTTACTGCTGCAGCTTTCCTTCCCTCCTTCAGAATAATGACACGTCCAGTGTTTCCTCTCAGCCTGAGCAGCCCCGGCGCTTCACAGATGTATGATGGGATGGTGAAATGTGCCGGCGGTGGATCAGGAATCAGCAGACAGATCTGCGGCTCTCTGCTCGCTGCTCTCTCTTCTTCTGCAGCATCCTCACTGTGCTGGAACAACAGCAGCCTCCGCGGCAGCACAGCCAGCCAATAACCTGCAGCCGGCAATTAATTTTCCTCTCTGCGATGGCTTTCCTCCTCCTCCTCCTCTTCCTCCTCCTCCTCCGCTTCTCCCTCCCACCTGCTCTAAATCCCTGCTCGTCCCCCTCCCCTCCTTCTCTTCCTTTTGCTGTCTGTCTCTTCCTTCTTATTGTTCTTTACCTGTTCATTCATCTCTCTGACACTCAAATGTTTCTCGGCTTTCACACGTGTAAACATGTTTTTGTGTTTTCTTCAAGGCTCAACGCGCACCCGGCAGACTGTTACCTGCATCTGCATATCACAGTTGTCAGAAGGAATCGTTTCATCTTCAAAATGTCAACTTTAATAGTTTAAACCAGCGGGAGCGTTTCACTCTCTCTGCTTGGATTCTTCCTCCTGCAGAGGGAGGTGAACGTGTCAATCTTTACGCTCAAGTGAGACGAGAAATCTGCAGAACTGGAGGAGACAACATGCATGTGTTTCATCTTTTTTTCTGTTCACGAGTTCATAAGTTCATGTCTTCCCATCAGTGCAGGCAGTCAGCCTCTGACAGGCAGAGTGTTGTTAGGAGCTGCTCCTGCTTCTCTGGTGTCATCTCAGGCCTCTCTGTGCTTTCTTATCCAGCGGAGTTCAGACTGAGCTACGCCACATGTCGGATCTCCTTTTCTCACAGTTTGAGCAGGAACAACCTTTCATTTTTTTATTTTTCAGTCTCGCACTAATCAAGTGATCTTGAGGGACGATTCAGTCCAGCCAACGTTGTGTACAGTCAACACGAAACATGTTTCCTGTTCATCAAAGTGGTGTGTCGATTCACAGGCTGTCCTCATGCACTGTTTGTATATTTTACTATGAACAGTAATCACCAAAATTCCTACATAACCCATGTTATAATGAGCCACTAATTCGTGCGCGTATTTAGGAAGGCTGCGGTCACGTGAGTAAAGAATTGAGCAGTCTTGAGAGGTACAGTCAGGAGGCAGGCTGGCAGGGTCGTGGATAGGTCATAAATAATGCCATCAACAGCCCAGAAATTTCTCTTAGTCACACGACATATGGACACCTACCAGGCAGATTTTAATTACTGGTACTGATCATGTCGCTGCTCATGTACTGCTGTTTTGTTCTGAAAATGTCAGAGTGCATAAACCAGGTGCAGACTTCCATCTGTGTCACCGCTGATGAGGAAATACAGCGAGTGCTGGACGGAGCAGTGAGTGACAACAACCCCGCCCACATTTAAGAGGACTGTCTGAACACACCGAGGGTCTAGGTACCATGTCTGAAGGCTCACTGCAGGTTCCACAGGTGCTGGGCTGAAAGGGTTTGGTGGAAATGGGGCTTAAATTGCCCCCTGGTGTGAATGTGAGTGTGAATGGTTGTCCACTCGTCCAGGGTGTAACCAGCCTCTCACCAGCGACGGCTGGGATAGGCTCCAGCACAGCCATGACAGAAAATGAATGAATGTTTCCTGTAGCGTATATGATCACCTAAAACTAGGAATCCCTGTGCTTTCGTTGCCTTACAGCGAGCTGTTTATATCTACTTATGAGTCAGCCATGTTATCTCGTCGTGGCAGATGTCACCGATGTTACTCATTTTCTGTCTTTATGTTTTATTTTGTGCTCTCCGCCTGTTACCTGGACAACCCAGTCATTGAATGATGAGGTTTACCAGGTGTTTAAGTTTTAATCACCTTTTTTAAATTCAGAATAGGTACACAGAAATGTGAAAATAGATCAGGTGTGTGTGTCACAGGGAGGGAGAATATGTAATATGTGTGTGTGTGTGTGTGTGTGTGTGTGTGTGTGTGTGTGTGTGTGTGTGTGTGTGTGTGTGTTTTCAGAAACCAATTTGTCTCCTGATAAATGAACTCTGCTGACATTTATATGAATCTAATTTAATTTAATTTAATCCTCTCTGCGTAACAACCACACACACACACACACACACACACACACACACACACACACACACACCAGAAAACAATAATATTCATGACATATTTTACACGTTAACATAAATGAACACACTAACATGAAAATGAAAATGTGTTACAGTGAATCTGTGTTTTTCTAATGACTCTTTATTAACACCCAGTCCTGTTATATAAATAAAATATGGAACTCGTGACGGTGTGTGTGAGCGGCGAGGAGAGAGACTGAAACACCACCAGGACAAATCAACACTCTGATCTTATTACAGAGCTACACCAGGAAATATTGATTTTTAATTAATGTGATTACCAGCTGAAGCTGATCATGCAGGACACTTTGGACACGCTGCACAGGAAGCAGACTCAGAAAGCGTCTCTCTGCTGTTGCTGGGCAACTGCAAAAACAGCCGTTGTCCATCAACTAGCTAGCATACAGTAACGTATGACATCATACATCAGTGTGCTGTCCAGATGGAGGACAGGCAACTGGAGGAAAAGATTACCAACACTATAAATGCCTTTGATGTGTGCTGCGTATGGCTGTTCACACTGATCCCACTGGGGAGAGAAAACACACACACTTTAAGTCCAGGATAGTGGGACGTAAAGAGAAGAAAAATGGATTGCAAAGATTCAGTGCAGTTACCGTGTGATATAGCTAACAACTTGTTTTTTGCCTCAACCCAGATTTTTATCAACGTTTCACCAGACCTCTGGGAACAGTTGACCCAGCAGGTAGAAAACGCAGTAGCTAAAGTTAGCTAACATAAGCCTAAAAATGGTGCATCCATGTACAGAGTTAAAAAAGCCTTTAAAGGACAGTTAAACTCAAATACATTTAGGTCCAATTACAATTCTCCCCACTGACCCTACGCCTCGCCCGAGAGTGTCTTCAACTAAATTGGCCCGTTAGAACGAAGCAGGTAGTAGTAAGCAGAAGTAAGGTGTGAAGTCTTAACCTAGGAAATAGGATGCCTCTTGTTACGTCATTGGTAGCATTAGCTAGCTAAACGTAATGGATAACCTTTAAAACAGTTCCCTTAAAAGTATTCATTATACGTTGAAATAGCTAAAGATAACGGTTGAAACAGTTATCTCAAAGTAACTAATAAACCGTTGAAATAGCATTAGTTAGCTAAAGTGAGTAACAAAGATTGAAACAGTTAGCCTAAAGTAACTAATAGCAGTTGAAGTAGCATTAGTTAGCTATAGTTTGAAATAGTTAGAAATAGTTTGACATTAAAATGTTGTTTGTTTAGTGTAATTCCCTAAATGTCAAACTATTACTGAAGTAAACGAGTTTTCTAGTTTTCACCCCAAGTCTAGGGTTTGATGGTACACTCTGAAAATATTTGGAGAAAACTGGAGCACCCATGAGAAAACCCCACATAACAGAAGAGTTTAACCTTCTATGTTTTAACCCAGTGCCAAGGTTCAAGGAAGTAAACAAATTTCTACCAGCCTTAACGCTTCTTCTTTATCTTCTTCTTGTTCTGCAGCCCAGAACTATCATCTTCCTCAGTGATGTCCTTGTTTTCTACGTTGACACTTCCAGTCTTTGGGGGAGCCCCTTTCTCATAGTGTCCGTCCACATTGTGAGTTCCCCTTTAACGTCCTTTATGTAGTTACCTCACATTACAGTGTACGTACATTCAGTTATTAACCAAAACTCTTTTATTCATTTTTTTTTCTTTACCTAACCAAATAGTTTTGGGGCCAGAACCTGCTGTCACGTTATCTAACATATTCTATACCACCACCGTGTGATGCAGTGTTCAGAGGTCGTGGTTATTTTACGTATTTCTGTGAGATCATGTACAGGCCTGTTGTTGTGTGCTGGTTTTATAGGCTGATATGTAAAAGTGTCTGTGTAGTTAAAGATGCAGCCTGTGTCAACTGGTCAGTCATGCTGCTGTGTGTGTGTGTGTGTGTGTGTGTGTGTGTGTGTGTGTGTGTGTGTGTGTGTGTGTGTGTGTGTGTGTGTGTGTGTGTGTGTATTTATGGTGTGACTGCAGCTCTATCCAAATGAAATACATCCCTGCTGTCAGAGTACTGAATCAATACACCTCCCCTCTCCTCATCTTCTCCTCCCTCTCCATCCTTTAATTCTTCCTCCCCCCTCCCTTCTCACACCTCCTTTAATCCACCTCCCCTACTCCATATTTACTTCCCATCTCTCCCTCCACCCAAATCACAGCCTTTGTCTTTCTGCACATCCTCTCCTCCATCCATCCTTCCTTCTCTGTAATGCTCTCCTCCTCTCTCCTAACCCTTTCCTCTCCTCTGTCTGGCTCTTTGTGATCTCCTTTTCTCCTCGTCCTCCCCTGCTCATTTCTCGTATTGTCCTTTTTATTTCCTCCTGGTTCCCATTCCTCTGTCCCTTCATCTCCTCCCCCTCCTCCCCCTCTTCCCACCTTCCTCCGCTGCACCTCCTCCTCCTCCCTGCTGACGGTGAGTCCTGTGAGAGCAGTTTATCAGCTCAACACAGTAATTACATCGACACAGAGAGGGAGAGAGGGATGCTCCTGCAATGTCGACACACTGTCACACCCGCCCGCCACACACACAAACACACACACACACTCTCAGCTCTCGCTCTTGTGTTTCTGCTCACACATGCAAACAGAAACACACACACTGTACACAGACAGCGAGGTGTATCTGCTGCTGACTGAAACTGTGTTGATGTGTTTGTTGAAGCGAATCTTCCGCCCAAACATCTATTTATCTCTGTCACTTCAGCACACACACTGTCTGAGTGTGTGTGTGTGTGTGTGTGTGTGTATGTGTTCCTGTAAGCATCCATCAGATATAACACACATGTATTAGTGTGCATACAGTTCAGTCTCTATTATACCTGTGTGTGTGTGTGTGTGTGTGTGTGTGTGTGTGTGTGTGTGTGTGTGTGTGTGTGTGTGTGTGTGTGTGTGTGTTTCATGTCATCTAGCTTTTGTTCAGTATCGTATGATTCTGTTGCTTTTACTATTTTCTCTCCCGTGTTCCTCTGTTTAACTCTCGTGAGACTGTTTGTAAAGAAAACACTTCTGAGGAATTATAATCTTACTGCTGCTGCCATCTCTACTACAACTGTGTGGTTGTGTCACAGATGCCCACATGGACTAAAAAGACTTCAGATCCCCCTTCAATCAATACTTAATTTATCTTTTTCATAATGTTTATGTCTCCTGTTTATGTGCCTGTGTTTGTCAAACGAGAGGTGTTTTTATATTCCTCTACTGAAGGGGACGATGTCTGAGCAACTCCATAAAATCTGAGATTCAAATGCACGCCAGGCGAGCTAAGTCCCTTTTAGGGTCCGTACAGATCTCACAGAGTAATGCAGGACTGATACTTCTGCGTCTAATCGACATCATACCTACGGCGAAGCCTGATGTGTCATCCCCAGAAATGTAACTACACGTCACAATAGACCTCCTGTCTTTTTCTGTAAGCTGAAACCATTTCCCTCAGTGGAAACAAAGCTTTTATTCACTATAATTTCACAGATAAGAAACAATAAATTGTGAAGACAATAAGGCCTCCACAAAAATAGAATTTTAAGTCCTGTGTGTGATTCATCCTGGCTTCATATGAGCAGAGGAAATCTCTGCTCGTCTGCTAGGCTCATTTATACAATGTAAAATGCAACAGGCTTGTGCTAATAACGTTAGCATGTTCATTTGGAAAACGTGTTTAGTAAAAGACAGTTGTTTTGTCAGTGAACCTCAAATTTTGTGACGGTACCTTTGTTAAATGTTGCTGTTGTCCCTGGCTAATTTATACAATGTAAAATGCCATAGACTCGTGCTAATAACATTAGCATGTTGTATTTGTGGGGAAAATGTGTCCAGATAAAGACAAGTGTTTGTCTGTGAATGCTGCGAGTTATAGTGAAGCTGATTTGTGTACTTGTGTTTGAAACTGTCTCTATTAAGCCATGTTTAAAGTGTGTTTAATGTGTGTTTAATGTGTGTTTAATCAACTCAACCCCGACCGTCGAGTAGTGTTTTGGAGGTGTAACTGCAGAGTGACACAGACACACAACCGCACAAGTATAAGTGCTCACAAGGGCGTAGACCATGTGCATAGGGTCTGCCGGACCCCTAAAGGTGCCCTAACTGCCTTGAAAACATGACGTCGAGCACTGGGTGCAACTCTTGTGTTTTCACAAAGAATTTCAAATTAGAGGCATCTCTAGACAACACAGGCAAGTCTTGAAATATGCCTGTGTTAGAAGAAAAACTCCATTTACCATTTGTTATATGTGCCTTTGAAAAGACAAACCCATCCCTACCATGATTTTATTTTGTTTTGTTTTTGTTTTTAGCCAGCAGCAATGCATAGCAAAATGTTGAAAGATATATGCCTACTCTCCATAAACTACACATGTACTATACATGTACAATACAATTAAATGAATGATCTCTTATTTCTGTTGGTATTTTTGTCAGATATATGCAATGAGGATTTCTGGGTGTTATGTATGTTGGTGTTATCCGCTGCCAAGTATTTGATCATGTGACAATAAGATTTTATGGTACCTTGTTAAGGCACATAACAAGTAACTACCATGCCTTAGGGCCCGACATAATAGCGTGCACTGGGGCCCGTTCTACCTTACGCCTGTGTGTCATATATAGCACTGTAGGTAAGATATTAAAATTCTGTAAAAATGCACTGGGCAAAATGAAAACAGTTTTATCATTATATTAATACTTAAGTGGACTCGTATGCATCGTATAAAGCTGAGTCTTTTGCTGGGATTTAAAAAGTGTCGACCGATAGGATGGATGTGATTGTGAGGAGTGAGCCGTGCCAGAGTCTGTGAGCAGCAGTGAAGCTGAGAATGTGAAATAACAAGAAATAACTAGGATCTAAAGGGTCTGAATGTAGAGTATAGTCTGAGGGAATCGGAGATGCAGAGCTTAAAAACCAAATAAAATATCCAATCCTATGTATCACTGGTAACCAGTGGAAAGAGGCCAGGACCAGGGAGAGATGAGTTCTCCTCTTGGTACCGGTGAGTAGTCTCTCTGCTGCAGGCCAAGACTGACCGACTCCCACATACAGACAGCTGCAGCAGTCAAGATGTAGGGTGATAAAAGACGGTCTCCAGATCTCCCAAAGAAAGAAAAGGTTTATTTTTGTTATCCACCGCATGTGGAAAAAGCTACTGCTGATTACAGTATTTATGTTTTTATCAAATTTATCACAGAACCAAAATCACACAAAGATTTCTTTCACAGGATTTCGGCCCAAGAGAATGAGCTATATCACTAGAAAAACTGCAGTAAGAAAAAAACTTCTATCTTCACTCATTTAAAGGCGCTGTATGTAAGAATGTGGCCAAAACGGTTACTGCACTCAAATTCAAAATACTGCCGTGAGTCGTGTCCGCCCCCCCTCCCCTACAGTTTCAAGGTTGCTGGACAGCGGCACGCTGGAGACTGATTTGTTTGCCCATGGGTGGCTGCCGTGGCAGGGCTGCGTTGCCGCGTCCGTGATCTTCGGCTTTCCAGCGGACCGTTCGAGCAAGTCCGGCTTCTCTGCTGCTAACGCTGCTGCCGGGATACAGCTGAGGAGGAGCCGGCTCCTAATGCTATGTACCGGGACACTGCTAACGGTGCTTGCTGTGGTGCTGTAGCTCAGTTGTAGCTGTAACTGGTGCTGAGACTGCATGACTGGTAGATGGCGGTGGGTGGCGCAACAGGCCAAAACACAAATTCAAAACATAAACATGATTTGCAGACTGTAAAAAAATTTTTTTAATGCAAATATTCTGGCTGTACTATTATTATTATATAGGCAATTATTATATGAACATTATTCCTCAGTCTCTGTGACATATTAGGATGATTTTACAACTATTTGCTTTAGATTTCTTACATATAGCTCTTTAAACTAAAGGAATTGTTTGGCCATCCAACATTTAGCATCCTTGAGACAATTTAAAAGACACTGAAGATTATGTGTTTTGTTTGGTTCCAATGGAAAATAAAGCGTCAGCGTAGTGGTGATAAGGGATGATGAAAATGTTCCCCAATCTAAGAAAATACTATTTAATGAAAATTAAATAGGACCTAGGATGGAGCCTTGAGGTACACCACAGGAGACAGTAGCAAAAAGATCATAACAGATATTGATTGTTGTTGTTTAATAACCAACTTCGATTTGGAAAACTAGCTTAGCTCTGAAGAAGCATAAAGGAAATTTGAAAGACGCACAGTAGCAGTACACCGATGATGTCAGAGGGCTGTGATTGGTTGATTGCAGTGTTGATCCAGGAGCATGTCCTACTTGGCAAAATCCCATTGTGCAAAAGTCCCTGTACAACGTCCCTATCTGATTGCCTGCTGTTTGTTTCCTGTGTCTTATGCCAAACCATGATGTTGTTTTCTAAACCTAAACACATGCTTTTGTTGCACAAAGAAATAAATGGAAATATTTGGTGTTTTACTTATGTTGTCAATTTATTTTGACAAAGACTGTAATAACTAGAAGCTGTGCATTTCCTGTGAAAACAGAAGTGTGTTTTAACCATAACTTGACATAGCGTCCCGTAACATCAACAGCAGACGCAGGAGGACATGTAGCACGTCATATGTAGACGTGAAAGATATTGACAACACTGATATTTGACAGGTTAGGAACACGTTGGATGTTAAGCTGGGGCTGACACTGATCAATAACAGAGATTTTCTGACTAAATACAAACTTTAGATGACGTTTATTTGAGTTGCTTTGTGTTGAGTAGTAGACCTGTGATGACATTACTACGTTAACAAGTGTTTGAGCAGCAAGTTAACAGCAACTGGGCAATAATGTAGCTGGTGTTGTTGTTTGTAGTGTGAACTCTGCATTAGTGCTATAATGAGACAGTTATTAGTGACCAGTGCTCCTGTATCAACACTGAGACTCTCACACGTCAGACATTTTCATGTTTATTTATTCTTTTTATTTCTTACACTTTGAAATCTATTTTCTGCTCTCAGCCGCTGTGGCTCATAATGTAGAGACGGAGAGAGGCGAGGGACAAAATAGGGTGTGAAGAAAGAGAGAGGGTGAAAGTGGTACACGAGGGATACATTGTTATATTGTATGTGTGTGTGTGTGTGTGTGTGTGTGTGTGTGTGCGTGTGTGTGTGTGTGTGTGAGTGTGTGTGTGTTTGTGTGTGTGTGTGTGTGTGTGTGTGTGTGTGTGTGTGTGTGTGTGTGTGTGTGTGTGTGTGTGTGTGTGTGTGTGTGTGTGTGTGTGTGTGTGTGCGCGCACGTGCATCAGGGGACACATTAATGGGCTGCAGAACATACACAGGCTGTAATCTTCACATGCTGACAGTCTGAGAGCTTCAACAATCAACAGCTCAGTACACACACTCTGGAGGTTAGAGGTCACACACACATACACACACAGTAGCACAGTATAGACATCATCATCAAATACACACATGGGCTACATACTGTACACACACACACACACACACACACTAATGCAGACACACAGCAGGGGGTTCAGTGTAACAGAGTGACAGTTGAGCAGCAGCAGATTGGAGTGTCAGCCTTTAAATACACACACACAGACACACACACACACACACACACACAGACGGATAGAGGCAGTGGGTTTTGACAAGCTATTACAGAGAGCTGAAGTGAAGACCAGGAGAGGAGAGGATATAAGACCAGCATCTTTTCAGACCTTATTCCATTCATTTTAGTTTTATTTATAAAGCCCAATATCACAAATCACAGTTTGCCTCACAGGGCTTTACAGCATACGACATCCCTCTGTCCTTTGGACCCTCACAGCTGATCAGGAAAAACTCCCTCTTCCAGGACGGACAGATGTGCAAAAGATGTCGTACAGAACAGATCAACATGCGAGACAGCGGAGCACAAGGGCTCTGGAAAAGAAGCCGAGTTGGTGGCATGCAGTAAGAGGACACGAATTTTAGCAAATGAAGATAAAGAAGGTGAGAAGGGACTTGGTGTGTTGTAGGAAGTCCCCCTGCAGACTTGGCCTATATCAGTCTAACTAGGGGCTGGTCCAAGGCAAGCCTGAGCCAGCCCTAACTATCAGCTTAGTCTCAGTAACATTGTTAACACTGTGCTACATTACAGAGAAATACAAAACCGTACTAATGAGCCTTCATTAATATAGGCCTATATTTTATCTCCAAGTGCACGTCACACACTGAGCGAGCCGCCTGTTAATGACGCTGTGGGCTAATGGGCATGTAGCTACTTCCATGTTTCAGATGATACGTCATGTTTGTAGTCGACCAATGAAGATGAGTTTACATATCACCTTGGGTTCGTCCTTCACCTTCTCAAAATGATCCCACACTTTGGATTTCCTGCCCGACATGTTATTAACTAGCCTGTGGAATAACCGCAGGTACCAGCCCTGGAAATTAGGTGCCGTACCCATGCGGCTAGGTTGAGCTCAGGGCACCACTCTTATGCCTTTTTTGTGCCGGCTTTCAAGAGTCTGAGATCGCTGACCAACCTTAACAAGCATCATATAGCCTATTTACCTGAAATCCTGATTGCAGAGCTGATCTTCTTCCAGGAGCTGTTTTTTATAAGTGTGTAGGCCTATCGTCTGTGGGACAGATTAAAGCTCTGGGTAGCCCTGCACTAACATCATCAACCTTTCCGTGTTTATCAGACTGAATATTTCCAGGAGAAGGGAAAGATATCTGTCGGCTGTGATTGGTTTGTCACCTGACTCCTGTCTTACTGCTGAGCGTGGCCAAGGTGCGGCTCCTAACAGAGTTTCACGCTTTTATTTATTTATTTATGTTTCTGTGACTAAGCGACCAGAAATCTTGGCAACTAATGACCTTTCTGGTCGACTAACGTTTGGTCAAATATTAGGGGGCAACCCTCCTTAAGTCTACTCTTAAATGTGGAGACGGTGTCTGCCTCCCAGACTGAAACAGGAAGATGGTTCCACAGAGGAGGAGCCTGGTGGCTGAGGACTCTGGCTCCTGTTCTACGGATCAATTCATTTAAATGGAGTTACTTTTGATCACTGACTTCCCTCACAGAGGCAAAGCAAAGCAGTTTTGATGCGTTTAGATTCTCTTCATACTCTCGACAAATTAAAATCTGTATTCAGAGTGCTGACCTCTGAGGGGATGGAGATGTGGAGAGTCTAAAGCTATCGTATCATCCTGTAATCCCCTCTGCTGCAGTATAAACTGCACCTCTATGAGGCAGAGCTTTCAGTCAGTCCTCTCACAGGAGTCAACAGTAAGAGTTGAACCTGATGTACCAGATGGTTTGCTACACAGAACCATCTGAGAAGCTGTCATCAGAAACTGTTTAGAAAAGGGCAGGCCTGCCCAAGAAACAGTTGGCATGTGATTGGATGAACCATCTGTCCAGTCTATCACAGGCCAGTCGGGACAAGAGCCAAAAAATCTTTTTCATCAAGAAAAACCTTCAGTCGTTTTTTTGCTTCAGCTCTGATGTAACTGATGCTGATGCAGTGTGCGCTAACCTCTGTAGGAGCCACCACTGTTGTCGCCTCTCTGTGTCGTCACACATCTAAACCACGCCCTGAGCCGACCGTAGCTCTCACAGGACGCTGACGGTGGTGCTGACACTGATGCGTTATCTGAAACCTCATGAGCTGGATTTTGTGAAATATTATATGTAGAGAAATATAAAAGAGAGTAACACCAAAGAAAACAATGCCACATTGTGCTCACTTTAGTGGTCTGTAAAATCAATACCCACAATCAATCAGTCTGCCCTCCTCACTGTTTTCTCCACTGCTTTCCTTTGCCCTCCTCTTCTCCTCCTCTTTCCTTTTTAAATAGTCACATATTAGTATTTATCATTATCTTCTGAACAAGCTTTAATTAAATAATCCTAGAGAACAGACCCGTGCAGCCGCTGCAGCTTTGCGCTCCTCCTCTACGCTCTGTACGCACGGCGTGTTCATGCAGCACCAAACCTCACGTCGGATTTGTTTAAATGAGTTGTAAAAGCCATGGTGTGGGAGATGTAAACAATTTTTCAAGTTGGGTTTCGGTTTGAAAAGACACGTGGAAATGGGTGAGCACCTTGGTGTCTGTCTCCGCTTACAATAAGCAGTTGGTGAACCTGAGTCTGCCAGCGAGTTGGAGGGTGACGGTGTGATGTGACGTCTGATTAGCTTGCTGTTAAACTTAATGTTGGTGGATTGATTTCACAGACGTGACAAACAAAATGCTGAGGCTCGGTGCAAACACTGTCGTCACCTGACTGTCCATGAAGGCAGCACAGGGAGAGGTGACGCTGCTCTGCAGGGCGTTCGATTCATGTTTGTTAACTGTGGGGACTGTGACGGGGGGAGATGAAGAGGGAGGGGCAGGTGCCGGACTCAGACGCAGTTATGGAGCATACGACACGCTTTGTATTGAGAACTCATACCATGGGCCAAATTTAAAACTGAACTGAACTGCAAAAAGGGCACTTGTTGAGTCGGAGGTCAAAAGGACAGGTGCTTGAGCAGCACATGGGGTCTACCTGTGTACGTGCCTGGGATGCAGGGTTCAGGAGGTTTATTATTTGTCCCTTTAGCGATCAAGGTAACAAGTTTGCTCACCGCCATTTTGTCCGAAAGACCTGCTCTGAATGTTTCTTTCCTACTGTGACCTCGATCTTTCTCTGATCTTAACCAACACAGTCGCCTCTTCTTAATCAAGCAGGTAGCTGAAGGAAAGACATTCAATATAATCCAGAGTTTGTAGTGTGAGAAAATTCATTTTGCTGCTCCACTTTACCACATGGAAGGAGAATGATGGGAGTGTTGCAGAGGAGACGGTAAAGAGGACACAGGGAGGATGAGGAGAGGAGGAGAGTAGAGCTGAGAGGAAGAGAAGAGAGAAAACCATAGGTCAGATGAAAGGAAACGTGAGGAGGTGAAGGACGAAACCATGTGAGAGGGATCACAGTGATGGAGGTGAAGAAAGAGAAGGAGGAGGTGGTGACAGTATGAGGCTAGAAGAGGAGTAAAAACAGGGAAGAGCACAGAAATAAACAGAGAGAGGAGGAGGTGAAAGAAGCTCCTGTTTCCTTCATATCACCTCATCTTATTTTTATTTTCTTGAAGACACACTCAATCATCCACTGCCTTCATATGTGACGTTTCCAATAAGACTGATAACACTTCTACATATTTAAATCTGATTCCTGTCGCTCACCTTCAGCTTCTAATCAGTTCAATTTATCTTCTGGATTTATTTTCCCAATAAAATGCACTGAATTTAACTTATATGCTCATTGATTTATTTAGATTTATTCAAACACAAAATTAAAAGATAAATCGGAATTAATAGGAAAAAAAAATCTATTTTGATCACATGTCCGTCTCGTCATGTCAAGAATATTGTTTAGGACGTCACTCTGCTCTCACTCCTTTGTGTTTGCATGTGTGTGAGTTTGTTTTTTCCACAGAGTGAAGACATTTATTAAACGTCAGGAGGGTGTACGGATGTTTTTTTAGCATTTTGTAAAGTTGAGGTTGGTCATTTTTTTTAAAGTTAGCACATTTTTGTAAAAGGTAAAACTTTTGAATTATCCGTTCATCACTTCTTCAAAGGGTTGATCAAGGTCATACGTATGCAAAGAAACTGAGAGAAAGAAGACCGATGTTGTTCCTGACCAAATAAAATCATCAGTTAAAGTTGAATTAATGTCAGTGACAAACACAGGCGGCAATCGAGTGCACAATATATACTGTAGACGTAAATGGCCCAGACAAAGCAGTGATATTTGATGAGCGGGAGAACATGTTGGAATTAGAAATAAAATACAAACACGCAAACCGACAGAGGTAACAAATGTCTTATTTTGTCCCGACTTCCCATGAAACCTTCAAAGAGTTGTGAACAACAGGTGATCCAACAGCCACACCTGTCTGTGGCGTGTTTGACGACAGTTTCTGGCTTCTACAACACAGAGAGGTACCACACAGGCCTTACGCATGAAAGCAGTTCTCCTTCCTCACAGTGTGTGTTGCCTTTTTTGAGGTTTCTTTGCCGGGAGCACGTTGCCACACGTCCATGACCACACACACCACACAAGTGAAAAAACAGGGGAGCTGTGCTGCTGTGGCTTTGGAGAAGTTATGTTCTAATGTTCTATGTTCTAAATCCAAAGCTGATGATCATTTGTACCATTTTAGTGAATTTACTTTTACAGCTAGTTTACGTCATGTCATTTACTGCTGGTGTTTTGTTTTTTAATATATCCAGCTGTTGTTTTTCTCTCACCAGTTTGTGTTCTTCTTCTTGTATTTAAAATGATGCAGTTTTAAATATTCCACTAAAAAATTTGATCTCAATTTGAATTTAAGTCATGACCAGATCAAATAAAGCTTCTGTCAGCGCTCACTGAGCAAAGAAACACAGATCTCTGCTTTTGGTTTTGTTTTTTTCCTTCTCCATGTGCCTTTGGACTCTTCAGATCTGTCTCTGAACAAAAAGGAGCTCAAGCTGCAGGAAATTCCCCTCATTTGAAACCAGTGCTGCTGGGTGTTTGTGAGAGACGTGTGATAGCTCCATTCATGTCAGGAGGAAAAAAAAACAATTATCTGTGAGCCCATAATGAGAACGAGAGAAAGTCAATGGGCTTTAAAGCTGAGAGGAGTAAATCTTGTTAATTGTGCTTCTGTTATCTGCAGATCTATATCCTGTGAAACATAATGAGGGGTCGCAGAGAGGAGAGAGGAGAGAAAGACAGGGGAACACAATTAAAGAATATCAGTGTGTATTTTCAAGTTTGTATGAGGAGCAACTGTAGTTTTTATCAAACAAACAGGATGTGCATTTGTTGGGGACTACTTTCAGCGGCGGATTAATCTACATTTGGTGCTCTGGTGAGTATTTGTGGCAGCAGAACAGTGTGTGTGTGACTGAAAATAAACTACAGTGTGTGTTCATGGTGATGAAGGTGACAGTGTGTCTCACTGATGTGTTTTAACAGTAATAAAGGAGGAGGAGAGATCAGGCTGTGATTCACACACGTGTTAGAAGGATGAGTGTATAATGTTTCCTATAATGAAGAAAAGCCAGCGGGCAGCGCTGTGTGCTCCAGCAGCCGGCTCACCTTTGAGAAGATGAGAGGGTTAATTATTGTGCTGGACAGAAAGCAGCGTCTGCTGCCTGCTGATGGTTTAACCTGAGGTTAATGAGTCTGTGATCAAACAGCAGCATCACTGACTGATGCTCTGAGGCCTGAGGAGAGGAGAGGACACGATCGACTGAGCGCTAACGGCCGAGCAGAGTGCGTGTTGGAGAAGGTCACATGGTGTTAAACTGTACTTCTTAAGGATAATCAACACCAACAGCATCGTTTGAAGCTGCTTAATGGTTGTCTCACAGAACGTTACAGATCAGAAGCACAGAGAGTTGTTGACTAGAGATGATGCACCGTCTCATGGTGGTCACTTCCTGTCAACGTTACAGATCAGAAGCACAGAGAGTTGTTGACTAGAGATGATGCACCGTCTCATGGTGGTCACTTCCTGTCAACGTTACAGATCAGAAGCACAGAGAGTTGTTGACTAGAGATGATGCACCGTCTCATGGTGGTCACTTCCTGTCAACGTTACAGATCAGAAGCACAGAGAGTTGTTGACTAGAGATGATGCACCGTCTCATGGTGGTCACTTCCTGTCAACGTTACAGATCAGAAGCACAGAGAGTTGTTGACTAGAGATGATACGCCGTCTCATGGTGGTCACTTCCTGTCAACGTTACAGATCAGAAGCACATAGAGTTGTTGACTAGAGATGATACGCCGTCTCATGGTGGTCACTTCCTGTCAACGTTACAGATCAGAAGCACAGAGAGTTGTTGACTAGAGATGATACGCCGTCTCATGGTGGTCACTTCCTGTCAACGTTACAGATCAGAAGCACAGAGAGTTGTTGACTAGAGATGATACACCGTCTCATGGTGGTCACTTCCTGTCAACGTTACAGATCAGAAGCTCAGAGAGTTGTTGACTAGAGATGATGCACCGTCTCATGGTGGTCACTTCCTGTCAACGTTACAGATCAGAAGCACATAGAGTTGTTGACTAGAGATGATACACCGTCTCATGGTGGTCACTTCCTGTCAGCGTTACAGATCAGAAGCACAGAGAGTTGTTGACTAGAGATGATACACCGTCTCATGGTCGTCACTTCCTGTCAGCGTTACAGATCAGAAGCACAGAGAGTTGTTGACTAGAGATGATGCACCGTCTCATGGTGGTCACTTCCTGTCAGCGTTACAGATCAGAAGCACAGAGAGTTGTTGACTAGAGATGATGCACCGTCTCATGGTGGTCACTTCCTGTCAGCGTTACAGATCAGAAGCACAGAGAGTTGTTGACTAGAGATGATACACCGTCTCATGGTGGTCACTTCCTGTCAACGTTACAGATCAGAAGCACAGAGAGTTGTTGACTAGAGATGATACACCGTCTCATGGTGGTCACTTCCTGTCAACGTTACAGATCAGAAGCACAGAGAGTTGTTGACTAGAGATGATACACCGTCTCATGGTGGTCACTTCCTGTCAACGTTACAGATCAGAAGCACAGAGAGTTGTTGACTAGAGATGATACACCGTCTCATGGTGGTCACTTCCTGTCAACGTTACAGATCAGAAGCACAGAGAGTTGTTGACTAGAGATGATACGCCGTCTCATGGTGGTCACTTCCTGTCATAACCCTGATACAGTCCACTGACTCTGCATATATACCTCATACAACTACACCTCAAGAGATCACAAGTGTTTCATTCATGTTTTCATGTCTTGCCTTTGCTTTTATTGGCCTGTGTGCACAGGATGCTCATGCATAAGGAAGCAACCTGCTCTCATTGGAGCTCCCTGTTTGAGCAAACATCAAATAAACAAGATATGGATGTGGTGACACATAAACAAAACCAAAACATCAGCTCTAACATTTTCTGTGGTTCTATATACGTTCAGATAACATGTGTTGGTGTTATTTTCTCGCTGCTCACTCTTCATGAAGCTTTCTGTAAAACTATTTTGTGAATCTCTGAGGTTCCTCGGCCTGGTGAAAACAGCTTTTCCTCTCAGCTGCTTCAGAAGACAGCGCACAGACAGATGCTTCAGTGGTGTCTACGTGCCGCTGACATCTCACAGTGCGACTCAAACTAAACCGACTTGACTGATCTTTAAATGTTGCAAAGACTTGAATCCAGAAGAGGAAACGTGAGACCTTCTGTTTCTCTCTCTGTCACCATGGATTGGTACTCACATGACATTAACCTGCCCTGAGGGGGGCTGCAGAGGAAAGGTCACAGGGTAAATTAAATCAAGAGTTCATCCTCTGGGGAGCTGGAAAATGATTTCCTGTCAGTCTGCACAATAGATGTGACAATTCACTGAGTACTGTCTGAAACATGACCATGATCTTATGTTAAATCTTAAACTTAAAAAATACCACACAACAGTTTTAACGATGAACAGGGTAGAAGGTTTTCTGAATACACAACTCAGTCAGTTTACTGTGTTAACAGTATGAAAGTACTTTATTTATGACACTTACTACATAAATTGTTCACACATTTAACTCAATAAAGACAAAAACAGTCAGTTTAACTTCTGGTTTCCACAAATGCACATCAAGTTTAAGTTAAAATACAAAACATGAGTTGTGACATTTATAGATTTCCACACAGGCACTAAAAGAGACACCTACTGGCAGCAGCTGCCTGGTTGAGTGGAAGATACCATGTGAGTTGGACCGATGCTTTATAATGTAATGAACATTAAAAAAACAATAAAATCATAGATAGAATTTCAGTAATGAGGTTTTAAGCAAAGAAGCACCTGTAAATATTTCAGTATCTGACAGAAATGAATCTAATCACACACAGTGAGCGCTGACTCCACCTGTGCTCCCCCTCACCTTGTGCCTGTGGTTCGCTCCTGGAGCTTTTTAGCAGGTGTGTTTGGACCTTTGGCTCTTTTGGCTCAACATCCGTCTGAGAACAACGAGGAAAGAGGTGAGTCCACACACTCACTGGTTTAACTTCTCTAACTTTTCAGGACAGACTTAAACACAACTAAAGTACAAGTCAGCTTGAACTGTGATGGTAAAATGAAGCTTTGTGCAGCAGTTCAGTTGCCAAACTAACAAAGAACATGCTGCTAATAATCTGCACATGTATGTTTTGCATCACGCTCAGACACATTTGAGGTCGTGTGGTGCGAACTTGTGTCACCAGGTCACTCTCGCTGTGACTCGTGTGTGAGCACTGGTATTATTCACTTATACTTTGAGGATAATAATTCTTGTGTGATAATTTCATCGACAGGAAGTGTTGGAATATAAAGTTACCACAGATCAGTTGATGTTAAAGAAGCTGTACGTGACATTTCAGATCAAATCTATGATTCAGACCCTGAGCTGGAATATTCTGCACATGGAGCTCAGCCGGCAGCTACCAACCACAGAGCTAACGGTGCTAACAGCAGCATCAGTGCTAACAGAACTAATGGTGAGGGGAACCAGAGGGTGGACGCTACCCTATGGGTGTGATACAGACACTTGCTCTTGTATGTGGCAACGTTAACCACAGGCCTGCCTCACCCGGTCTGCTCACATGCTCTGACACGTACATGGTGTGCTGCTGGTGTACTTGCTGCAGCACGGTCATTCATCGACGCACCCAAAACGCCTGATACTGGAGGTCTCCACTGGGGGCAGACCACAGCACTCAGACACAGAGGTCTCGAAAAGCGAAGAAGGCAGTGACACTGTATTTCCGGATGTAGTAGGCTATACACAAACATGGATACTCTTGATGAAGAGGAGATTATAATTTTATATCTTTTAAGATCTCGGCAGAGGAAGAGGCATGGTATGTGCGGCCCGACCTCACGTTCACGGTCTCTAGAGGTCTACTTCGCATGAGCGCCTCAAGTGTTCATGTCAATAATGCATCTCGCGCACGCGTCATGTTGTCTCACGTCAAAGTGAGCGGCCTACACGGCAAACAACCGCAATACGTATGGCAGCCATGATGCGTACACACACGCGTTGACTGCAGCAAGTATACTTTTTGCAAAAGGCAACAAACAGAAGTGCAGTGAGGAAATATCTCTGTGAAATGAATGTGTCACCCAAATCTAGGTTTGTTCCAGGTAACTGCTCATGACAACTCTCCTCAACTCCACCACTGTTACTGTACACATCCTGAGGTTTTCAGAGTGACCCTCTGAACTATTAAAGGCCGAGGCAACTCAGAGACTTCAAACCACACATGAGACAAAACAAAGCTCTGAACTGCTTTAAACATCATCAGTCACATCACTTGTTTTCCAGATATGAAGCGAAGTTGGCAGTGGTTTAGATGTCTCTGCTTTGTCGTGATGAAACAGCATCTGATCCTCAGTGTCAAACGAAACACCACCAGTGAACATCAGTCACCATCCTCAGTACAGTAAAATATAAATTTATGAAAAGGTCACAAGAATTGATTCATCTGTTTATTTATCTGACATTAAATGTCACTATGTGTCGTTAGGATTTGACAATTTTCTGCAGGGTTATCAAACCCCTGGTCTGTTCCTGAAAATGCAGTTGCAATTATTTATATTTTTACTAAGCCTCCACACTGGGTACAGCCATGGCCCGAGGCAGCATGTTGTCAGGTTTGTGCTCTGCAGCTTTACATTCCAGATTCTTAGTTTGTGTTTGAGCCGTTACTGCAGATGTTGTGCATCTGCATTGCATTGTGGGACAGCAGCTGTGAAGAATCAGGTGTGCAGTAACACAGCTCTGCAGCTTCGCTCTGCAGTCTGTCCTCTGTTGGTTGGCTTTAGATGGTGTTGCTGCCACCTTGTGTCTGACAGTAGTTACTGCGCTGGCAGCACTTAAAGGACTGCACCACAGTTTTTGCATGCTGTAGCTCCGTGTGCAGATTATGGGACAGCGTGGCCCTGGGCACAGATATGCAAAGGGCCCCACCACCTCCTCTACACTGGAGCAAGACAAACAGACTGTGTGGTGGTTGTTTTTTTTTTTTCTGTAGTCCTTGTGCTTTTTTGTCTCTTTGTAGTCATTTTGTGTCTCCTTGAGGTTGTTTTCTGTCTTTTTGTAGTCGACTGGCTGTCTTTGAGGCAATTTAATGTCCTATTTGTCCCCTGTCCCTTTGTAGTTATTTTGTGTCTTGTGTGTGTGGTTGTTTTGTGTGTCTTTAAAGTAATTTTGCGTCCTCTTGGTGTCCTCTCTCTTTGTAGTCATTCTGTATGTCCTTGTGTCTCTCTGAGGTCATTTTCTGTCTCTTTGTGGTTGTTTTGTCACTTTTAGCAGACATTTGACTCTCTTTAGAATAGTTTTGTGTCTCCTTGCAGTAAGTTTGTGGGTTTCTTTGGTTGTTTTGCGTCTCTTCTTGGTGTTTTCTTTTTTGTGGCCATGTGGCTCTCAGGTAGTTCTTGTGGTTGTTTTTTTGTCTCTTCAAGCTAATTTTATGTCTCTTATGGCCCGTATACACTGTGCGATTTGTCCCAGACGAAAGATGGCCATCCTGGGAGAAACGTGGCCATATCTTTGGTCATGACTCTAAAACAGTGGTCTTACGTCGCACTGTGAGACAGGTTCAAGGATGGACGTTGTCAACGTCTTGCGACCAAAGATAACCTGAGATAAAATTCTGACGGTGTCAGAAATTTAGGATGACTATTTGTTTCTTTCAGTAGCCATTTGGCTTATGAGCAGGTCTGTGTTTCCCTGTGGTCGTCTTGTGGGTTTTTTTTCATTGTCATTT
Organism: Epinephelus awoara; assembly: GCA_035609425.1. Lineage (NCBI taxonomy): Eukaryota > Metazoa > Chordata > Actinopteri > Perciformes > Serranidae > Epinephelus > Epinephelus awoara. The sequence continues at coordinate 2,743,142 of CM069301.1, forward strand.
TGCTGTCTTTGAGCTGATGTTGCATCCTTTTGGTTGTTACGGTACTCTTTAAGGTTATTTAACTCTTTTGAGTAATTCTGTGTCTCCTTGTGATTGTTTGGTGTGTCTTAGAAGTGAATGTGTGTTGTCATCCTCCTGTGTGTCTTTGTGGTCATTCTGTCTGTCATTGTAATTGTTTCATGTCTCTTTGTGGTTCTTTTTGTAGCCATCTGGCCCAGTGTAGAGAAGCAAAGTGTCTTGCTTTCTTTATCTTTGAGGTCATCTTGTGTTGCTTCAGTCATTCTGTGTGTCGTCATGTTTGTTTTGTGCCTCTCTGAAGTTCCTTTGCATCTCTTTGTCTTTTAGTGTTCATTTTGTGTCTCCTCCTGGTCTGTACATGTTCAGTGAGTGACATATTGCAGGTGAAGGTCAGAGGGGCCCCCTGACACTTTGGGCCCCTGGTCCTGCACATGATAGGCTCGTTCAGTAATCCGTCCACGTTCAGCTTAACTACCAAACACGTCGCCTTTATTGGACCAGCAGCCATGTTGGAAGCAGAGCTATGCTTCACATCAGTGCATCTCAACGTGACAACTGACTGATCCCAATGGTCAGGAGAACATTCACGAGGTGGAAAAAAGGTGCATAATTAAACATTTGTTTTTAAACATTCCTTTAACCTTTGCTTTTTGTTTCCTGGATCATTTTCCTCTTCATGTCTCTGCACATTATTCAAATAAAACACATGTCAGTCAAGTTTAATTAAAGATAATATGTGTATCAGTTTCTCATCCGACTTTTCAGATAACTGTTCATTTCATATCCAGGTCTGGCCTTTTGACCCTGAGAGATGTCCATCAGACATGTGACGCATCAGTTTATCCCAAAAGTAATGTAGAAGTCAAGTCAGATATTTGTGCAGTATATAAAAATCATAAATCTTACTTTTCATCTTGAGGAGTAACATGGAAACCAAAGTGCCTTTTAGTTAAAGTGTAGTTTCTCCACTAGAGAGCAGCACAGCACAACAGAGCAGCTGCCTCCTGCAGGAAGCACCAGTGTGTGAGGATATTAAAACACAGGTGCACAAATGTGGAATTTTTATGATCCGCTAATGACAAAAATAATTTTTCAGACAGCTGCAGTGTGTTTGGGTGTCTGTGAGGAAGATGATGTTTTATATATGCAGTGTGTTTGCTGTAGGAGTGTGTGGGAGCAGAGGGAGGCTGGTGCATGAAAAGCATTTACTGTGAGTTTTTATTTGATCAGTCATATTTCTGAATCACTTGTAAGTGCCTGTTCTTCTCTCAACTTTCCAACTGGACTGGTTCATGGAGGCGTACAAGCACGAAACTGTAGCTCTAGTTTTCTGAATGTTTCAGAAACTTTTCCATCCTGAGGACAATCATCAGAATAAAAGTTGCATTTCAAGTCGAGTCAGTTAAATATACTTTATCCCTGTTGTATATTTCATTAAAGGAAACTAAAACTGGCAGAACAGCAGGTTGAACTCAGTCAGTATGGAAACGATTTTGCCTTCAGGGTGTTTTTTCAGTTGAACCCTAAACTGACTTTCAACATACATCACATTAAACACAACACATTTATTTGTTTAAGAAATCAAAGAACAATACGATGAAGAGTTTCTGTAAATCCTCTGCACATCGCCTGTACATTTCACCCTGGATGTTGAGTGCGATCACGCTGTGCTGCGCTCCCACACAGCTCGCAGCTCTGCAGCCTACACACTGATCACAGTTCAGAGGTGGATCTGCATTAGCAAACAGTACAGAAGTGATGAACCAACACGGCTCCATCTGCTAACATGGAGGGCAGCGGAGGACGCCGCGGCCTACACACACACACACACACACACACACACACACACACACACACACACACACACACACACACACACACACACACACACACACACACACACACAGAGACTCCAGGATATGTTCATATGTATAAGTGTACAGGGGAGGAAGATCACAGCAGCTCCACCACTTCAGTTCTCCTTTAAAGCAAAACTAGTCCATAGCCATTGGTAGCTGTGTCACCTTCTACCTATGCCAGTCCTCAATGCCTATGTGCAGTTTCACATAGATTGACCACGTCAGTGAGTAGAAAAACGTGGGACAGACAGAATGACTGACTGACAGAATGACACACTGACAGTTTCTGTGATTATGTACAGCATACCATACCATGACTTAGTCATAGCAAACATTAGAAAACACCAACATTGGTCCACAGGGGGAGCCACAGCCATCGGTCGCATTTTAGCCATTTTGAAGCATTTTTCTGTTGTTATAGCGCCACCCAGTTGCCAATTAGAGTTAAATTTCTCCAGTCACCTTGAGGCGTCCTGTTCTACATATCTACCAAGTTTAGTAAAAATCCATATGGCGGTTAGGCCTAGATAAGAAATGAGCTCTCTAGCGCCCCCATTTTGTTTGATGGGGTCAATAATGGAGGGGTCCCCTCAGATTATGTGTGGTCATATGCCTACAAAGTTGCGTGGTGATGGGTGAAACCCTTGAGATGTTATACACCTTTATGTGATGAGCCACGCCCTCCGCAATATTCATTGCCTTATAGAAGCTCAGTTTTAGTAAGTTTTCCAACTTTTGCCAAGAGGGAACTTTAGATATTGGTCCCTAGATTATGTTCACCCAGTTTCATGCAGATCGCTCAAACTTCCTAGGAAGAGATCCATTTGAAGTGTTTTTCAAAACATTCAAAATGGCGGAAAATCTATATAAGCGGAAGTTATGGGTTCTTGAGTCAAATGTGTTCCTCATGAGGAGAGGCATCTCTGTGCAAAGCTTCATGTCTCTACCACATACGGGGCATGAGATATGCCCATTCAAAGTTTGCTGACACAATAAATTGATTTTGTCTTATGTCATGTAAATGTACTGATTAAATGACTGACACCACAAGATGGTGTGAAAGTAAAAGACCACAGTTTTTGACTGTGGTGTAAAACTGATTTTATTACCTTGGACAGAGCTGAGTTAGATCTTTGCTCCTGTTTTAAATCTGTTTGGTATGCTATGCTAAGAATCAGATTCTGGCTGTAGTTACATATTGAACAGAAAAATATGGGCATAGTATCAAATCTTAACATCTAACCAGCATCAAAGCAAATGACAGTGTCTCAAAATGTAAAACTGCTTAAATACTGCTTTAATTTACTTTTAATTTAACTACTAACTCTAAACTGTTTTAAGGGCCGACATCATGTCATCACCTGGAGGTGCAGCTGCCTCTCCCCCACAGGGCTGTAGGCTCCACAGGAGTGTTAACATGTGTTTGTCTTGTTGTGTTATTGGAGCCAGAATAGAAGGAGTCATGGCTCAAAACCAGCCGCCACTGCCCGTCAACAAAAACAAAGACAACTATGGTTAAATGTGATCAGACCAAAGGACTGGACGGAGGCCATCATCAAAAATGCTCACATGTGCAGCGCACACTTCATATCAGGTTAGGGAAAAAGTATTTCCTGTTGTAGGGATGAATAAGGTTATGTGTATTAAGGGTTATCATGTCCACCTCATCAGAAACTGGGGAGGGATTAAGAGGAATATTGGATTTCTCTGCAACGCTAACTTTTTAGCACATTAGCTAACGTTAGCTTCCATAGCAAAACAAACAAGTGTGGTCCTCCTTTGTAAGATTGGCTTCCTGTGACATCATCCATCCACTGAGTGAGAGCATACGGGTCGGCCAGTCTGGTCCCGTTGCTCAGTGTTTACTTATTCAAGTAACACTGGCGGTCCCGGAGAGTGAGTGACCTGACATGGTGCGTTGGTAAATTCAGTCTGACGCTCTACACTAAAATGAGAGCCCTGTTGGTGGAAGAAACGCAGCCTTATATTTCTACATGAATGAACCAACGGTTAAGTTAATCACACGTTCACTCCGCTCGGCGCTCTGCTGCTCCGTCTCCACAGACAGAGTGTCCAGAGTGCGCTCTGCCACTCTGAGAGTGCGCTGCTCTGGATTACCCAACGCTACATTCAGACAGCGCTCCCAATTTATCAACGCTCCAGTTTGTGTCAGAGTCGCTCCCACACTCACAATGAGTGTTTCTGAACACATCATCTTCCTCTATTGTCTAAAACAAGACAACACAACTTGTTAGCTAGTAACAAACGATTACAGTTTAAAGCTTTAAACACCTGCTCTTTATTGGGAACTATATCTGTGTTTAAATAAAACTCATCAAGTCATCAATGAAAAAGAAAAAGGAGCAAAATACTTTGAGATGATGCAAAAATATCTGAACTTGTACATTCACTATATATACCCACCCACACATCAATCCACACACACACACACACACACACACACACACACACACACACACACACATGCACACATTAACTACAGTAGTAGGAGGTTTAATAACAGCTGTGATGCTTCTTTTCTGCGTCTTCACGTCCCTGAAGACAAACACACACTTATTGTATAGCACATATTACACACTTACACACACACAATGCATACATCATGGCTTCATGTCCACACACACCTCGTCCTCCCTCTAATTGCTCAAATTAATTATACTTTACTGAGCTCTGCTGTTATAAATACACGCAGAGGAGGACGGAGAGCAGCTCCGTGTTTCTGAGGCCTGAAACTGATATTTTAATGATACTGAAACCTCGCTGAGCTCGTAGTGATCGGAGCAGAGCTTCAGTCTCTGTCAGACAGGAACACCTTCTGAAACTATGTCCAGATTATCATGAATCAAACTCAAAGGTGCCGTCAAAGAACAACAATGAACACTGAAGAAATTCAAAGTTTGATCTGCTCGCAGTCTGCAGTCCTCACTGTCTCTTTAATTCCAACTTGTCTGATACATGACTGCAGCATATGTGTCTGTGTGTCAGGGCAGTACATGCTTCATCTGAGTGAAGCTTTCAGGTTGAAAACGTTTCAGCGTCAGTAAAACAGCATCTGGTCGTCATGGCTGTGTGTTAGATTTTATTGATTTCCATCCAGAAATATTTTTTCTAATCAGTTTCTACAGAGAGAGAGAGAGAGAGAGAGAGAGAGAGAGAGAGAGAGAGAGAGAGAGAGAGAGAGAGAGAGAGAGAGTGGGAGGGAGTCAGAGAACAGAGCGGAGAGAGTGGAGGAGGAGGAGGGTTATGAAAAGAAACGATCCAAAGATAGAAGTCAGAAAAGCAAAATTACACTGAATGCAACATGACGTGAACAGCTGCTCCAGAAATCACTGCTTTTGATTCAGTGAAATAACGTCAACTGTGCTTGCACAGACTGTGATGACGTCACCTATCTGTCATCAATCATGTTGAATTTAACACGATGGAAGGCTCAGTCTCCTGGTTTCAGCCCTGATCACAAACACTCACACATTAAGTTATGATCATATTAAAAATACAAATGTTTTCCACTCAGCAGATGTGAAATGTTTTGCAGTGTTGCCAGGAAACAGTGGGTGTCCCTCTCCAGCTGCTTGAATGTGCTCACAGCACTTCACTGCTACAGCGTTAACGTTCTACTCTGTGCCTCTTTTACCGGCTCCAAAATGGCGGCCTGTAGGATTCTGGTTTCCTGGTGTGACGTCATCTTTATGCGTCGAGCTTCTGGTCGACGTCAGAGATGAAACTAGAGCAACCAGTCTCCCTCTGACACTTGCTCTCGCTTTTCTCCTCACCTCCCCTCCTTTCCTTTCTCCAGTCCTCTCTTCTCACCTCCTTTCTGCTCCTCCTCTGTCCTTCCTCATCCCTTCATTTACCTCCTTCCTCTCCTCCTCCTTATATTCTCTACTTGTACCAGTTGTCGTTAACCTGAATTCATAAAAATGGGAGGTTGCTGAAACAAATAAAGTGAGAAGTGGAGGAGGGAACTAAAGAGGAGAACTTACACCAGAAAGACGAGAGGAGGATAAGGAAAGGCAGGGGAAAGAAAGGAGAGACATGAGAGGAGGAGGAAGAGCAGCAGCAGATGGAGGAAGATGAGGAGCTGAAGGAGGGAGGAAAAGAGGGATGAAAAAGCAGGACAAAAGAGGGGACAGGAGGAACAGCAGGTGGAGAAAAATGAGGAGAGGAAGATGGGAAAACATTAGCAGAGAAAGAGGAAGAGGAGGAATAGCTGAAGGTGAAGGAGGAAGATAGGAGGTGTTGGGGGAGGAAGTCGACAGGGAGCAGGAGGAGGAGGAGGAGGAGCAGGAGGAGGAGGCAGCGTGCTGCAGGTGCAGAAACACAAGTGCATGCAGGATGCTGATGAACTGAGCCATCAGAGAGGAGAGAAAAGCAGTGAGCGCTCACTCTGCTCAGGTTTCCAGCCTCCTGATTCATGTTGATGACGTTTTGTGTTCAACACATTCAGAAAGTTTTATTTTTTTACATCATGTGTAAAGTTTTACATCGGAGCTGTTCACTACAGGAAAGTGATAATCCACCAAGAAGTGTCCTGATTGGCTATAAAACCAAAACATCCTCACTGTGACCTCGTCACATGTCCACGTTTGCTCATGGACTTTCCACGTCCACATATGACGTCCAAGGTACCCTGGGTGTGTTGTTGTTGACGTTCTGGGGTGACTTCAGCCTGTTACATGCATTGTCTGTTTTCAAAATACACTTCTGTTTTCACAGTTTGCACACAGTCTCTTTCAAAATAAAAGCACTATGTCACTTTGTCATTTTCTTCCCTTCAACAGCAAAAGCATGTGGTTTGTTTTGGGAAAAACCACATGTTGTTTTTGTTAGTGTCAAACACCAGAAGTCAGTGACCAAGCGCCGGTTTTCTATGACTTCAAAGTAAGACTGGGTTGATTAAGAAAAACATTTTACAGACCAGGCAGAGAGAAGACGTTCAGTGAGGGTTTTTTTTCCAGTATTGACAGCTTGGTTCACCATTGTGCTCATGCTGTAGAGTCAAGGAGTTATTTCAGCATTCAAGTTTCTGGAAGTCAATGTGTTAGACCTACAATGGCCGCATTTCCCAGATCCAGTTAAGAAGATCTTAGCGCTAAGAGCTTCTTAAGAACGCCCTTAAGCCTCCCGAGAAAGAAAAACACATTTCCCAGATTCACACTTAGTTTAAGAAGATTTCGGCGGTTCTTTTCAAAAGCAATTTGTCTTCAGTCCTGCAAATACTGCCTTGTTTTTAAAGATATTTGACTTGAGTTAAATTAGCATTTTCTGGGGCGTCGGTGGCTTAGTGGATAGAGCAGACGCCCCATGTACAAGGCTGTTGCTGCAGCAGCCTGGGTTCGACTCCAGCCTGTGGCCCTTTGCTGCATGTCTCTCCCCCCATTTCACACCTCACTATCCTATCAATTAAAGGCAAAAATGCCCTAAAAAATATCTTAAATTTTTTTTTTAGCATTTTCTAAAATGTCCTTGCAGAGCTCTGATACTTGTGCCGTACACATCTATAACATCACCAACAACCAGACTAAGATAAATTTGTGGCTTCAGCAACCGTGGTTCCAGCTACATTATCGCTGAGAGTGTTCAAGTGTTTGCTGCCACTGTTACACTTTCAGTACAGCACCTTTGGAACCAACAGTGACCCTTCAGACATGGTACCTAGACCCTCGGTCTGTTTAGACTTTCTACGGCACCAACATTTTCAGAACAAAATAGAACAGGCTGCAGTGAGAGTCTCTCTCCATGGGATATTTAAAAGTAGCAGCTTTGTGCATTTAGTCCTTCTCAGGCAAGCTCAGGTGTTTAGTGTTGCTGTAGCCCACAGGAAGTGAGGATTAGAATATATGACCTTCACATAATCCGCTCCACATTAATCTATATTTTTAAAGTCATTACTAAAAGTGTGTGTCATATAAAAACTAAAGTGATGCTCAAAGTTGTCACAGTGAAATTTAAGGTGTGCTGATGGATTCACGTCATCAACTCATGCATTGAGTAACATTACAAGTTAACGTTCCACCTTAAAAGTTGCCGGCAGTCGGCCCAGTGAATGAAGTTATTTTTTTCTCTTTCATTTTATAGTTGTAGTTTACTGATGTATGAACAGAGGTTACATAAAACCAGAGTGACCGTCCTCTACTGACCAATCAGACTGCAGGGTTTCTAGCTCCACCTTTTAGTACCAGACCTGTGTGCTAGGTACCCCAACAGAGGGGGACCAAACATGGGGACGCTAAGGACGCTGCTGTTGGGACCATCCACAACTTTACACTGTGGATGCAGCGTTCCGTACTGCTCAGTGGAAATGTGGCTTTAAGTTTGTATTTGGAAATAAAATATCTATTCTTATGATTAAAGTCCCATTTTATCATCACATTTTGCCACCCCATTGCTAACTTAGCTAAATAACACAATACTCTTGCTAACAATAAACCACATGATTGGCCCATCGCGTCATTGGACTGCTGGTCAGCTCAACTTTCGTCTGCAGCGCATCACGGCCGTCGGCAGAGACAAGTTGGGGTGTCAGTTTGCAGCTTCATGTCACTGCCTTCCACTGAAGATCACTTGTAGCCTGTTGCTGTGTCGCTGGCAGTGTGAACGCAGCATAACTTCTGTGTCAGACTCCAGAAAAACTTCATGCATGGAGAGCCGCCAGCCAATCAGGCCTTTTTCTTTTATTATAATGCATTAGAGCACAAAGCTTTGTGCATCAAGCTAGGCTAACCAGGTCACAGATCTAAATTATGATAATAATAATAATAATAATGATACTGATACATTGGATTTTGCAGCACAGCAACGATGAAAAATACATATAAAAATCTGTCTGCATTAAACAAGCGATTAAATTCATATTAATCTGACTTAAATCAGCAGCTTTACAAAACTGTTTTTGTCTCCCTGTCTCTCATCAGGTGGGTGTCAGTCAGCACATACAGCAGTGGAGCTGAAGCTGTGGTATAAAATGAGCAGAGAGAATCAGAGACAGAGTGATCGCTCCTGTGTGACGGAGAGGATCTTTGGAGCCGTCTGCGGCCACAGCTCCCAGCAGCGTCCTGATGACACAGACTGGTGTGTGTGATGGGGATTACTGTGGTTCTGCAGCAGAGGACAGAGGACACACTCTCAGCTCAGGTGAGATCACATCACACCTTTCATTACACAGCTCTCTGCTTTGTGTACGTGACGGCAGCTCGGTGTGTTTAAACGGCACTGATGGAGACCGTGTGTGTGTGTGTGTGTGTGTGTGTGTGTTCTGGGTGAATGTCCGCAGACAGCAGAAAAGATCAACTTAAGTCCCGGTGATTTTTCTAAATATAAAATCTTTATCAAACCTCTTCTGTGTCAACTCGCTCGCGCTTCATCGTTAATGAGCGCGGGCGGTTAATTGGTTTTCCTGTCACATAGCGCCGGAACAGCGCGCACAGAATGAGACCAACAACCTCAAATATATCCCATAATGTTCCTGCAGACGCTTATTGAGAACATCATCAATAATCAACAGAGTGATCGGTGATCATTAGTCTTGATGTGTGCAGGCCTGAAGCAGCCTCTGTGTTCACACTGTGTGTTGGATTTGATCACCTTAGGGACTGTTCTTTACTTGTCAGGGGGGCGGATATGACTTCGATTTTTATTTATTTAATTAATTTTAATACTTAATTAATTTTGAGCCTCTCTTACGCTACAAATATTAAGTCTCCCTGAGTGACTGGTGGAAAATCCAGGACCCTCCCTCCACCAAAAATGTAGTTATTAGATTTTCAAAACTTGCTCTTTGATGTTTGAAAGTTAAAAACTCTTTCACTCTTGTGCTGCATGCTGGTTAGCTCATGCAAACGGTTTATTTCTGGCAATATTTTAAGAGTAGTGGTTCCCAACTGGTGGGTCAAGGTCCTAAAGTGGGTCATGGGTCCATTCTGAAGGAACGCAAGTGACTTGTGAACATGTCAAGTTTGTAGAAAACACACTTTATTTTTGAAGTACAGTGAATTTCTGGCACAAGATTTTATTTTGAAGGGCTGTTTCCTGTTGTAGAGTGAGTCAGTAGCCCTTTTTAAACAGAAATTGTGCAAAATTGCAGGAAAGCTCAATCAGTGTTTTTTCAGCATTGGCAGTATAAAAACAAAATCAGGGAGTGCAGCAAAATGCCGCCTACCTACTTTTGTTAATACAGAATGCGCCTTTTTTCAGGGCAATGGGGGGCGTGAGCAAGTAACAAAACGTGTAGCTCAGTGTGTGACGTAAACAGGCGGCGATTCTCTCGTAAGTCGGCCCGTCCTTCACCGTCCCCGTCATCTGACGGTTAATGGCCTCTTCGTTTGCGAGGACAAGGAGGGCGCGCAATTCCTTGTCTCCCCAGTTGCTCATCTTTACAGTGTCTGTCAGGTTTGTGTTTCCCTCTTGCTACTAGCTGCTCTCTAATTCCTGCTATCAGCTGTTTCCTGTTTATCCACCACCAGTGGCTCGCACGTGCGGCGTCATCAACAGCTCCTCCCACAAGTCTTCAACAGCCCCTCCCGTTGCGGAAGACCGCCTCGGTCTGTTTAAACTAAAAGGCTTTCACCAATATGTCTACCCTACGAGGCGGAAAATTGGGCACCTCTGACCTGTCTTAATTAGAGGCCTGGTCTGGTTGCCAAGCAGTTCATTTTTATATAGAAGTTCTTTGGATGTATAAAAAGCTGGTTGTTGGCTACCCCAAATTATTTGTCCATTCCTCAATTACAACATTCATTCATTACACGAGTGACCTGATGAAGAGTCAGTAGGCTCGAAACGTTGTCCTTTTATACTATGATGATAAAATGAAGTATATTTTTTTTTTATTGGGAGCAGCTACAGTGTTGCTAGTCTTTTTCTTTCTTCCCATTCCTCAATTACTCATTAGTTATTCATATTTCTTTAGTCCGTAAGTTTCCTCAGATCAAAATCAAAAGGGATTTTCATAAAAATTAATCCAAGTTGTGAGGATTGTTTTAACAGGATAAAGTGGGGTTGTGTTGGTATGCCGGGTGCTGTAATTCTCAAGTGCTGCAAGCCTCTGGTGAGCTGTCTGAGCGAGATCAAATATAGTGCTGCTCAACATGATATGTTATCTGAAGCCCAATTTTTATGCAAGTAATATTTATACTGGTTAAACAAACAGTTAAATTCTGATCTTTGCTGAGCGACAGTTTTGTGTGAAAGGAATTAAAGGCCACTTGCAAATATAGGTCTGTTGATTTTAGTGAATTAAGCAAATAATAGCCCGGGCTACTAATTGAAGTTTTACAGTATTATGGAAAAGTTATGGAAAAGTTTTGAAAATTCATTGGTAAAAATGTGTGGGAAACATGCAACGCCAACATTCATTCTGATTCATTCCGATTTTGTTTGTTCTGTCTGTGTTGTAAAAGCTGAAGTGGGTCTGGACTTTTGACTTGAAAGATGTCGGTGCCTCTCTGATTTCTTTTACCCTTGCTGTCCGAACTGTTCGCCATCTTTCCCCTGTGAGTTTCTCCTTCACAGCAAGTTAGTTCCATTAACCTTACTCTTATTCGTGTTGTCAGATTGACAGGGGAATCCGTTAAGAGTGCTGGCATGTTTTAATAAAAATATCGATATGTGGCGCCATCAGGGGCCGGGTCGCAGGGGCAGCAGGCCAGGCAAAGCATCCCAGACATCCCTCTCCCCAGGAACGCATTCCAGCTCCTCCTGGAGGACCCCAAGGCATTTCCATGCATGAGATATGTAATCCCTCCAGTGTGTTCTGGGTCTGCCCCGGGGCCTCCTACCAGTGGGTCGTGCCCGGAACACCTCTAACAGGAGGCGCCCAAGAGGATCCTGATCAGATGTTGAACCACCTCAACTGACCCCTTTCGATGTGAGGCAGCAGCGGCTCTAGTCCAAGCTCCCTCCGGATGTCCAACCTCCTCCCCCTATCTCTAAGGCTGAGCCCAGACACCCCACGGAGGAAACTCATTTCAGCCACTTGTATCTGCGATCTCATTCTTTCAGTCACTACCCAGAGCTCATGACCATAGGTGAGGGTTGGGACGCAGATGGACCTGTAGATCTAAAGCTTTGCCTCCCGGCTCAGCTCCCTCCTTTTCTTCTGGCGACAGTGTATTGATAACGTATTGAAAGATGAATTTTACCATTCTTTTGTCCCACCTCTATTGTTAAGCGACTTTATGTGTCCCATTGTCTCAGCCTTAATATGGTGTAATTTCATACAGACCAACCAACAAAAACAATAGATTTAAAGGGAAAGGATTGCCTCAGGTATAGTTTCGTTAGCGCAGTTAGCTTGTTTACTATATTATGTGAATGCCAATGTCACACTGTAGTCCTGCGGAGCCCTGTTAAGGCTCTATATGAAGAAAAGAAAAAACAAGAAAACAAAAAGAATTGTTGAATAATCGTACAAAACGGGACGGGAGTCGGGTACAGGCCTATATTCAATATATATTTCATACATTCTGTTCATCCCAAGTATTTCAGGCCTGGATAACAGATTTCTAATTACATAACTGCGAATTTTTACCCCATGTCACATAAAGTATGTACGTTATTGTGTAGCGGATATGTTTAAACCTTATGTGTCTTTACGTTTAAGCAACGTTGTGGTAAACATGTTATTTCAAGGCACAAACACCACTTTCTTATGGCTGGGAAAAGATCGTGTTTCGGCTTAAAATATCAAGTTTTGGTGGCACAGTTGTTGCTGGAAATGCTGCGGTGTTTCAGTAAAAACAACCAGTTTTTGTTGTTTGTTGGTCTCAAACAGTGTCTGCAGCCTGGCAGCTGTATCCACCATCCCCTCCTCTTCTCAATGAAGAAGTCAGCTAATATACATGTAATTAGAATTATGTCAATTTAGAAACGTAATTTGAAATGTACAAACATAACATATCTGTGTTTTGCAAACATTGTATTCTGGCAACTTGGCTTGACCACGTGATTCATCTGCATTTTCCTCTTGTTGTAGAGATACACTGCTAACACTTGAACAACTGTGAGTCAGCCCAATGAATACAGTGTGTGATTGCGTGTGTTAGAGGCACTAAGTTGGGACCCATATGCACTATTTTGCTGTATCATGATGTACCATTGTTATCGAAGACAATGTAAGGTGATAGTTTTGTGAGTCACTCCAGGATTACTAAGGCTGCCCCGTGAAAGTCAGAAATTCAGACCGTTAGTTTGAGACCCCTCGGTCGACTGAAATTGCCTCAGCTGTTGTTGTTGCACGTTTCCGTTCCATCGTTACTAGGGCTGTCAAAATTGCTCAGAAATGACGTTCCAGTATTCCTTCTAAAAATAACTCATAGGTTCGAACCATTCGAATATTTTTTTTTCCGCATTATGTCCACAAGAGGGCAAACTAATACAAGGAAACATAACTACTTAGGTAGGTATTTTTATTTCAACATAAACGTCTTTGAAAACATTTACATACCTACACATTAAAACACATAAAACAATTATCTATAACATTACGTTAGAAACGACTGCGGACCTCTTGCTCGACCCCCCTCTCTGACCCCTCAGGCCACACCGCCCGCAGAAGCGCTGCGAATAGCCTCGAAAACCTCGTAGTGAAGCCAGTTTCCTTTCGGCACCCATGTTAACTAATTGTGTCATACACGCCGACTGTGCCACGCCGCGCAGCTCCGTGGCCGGCTTGCGCCCTGCAGCGATCGTTTCGGCGTCTGGTCTATTTTTTTTCTCCACAATTGAATATCAATTTTCACATTCGAAGGTCCATTTTTTTTTTTCGAATTTGAATTTCAATTTAAATTGGAATTTAGAATATTCGTTGACATCCCTAGTCGTTAGCATTGTTAGTACTTTTTTAGACTGTATGAATACTCGATTAATAATCATTGTAGCTTGGATAGATTTACTGCAGCAGGGGCCCCCTGTCAGAGTTTATACTGGAATCGACACCGTACCTGTGTATTTTTGTAAGCTGAAACCATTTCCCTCAGTGGAAATGGAGCTTTTATTTACTTTAATCTCACAGATAAGAAACAATAAACTGTGAAGACAATAAGGCCTCCACAAAAACAGCATTTAAAGTCGTGTGTGATTTATCCTGGCTTCATATGAGCAGAGGAAATCTCTGCTCATTGTTAGGCTAAAATGTAGGCTTGTGCTAATAATGTTAGCATGTTGTATTTGTGGGGAAAACGTGTTTAGCATGAGACAGTTGTTTTGTCGGTGAATGTTGTGAGCTGTAATGGAGCCGGATTTTGTAACGTTACCTTTGTTAAATGTTGCTGTTGTCCCTGGCTTCATATGAGTACAGGAAAGTCCGCTAGCCCCTAGGCTAATTTGTACAATGTAAAATGTCATAGACTTGTGCTAATAACATTAGCATGTTAAGTGTTTGTTTGTGAATGATTCGAGTTACAGTGAAGCTGATTTGTGTACTTGTGTTTGAAACTGTCTCTATTAAGCCATGTTTAATGTGTGTTTAATGTGTGTTTTGAGTCGGCTAAACTTTAAAATACTTCACAGAGACTCTACTGCTGACTAGTGTTTTGAGTGTAACTGCAGAGTGACACAGACACAAGTTAGGCTGGATTTCCTAAATATTTTCACCTGCAGCCTGTGATCATGAGCCTGTCATAGATCTGTTCTTCACTCTGTAGCATTTAATCTATACTATGTGTAGCATGTGTTCCTGTATTGGAGCTGAAGTCCGTCATGTTGGTAACATTTGCACCGCAGCCTCCAACATCCTCTGTAATGTGTGAGTGGTGTTCCTGGTTGTGCGGTAAACCAGCGGTGATGTGATTTCTGCGCTTGTCGCCGCGTGACGGTGCGTGTTTTTTCTCTCTGCCACCGACACACACACACACACACACACACACACACTTTTCCTCCCTCCTTTCTCCTTCTCCCTTCTCCACTCTTCTGTTTCCACCTCCTCCATCCATCCATCCATCCATCCCTCCATCCGTCCATCCATCTATCCAGGCAGCCTGTCTGGACTCGACACCTCCTCCCTCCTTCCTCCTCCTCTTTCTACGGCAGAACAGCGGAGGAGAAAAAAACTAATATTTTACCAGTGATAATAACCACAGCAGCGTCCGTTCACATGCGCGCACAGAGACAGAGGGAGAGGGGGGATCATCAGCTCTGCAGCAGCGGATCGCTCGGCTGTCAGACGCAGAGGAATGATAATTAGAAAGAGATTGACTCGGCAACAAGAAGAAAAAGAGGAAGAAGAAGGAAGAGGAGCCGGGCCTGCAGCAGCAGCAGCAGCAGCAGCATTGAGGCGAGCAGAGGAATACATGAAGGGAAAGAAGGAGGGATTGAATTGATTACAATCTGATCAAGAAGAGGAGGAGAGGAAAAACGGTGGAGCAGCAGTTGTGTGGGGGGTTTTTTCGGAGGGAGATGATGGTGACAGCAGCAGCGGAGGAGGAGATAGAGGGATGAGCAGGGATCAATAATCCTCCCTCCTCCTCCTCTTCCTCCTCCCCCACCTTCATCCCTCCATCACCTCTGCAGGAGCCGCTGAAACCTGTGAGACTCTGCTGCCTGCTTTTTATTCCTCTTTTTTTTTGGGATGCTGCATCGTGTGTGTGTCTATGTGTGTGTGTGTGTGTGTGTGTGTGTGTGTGTGTGTGTGTGTGTGTGTGCGAGTGTGTCTGTGTGCGGGTGCTGGTATGTGTGTCATGTATGTAACTGTTGGCTATGTAGGCCATGAGGACCGTTACATGAGTGTGTGTGTGTGCAGCCTATGGTAACTATTCAGTGTGTGATGCATGCATGTTTACGTGATGTGTTTCACGTGTGTGTGTGTGCATGCATGTACGTGCGCTGTGAGCTGCTGTGTGTAAAATGTGTGGGCTGTATGAACTACTCTGTGTGTGTGTGTGTGTGTGTGTGCGTGTGTGTGTGTGTGTGTGTGTGTCGATGGCAAATAACATGACTGTAAAATTGGCCAATTAAAAAAGTCCTGCCGCTGTTAAATCAAACTGAAATTATATAAATGCGAACACTAAAAAAACCCAAACCTGTTCAAACCGCCCACACTTTGATAAATTCAGTGTGAATATAAAGTACGTACTGTACTGACAGTCAGGATTTACTTCACAACTTGTTTCAAATTTTAAACCCAGGAAAATATAAGTATATCAGACATTAAATGGCTCATCTGAGGGTGATGCTGGAGTGGATTTTCACTCCTAAAGACAGACTCCTGTTTGATCCTTTTCCCATGTTGTGTTTTCAATAATATAGAAAACTGCATTTATTCATATTAAAACTCCATATTTATATATAAACAAAGCGTGTGTATTAAACTACACAGTGTCCACCTTATTCCGCGCCCCCATGTGTGAATTATGGGTGCAACTTCCGGTGCTGAATCTGCGTTCCAGTGGTAACAGTTAAACTAACGGTGCGCTAATCCTCTTTCCTAGAGCTGCTGTTGAATAAAACATAAAACACACCACCTGTTACACGTCAGACGGTAAAAACGTGATCACACCTCTGCCATGTCTGACAGCCATCTTAAAGCATTGGTTGTTTTGCTTTTTAACTGAGTGTGTTAGTGATTAGCTTAGCTTGCTACGCTAACATTATGGAGCCAGAGCTAGCTACGATAAACATCTACTCCTTCTAAAAGATGATTTGTGATTTCTCAAAACTTATAAACAGACGATACTGAATTTGGGCGAATATTTAACATAGTTCTGTGTTAATTTTAGCGAAGTTAATTTAGTGAATTAACGTGATGTTTCTTGGCTAACGCACTGCTCGTCTGCCTTAACACGGCAGTTCACACATTTTCACGTCTGCTTAAACAGAGTTTTGCTGAGTGAACTATGAGGCCGAATTATTAGACTTCATCAACAATATAAAGAAGAAGTAGTAGTTTTGGCATTAATTTTAGACAATATGAAAGAGGTACGGTAAATCAGTAACACAATAATAACGTTAGCATGTTGTATTTGTGGGGAAAATGTGTCCAGATAAAGACAAGTGTTTGTCTGTGAATGCTGCGAGTTATAGTGAAGCTGATTTGTGTTTGAAACTGTCTCTATTAAGCCATGTTTAATGTGTGTTTAATGTGTGTTTAATGTGTGTTTAATGTGTGTTAGCTGCTCACAACAGCCTACGTACTACGTAGGTGCATGTTCAACACTGATGTTGAAGCCTGGTTGTTTGTAATGTTAAGGACGTGGACAGTGCAACAGGTACAACAGTTCTGCAGTGACATATTAGAAATCACAAATTTGACGGTGGTTAAATATTTGTTCAAAACAAGGCAGTATTTGCTAAATTGGAGCTGAATTACTTTCAAAAAGAAATGTCATTGTCCATTCGCCTCCAAAATCAGCCACTGGGACTAACCGTAGTTTAACTAACTAGTTTACTGGTGCTTCTGCTGCCTGCTGGAAGTTTTACCCATAAAGCATTGCAGTAGTGCCCCTGGAAATAAGGTGGATGGCATAATGCTGAAATAACTCCTAGTGTGACAGCTGAAACAGCTTTATTGCATAGTTATGTTCATTTTTTTAGATGATATTTGTCATGTTTTTATTGTAGCTTTTCTGCTCTTTATCTATGTTCATGACAGTATGTTGCCTCTAATTTTATTTCCTCGCAATATATGAATTGTATGCTCACTGTGTGCACGAAATACAGAACAAATTCTTGAAAGTGAAAACCTACATGTTAACAAACCTTATTTTGAATCTAACTGCTACAACCATGTGGTAAATCAGTAGTGCACAGTCAGTTAGTTTGATGCTAACATATAATGGGAATTAGCTTTAACAGGCTAACGGATATTAGCATGGCGATAATATTTTAATAAACAATCTATTTTACTTCACAAGCAAACATAACAACCTGTGCTCATACTTCAGGCTGTTGTCGTGCACTGTTCCTACGTTTTCCTACAACTAATGTACCCAAATTTGTACCCATACCCAACATAATCATTAGCCAGTAATTCGTGCATAACTCATGTATTTTTGAGAGGCTGGGATCATGTGACCAGTGTACTGATGAGAGTAAACTAGGCAGCGGTGCTCTTTAGGACGGCAGGTTGGGGTGGTGGATGGTCACAAAGCACATGACTCGCCCCATGGACTTTCACTGGGTGACAGGTGTTCATAACCGTGTGAACTTTGAGGCATTTTAAGGTGCATCCTCATCACGTTTCCTAACCACAGTGACTTGATGTAAATGATGTAACTTTACGTTTACGTAATGCCATTCTTGGGGCGCTGATTTGAAGGATATCCTACGAACCGTTCTGTGAGAAAACGTTGCACACTGTCTGGCATATATTTCCTTTGCTCTTTGGAAACAAACTAATAGCTCCTGATTAACTTCACATTGAGTTAAATATTGTTATTATTATTCTCCCGCCTACTCCTGTTGACTGTTTTCCTGTCTCATCACAGTCAAGTGAAGAATAGTGAAACTGACTCCCATCACGCAAGAATCCCGTAAAAAATGTCAGCCTCTATTTGGAACAATAAATTCAACACATTCAAAAGGTCAAATCAGTCAAATCACTTGAGTTTAAGTGTGAAGGTTCATTAATGACTTTGGAAACAGTAAATGTAAACTTACACTAAGTGATATTTTTTTGGTCAACTGAAACAAGTGAACACAACTTCGACGCATCGTCAACTTTTGAGATGTCGCCAGCTTTTGAGATGTGTTTGAGCTTTTATCAAACAGCTGCTTAATTACACATCCAGCAGTTACAGAGCAACATGACGACTCACTAGGAGTCTTTGTGTTTGTGTCCACTCCACTACTTACTGTCTTTTAGCTCTGTTTTTGGTCTCCACCACCCCCTGAGGGAAATGTCTCTCTCTTTAGCTGCTAAATGCCCCACTGTGTTCACAAGCTAGTTTCTAGCTGTATCTGTCCGCCCGCTTTTTTTTTTTGTTTTTACCAATTTAAATCACCTGGTCTGGTTGTTTTGGAGAGGAAGAGACCTGAGGATGATACAGCTCCTGGTTAAAACCTCCTGAATGTCTGGATCTTAAGTTATCAGAGAAAAAACACGCGCACACATTAGCAGGTGCTAGACTAGGGGGCTGTCTCCGACAAGCCAAACAGCATCAGAGAAACAATCATTTATAACATGAAAGTGCTATACTCAGTGTTTTAAATCACCTGGTCTGTTACTTTTGGAGAGGAAGAGACCTCTGTGAATAATTCGGCTCCTGGTTAAAAGCTCCTGAACAATGAACGCTAAAGGAGGGGGATATAATGACAGATATGAAGTATAATATAGTATGTATATAATCTTCAGTGTATAGTCATCTGAAAATAATATTATTTTTTGTTACCTTAGAATGAGCTGTTTATATCTACATAGGAAGCGGGTCCTCATCCATGTTGCACTGCCATGTTACTACAGTAGCCCAGAACGGACAAACCAAACACTGGCTCTAGATAGGAACATTACTGTTTTGCATTAATGTGACAGCCACCATAGTTCGCAGCCCCCCTACAGTGAGCAGCGTCAGAAAAACAATTATTTTTTAATGTGAAACTGCTTCTTCAAGTGTTTTTTTGTTCACCGATTTAAATCACCTGGTCCATTTGTTCTGCAGAGGAAGAGACCTCTGTGGATGATTTGGCTCCTGGTTAAAACCTACAACGTCTGGATTTTTAGTTTCAGAGAAAGATGGTGAGCACACATTAGCAGGTGCCCGACTAGCGGGCTGTCTCTGACATGCCAAACAGCATTGGAGAAACGCTGACCTTTTTTTTATTGCTTTACTCATTGTCTTTACTGGTTTAAATCACCTGGTCTGTTTGTTTTGAAAAGGAAAAAACCTCAATGGATAATTTGGCTCCTTGTAAAAACCTCCTGAGCAATGCAGGAAGGAATTCTAACCAGGAGACGTTTTAGCTAAATCCTACACACTGCTGCTTTAAGAGTTCAGAAGTGTGAATTCAAAAGAGTTGATAAACTTTATATTTATCTGTCATTGAGGTCACAGTCACAGTTTAAATGAGAATATAAAAATGATTTTAAGAAAACGCTTTAACAGATGCCGTTCAGTGTCAGAAATAGGAGCTCAATAAACACCATTATGGGCGTCTCTGTTTCTGCCTGGCTTTATACACAGTATGTTTGGAACAGACCATTCAGGCAGCACCAGCCAACCATCTGCAGAGAGAAAGGTAGAGAGACCCTGACGGAGACAGAGGCAGAGAGGGATGGTGGTCAGTTAGTGAGTCATGAATAATTGAATGTGCTTAATGGGAAGAGATATAAAAACTGAAACTGTTTGGCCGCTTTGCAATAAAGACCAGAGAGTTGGCCGTTTCCTGTGTGTGTGCGTGCATGCGTGTGTTCACCTTGACAGTACAGTATCTACTGATGAAACTTTTTCTAAGGCAGCATTTTTGCACATTAGTGACTTCAAGTGGCAACTGGTGAAAAGTTTGCACATTTTCAGCAGCATGAGGGACTTCATTACCCAGAAATCCTTCAACATGGCATCAAGAAACATCTTAGTCTCACTGTACGTATTAGGGCGGATTTATATTTGTGTGTCAGTTCTATGCAGTGCCTACGCCACAGTCGCTGTTGTGAGCATTTATACTTCTGCGGAGGTGTGTCTGTGTCACTCTGCACTTACACCTCCAAAACACTAGTGGGCGGTGAGGTTTCTGTGTAATGCTATAACGTTGAGTTGATTAAAACACACATTAAACATGGCTTAATAGAGACAATTTCAAACACAAATCAGCTTCACTATAACTCGCAGCATTCACAGACAAACACTTGTCTTTATCTGGACACATTTTCCCCACAAATACAACATGCTAATGTTTTTAACACAAGCCTATGGCACAGCTAGCAGGCATACCTCTACTCATATAAAACCAGGGACAACAACAACATTTCACAAAGGTAACGTTAGAAATTGCGGCTCCATTACAACTCACAAGGTTCACCGACAAAACAACTACCTTATACTTACACACTTTTTCCCAGCAAATATAACGTGCTAACGTTATTAGCACAAGCCTATGGCATTTTACATTGTTTAAATTAGCGACTAGCGGAGATTTCCTCTCCTCATATGAAGCCAGGATAAATCACACACAGGATTTAAAATGCTATTTTGTGAGGCCTAATTGTTTTCACCGTGACGTGTAGTTACATTTTTGGGGAGGTGCATGTCAGGCTACAGTGTAGTGTACACTACAACTTCCACATTTTCTTTTGGTAATGGCAGGTGGCAGCTGGTGTTTACCACCCCCGACTACGGGGGGGATGGGACATTTAATTGTACCAAGGATTTATGGAACATGTATTATATCTCTATTGAGTAAAATCATATCAAGATAATCATCGTTATTTTTTTTTATCGCCCAGCCCAAATGTTTTGGCTCAAAATTCTTGGTTATGATGCCACAATCATGACTGGAAATTGTTTATGTCAAACTGTGGTTTGCAGTTTGGCAGTTGTCTCATATAGGTCTCACGCATTAAACCATCTCTTTCTCCTCCAGATGACAGTCAGCTCATCTCCATGTAACCAGAACTACGTCACTTTGGAAACGTTGATATGATATGTATGAAAATGTAAAATATCGCTGGTTTGCGGTAACGTGCCACACCAACATTTTCTTCTTGCCTGGGCTGTGCGACCAAGAGCAGTGCTGAAATGTACTGACTTTAGATATTGCCCTGATAAAGTGATGCACACAAAACAGCACAGGATGGCATCGGCAGAGATCAGCACAAGATCTAAAACTGAGTGAGAAAAATAGAAAATGAAATGAAAGAGAGAGCGAGAGACAAAAAGAGGTGGACTAAGACGGAGGAGGGATGGTGATAGAGTGTAGGAGGAGAGGCTGATGGGGTGTGATGATTTTTCTTGTCTCTGATGGCTTAGACAGAGCATGTCATTGGTATTTATGGGCTGAGAGACCTCACACTCCTAGCAACCACCAAGAAAGAGAGAAATGAAAGGGATGGAGATGAGACGGTAACAGCTATATGAAAAGAGAAAACTACATAGAGGAAGACTGCACATGGAACGAGAGCAAAAGAAAAAGGAAAGATCAGGAAGAGAGCAGAGAAAGGATGGAGATATAGAGAGCAGGCAAAAAGACACAAAAATAAAAGAGACAGGAAGTAAAGATGAAAGATTAGAAACAGGTGAGAAAATGAAATTTAAAATAAAAGCAAAAGTACGGGAACTCAAACCGAGAGGGCAAAGACTAAATGATAAAACAAGGAAAATAAAGAGGTGATTCTCCAAGAAAGAACGTTTTGAAAGTATCACAAGTTCGTACTTCCTGTTGCCTCTTCCTCTCCTGTTTTACAACTTCCTGTCTCCTCATCTTTTCTTTCTTTCTTCTCCTCTTTTTCATGTAACGGGCGGATGACATGAAGAAGGATCTGGATATGCCATCCAGTGGAAAGATAATGACCCTGAATCCCAGATGCCTCGTCGTATCCAGGAAGAAGACAAACGTCTGACATGACATTTAACCTTTGCGCATCACTTCCTCTGACAGACCGACTGCAGGACGACAGGCTGAGGCCTGCAGGTGAACCCATGGATCAGGAAGAGGTGACGCTCTCCTCTTCCATGTTTGTCAGAAGATGATCTTCAACGGACATTCCATTTTCATTTCGTGGAGCTTTGCGTTGTGTTGATTTCCCTTGGTTTGGTTGCAGGCTGTTTTGTTGATGGAGAGGGTCTGAACTGAATTCTCTTTCCCTGCTCAGAAAACTCTTGACTTGGAGAATTACCGCAGGGGTTCTGACCCTGGGATTTTATTATGAGGCACAACAGGGGAGCCAGCTGTTAGTCAGCTTGTTTGGGAGTTCGTGCAAGCTTTTGCAGACTGCATTTCTGCTGGAAAAACACTTGTATTGGATGCAGGGAAAAAAATATTACTTGTACCACTGGTGCTGGACAAGCTTCCTTTGCTCAGCAATGATAAGGTGCAATATCTTTGACACAGAGGGACAAATAAAGCCTCTGTCAGTGAAGTTCTCCACACCTGCTTCCTGGAAACCAGTGTTCTGATCTTCTGCATGGAGTGCAAAGAGTGGATACAACTGACTCACTGACAAACAGAAAGACTTTTTGGGGGGGAAGACAATCCTTTCTTTATATCTGTCCTGTTTTTAACCGTCATGGGTCTGAACCTCAGCCGAAACGCCTGACTGAACCAGGGGATGGTCGACGACTCGATAAACCTCTCTGATTGGAGCCAGCGAGGACGAGGTCCATCTTGATCTTCGAATCAGAACTCAAAGAAGAAAAAGTCCTCTCCCCCCCACTTACCTCTGGTGGGGGGGAGGGTGAAGGGTAGTTTAGTTTTTAGGGTGTAGGGCTTAGGGCCATAGGGAATAGTTTCATAGTTATTTAGACGTTAGGTTTTAGGTTGTAGACTAGATAGTAGAGTACATAGTAAGGCTCGGTGGCCAAGTTAGACAGGATTGCGTCCAGTTTCTTCTGTTGTTTTGAGTCTTATTCAGTTGTGCTAGCCTGCTAGCTCATTTACCTGTGTCACCAATCTACCAGCCCCTGTGGTATCTAACACTCAGCGAGTTAGCCTTTGGCTCTGCACCAGCTGTAGCTGTGACTCAGGCAGCATTTCATCCAGTGCAGACGTTTAGCATTTAGCCTCAGTGCTAGCTACAACCTGGATCTACCCAACTGTAACAGCCAACAGCATTCAGGCTCTGTAGTTTAGAATTTAGAATTAGTGAACCTTGGTCACCTTGAGCATTTCCCCAGCGGTTGTTTAGCTTGAGGTTCCCTAGCCATTAGCCTTTGTGCTAACCCTCAGACCAGCTAGTCATGGATGCTAATCAAGGCCCAGGCCAGGGCAGCCCAGAAAGCCCCAACCGGGCAGTGGAGTACCTTCTTGAACTCAACAACATCATCGAGAGCCAGCAGAAGCTTCTTGAAACTCAGCGGCGCCGAATCGAGGAGCTGGAGGTCCAACTGGACCGGCTCAGCCAGGAGAACAAGGACCTGCGTTTGGACCGGCAACCTGTCGCTCCCCCTCCACCTGCTCCTCCCCCCGAGCCTCCTCTCCCTCCTCCTCCTCCGCCGCCTCCGCCGACTCAGACCATGTCGACATCCATTTCCACCAAGAACCACCACCACCACCACAACAGCCAATACCAAGCTCCTCCCCAGCCTCCATCCTCCATCCCCCTCCACCACAGCCACCACCACCAGTACCACCAGCACCACCACCACTCCTCCACCCACCATTCCTACAACAGCTCCAATAGCACCAGTACAACAGCGATCCCGGTTCCTGCCCCGGCTTCGGCCCCGCCCTCCATCTCGATCCCCACCCAGATTCCAGCTCCAGTCTCCTCCCCAGCCCCGGCTCCACCTCCCCCTCCTCCGATCCCGCCCAGGGATCAGCCGCGGGCCCACAGCCGGCTGACCCGAGTGCCCTCCACCAGCACTGGCACCAACACCAACTTCGTGGAGAAAGAGAAGGAGAGGCTCGAGCGGCTGCACAGAGCGAATGCCTCCAACAACCACCACGCCCACACCCTCCACCACCACAAATCGTAAGTTAGACTTTAAGGTATACTTACTACAGTACAACCAAAGCCAAAGATATCACAAGGGCAAACCTGATCTCAGCAGTGGGTTGAAATGATCAAACTCTATATGCAGACTGGAAAACAACCAGAATCTCAGGATTGTAAATCGTGTCAATAAGTTTATTTTGTAAGAAAAACCGAGAGAGGATGCCATTTTGATTACGACTCAATCATACTGAGGAGGTATCAAAGGGCTTTAAATCTCCCAATAAAATGACTCGGTTGGTATTCATTGAAATGCTTCTTTAGAGATTGAGTTCTGTCGTTCTATTGGATGACATATGCCTCTAAACCTCCACTGATTGTTGTTGAACTGCTGTAGAACATTGTGCTTTGTTTCCACTTACATACACATGTACAGAGGACACTGCTCTTGATTGGTCAGAATTTCCATGTGTGAAAAATCCAGGAAGTAAAGCAAACGTTGAAGAAGAGTACACTCGCAAGATAAATGTGACACTTTCTAATGTCACAATGGAGGGACAACTACGCAGGTTGATTTTAGCGCTGCTCATCGTGGACTATATTGCTGTCATTGTTCATTTTAGTCAAACCGTACAGTTTGAAAACGAGGCGCGGCTCCAACTAGAAAACAATGTTTTGATGCATTGGATGTGCTGAATGTGCATATTAAGGCAGTACAGGAGGAGGTGCACATTAATAATCCTCCAGGACTGTAACATGCTCATGTTTAACCCAAACAATGTGTCATGTGACTGCAGTTGCTTCACATCCAGGTCGAACACCTTCTCACCACAAACCAACCGCACCAGAGTTCCTTTGGAACCAGACTGAGACCACCTCTTCAAGAAGGTCTCGGTCCGGTTGTTTTGGTGTGTTCACACCTGCACAAACGAACCGCACTGAAGGGGCAAACGAACTTGAGTTTGATAGAACCGAACCAAACAGGGCAGGTGTGAAAGCACCTATATTATCATTTTTCAGTGGCAAATTTTGTCCCCAAAGAAAAACTTTGTCATCAACAGTTTTATTTAGCCTGTTCATCTCACTTCAGTTGTTTTTATTGCAGCAAAATGTATCTGCTAAACTGAAAAAGATGATATGACTCTAGCAGGCTACCAAACCTTTAATTTGTATTTTTGATATTAATAATTTATATAATAAAAATAATTGATACCTGGTGTCTGTGTGATGACACGATAATGCCACACAGTAGTATTGCGATGCGATGCTTCCTTGCGTCGGACACTAGAGGCATCATCAGTGTATTTACAGATTTATGGACACCAGTCACATTTGTAAGTGGAAACAAGGCACTGGTGTTATCATGGTATCCTTTCACTAAATTTCCAAATTCAAACTTGGCTGCCAGTCTTTCATCCCGTGGTCTGTTTTGCCAAAACTTGTGTCAATCTTTGACTTTGATCGCTACTAACTTTGCAGCTTTTCTCACGCAGGTTTTGTGCAACCCTATAAACATGTGCCCACATGCTAAATTTGATCTGGAAACATCTTCTTGCTTGATTCTAAGCTGGCAAAATAAAAAAGTGCAAGCAACGGCTTTAAAGGCAAAGCTGTTCTGCTGAACTAATTTATTGTGCGAGTAGGAGAGATGAGTTGTTGAAGTTTAACATTGAAGTGTTTCTTCCTGCGGAGGAGAGGGGGCAGCTGATGCCCCGTGTGCCTTCTTTCTGTACTGAGATAGTGTGATTGGTGTGTGTGCAGGGCTGATAAATATTCATCCTTTTATCAGCTAATAGGGCTACAGAGTGGAAGGCTGTAGTGGGAATTTACATATTGCGGGAGAGCAGGAGAGCACGAGCCTCCAGAGACACAGCAGCTAAGCGACTACAGCATCTCTAACACTGATAATTGGTGGAGCACAGACTGAACAGTCTTATGTAATAGATATTTTTGCAAAGCAATAGGATTGGTTGTTGACCATGAAAAAAACACGCTGTGCTTTATGTTAAAGGGAAGTTATTCGCTGTACTAATCACCATGGTAACCACTTAGCAGGTAGCTTTTGTTTTTGCTCTCATTTTGTCGTAATTTTGTTGCTCTGAATACATTTTCAGTCAGAACTCTGTTCGCTGCCTGGAATTGGGTTTGTTGCCTGGCAACACTATCTTAGGAGCATCCTATCAGGAAGTGTTGAGAACGACGGAGCCTCGCTGCCGTCTGTGGCAGTCGTCTTTGTGCACAGGGCTGTGTGGTGCCGCAGGCAACAGGACGCAGGGCTGCAGTCGTCCCATGCGTGTACAGGGCAGTGCCTTTGTAACTGGTAACACCTAACCGCTGTCTCTGGAAGCACTGGTCATGGCGATTGCTGTTGCTATGCAACTGTGGAAAACCTGTTTGAAGGACAATGCTCTCGCTAACAGCTGAAATGGTTTTAACCTCGCTCGGTGCTCGGAGCGCTTGAAGCTTTGCTAAGCTCGCACTGCTGTTGGGAACATAGAGCGTCGCCTCCTCTCCTCTGCAAACAGAGAGGCTCCCGACAGACCTGCAGAAATGAAGGCTGGGGAAACGCAGTGATGACTCATGGAGACAGATTTAATAGTACTATTGCTTTGTCTTATAAGCTCTCATACGAGCAGCCAAAAAGTAAAACAGATTGTACACAGAGGTGCAGAGTGTGACTCAGACTCTCAGATCTGGGCTCATCTGAGGCATCTTGAGGAATCAAAGAATCCTCCGAGCCCTTAGTCATGGGACGTTCAGGTACAGCTGATAACGTGAGAAAAAGGTGACCTCAAGCTTCCAAACGATGTAACAGGCAGAGAACAATGATGGAGTCTGACAGCGGCGAAGATAAGACTGATTCGTTATGAAATCACACAGTGCAATCGGCTGCTCGCTGCCTCTTCAAGTGACTGAGTGTGATCCAATAAATCCCACACTGCAATGGGGCAGATTATGGCACGGAGGCATGACAGCATGTTGCAGAGCTGCCTACACGGGTTCCTGAGTGATTTCGTAGTGGGCATGATGCAGCAAAATGCAAAACACCCTCACACAGATTTATTTTGCAGCACCTTGCAGCACCTCAGGCTGGAGCAGGAAGAAACAGGACACACAAAGAAGCAGTTTAAACATTTCATCTGAAGTGATGAGTGAGTCTCAAACCACTGCCACAGATATTTATGTAAACAGTATTAATTTTGCAAGTGCAGTTAAAATGCATATTAACCCATTTAAAAAGGACGGCTGCAGGAGATCTGTGTTTGCATCATCCTGTTTAAATAGATCTAAAATAAGAACCGTAACAGCCAGTGCATTCATTCTTTTGGTAGCAATAAGCCGCGGCTTCTGTTGTCACCATCATCATGTCATGACCTCAGGTTACTTTTCCTTACGGGTGGCGCAAACGTAGTATTTCGCTGGAATTGCGCTGGAACTTCCAGATCATTGTTTGCATAATCCTGTATATATTAATCTAAAATAAAAACTTTAATAGCTAGAGCATTCATTTTTTGAAACAGAAAGCTAAGGCTTCTGTCCTCCCCATCATCATGTCATGACCTTTTGTTACCTTATGGAGCAGACGTAGGATTTTGCTGGAATTGCGCTGGAATTTCCCGTTATGGCTGCAAATGGTAGTTTTTCATAATCATTTATGTATCAATCTAAAAGTCTAAATTTTTTGTAGCAGAAAGCGATGGCTCCTGTCTTCCGTGTCATCACATTGTATGCTCATTATGACATCATTGTGCGTCGTTACACGGCGTGCCAAAATGCGTGGTGGTGCCACTGAGGAATGAATGATGAATCTACCAAAACGCCTTTGCACTCTGCTCATAAAAATGTGCACAAATCAAAAACTAAATAATAAACACAGTTCAAATAACTTCAGCAGTGTTGAGAAACATTTTGCTTATTTTTTTTTACTTTTAAAAAAACTTTTGGATCAAAATGTTTTGTGTTTTTATTTTGTAAAATCTGATGAAAAAACATTAGATTTTTGTATTATTTTTTCAACTGACACATTTTCAGTTGTTCTGGTTTATTGACTCACAAAACCTTTTGGCTGTGGTTGTACAGAGTTTAGGGATATGAAGCATTTGAAGTTACTCCAAGAAATGACATCACAGTAAGCAAAAGTTACACTGCACTGGGCCATTTGTATTGCAGAGCTGAAAGGGTTAAATTATGTGTGCACACATGTTCCAGTGATGCTGCACAGGCTTAGCGAAGCAAACACATGCATTTGCAAACATTTTGCCTCACTTTGTTGTTTACAGATCTCCATTTGTGGCCGGTTTGAAATGAAAGTGTAGAAGAAGAGAAGAGAAATGTTGTGTTTTACAGACTCCCCAAAGGAAACACTGAGGGTTTGTGGTTCATGAATTCAGGTCATATTCGCCCCGCTCGTCTTGACGGGTCACTATTAGCCAGTTTGCTTGTAAACAAGCTGTACTACAAAACTCAATCAGGTTTTTAAGTTATTCAGTGAAATCGTGGATCCCACTGAGGGCAGAGGCTTGCAGCGCATGAACTCACCGCAGCACAACACGCGTCGACTCCACACAGCTGCCTCAAGTCGACGCTTTAACCGAAGTGGAGTAAACGGAATAAAAAATGCAAAACGTTGCCATGATCCTAAATGTTTTTATTAAAGATTCAAGAGTGAAGACGAGGAAACAGTGAACTCACCGTCCTGTAGCCGAGCAGCATGAGCGAGGGGGTTTGTGCACATGAAGTATTTGAGACATATTTGCCTCTGCTGACAGCCTTGTCAGGATATCATGTGTTCCTCTGGCTGCAGTTTCACTCTGGAGTATTCAGGTGGGAATCATACAGGATACTTGGAATCTGTGAGTTTCTGATTTACCCTTACAGTGTGATATAAGCAGCACATCACTGCTGCATACAGTAAATACAAACCTGCACGACCTCGGCTGGTGCTGATGATCCCAGAAACCTTCAGCGTTCAGTCGTCAGAGATGATCTGAACACGTGTGACTGTGACGGTGGCGTAACCATCATTAGACATCAGTGCTGTGACATCTTATTGATCTTATCGAAGGAAAAGACTGATGGAGAGCAGTTATGGTAATGAAGAGAGAGACAGAGTGATGTTATTCTGCAGTGTGGGTGTGGAGGAGTCAGAGGAGTCAGATCGGTAGGATTCAGATGGATGAAGAGGAGAGAGAAAATGGAGCAAAAGAAATTTAAAGAGGAGGCATCATTCACTTTTCTGTTCTGCAGATCCTCCCTTTGTTTCTGTGACCTCCCTCCTCCTGGTATTAACCTGTGATCTGTTTCTGGATACATCGGCTTGATATGGTGCTTACTGTATGCATATGAACCTGTAGCAGTGTAAATCACCAGTGTCATCACAGTGCCATATCATATAGATTCTTTGGACAACAATACAGTATTTGCCGATATTACGCAGTCTGCCACGATACGATTTCTATTTGATGCGATTTAGGGTCCTGCGATCGATATGAGACGATATTATCTGCCCATTTAACACAGTCTGTCACAGAAGAAGATGTCACCTACTTCTTTTTTACTAGATAAAGATAAAAACAACATATAAATAATTTAAATAACTGTAACCGTACAAGTTCAGTAAAGTTGACTTTAAACTGACTCCACTAACACACATTACACAGCACATGGGATAGGGTAACGTTCAGGGCTTTCTGTCAGAGAGACCTTTCTGGAAGGAATCTTAATTTGAACCCAAACCATCGTCTTTTTCATAAAACTATCACAAAGGCGTATCTGGCTTCAAACCCTGAAGGCAAACTTCTCCAAACAGCCATAAAACATGGACAAACAAGTCTTGACAGAGTAGTAACTGCTGTTTTTTGCTAGTCACACGTTATTAGCTTAAACATGATCATTACATAAATTAGCCTAGCAGCTAGCAGACTTTCCCCCTCTACTCACAGTTTAACAAATTACATGTAACGTGTTATTTTTCATATCATAGATTAAAGATTCAAAGTGTTTATTGTCATATGCACAGTTAGTTTCCCTGCAGAATGATATTCGTTGTTTTCTGTCACCAGTTAATGCTAAACAATATAAATCTGAAGTGTAAAATAGATCAAAATATATACGCTGTGCACTGTTTTAACATCTCCTTGCTTAGTGTAATATTAATTTGCTTGACGCGGCTGGATCTGTGAGCGTTTGGTTGCTAAGAAGACTGTTAAGAGTGGGTCAGCTCCATCTTACAACTCCCTCTTAGTGAAAGACGATCTGGGAAACACGTTTTTCTTTCACGGGAGGTTTAAGAGCGTTCTTAAAAAGCTCTTAGCGCGAGCTCTTGCAGGAGTTTCTGTGACTCTGGGGTCACCATCTAGACACAAGCTTTCTGTAGCTGTGGTCTGACGATGTGATTGCATCCGTTCTGTGTGCGTTCACACCTGCGTTTACCCAGATACACATCACTTGTTAATACCAGGTCGAGATGAAGTCTCTTTATTTTAAACCTCCTCTTTGTGTCTTTTCCTGCTCACAGAAACACAGAAGTGGACACAATGTTGAAAGGATTTTAATTTCGGACTCCAGATAGCATCTCCCTCTCTGTCTCTCTCTGACCCCGTTTTTGTAAACAGCTGCTGACATCTCGTCCTCTGTGTGCTGATGACGATAACACGAGTGTAAATGAGCTCCGTCAGCAGCACTGCTGCACCAGGTGTGTGTGTATGTGTGTGTGTGTGTGTGTGGTTTTACCCAGTTGGTTCAGTGTCCAGGAAACAGTCCTGCCAAGTGTAGATGCTCAGCCATCGTCCTCAATGTGTTAAACAAAAATCTCACATTTTTCTGACAGCTAAAGACACCTTGTTCAATATTCTGTGTGTTTGTGGTGATTTTGCACTTATTTTACTGTTTGTCCGTGTGTGTGTGTGTGTGTGTGTGTGTGGGAGCTAAAAGTCTTGACTCAGTAGATTATGGGAGGTCAACTGAAAGCCCCTCATCAGCACTGCCTGCTGCCTGATAGTCCTGAGCTAAACATGTTTCCACCAACAAACAGCACCAATTAAACGGCTCAGATCAGGCGGGAGGCCGATTACAGACGAGCACACGAGTCTTTTAATGAGGTCAGTTCACACAAGGTGCTGCATACGTTTGCTCTAAGAAACATCTCAGATGTGCTGCAGCTGCTGCCTCTCATATTTCCTGGTCAGCAGATGCTGACAGGTTAATATCAGGGTTCTTCCGGCTCAAAATGAGGCGGAGGTGGTGTCTTTCTGATCATAGGTGCATATGTGCTGTGTCTTCAGCTGGCTCAAGCAAACACTTTTTTTTCCCCAAGCAATGTGTTTTAGAAGCTGTAATAACTATGTGTGTGAGGTAATGTCGGGGACACGACTATGTATAAGAGTGAAGTTAATAAATATTTTTATTGCAGGCAATCTGTTTCTGGTGTTGAACTTTGTAGACAGTCGCTGTGATCGTCTCGCAGCTGGTAGCACACAGAGAACATTGTTACTGTGGAGCTCAGAGGACGGCTCGTGATGAAAGTTGGGCTGTACCTCATTGTCTACTAGAGCTGTGCATTATAATTTCCTTCACAATGATACTGGTATAATTTTTAATATGATCTCACTATATAATGACTAAAACTCTTTGTGTGTGTGTGTGTGTCTGTTCCACATTTTTCTCCTCACTGACTTGGTCAATCCATGTGAAATGTGGCACAGTGGTAGAGGGTCATGGGAGGATGTGAATGAAGCAATATTACATCAATTGGCCAAAGGGGGGCGCTATAGCAACCCATTGAAATGTCAAACTTTGAATGGGCATATCTCATGCCCCGTATGTGGTAGAGACATGAAACTTTGCACAGAGATGCCTCTCCTCATGAGGAACACATTTGCCTCAAGAACCCATAACTTCCACTTATATAGATTTTCTGCCATTTTGAATGTTTTGAAAAACACTTCAAATGGATCTCTTCCTAGGAAGTTTGAGCGATCTGCATGAAACTGGGTGAACATAATCTAGGGACCAATATCTAAAGTTCCCTCTTGGCAAAAGTTGGAAAACTTACTAAAACTGAGCTTCTATAAGGCAATGAATATTGCGGAGGGCGTGGCTCATCACATAAAGGTGTATAACATCTCAAGGGTTTCACCCATCACCACGCAACTTTGTAGGCATATGACCACACATAATCTGAGGGGACCCCTCCATTATTGACCCCATCAAACAAAATGGGGGCGCTAGAGAGCTCATTTCTTATCTAGGCCTAACCGCCATATGGATTTTTACTAAACTTGGTAGATATGTAGAACAGGACGCCTCAAGGTGACTGGAGAAATTTAACTCTAATTGGCAACTGGGTGGCGCTATAACAACAGAAAAATGCTTAAAAATGGCTAAAATGCGACCGATGGCTGTGGCTCCCCCTGTGGACCAATGTTGGTGTTTTCTAATGTTTGGTATGACTAAGTCATGGTATGGTATGCTGTACATAATCACGGAAACTGTCAGTGTGTCATTCTGTCAGTCAGTCATTCTGTCTGTCCCACGTTTTTCTACTCACTGACGTGGTCAATCTATGTGAAACTGCACATAGGCATTGAGGACTGGCATAGGTAGAAGGTGACACAGCTACCAATGGCTATGGACTAGTATGAAAAATTCATATTGTGATACTTGCGATATTTGGACTTGTTGACGTATTGACATCATACTGTTACCCTTAGCAACAACAAGCATGACTCTGCGGCGGTTCCAAAAAGAGGAGCAGCTTCAGTAGTGTGGAGTAAACTGTGGCGTCCTGAATGTTTTACTTCTCTTAGCGCTCAGAGGGAACTCATTCAGCGGCTCCTCTGGCAGCAGCACAGCGTCTCTCCCTCTCCTCTCTCGCCGTGCACACACAGGAGTCAGAGTCTTCAAGTGATTTTTGTCATAAATCTTTGGTAATGTAAACCTACATGACGCCCACAGCTCAGCAAAAAACTACATGCATGTGAATGTATGATAGTCATGGTATCATCACAGCCTGTCACAGGTTACAGCGTGATGATTAGAGGAGAAATGGCAGAGCTTAAAGGTCCAGGTGGACATTTTTTGTATTTCGGAGCTGTTTAAATGTGTAATTAGTGTTAGATTTGATTTAGTTGTGGTAATCATATGGTTTGTGATTGAAGCTCCTCTCTACCTCCACTTCCTCCTCTCTCCCTCTGTCGTTCACCTTCCTCGCTGCAGATGAACTTCACCCCCCAGCTGGATGATTAAATGTCTGGATCAATACGTTAGAACCTATCGGGCCATAGATCAGCTTGTTTATTGATCACTCATTGATCTGTTTTAATCCATGACTCCAATTTCTGAGGTGTGCATCAGACCGGCTGTAGATTAGCAGCAGCGTGACTCAACCAAGTAAAACATGACGGCAACTATCAGCCAGGACAGAGGAAGGAGGGCCATTGGCGTCCATCTTGGATTTAGTTTTGTCCAACGAAATATTTGAAAATGAGAACAAAGACTGAAAATAAGAACTTTGTTTCATCTGCAGAAAACAGTTCAGCAGAGAAGGAAGCACCAGCAACAGGTGATTTGGCAATAAATACTTTGGTGGAAAGTGTGGTGATGCAAATACATTTATAGTTCACATTTACCCACAGTCAGGTGAACTCAATGATTATATTTATCTCTTGTTGTATATTTAATGTGAAGCTGTGCTGACTGCTGAGCACTGTTCATTTCATTGATGAAAACTATAACAACCTTTTTTGTATGACGAAAACCAGACCGTGGTGAGCTGAAAATAGATCTTGATATTAAAAACGACGAGGAAATCTATGTTTCATTTTCACTGACGAGACAAAGTGAGACCAAAATGTTTGTGGTAAACTATCGGACATTGAAAGTAGAGAAAGGCCGTGCTTGTAATTATCTTCAAATGCAGCATGAGCGACAGGCTGGTAAACTCCAGTAAATAGTCTGCACCAGGATGTTGTGAGCTGTAATTCAGCAGTAAATATCAGCCGTGTGTGTGTGACTGTGGATGGTGGAGCTGCTGGATGGATTTGTGGAGTTTGTTAGTTGCAGCGGTGGCTGTTAGCAGCTAGCTCCGCTCGCAGCCTTCACAGCTTCACCCCGCAGGACTCCACTCATTCCGGACTGGAGAAGGTTTGTGGGTTGATGGTGTTTGACAGGCAGGTAGGAGGCTCAGTTATCTGTGAGTGGAGCTGTGCTAAGTAAACAGGCTGAACTCAGATCAGTTTTCTCTGACAGAGATGAAAGTTTAGTTTGAATCACCAACTCTGTGAGAGGACACCAGTTTAAACCTCCAGACTAACATGTTGCACATGAAGAAACAAGTTATGTTTCTGCTTCTTAACAGTCACATGGATAAGTCAGAGTTTACAATGAACCTGGGGACAAATCCTAGTTGGCTCACATTAGTTATTTGTTGAGAGCATAGATAGAGAGATGTTGAGCTTTTCAGATGATGATCATAAATTGTAAATCAGCCCTTAAACCTGTCACACACTGCTGGAGACATGACAGTTTGTGAGTGTGCACAAATTATTAGTTATTACTTGTTTGTTAGTAATTAGATTATTAGTCATAAAGCCCCCGTACAGTTGTCACGAGTGTTGAAATCTATGGGGACTGACTCACTTCTGGAGTCAGCCTCAAGTGGCCATTAGAGGAACTGCAGCTGTTTGCAGTGGCCTCATTGTTCAGCCCTGGAGGTGGCCACTAAACAACAACAAGAGGATTTCGGTCTTTCTTTCATTACAAGGTTCATTTGAAAGAGTTGTTTTTGTTATTGAGACATGGACCATCTGGAGAAAAAGACAGACAGGCGAAGAAATGACTGACTGCATGCGATTAAACTTAAACTGACATCACCGGCTGATTTTCAAGAAAGGAACACTTGAACAAACCTGATCACGAGCGTTTTCCTAAAACTACTTTATGTCCTCTTTCTGTCTCTCTGCACTTTCTTCCTTGAACATCCTCATAAAACACGTTCTCGGCTGTCACAGCCAGTCAAAGCCCATCAGTTTAAATCCGCTCAAATCCTTAAAATGATCTTTTTATCACTGAAATTAACTTTTAATCGCATTACATCATTTCTTAAATCATTTCCAGTCCAGTTTAAATGCAGCAAGTCACAAAAACTGCAAATCTCTTAATAACACTTGTCCCCTCGGGCTCACCGTAGTCACCCTGCAACTCACACAATCTAATTAGAGAGCCTGTGTGTGTGTGTGTGTGTGTGTGTGTGTGTGTGTGTGTGTGTGTGTGTGTGTGTGTGTGTGTGTGTGTGTGTGTGTGTGTGTGTGTGTGTGTGTGTGTGTGTGAGAGAGAGAGACAGGAGTTAGATGATATCAGTCTTGTTGATTGATGGTGTAATCATTCTACAGCTGACCTGGATGTTGAGACACACACACTCTCTCTCTCTCTCTCTCTCTCTCTCTCTCTCTCTCTCTCTCTTTCTCTTTCTCGCACACACACACACACACACACACACACACACACACACACACACACACACACACACACACACACACACAGACTGTCCATGACTCGTACACGGTGCCGTGTCCCTCTCCCTCCTTCTGTCAGTCCGTCTGTCTGTTATATTTGGCAACACTGAAATGAGACATGGAGCCGGCTGGTGCTGGTGGTGAAGGTGGACCCCCTCCTCCCAGGGTCCAGGAGGAGGGGTGCTAAATGCTACGTTGTCATGGCAACAGCTCGATAGGCTGAGGAGGAGGAGGCGGAGGAAGGAGAGAGACGTTGGTTTCATAACGGCAGACACGCTCGGCTCCTCTGCAGCTTTTTCCATCGACTCGCTCCACACATCTGCGTGTTCAGCTGAGTCGCTGTGATGCAGAGTGACATCACTGTGACCCAACAGGAAGGACTGACAAACAAATGCTAAACATGCTAACATGCTAATCACTCACACAGTGGAGGGTTTTAATCTTTTGTCTTGAATAGCAGCAGGTTTGTTTATCCATCCAACGTTAGATATCTCGACGACCACTGCTCACACTTACATGAAATTCATTTTGCATATCCATGGTCCTCAGATGATGTTTCCTCAGTGACTTTGCTGACCCGCAGACCTCTCCTGTAGTGCCAGCATCAGGCCAAAATGTCTACTTAAAGAATAAATATGTAATTTCTCTACTTTCACACTGTGGTGTCGTGCATGTCTGTCTCATGAACTGCATGTCTGTTCACTTCCTGTCAGCTCTACAGTAATTTTACCTAAACGTCCAGCCTCAGTGATCAAAGTACGTTTTTGTCCTTAACTAAGTGACTTCACTTTTAACTGTTAGCTTTGTCCATAGTGTCAATAGCATTTACGTTTGTTTTTGTATATGTTGAATTTATCATTTTAATAATCACTCCAGTGGTGGTCTGACTCACTGCTTAAAGACTGTGGCAATAAAGTGGGATTTATACCTCTGTGACGAATTGACGCCAGCTGTGTCGATGCAGAGCCTACGCCGGAGCCTGACGTGCACCTCCCCAGAAATGTCCGCCATTTGATAGGCTAATCTCTGCAATGTAAAATGCCATAGGCAGTGCTAATAACGTTAGCATGTTGTATTGTGAGTTATAATGGGGCCAATGTTTGTAACGTTATCTTTGTTAAATGTTGCGGTTGGTTCTGGTTTTATATGAGTCCAGAAAAAATAAGCTAGGCGCTAGGCTAATTTAGACAATGTAAAATGCCATAGGCTTGTGCTAATAACGTTAGCATGTTGTATTTGTGGGGAAAATGTGTCCAGATAAAGACAAGTGTTTGTCTGTGAATGCTGCGAGTTATAGTGAAGCTGATTTGTGTATTTGTGTTTGAAATTGTGTCTATTAAGCCATGTTTAAAGTGTGTTTAATGTGTGTTTAGTGTGTGTTTAATGTGTGTTTAGTGTGTGTGTTTAGTGTGTGTGTTTAATGTGTGTGTTTAATGTGTGTTTAATGTGTGTGTTTAATGTGTGTTTAGTGTGTGTTTAGTGTGTGTGTTTAATGTGTGTTTAGTGTGTGTGTTTAATGTGTGTGTTTAATGTGTGTTTAATGTGTGTGTTTAATGTGTGTGTTTAATGTGTGTTTAATGTGTGTTTAGTGTGTGTGTTTAATGTGTGTGTTTAATGTGTGTTTAGTGTGTGTGTTTAATGTGTGTGTTTAATGTGTGTGTTTAATGTGTGTTTAATGTGTGTTTAATGTGTGTTTAATGTGTGTGCCTAATGTGTGTTTAGTGTGTGTGTTTAATGTGTGTTTAATGTGTGTTTAGTGTGTGTTTAGTGTGTGTGTTTAATGTGTGTTTAGTGTGTGTTTCCAATCAACTAAACTTAACAGCACTTTCCAGCAGAGATGGCGGACTCAAGTCACATGACTTGACTCGAGTCAGACTCAAGTCGCAAAAATGATGACTTGTGCCTTGCTTGACGAATGTTGATAAAAGACCAGACTTGACATTGACTTTGTATTCATGACTTGAGACTTAACTTTAGACTTCGCTTTAGTTCAATATTAAAGGCACGCTAACCACCGTTGGGCGTCACTTCTGTTAAATGTTCAACAATGTTATCAAACACAACGGAGCTAGCTCGCTCCTCCCCCCCCCCCCCCCCCCCCCCCCTCGTCCTCCATGACTCTGTCATGAACGAGCGATAGCTGCTAGCTACCCTGGATTTACAAACGTGTTCAAGGGACCCAACATGAAAATTCACCCATTTATCAACTCACCCTCAGGCCGATGGAGGATCAGGTGAAGTTCCTGACTCCTCATCAGATCAGTAAACTTTCTGTTGCCGCCGTAAACAGAGTCGCTCTCCTGCCTGGTTAGCACAAGCTAACACAGCAGCAGCGCTAACACCCAACACTGAGCCGTTAAATGGTCCCAATAAAATCACACTGATATTTAAACGGCTGCACTACGTCGTTGAACCTGTTAATAACCATTAAGTAATATTAGCCGTGCGATGCTAACAGTTAGCCCTGTCACTGTGTGCGTTTCCCCCATCGCTACATCCTGAGCTTAGCCCAGCCC
Source organism: Epinephelus awoara (assembly GCA_035609425.1). Taxonomy (NCBI): domain Eukaryota; kingdom Metazoa; phylum Chordata; class Actinopteri; order Perciformes; family Serranidae; genus Epinephelus; species Epinephelus awoara. Next base: position 2,781,582 of record CM069301.1, read on the forward strand.
AGGACGACTGTGATTGGTTTAAAGGAACAAAAACAAGCCATAGGTTGTTGTTGTTTTTTGTTTGTTTGTTTGTTTGTTTTTACATATAGCAGAATGATAGTTTTGTGATTCCAGACCTTTATCAAGTGCTGACACAGCTCTGTTGAGATAGGTCTAACTATGCAATACCACCCCAGTGTCTTTAAATAGCATGCTTAGCTAGTCAGCTAGCCTAGCTGGCTACTATAATGAAGAAAAGCGCCCTCAAGTTTATGAGGAGGGCGTCAGCTCTGTGGAGCTTTACTGCTTGTCTTTACAACATGATGTACATCCGTCACTCGATTTTTGGCAGGACTGAAGCTGGAGTCAGCATAGTGTCAAAACTTTAAAAAATACTGAGGCCTAAGTTTTAACCTTTTGTCTGGTGTGACGTGAGGAAAATATTATTGATTAACACAACAGTAATAATAACCTCGTCTGGATTCACCTGAGTGTAAAACATTTGGATCTGTGCTCATCTGTAAACGTTTAGCTGCATTAAAGCACATTAACTAGCGTGTGAAGTCCTGTTGTAAAGGCTGATATTTGGCAGCAGATCTCACAGCACACAGATGGCACAGAGAATATTCTGGCAGCCAGCTGATGTAAAGATGTGAGTTTTATTTCACAGAGCGTCTGTGCAGCTCTATACTGAGCAGCAGACTGACAGGAAAAGATGCAGACTGAAATACTGAACCAAAGGCAGGAGCCGGTTCTAACCAGGACTCAAAGTGAAAGCACGAGTTTCGCTCTTAGTCGTGGTCAGAGAGAGCTGAAGATGGGGCAATGCAGCGTGTTTGGGAAGTACTGAGACTTGGATTATACTGCACATGTTGGAAAAATGAAAACAAAAAAAAATGTTAAAATTATGAACAATGGATAAATTTAAACTTAAATTATAGCAGTGCAAGACTTCAGTGCAACATCAAGCGTAAGGTACAGTGTAACTCAATAGTTAAGTACAAAAATAAACCCCAAATATCTACAGGGTAAATTAATAAAAGCCTTTCAGTAAAGTTTGTAAAGACACTGACGTAGTAGCCAGAGTTCCTCAGGCAGGTCGTTTCACAGCTGAGGAGCCAGAGCAGCAAACACTCAGTCCCCTTTAGTCTTTTGGCGTGACGTGGGAACATTCACCAGGTTCCTTTTATTATCTCTTTGCTGATCCTGCCTCAGTATCAGCCAAATTCCCAAAGTAAGAAGCCAGAAATTAAATTCTCTAAAGAAAAATCCAACAGTCCATTACAGTCTGCATGCCATGAATCATTTAGTCTGATTTCTCAGTGCATCACACTCTGGGACGACGGATTTCATGAGAACTGACACTTTGGTACCAAGTCGATGCCAAAACATGATGGTACTCATTTTTCTCCAGCACTGTACAAAGGGGATGCAATGCTTATGAACCTGGCAGGGCTGCATGCACATGTAAGGGGCTGATCGTTATTTAAATAGGACCGGGGTATAGTTGGGAAGTGATTATGATTTTATTTTTTCCTTAAACCCCCCCCCAAGCGTCCAAAAAAAACGTTTTGGCCCCCCCTGAGGGATTGGAGAAACATGTATGACCCCCCCCCCCCCCAACCATAAATAACATTTTTGTATATAATCACACCAGCAGTATAGAGGGCAATAATAATGACGATTTCCATCAATAAATAGCACCGTATTTGACTTCGCCATTTAAACCTTACTCTGCCAGGTGGGGTCAGTATTGAGTTCACAAAGCTACTGTGGAACTAAATCTGGAAACGTCTTTCATTTGATTCTGACACTGTAAAATAAAGACAGATTGGGAGCTATATTTTTCGTATTTAAAATAAACAGCTGTGAGTATAAAAGCTTCATTATCAGCTTTCAGGCGTGAGTTTTTTTCTCTCCTACCTTCCCAGCTGTAGAACAGTGTTGTGTTTTAAACCAAATAGACCGGTAGCAGCCGCAAAAATCCATTTTGTGTCCTCTTGTAGTATTCCAAAGCGGTACTTTAAAGAGCCATTCAGCATTTAACATAAGCAGGAGGAGAACAGTTCATATACAGCGTCCAACTGAAACTGTTTGAGAATTAGCAGTACTGTTATATTTTCTGCCGGACCTGTACAGTATACTACGGAAGCGCATTGCATTCACTGGATAAAAAAAAATTAGACACCTTATCTCATAATTACGAGATCTCGTAATTATGAGATCAGGAAGGGTGTCACTGTGGCCACTGCTTCGCTCAGAACCACATACTGCACATCCACGAAGGGGGGAACTACTGTAACCAGCTGCCACTCGGGTGGTGCCATCTTGACCATATCCCATATCTTTATTATAATGTGTATATATTGTAAATTACGACGGAGTATTACACTCAGCAAGGACAACAGTGCGCACCGTATATATTTTGATCTATTTTATACTTCAGATTTATATTGTTTGGCATTAATTGGTGACAGAAAATAACGAATTTCATTCTGCAGGGAAACGTGTGTCCTTACTGTGCATAATGAATCTTGAATCTATGTTTTATGAAGACCCTGTGTGCGCTCAGAGCTGTGGCACAAGTTACGCACTGAAATCTGGCGGAAGAAAAATATTAATAAGACGATAAATAAGTAGGCTTGTCCGCTTTCATTGTGTTTATATCTTAACAGGAGCTGGCCACTACCGTGGTGCTGAAATCAATCGATCTCAGGCACATAGAGTAAGGACACGCGTTTCCCTGCAGAATGAAAATCGTTCTTTTCTGTCACCAATTAATGCCAAACAATATAAATCTGAAGTATAAAATAGATCAAAATATATACGGTGCGCACTGTTGTCCTTGCTCAGTGTAATATTAATGTGCCTGCTGCGGCCGGATCTGTGAGCGTTTGGTGGCTAAGAAGTCTGTTAAGAGTGGGTCAGCTCGATCTTACAACTCCTTCTTAATGAAAGATCTTCTTAAGCTCAGAGCGATGTGGGAAACGCGGCCATTATCATGTCAACACACAGGGAAAATGTGTCCAGAGTTGATGACATTTACCGGGAGAGCTAGAGCCATTTGACTAAAGCTGACGTCATTACTGCTGTAGCATGATGTTATTAGGCTAAATATTACATTTCTAACAGTGTCTGAGCTGATTTATTGGCACAGCATGCTTGTAGGCTGCTGTAACGTTAGGTTTACAGAGGAAATAACGGGATGTGACTTAGGGCCGTCCACACCAAGAACTATAACTATAAATATAACTATAAATATACAGTTTTAAAAATCGTTCTAAACTCAAGTGTTTGGCAGCGTCCACACTACAACTATAACGACAACGATAGTGGTGGACGATATCGTTTGGATCACTTTCAGAGCGATTTCATGAACGATAGAAACACTGACAGCCAATCAAAATCCATCCGAAATGACAGGTCGAGACGTTCATCACGTCACGTATACCCACTATGAAAGCTCCAGGATTTCCATACACCCACTTAAACATGTGCAAAGATCCGTAACAATATAGTTTTGTGACAGAACCTTAACTTCGGTGATTTTGTTTTGCAAATAGCGGGTAAATAACTGCAATAAAATACATTTTGCAGAGGAATGTGTCTCCTCTTATCCCCTCCATTCATAAAATTCAGGAGCCAGGATGAAGTTACTGAGGGGGGCAAATCTTTACTATGCAACATAGGTTCACACAGTGAGTTATAAAGAGCGTGCAGCCGTGCGTAATTGTCGCGCGTAATGACAGCTCGTCGCCGGTGAAACACAATAAACTGCACGTCTTCATTCATGTTTGTCTCATGACAGATGGAGCTGACAGACAGACAGACAGACAGACAGACAGGTGGAGCAAGCGGCAAATTGGTTTTCTTTTTCTGTCTCGCAACATACAGCAATAACAGGTCATCAATATCACCTGCCGACCGCACCGAGCAGTGTGTGTTTGGCGTAACCTAGCAACACGACGATATCGTTCATTGGTGTGGAGGCTGCCATTGTTATCGTTATAGTTAACGTTACAGTTATCTTTCTTGGTGTGGACGCCCTGTCACATCCCGTTATTTCCTCTGTAAACCTAACGTTACAGCAGCCTACAAGCAGACTGTGTCAATAAATCAGCTCAGACACTGTTAGAAATGTAATATTTAGCCTAATAACATCATGCTACAAGAATTGTGAGGGCGCTTGGCGCGCGTCTACATTGAAACTAATGGATTTGTGCGCGTAAAAGACGCTACATGTGAACGGCCCCATATGCAGTTACCTTACGTTACAGTTCCCTCAAACAATATCACGAAGCACAATACAAACCATATAAACAAGCTATCACACTACTGATAAAATCTGAAGGTGCTTAGGTGACATTTACCCACCTGAAAGAATAAATGAAAACATTTTGCTGGTCTTCAGTAGCTTTACTCTCAGTGTAACTGCCAACTCTATACCTATACCCAACTCTGCCTATATGTCACACACACATTTGCAGTTCTACATCATGACACTGAGATCACTAGGATAATAGGGGACCTAACACTGACCGCTGTGGAAATATCATAGTATAAATGTGGTTTATCAGTAGGCCTACTGCTAATTCTCAAACAGTTTCAGTTGGACGCTGTATCTCTACTGCTCGCATGTGCCACCTGCTGGTTGTTGTTGCGCACTGCAGCTACTCCTGGATCAATTGTTTCACCCCCTTCACTGTGGCTGCGGCATTGAAATGAGTAACATCTGTATGTGAAATGGTTAACAAAGGACGACACAGGCTATTTCCACATATGTAATTAATTAGGCTATTATTTGTGTACTTACGAGATCTTTTCTCGTAATTATGAGATAAGGTGTCTAATTTTCTTTTTATCCAGTTAATGCAATGCGCTTCCGGGTCACGCAAGTTGGATCAAATGAAAAATCAAAATCAAATTTTAATCGTGGCCCATTTTTCGATTTGCTATTTTTGATGTGAGCATAAAATCAAAAATAAGAAAAACAAGCCGTTTTTTTTTATTTTTGAATTTGATTATTTAACGAATAATGGAAAAACAAACCGTTTTTTCGTTTTTTGATTTTTGATTTTAAATTGAAAATGGAATGAACGAATGATACACTGATACGCATACTCGTAGTCTCACCAGTGGCTGCATGGGAGCAGCAGCTCACTCAGCAGCCGACTCAGAGCTAGAAGTTTGTCGCGCAAGTTCTTATTCTTTGTCGACTCTGTAATAAAATTATATTTGTCCAGTGTCTCATCCGCTTTATGGTCTGCAAAGACACTCTCAAATTAGCATGAAGGAAACTTTCCTTTCGATACACTGATTGTCTCACAGCAGCCATTATGCTTGAATTGTTTGTGTTCCGCGGTCGTCTTCTTCTGCTACTCTATTGGGTTTTCCGGTCAGTGACGTGTGCATTGAAAGTGGGAAATACCATTGTGGACCATGCAGGGTAACTTTATATACCGGAGTATAAACCAAAACCTCTGAGTAAAATACGAATGGAAAACAATCAAAAAATCATACAAAACTTAACAAATTAAAGTTGCATGACCCCCCCTGAAGCCAAAATAAAAACCATATGCCCCCCCCCAGTGCTCAAAAAAAAGTTCGGGAACCCCCCCCTGTTTTGGACCAGCCCCATTTGCATATAAATATCGATCAGCCCCTAAGCTGGTTTTAATCTTATGCGGCGTTGTACCTGCGGTGTAGCCTGATGTGCACCTCCCCAGAATTATAACTACACATCATGGTGACGCAGACCTACTGTCTGTTTCTGTAAGCTGAAACCATTTCCCTCAGTGGATTTATTTATTATTTTAATTTCACAGCAACAATAAATTGTGAAGACAATAGAGCCTCCACAAAAATATAATTTTAGGTCTTGTGTGTGATTTATCCTGGCTTCATATGAACAGAGGAAATCTGCTAATTTACACAAGGTAAAATGCCATTAGCTTGCGCTAATAACGTTAGCATGTTACATTTGTTTGGAATACGTGTTTAGTATAAGACAGTTGTCTTGTCGATGAATCTTGTGAGTTGTAATGGAGCTGAATTTTGTAACGTTACCTTTGTTACATGTTGCTGTTGTCCCTGGTTTTATATGAATAGAGGAAAAGTCCGCTAGTGGCTAGGCTAATTTATACAATGCAAAATGCCATAGGCTTGTGCTAATAACATTAGCAGGTTGTATTTGTTGGGTGTTTGTGTGGGAATGCTGTACATGTACAAGTGCTGAACAACGATAGGGGGAATATATAGAAATATCTTCTTACTGATAGTCTTGTTGCTTATGTAGGTCATATAGAGGCATCAGTATTAAACTGAGACTGTTTCATAACCACCTAAAAACTCCTTATAGCTGCTTTAAAGGACATAATGAGGACGTAGTGATTAGGTTAACAGCTGGTTAACAGACAGCCGGCTCCCCAAGAGACAGACCCAAACGAGGGAAGGACGATCCAACCTTTGTATTTCAGATGGGAGTTGTCTGTGACTCACAATACAAACCCTCACACGTGACTGTACGTTTGAATCAGCATGTCTCTGACTGAGTGAGATTTATTTCCTTTTATTCCAGTCCATCCTCTGGTCTGGATCGCACATCCAAGAGATCATGAAACAAATAAAACATTCAAGGAATTTTATCACAGTCCTCTGGAAACAGGGCCATGCTATGAATGTGTGTGTGTGAGTGTGTGTGTGTGTGTGTGTGTATGTGTGTGTGTGTGTGTATTGAGGCCAGCAGTGCAGTATCTCCTGTGTCGTTGGTAGAAAATGTCTGCTGCTGTGCGTCTCGGTCTGATGACATCGCCGGTAATCCATCCACACTACTGCAAAACCCGAGAGGACAGTCGCAGTGCATTCTGGGAAAGAAGCTGCCAGCTGTCTCACACAGGGCTGTGAAAAAAAATGTCTTCAGCTGTAAAATATCATCAGGAATATCCAACACAGTGCCGGAGTGATGAGTGATTCAGTGTGTTTGTCCTCTACCAAAATTCCCTCAACCTGCCCCAGATAGTGATTTCATACATTACCCAGAATGCCTGTTGACATCCCCCCAGGAGTGAGATGTTCAGGTTTGGATCACGTGTGGGAGTGAGACAGAGACTAGAGTGATTTGGGGGAGTCACATCTGTCCATCAGCTGCAGCTACATTTTGAGCATCAGCATAATTAGGTCTGTCACAATAACTACTTTTTTTGATGATTTATTGACCCAGAATTATCTGTGATAAACGATATCGTCATTTTGAAACAATACTCTGCCACTGATATAATATTACAATAGCCTAGTAATGTAAGTGCAGCCTTTTAAAGAGCAATGAACTTTTAATTCCTAAGAACACACAGACATTAGAATATGAAAAACAAAAATAATATTTTCAAAAAAGTAATTTACACCTGATTATATACTGCTATACAAGGAAGTACATTAAAATGATGGTCCTTCTGTAAAAGCAGCCCAGATGTATTCAGTCTGAGATTTAAGACAAAATTTTGCCAACAAAAGACAAACCAAGTGATGCCTCTGGTGACCGAAGCCCCTTCACACATGCACTGCAAACCTGAAATAATGTAGACATTACAGGTTCTGTATGTGAGAAGACAAATGTGGGAATCAGTTGGATTGAACATACTTTATACTGTTGCCTCCGAGTTCAAAGTCCATGTGAAGTCATCAACGTCTGTAAAGCTGTAAAACTGTTGACATTGCAAACAAAGTCAATTATGACTCTTTCTATTGTAAAGGTTTGAACCATGGAGGTTTTATATTTGTAAAACATTCGTGGAGCTGAGAAAAGCAATTTAAAAATCCATGACAACATCACATTGAGTGCGTTTACACGGACAGTTTAATTGCCTTTTCATTCTGAATGAAAGTTCATTCCTATTAAAGTGATCTTGTAACCACCTAATTTGGAATGAAAATGAAAAATTCAATCCGATGTAAGGAACTGGAATATTCCGTTTCTAATTCCGAATGAAAGAATTTCTCGCACTTGTATACACTCATTCCTCTTTGAGTTCATTCCGGTCTTTCTGCTCATGTTCGTTTCCTTGTCCTTCTGGCACGATGACATATATAGTGCGCATAGCAACGGGCTAAGATAGAGCAGTCAGACTCGTTGCACTCACCGGTTTCCATTCGCCACAGCACGGTCTTCTACCTCCCTTCTTCGACCTTCTACCTCCCTTCTCCTCCTCATCAGACGAAGCATTAGCAGAACAAGGTTGTTGTCGTACTGCTGCTTCAAGAATATAAACAAAACAAGCCCGAAAAAGGCACTAAGAACGGCTTCGTCAAGCATCTTGTTATCCGGAGCGAGGACTACGGTGTTTTCTTCCAGTAAACGTAAACACGTAACATCGGCCCCGTCCCCTATCCAATCAGAAACCTTCCCTGCCCCAAACCTTGTGTGGACCCAAATACAGGCGATTAAACTGATCTCCGTGTAAACCCTAATTCGGAATGAATATTTTCCATGTAAACTACCTGGAAAGACTTTAATTCTGAGTGATTTCATTCAGATTTATTTCATTCTGAATGAGAAGCCATCATGTAACCACACCCAGTGTAAAGTCTTGGAGGAGAGCGGGAACTTGTGGGCGGGGCCAGTTGGGGAAACACTACTGCACGTAGTCAGTCTTGGCATCTGGTATGCTGGTATTATTATAAATCTATGGGGCTAGCATTAGCTAGCGCTGCCACTCTATTAGTAAGACTGTCCCGATCCAACAGTGTTGCTATGGAAACATTGTGTCCACCCTCAGGTCTCATCCCAGGTCACCCTGTTGTGCTCACTTTACACAGACTCCCTTTAGCGCTGCTATTAGCAGTCTCAGCACTGCTAGTAGTGCTAATGTAGTTAACAATGCTAAAGGGGTTTAGCAGCTCAAAATGAAGCCATATACTCACCAAGGTCACCAATGGGGAGACTGCGGGTCACCACCTTGTTTCCACTGCTACACCATCCTGTCATTAGGATGGCGTTACCAGCGGTGATTACTGGATGAGCGTTTCCACTATTAGCTCCTACCTGACCTGACCTTTGCTCAGTGCAGAGCGGTCAAGGCTAACATTAGTTAAACAGTGGAGACTGGAGGCTGGGCAGTGGGCACTATGTTTCAGCATGTTAACATGACAAGACGACAGTCTATCAGCAAAAGCAACAAAAACTAAATGAAAAGGCAAAAGGTCTACGTCACAAAACTTTAAAATCTCACCACCTCTCAATGGATGCTGCGCTCAGAGTCAATGGAGCGCCGAACTAAAAGAAGAATCCTCTTGTATTTCAAGTCATTTCGCACTTTTTTTTAATGAAAAATTAATCAATTCGTTTCGGTTAATGAGTGTTGAGCTATCAAAGGAAAAATCAACTGTCATCCCTAGTGACATTCTTTTGTCCACAAAAACACATGTAAACACAGTGAGCATTATTAAGGTCAGCATAATGATTGACATCATGTCCTTATATCGTGTGATGTCAATAAGAATAATCCATGTTCTGTATTTGTTGCAAGCTCTTCTAGTTTGTCCCACATAAACTGGAGCACAGAGACACTTCAGCATGAAGATAACTTGTGTGCTGTTATTTTGTCCCAGTGTGTGGATGTGTAAAGAGTTTGGTGACGAGTGTGAGCGTTATGCCCAGTGGCCACAGCTGACGGGTGTGAAGTTGCTTCTCAAAGTTGGTGTTTAGACAGTGAGTCACAGTATTTGTCAGATTCATATTAATCTTTGAATCGTCTGTAACAGACACAAAATTGTCACATTCTGTCAACAACAGTCAGTGAGATGTTTTCTTCATCGTTCAGGGTCAGCTGCCAAACCAGCACTTTGTATTTCCTCCATTAGTTAGTGATTTATGAGAGCTCTCTGCCACCTGTTATTGTGCTGAGAAAATGGCCACCAAGTGAAACATCTTTCCCTTTTTCCCCGCACTGTACCTGTGCTGCTGCACGAGGAGAGAAACCGTCTGATGATTTGTGGGCTCATTAATGATGAATTAAGCCTGTAAGGTGCTTTAAAGATCAGACACATTCCTGTCTGGATAAGAATCAGAATGAGACTCCGTTTAATTTGTCAAAGACAGCAGGTGCGCACACACCTGGTTAATTGGCGCTGACACATTACACGACACTTAACACCGAACAGGACGAGACTGAGGACGGGGACTCAGTCAAATACAGGAATATACCGAATAAGATCTACTGTGTCATCAGAGTGGAGAGAAACGAGGAGTGAAGAATACTTTAGGGCCATAGAAAATCTTGGTTGACTGAAGTCCTACCTACTCTTTAACCAATCGATTAGTCGATGGGGAAAAAAAAGCAGCCAAGGCAAACATTAGCTAAACAGCAGAGCCCGGAGGTTGGACAGTGGGCACTATGTTTGTGTACATGACTAGACGGCTGTTTGTCAGCAGAGGCAACAGAAACTAAACAAAACATTCAAATTCCAACACCTCTAAAGGGATGGCGCTTTGAAATGCAGTGCCAAACTAAAAGTAAAGTTACTGTTTAATGCGTGTGGAGCTAATTAACTGTCTTCCCTGGTGACAGTTGTAGTAACACCAGCACTTTCCTGACCAATGAGAATTAGGTCGGACAAGAGTACGTTGACCAACCAGAATGTTCCGGTCCTAGTGAACATAAGCAGCACAACTAACATCCACATTTACCTGATCGTCTCTCGTCAACTTCAGAAGTCGCACCTTCCAAAAACATATTCATATCATATTGATTAATTTAAGATGATCAGATTTATTCTTATGAACCAGCACCAACTCTACGTAAGTTCAAACATAGCCTAGCTTGAGCAGAATTTCTAAGTTAGGTTGGAGTTTATTTACTGGTTTACTTGTTACTCGTTTATGTTCTTCTTGTGATTGGACCAGAGTGAACACACACACACACACACACACACACACACACACACACACACACACACACACACACACACACACACAGGTGGTGCTACGTAGTCTCTGCAACACATGTCACACAGTGCACATGGACCTGCACTAATCAGTGGGCATAGTTTAGGCACAGCATAGTTTCGCATTGTTTTTGTGTTGCAGTGTATCGTTGCATGGACACTATCGAATTTTTTATTATATGAATGATTAATATTACAAGTAAAAAAATAGTCAACTGCATTAAAAATGATGATGATGACACTGTCCGTGATACAGAGACAGATCAGTCTGGATCAGACTGTGGTCAGTACTTTAAGAAGCCCAGATTAAGATCTGATTCCTCTTCACCACCTTCGCCTTCAGATACTGTGAGGGGTGATTTGGAAAAGCTGTTTCATGTGATTTGGGTGAACTGACCCTTTAACAGTTGAAGCCCTGGAGAAGGGCACGGTTGGCAGGTTTGGTGGGTGAATGTGAGCTACAGTATCTGCTCGTTGTTCACAGAGTGTGACAGCAGCAGCAGCTCGTTGCTGCGTTTGTGTGTGTGCGCGCGTGTGTGTGTGCGTGGGCTGCAGCAGTGCTGAGTGCCGCAGGCTTGTTGAATGGAGCTGCACTGTAGTTAAATATCAGCAGCCTGCCCTGCACCTGTCTGTGTGTGTGTGTGTGCGTGTGTGTGTGTTAGTATTGGGTCATCTGTTTGCCACCATGTTGCTGTGCGTGCATGCACTGCAGTGTGTGTGTGTGTGTGTGTGTGTGTGTGTGTGTGTGTGTGTATGTTGCAGGGGAAACTAGGCTAGCTGATATGAATAGAGAAGTGATGAATTACCTCTCAGAGTCGAGCCGCAGGACAACACCCTGGGGTCCAACACTGTGTGTGTGTGTGTGTGTGTGTGTGTGTGTGTGTGTGTGTGTGTGTGTGTGTGTGTGTGTGTGTGTGTGTGTGTGTGTGTCAGGGTGTTAGTTTGCTTTGGAAAGATCTCATAATGTCAGTGTGGAGGCAGCAGCTCACTCTGCACTGTCAGTAGATTATATTCCTTGCTGGTGACGTAGTGACTGAGGTTTCCACTCAGATCTCTCCAAAATCACACTGTACTTGTTGGGACGGGCGCTGACACCTAGTGTTAATCAGGGGCAAAATTATTCAAGACTATAATATTGGTGAGCTCTTTTTATTGGTACTTTTAAAAGTTTTGGTGTAACTCATCATCACCCTGCAGCCTCTCCCTCCTGCCCTCTGTGTCAGGCTGACCTCCAGACACCAGAGCTGATGCTGACAGCGATTTTAGATTTAGTCTAAGCTGTGAAGGCTGCGAGCGGAGCTAGCTGCTAACAGCCACCGCTGCAACTAACAAACTCCACAAATCCATTCAGCAGCTCCACCATCCACAGTCAGACACACACGGCTGATTATTTACTGCTGAATTACAGCTCACAACATCCTGGTGCAGACTATTTACTGGAGTTTACCAGCCTGTCGCTCATGAGGCATTTGCTAGAATGGCCGTTCTGGGCTTTTACTGTCTGATCACTAACATTTTCGTCACATCAGCATAAATCCAACATAGATTTCGTCTTAGTTTTTATTATCAAGATCTATTTTTAGCTCATCATCATCTTGTTTTCGTCATGGAAAAAAGGTTTTTGAAGAAAATTTTATGTCATAGTTTTCATCAACAAAGACACACAAACAAAAGACACAGAGACAGGATGTCTTCTTCTTCCTCTAAGTTTCTGCAGGCTGTACACTAACAAAGCGTAGTGCTGCCCTCCACAGGCAAGAGATTACTATTCACCCTATATTAGTAGGGATGTAAATGGTTAACTGTTAATCAGTTACACATGCCAGTGTGACTGATAAATTTAGATTTGATTCCCCCTCACCAACATGACCGGCCCCATGTTGTTCTATAGTTAATTTGGCTGCTCTTCAGTTTACTGCACTGTGCACGCACCACCTGGGTCTGGTGGGAGCTAGCTAGCATTAGCAGCGCCACCACTGGTAACGCCGGCCTGACCCAACAACATTGCTGCAGAAACAGGCAGCAGCTCAGGTTTGAGCTATTAAACCTCCTTTAGCATTGTGTGACCACCGTTAGCATTGTTAGCACAGCTACTGGTGCTAACACTTGAACTCTTATTCACTTCAAGCAAAAATCCAAACCACATTTTCTCAGAATAATGGACATGAAATAAACTGTGTTATTGTGGAGAGGTGACAGCGTCTGAAGCAACCTGACACTTTTCTATCAGAGCGTTATTACTCACGTGTCTGTGAGACGAGTAAATAACATCTGTGATCAGCAAATAAAACAAACATGTAAAGTCAACACACAACAATGTCAACACATTATTAGATTAAACACTAACTCATAACTCTGTGTGTGTGTGTGTGTGTGTGTGTGTGTGTGTGTGTGTGTGTGTGTGTGTGTGTGTGTGTGTGTGTGTGTGTGTGTGGACACTTCCAAGATTTAACCTATTGGAAACACTGAATCAACAGAGAGCAGCGGCAGCAGTGGAGGATCTATTTAAAACACACACACATACACGTAGTCCTTGTTACCGTGACAACATGTTTCTTCATTTGCAACGGTTGCCCTTAACAACACTGTTGGCATGGCCTCCTTTCTGGAGCTGCTAAAACTGAGATGCAGCATCTCTCACTCTGTTGATTTCTGTCTCTCTGTTGATCTGATTTAGATTCTGCAGGTTGACGAGAGACGTTCACGACACACAGACGATAACTGATGAACACGTGCTGCGACTTGAGACATTCACACGTAAAATGGGAACATGTCTTAAAATGTTTTTGACTCTTAGTGAATGAAGAGAAAAAAATCTAAATGCCAGAATCCCTGATGGGGCCGCCCTGCAGGGTTTGTTAAAACCTCTTGCACTCCACCCCCATTTTGTAGCAAAAACGCCTAAAATGATGGCAAATTAAAATGACTGTAGCCTCTGAACCGCTCTGACTACATGCATGCATGAGGTCTTGCCAGAAAGAAAAGTCCCTGAAGTTTCTGTGAAAGTGTCAGAAACACTCTAGGTGATACAGAGACAGAGTAATGGGCCTCTGAAGTCAGTAAAAAGTTGAAGATTTTGCCTAAAATAAAATAAGAAATGTGTTTCAGGATGAATAACTGTCTGTGGCTTCATCTGAGCAGGTAAATGACACTGTGGGGCTGTAGGCACACTATCAATGAACACTTGTTTCAAATTTGAAGAAGACTGCTCAAAGTATGACCATTCTACAGTGTTTTTACCATGAAAAGATCCAGGCGGAGCTCCACATGACAAGTCGTCACTCTGCTTCAAAACAGTACTATCAGTGATCAAACAACACTCAGCCAGCTTCAAACATTGTACCTTATTGAAATCAGGTGTGATTATGATAGCTGATGTTGTTTATGACAGAAACACCATAAAATATCACCAAATAAAGCCATATGAAACATGAAGGTTATGATCCCACTTTCTAGACGGTATATCTCAGCCAAAAATAGTGGTAGGAGTGAGACTCTTACCTTTTATAAACCAGCTAAGTCCCCGCTAACAGCTCCACATAAGATCGTGAGTAATCCTTTAACTTTTCCCGTCGAAAAACGGCATGACATGACTTGTCACCACTCGTCATGATTTTGGACTTTTTGTGTTTAGGCTGCTCTGGTGCCAAATACATAATAAATAAAAGAAAAACAATGTTATTTTTGAAAAGTCGAGAGCTTCCTGAATCCAGCGATACCAAACATCACATGGTTTGATGACGTAGTGCGCCTGGGAGATACCATTTAACAGAGGAGGAGGGGAGCGAGGACGCCGGCGTCCTGGTGGAGTTAGAGAGGTTTGTTAATGGGGATAAAGAGAGAGTCCAGCTTCTCTCCAGGAGTTTGGCTCCAGACTAGAGATGATAGATCTATGACAACAATAACAATACTCACAATAACGTGATCAGTCACACTGAATGGGACTCCTGGGTTATTAACAGAAAAAGAGACTCTGCAAAAACAGGCTGCACAACACAACCTCAAAAACAGAAAAGATCTTCAAAAATCGTTGTCATATTGACGATATACCATTTCAAATAGTTGAAGCCTGTTGTTGTTTTTTGATTAGTGTCAGATTGTTCATGGAGGCTGTTTCTGACAGTGTAGTCAGAAACATGCACACCAGCAGCCTGCTGGAGGTCATCTTGTAAGGCTCTGGTAGTGCTCCTCCTGTTCCTCTCATGGGACCAGTTTACCATGGGAGACCCCTTCAGGGACCCTGACAACACAGCTCCCAGACACACAAACGCCTCCCCCACAATGAGGTGTTTGTTGGACGGGATACGTGGATTAATTGATGTCAATTAATGTCAATGATGTGTTCCTTCTTCCTTCCTGTGAGCTTGTCAGGAAGACTTTCACACCTCTCAGGCTGTGAGCTGACCACCACTGTACACACACACACACACACACACACACACACACACACACACACACACACACACACACACATACACGCACAGTGTTCACATTTGTACAGTTACCAGTAACACTGCTGGTACCACAAGTTTGGTGCCGTTACCCAGCAGTACCTTCTCCTCTGTACTTTACTCTTTCTGTATACTAATAACAAGAATGTAATTTTTTGAACAAGCTGCAGTCAACAACAGCCTCTGTCTTTGTGTGTGTGTCTGCTTGCTTGTGTGTGTGTTTGTGTGTGTGGTTGTCCGCTCGTCCCTCTCGCTGTCTGCTGAGACATAACCGACAAATATGTGGAGTAAGTAGGCGACATAATTTAAAAGACACAATCACACACAGCAGTGATACGAGGGTATCTCTGACAGAAAACAGACCTGACAGACTGAGACAATCAGCGCTGCAGTGATAGTTTCTGCTCACTGGGAGGCCGATGGAGTTCAAGCTTCCAGGCTTTTGGGCACTTCGTGTCACTTTGGCCTCCTCGCTGTCTCCAAGGCAAAGCGACCCGAGGCTAGGAAACCGGCCACAGAGTCCCGCAGGCTGCTTGACGGCTCTGAGGCTCTTTGTTGTGCTTCCACCTCCTGTCTGAACCCGGCGTTTTCACCCAGGTGCGCTCGTAAGGTACCAAAATTTGGCACTGATTGATTTAACGTAGCGGGCAGCGCAGTGGTGCACTGGTTAGCGCCGCAAAGCAAGATACAGTTGTGGGTTTGAATTCACCGGCCTGCTGGGGCCCCTCTGTGTGAAGTTTGCATGTTCTCCCCGTGTCAGCAAGGGTTTTCTCCGGGTGCTCCAGCTTCCTCCCACAGTCCAAAGACATGTCGGTTGTTCAGTTGGCGAGTCTGGTCATCTATCTTTCGCCCTTTCTCCGCAGAGATCACATTATAGAGCTGCTATGAAGTCGCTTCCTCATGCAGCCTTGGCAGTTATTTTTACAAAATCAGAATCGGTAATAAAAGATCGGAGGAATCAAAACAAAAACAATGGCCATTGCTATGTTGTTCACTGTTGCCTCCGCTTTCCACTGTGTAAAGTGTGGCGATCCTGAATATTTTCTAAATATATTTTTTTATAAGACAATCAGCTGATGGCTTGCTCACCTCCAGACACTGAGGTCCCTCCAGACACACCCACCGGTACTATTGGCCAGTGGGATGGTTCTGTCAGCTGAGCCCAGGTAGACCGGCCCTACATTATGCCTCTCCTGGCAGTATGGTGAGAGTCGCCGGCGAGTGAGAAATGAGCCAGAAGTCCGCTGCGTATTCGGCCTACCACGGCATTTTACACCGCTCAAAGTCCACGAAATAGGTGCGCTTCCCTGTTGAATATCATCCATCCAGCCACCGGCCTCAACTCAGAGATTCCGCCATGGATATCAAGGGATCCTACGGAGCCTCCACGCCTGAAACATGTTCGGGCCGGGTTGATTTATTGTTTTGAAAATGAACTGAGTCAGAGCCAACAGTGGGTTTTCTTTACCTCCTTGGTTGCGGGAAAACCTGGGGTGTAGTTTTCTTTTGTTTCGCGAACTGTGTGGATTGAACTGAATTGAACTGTGAACTGTGTGTTATTTGGAAATCCCAGAGTGGAGTTTTTAGTTTGAACTGGATTGAACTGACTGAGCAAAGCGGAACATTTCTTTTCTTTTTATTTGTATTTTTGAAAATTGAGTATAATTCTTTTGTTCTACAGAAACAATTTAATTTTGGTGTTGAGGGACCTGTTTCATGGGTTTTATGGTTTCTTTGTGGGGTTTGACTGAGAAAAAGAAAAATATTTGTTTCATGTGTCAAACCGCTAAATAAGATAAAGATATATTTCTATTTTGTTTATTGAAGACAAGAAGAAGATATTAACTTGGTTTACATTTTGTGCTGCTGAACCACCTGCAAAAAAATCAGATCGGGACATCCCTAATCTAATCCTTGTGTGGATATATCTGCACCAGATTTATGTAAAAACATACTTTTAAAATTTGCAGTGCACTGATGTCTCACTACAACTTGTAATCGACTCTTAGACTTTGTACCGCAGCAGGGAGCCACTGTGTTGTTTATCCAAATTCATAAAGTGATAAATTAATGTTTAACATCATTGTTTCCATTGTGACGGCAGCAACGTCAGTCATGCTGTCCAGAGCATTTAAAATCTCCTGCAGCACTAAAGTAACCTCCAGAGATACATGAAGTATTTATACTGTCAGGTGAGCTCCCTCAGAGCAGCATGTATGTATATATAGATATATGTTTCCCACCCTTTTGTCCGTCTTCCTTTTATTTTCCTCACTCTGCTCGTACAGGGTTCAGAGGTCACAGCTCAGTTAGATTACGCAACGAAACAGAACGATTTATTTGAGGTGATCTTGCAGTTAAATTCGTCTCACACACCAGATGTGAAGCTGTCCTAAATATGAAAACACAATGAGTGTATGTGTGTTTCTGATTTAGACCCTTCAAACGTTGACGAGTGAGGACGGTTTAACAAACAGATGCTGTGACGTGTGTGTGTGTGTGTGTGTGTGTGCGTGCGTGTGTGTGTGTGAGATGCGATATGACAGCCTGGCTGGCATGTGGCAGTGACTCAGCGACAGGCGGACGTTAGATGAACTAATGAGATTGAAATGAGATTGTAATCAGATTAGAGCGGGCCGTAATCTGACAGAGCCGGGCTGACAGGGCCGAGCCGAGGACAGGCAGGAGGCATGATGGGTGATGAGGGGACGAGTCCTCTGTCTCGTTATGTATCTGGGATTTTCTTTTTTAAGGATGCAGTTGATCTTATTATAGAAAAGGAGATCTGGGTAGATTTTAAAATGACTAAAGCAGTGTTAAAGGGATTGGATTTTTTGAAGTGGAGTTATTAGAGCTTCTTATCTATAGTCGGTGTGTTACATACAGTTGATGGTGACCAGCCGCCCCCAGTCCAACACGGACAGATGCTTCATACGACACTGTCTCTGGCTTTTATTTGATGTTTGGTGTCAACACAAAATGTTGCCGCACATTTCTGATTGTTGTTAGCGCAGTTAGCTTGTTTACGCGATGAATACCGCTGAAATCCCTCTGAGCCCTGTTCAAACTTTAAAACTCTATATGGGGGAAAAAACAAATGGTCAAATATTCGTATCAAATGGCCGAATCTGATTCATCATCCCCCCACTCTCTGTCTTCCCGCTTCACACTGTCCTGTACGTTAAAGGCAAAAAGCCCAACGTAATCTTAAAAAAAAAAAAGTCACTGTGATGAATTCTGTTATTTCAAAAAAATCATAATCCAGGCAGCGTTAGTGTGAACTGATGATGGAGAGAGGAGTGTGTGAGTAATGACAGGGTCAAGGACAGTGTGTGTGTGTGTGTGTGTGTGTGTGTGTGTGTGTGTGTGTGTGTGTGTGTGTGTGTGTGTGTGTGTGTGTGTGTGTGTACATGTGTGAGGTGAGAGAAAGACAAACTGTGACAGTGTGAGTGTGATGAAACGGTCAAGGTGAAAGCGAGAGACTGACTGTGTAGTGTGTGTGTGTGTGTGTGTGTGTGTGTGTGTGCATCATGCTGATACTGAAAGCTACCAACCATGTTAGAGAGAGCTGCAGTTACTATGTAACCCTCCCTCTTTGTCGGTCTCTTCCTCTTGTATTGGAAATCAGACAGCTGATCTTTAAGCAGCTGAACATCCACTGTGTGTTGTTACCAAACAGTAACAGCCAATAAACATGAAAATACACTATTTCTACCAAAATCAGTGCAGGGCTAAACCCACTAAAAGCAGGTGATGGACTCTGTCACCGTTGCCAGTAGACCAGAGCTGTGTAGCTGCAGCAGACGAGTACGCCTCTCTGTGTATGGGATTTGTTCTTTTGGTGTTTCATGCTCGACGTCACGGACAGGCCAGAAAATGGGTTAGTGAACAACAAAACGCAGCATGGAGGCCTGTGAAAACTTTACGGTTACTTCTTTTTATATATCTTTTACTTGTTCAGTCTCTATCAAACTCACTGCAGACTAATTTGGAACGATGTTTGAGCGCTGCTTGGACAGAATCGGACTGTATTTTGTGGTGGCGCATCATTGCATGTTGCTGTTTAAAGGGGCTCAAATTAGCAGGTTCACCCAGGTGTTGGTCACCTCAAAAAAACAAGGTGGTTACGGCCTCAAAACAGCTGTGTCCATTATTTTACAGTCTATGGTTTTTCAGTGTTTTGTCGAGCAGATACTTGCAGCTGCAGTCATTTACTTTTGTCCAATGGTGAGCAGAAAACCCTCCAAACAAGCTGACAGAGGTCCAGCTCGCACTGCAAAGTCCCTTCTCAGTCTCATATTCACCATCCTGCTGCCACAAATACTCACTAGAGCACCAGATGTGGATTAATCCGCTGCTGAAAATAGTCCCCAAAATGCACTGTTTCCTCCTGTTGGTTTGATAAAAACTACAGTGGGCAGCTGTTTTAGGAAATTTAATATGATGTTGAACTTGACTTTCAAATAATTCTAATATCCATGCAGGCTTCAGGCTGTTGTCGTGCACTGTTCGGACATTTGTGTACTAACAGTAATGCACCAAAATTCGTGCATCATGAGCCAGTAATCTGTGTATGACCAACATATTTTAGTTGTTTCAATCATTAGCGACATAGAGATGGAGAAGAATTTGAATTCAGGTTGTGACGTTTGGTGACCAAAGAAACTGAAGCTGCTGGTGAGTGTGAACTTTGCACCGGGGAAAGTTGTGTGAGTCCGGCTAGCCACTCAGTGACAGGGCTAACTGTTAGCATCACACGGCTGTGCATTAACGGGTTTAATGACAGAGTGGAACTGTTTCAGTGTTGGCGTGAGTTTGTTTGAGACCGTTTAACGGCATGGTGTTGGATCCCATCAACCAAAGAAAATCTTGGTCGACCAAAGTCGTACATAATCTTCAACTAACCGATTAGTCGTGGAAAAATAAAAAAATCTGCATGTTATTTTTACTTCTGCGGTGGAGGACTGTGTTAAGTGCTGTAAAGTTCAGTTGATTCAAAACACACATTAAACACACATTAAACATAACTCGCAGCATTCACAAACAAACACTTGTCTTTATCTGGACACATTTTCCCCACAAATACAACATGCTAATGTTATTAGCACAAGCCTATGGCATTTTACATTGTATAAATTAGCCTAGCAGCTAGTGGACTTTTCCTCTTCTCATATAAAACCAGGGACAACAGCAACATGTAACGAAGGTAACGGCACATAATTTGGCTCCATTACAACTCACAAGGTTCACTAAGCCTGTCCCCCCGCCGCAGGAGATAATGGATTCATCCTGGAAAGCTGTTGATGTAGCACTTCTCTCCTTATGAAAGTAACACGGCGATTATTCCACTAATGAGTATTTGGTCGGACGAGAGCATAGCGACCAAATAATCGACTAGTCGACCAGGAGACTACAGCCCTACTTGTTAGGAAGGCTGCGATCATGTGACCAATGCACAGTAGAGAGCAGGAAGCGGTCCTGTTAGCAGGCAGGTTGGGGCGGTGGATGGGTCATGTAACATGAGACCCTCCGTCATGAGACTGTGTCAAGATTTGTGTGAACGTTGAGGTAATTTCAAGGTACATCGTCACCATGTCTCTTTTCCTAAACCTAACCACGGTAACTTTACGCTAATTATGTAACGTTATTTGTGGGAAACAAATTCGTAGGATGTCATACGAACAGTTATAAGCATACGTTGTCTGTGTTGACCTCTCACAGTATCAGAGCACCTGATGCTGTAAACAAAGGTCGCACAAAAAGTAACAGTGAAAGAGTATTTTTAACACAAAGTAATAAGTTGCTATTGACTCTGCTCTCAGCTCGATCACACACACACACACACACACACACACACACACACACACACACACACACACCTGGAGTGCCCTATTCCATGCTTACATAAGCCCTTTGACATTTTGAAATCTGTGATATGCACACTCTCACACACTGAGCATAATTATTAATTTATTTTGCAGCTTACATAACAGCTGTTGAAGCACCTCGCTGCCTCGGCTCGCCACAGTCTGCGGTTTTATCCATCAGCTCGTCTCTGATGGTCCACAGTTAATGCCACGTGTTGGACAAACTCCTTGCATCAGTGTCAGAGGCTTTAACAGTGAACCTATGGGGTCCATTCAGCAGTGCACCACTGATGTTGACAGTTTGTCTCCCAGCAACATGTGCTGTTGGCTGTCAGTCATCTGTTGCCGTGAGAAACGTCCAATCAGAGGCTCAGGGCTTCGTCACTGTTTCCATAAATATGTTAAAAACCATTTTTATCCCCTTCTGAAAACTGATTAAAAGTGCTTCATAGCTGCAGTATCACCACTATACTTGGACTGAAGTAAATGATCTGAGTACTTCACATCACACCCAGAATCAGATGACACAATAAACATCAGTTTGATTTTTGTGCATCCACTACAGACAGAGGTCCAGAAAATGATTAGCCTAGCTTAGCACAGTGACTGGAAGCAGGGGGAAACTGTTAGCCTAGCTCCGTCAGAAACTGTCACTGAACTCTGACGCTGTTTAATTTACATGTGTTGTCATATTAGCTCCCAATCAACTAGCAAACCAGCTTCCACTTTGTATTTCTGAACGTTCTTACCCTGTGGTTGTACCATCTGTACTGTATGCTACATGAGGCTAAACGTGATCCTGCAGGCACACAAAGAGAACACCACGTACGTTTTCTTGTCTGATTGTCGTTAAGATAAACAAGGATTTCCTCAAATGTTGTATTTGTGTTCATCTGTGTCATTTGTGTCACTGACTGTGGTTTCCTCTACACTCAGTGTGTTTTGAGCGCCCTCTGCTGAACCACCTCTGTCCTGCAGACTATCACCACCAACAGGGCTGATGTACATTAATTTAAAGAAACATGAGCAGTGGTAATATGAGAGGTGTGAAACCGAAGTGACCAATTACCTCCACCATGATGTCATTAGTTTAGAGTAATTAGACCGAGGTAGCGCTTAATGTGACATTGATATATGGATTATTGATCTAAAAATAACTGATGATGGCGGTCTGACCTGTGTGTCACATTCTGCAGCACTCGTCTCCCCCTGTATGTGTGTGTGTGTCTCTGGCCCTCTGCAGTATGGGAGCAGTATGGTAATGAATGGCTCCAGCCTGCTCTGCAGTGGTAGCAGCTCACACACACTCCATACTAATACAACTGGTACACTGCCTGGATGGGGGGGCGGGGGTGGAGAGAGGGTGATAGTTTATTCCTGCTGAGGAGGGAGAGAAAGAAATTGAGATATTACACTTTAATGTTGAAGTTTCTGACCTAATTTTAACTCAGACCCTGAAAATATTTGTTACGACAGCTTTTAAGAATAAAGATTTATTCGCTGTTTGTGGCTTCTTGGTTTCTCACCTGTTTAGACCCTTTAAGGGCCGACGTCATGATGATGTCATGTTATGACCTGGAGGTGCAGCTGCCTCGCCCCCACAGGGCTGTAGGCTCCATAGGAGTGTTAAGGGTTATCATGTCCACCTCATCAGAAACTGGGGAGGGATTAAGAGGAATATTGGATTTCTCTGCAACGCTAACTTTTTAGCACATTAGCTAATGTTAGCTTCCATAGCAAAACAAACAAGTGTGGTCCTCCTTTGTAAGATTGGCTTCCTGTGACATCATCCATCCACTGAGTGAGAGCATACGGGTCGGCCAGTCTGGTCCCGTTGCTCAGTGTTTACTTATTCAAGTAACACTGGCGGTCCCGGAGAGTGAGTGACCTGACATGGTGTGTTGGTAAATTCAGTCTGACGCTCTACACTAAAATGAGAGCCCTGTTGGTGGAAGAAACGCAGCGTTATATTTCTACATGAATGAACCAACGGTTAAGTTAATCACACGTTCACTCCGCTCGGCGCTCTGCTGCTCCGTCTCCACAGACAGAGTGTCCAGAGTGCGCTCTGCCACTCTGAGAGTGTGCTGCTCTGGATAACCCAACGCTACATTCAGACAGCGCTAACAATTTATCAACGCTCCAGTTTGTGTCAGAGTCGCTCCCACACTCACAATGAGTGTTTCTGAACGCACCACTCACATCATCTTCCTCTATTGTCTACAACAAGACAACACAACTTGTTAGCTAGCGCTAGCTAATGTCTGTGGAGAACTGTTTTGCCTCCAGTTGTTTGTGTCCTTGTTTCAGTCCTTGAGAGCACTGATGATGGTCAAGGATTGAAACATGCTGCTGTTTTTATTCTTTTCTTGCACTTTGAGCACCTTGGTTTTGTTCAGTGATGTCTTAAATAAACAGGCTATTTTTGAATTGATCTCGGTGACATTGTTGTACAGCTCTCTCCTCTGCTGTCCTGTCTCATTTGCCTGTTGTGTCGACGCACCCAAACAAAACTCTCGTTGCACAGATTCACAGCAGCCCCAAGACTCTGCACATAAAGATTGAGACTCACATTTTGAGTGCTTCAAGGGACTTTTTCTTTTCTCAATAGTTCCATTTTCAGTTTAGAGAGGAGAAGGAAGCGAAGCAAAAACAAAAGGCACATTTGTGATGTTTTATATGTTTAGCCAAAGTATTGCTTTTTACTTTAAAGTTTGAAATCAGAAATCACTTTACTTTATCACACATGCTAAAAGTTTTCGTCCTGCCTTGTTTGTCTGCTGAGACTATAAATGTTTCACCTTTTATGACCCAGAAATGAAGCCAAATAATCAGAAGAAAACAAACATTTCTTGGCTCCACATGAAGCCCACAGACTCATGTAAAGGCCGTTATTAGTTATGACCCGAGCAGAAAACCAACATCAGAATAATTTCATCCACCATAAATAATGAGGAGTTGAGCGCAGCGACGCGCTGACAGCTGACGTTATATAAGCTGATACCAGCACAGAGGGTCAACAGGACGTTATAGTCTGTGTATATCAGGCTGGATTTACACTGTACATCCAGCACTGTGTCACAGTGTGCACTCAGCCGGCGTGGCGTACATCATGCCTGCAGCCCTACACAGTGACAGTGAGCGTGCAGCAGACCAGCAAACTGTCACATCCCAACGAGTGGGATGAAATATGAGGAATAAGGTCTCAGCTTGGTGGAGCGTGGATGCAGCTCCTCGGGCTGATCTGCAGCGCGCTGCACCGGGGTCTGTGTAGAAACGTCTCAGGCGCCATCGCAACCATAAGTTTCACCACGCTGGGAGACAAATGTTACAGATGGCAGCTGTTGAACCTGTGTGAGCATAAGAGGAAGAGTTTAAACCTCAGCTCAGGGACAACCCAGATCTGAGGTTACAGAGAGCCCAGGGTGGACTTAACCTGGTTTCATATGCACGTTTTTAACACGCAGCGTACAGTCAGCCTCAGGTTAAGAGAAGAGTTCAGGGTCGACAACACACAACATGTTGAATTTGTGTTTTAACCTTAATGTTAGAGCAAAAAAGGACAACCCTGTTCTGTACTGGCTGAAGGAGGGAGCTGAGGGTTGTTGAAAGGATGTTTGGTGTAATTATGGCACAGGTAGTTGTTGCTGTGTCCACGTCATGTGAGACAGAAGGTCGTGATTGGGACAATTCTTGAGTTGGGAACTTGTGAACGTTTGCATCATTAAACACCTCAACATGGCAGCCTCTGCACTCACTGTAAACACTAACAAGTCTGATTAAGAGTCACAAATCTTACCTACAGATCTTTGATTACTATTATTAAATGTAACACTATCTAGTATTAGTTGGAACACATTATTTGTCTTTTATTGGTGATACATAATTTGATGACTAAATGAATGTGGTTGTCATCTCACATTCAGGGATGCTTGAATGATTAAACCGTTAAAAACATTTGGACTCATTCATGAAATGTTGTTAAATCTATGAGTAAATTTGCACATAAAAAACGTTGATACGAAAAACCTTCACTGGATTCATGAACGCAGTGGAAAACTCAGATTTGAGGCGTGTGTGTGTTTATGAAAGCCAATCAATCATAATTTGACAGCACGCTCCTGCTAGTCAGCAATTAGCATACATCCCCGCCCATAAAAAGTTATTTTGGGTGAAGTGGAGTTGAGAAAATATATATGATATTGAGCTTTATTACAGTGTCAGTAAAGGAGACGTGATGATGCCCGTGCATCCACTCGTTTTTGGGTTGCTAAGGAGCCGTGGCCGGAGGCATTTTGTTTTCAGGTTGTCTGTCCATCCCATCCTTGTTAACATGGTATCTCAAATACATCTCGGGGCATTTCTTCTTCGGCACAAAGGTCTACTTGGATTCCAGAATGAGCTGATTAATGTGACCTTGTGTTTGTCTTATTCTTGTAAACGTTATAACTCAAGAACACTTTTTTCAAACTTGGCACAAACGTCGACGTGGACTCAAGAATGACATTATTAGAATATGGTGGTCAGAGGTCACTGTGACCTCACAAAACATGTTTTTGGCTCAAGAATTCATTTATTCTAATGATGACAAAACACTTTTCTGACCATTATAATATTTAAAGTCATATCTCAGGAACAGAAGGTCAGATACTGAATTTGTGACTCTAATCTTGAAACTGTGTTGATTGTATAGATCTTCTGTGCTGATGGGTTAAAAATGTGTGTGAAGCATCCGTGATTTAGAATATGCAACATTTATATTAGAAGCACTGTCTCCTATTATGGCCACATGTGAGTCTGAAGAGACATGGATGTTAACTTTAACCCTAACTTCAGTGGTGTGCGAAGGCATGAAACTGTGAGGCGGTAACTCTAGTTTTCCTTTGTATAGTGTTAGCATCCATATGTTCGCAGACATGCTCTTCAGTTTTGTGTCTTTACACGAATGTAGGCTACTGTGTGCATCATTTTGGGTGACATAGACATACATTAGAATTTGGCAATATCAATTCTTTTTTTTTCTTTTAATCAATGTCAGAGGGCTGCTGTAATCAAACATATCATATACCTGAAGTAGTTCTTGTTAACTGTGACAATCTGTGACAAAATCATCATCATCATCATTTTAACCGCTGGCACTTAACTCCTTGTGGTGTCAGCGAGTATGAATATGGTTGAAACATCACATCGCAACCTTCAGCTTTATTACAGTGAAGGAGACATGATGTGACACACCGGTGTGACTCTTCACACAGCTCCTCTGTAACAGACTGGTAATCCGCCTGGTGGCAGGGTTCAGCGAGCGGTCAGCGAGAACATCCTTTAGCTGCAAGGTCACAGGTTCAAGGCCCTTAATGATAATGATATAGTGATGATAATAATACCTTTATTTATGAAGCACTTTTTAAGACAAGTTACAAATGCTTTACATACAATTAAAAAGACAAAGGCATAGTTAATAAAATATTACAATACGTACAACAGTTGATAATAAAAAACAGTTTAAGTCAGTAAAACACAAGTGAGTTTTTAAAAGTGACTCTCAGCTGAGGGGCCCGAACAGAGAGGGCCCGGTCACCTTTAGTTTTAAGGTTTGATCATGGAATGGCCAGGAATGACCTACCAGAGGATCACAGGTTGCTTTCAGGCTCATATCAGCACAGGAGGTCAGCTATACGTTTTGGAGTTAACCCCTTATGAACTGTAAAAGTGATATGCATATGTTAAAATCCACTCTAAGCAGGAGTAGAAGCCTGTGAAGTGATTTTGAGACCGGTATGATGTGTTCTCTCCTGTTGGGCCTGGTTATGAGTCTCGCCGGGACATTTTGAATCAGCGGAAGTTTATTGAGGTTTTGTTGTGTGAGACATGAGAAGGATGCATTGCAGTGATCTAACCAGAATAAAATGAATGCATTAATTAATGTCACTAAGTTCTTGGCAGATAAAATGACCTGATTTCTAATAATTCAAGAATCAATATCCTGGTCAAAATGTAGTCAAAGATAATACTGAGGTTCCTGCAAGAGTGAGTAAACTGTGATGGGAGGGGACCAAGATGGGTAGAAATGTGATTTTGTGATGAGTTTGGATCTATGATAATCGTTTGTATTTTTCTGAGTTTAACTGTAAATAGTTTGACACCATCCATGTGTTGATGTCTGCAATGCACATGTGGAGGTTGCTTATCTGATTGGCATTATTGTGGTCAAAGGACAAATATAATTGTGTATCAGCAGCATAGAAATGGTAACTTATAATGTGTTTTTTTAAAATGATGTGACCAAATTGTAGCATGTTAAAGGCGAATAGGAAGGTCCCAAGATTGGTTCACGATTGGGAAATACCAAAGTTTAATGTGATTTAACGATGAGTCTGGATCTGTGATAATAATCTCGGCATTTGAGTTTGATTTTAGGAAGTTTGACGTCATCCATTTGTTGATGTCTGCAATGCACGTGGAGGTTGTTTAATTGATTGACATTATTGTTGTCAAAGGATAGGTGTAGTTATGTATCATCAGCATGGAAATGGTAACTTAGAATGTGACCAGGTGGTAGCATGTGGAAAATAGCAAGGGCCCAAGATGGGATCCCTGTGGAACTCCATGTTGTATTGGTACTGAAGCTGATTGATAATTTCAAATTTACACTCAGAGTGACCCACTTGAAAGATAAGAACAGAACCAAGACATCAAGGCAATAGCAATTTTGTTGTACCAGGTACCAAAACTTGTGATGCTTTGGTAACACACTTATCCTGTACCCCAACATGAGTCTGGTAAGGAGTTAGCTAAATTGCGAAAAAGCTATTCAACAGCCTTCGTTAGCGAGCAATATACGAGCGGCCTTCCTCTGTCCCTCTGAAAATACAGTAAACTATCTATCTCTGTGCATCATCCTCCCTCTCCTGACTCACTGTACACTATACATGTACTGCTGTGATGCTAACTGCTAGTGCTAATAATTGAGATTGACTGTGTGCTAAACAAACCTGGAAAAATCATGATTGGACAACAGGATTAATATGCTGGTTGAAGTCAAAGATAATACCAAAGCTTAATATGATTTCGTGATGAGTCTGGATCTAGGATAATAATCTTGGTGTTTGAGTTTAGTCGTAAAAAAGTTTGACATCATCCCTTTGTTGATATCTGTAATGCACATGTGGAGGTTGTTTATTTGATTTGTGTTATTGTTGTCAAAGGACAGATATAATTGTGTATCAGTGGTAATGAAGTGGTAGCATGTTAATGGAAAATAGCAAGGGCCCAAGATCGGATCCCTGTGGAACTCCATATTGTAGTGTTACTGAAGCTGATTGGTCATTTCCAATTTACACTCAGAATGAGCCACATGAAAGATAAGAACAGAACCAAGACATCTCATAAACATTGAGCAGAACCAGACCATCAGTAACACGCTTAAAGTTCGCTAAATAGCAAAAAAGCTAATCAACAACCTTGGTTAGCGAGCGGCCCTCCTCTGTCCCTCTGAAAATACAGTAAACTATCTATATCTGTGCATCATCCTCCCTCTCCTGACTCACTGTACACTATACATGTACTGCTGTGATGCTAACTGCTAGTGCTAACGGCCGAGATTGACTGTGTGCTAACCATAAGCTGATATATTGTGTGTTCTAACTGCTAAGCTAACACTTGTGATGTTAGTGTTGTATGCTGGTATGACTAGTTATGACTTTACACTAACTGCTGTATGCTGCCATTTTATATTGTGTGCTAAGGTAACGCTAACATGGTAAAATATGCTAACTATAAGCTAAGATTGTTGTGCTTATTGCTATGCTGCTGTTTTTTATTGTGTGCTAAGCTAATGCTGATAGATTTAAGTGTGCTTTTTGCTTTAACACTACTAGCCATACTTGTTTGCTAATCGCTACATGCTGCTATTAATACTGTGTGCTAAGCTATTGCTGATAGTGTGCTGTAATGCTAACTGTGCTAATGGTGTTTGTTTATGTGTGCCTGTCTGTTTGTTGTTGTTGTCTACCTTTCTCTGTTTCTCTCTTGACTTTATTTTTCTCTCTTTTTTCTCTTTCTCCCTCTCCCCAACTCTCTATCTTTCTATCTCTCTTTCTATCTCTTTCTGTCAGGTCTTATTCCTCCTCCACCTGTTCTGCTACCACCACCTCTTGTCGTTCCTCCAACAACCCTACTAGCATCACCACTCCTTCCTCCACCTCCTCCTCCTCCTCCTCCTCTCTCTACTCCTCCAGCCTACCTCCTAACAGCCACGCCACCTACCATCAGTACTGCTGTCCCGCGCGCCTCCGCCTGCCCAAGCCTCCCTGCGCCCTGCCCCCCGCCAAGCACCACGAGCAGGCAAGGTAAGGGCCAGAGTCCCCCCTCCTCAACACCCAGCCTCACCCTCTTGTCCCCCACTCTGCCTCCACCCACCACACTGCCCCCTGGTAGCCTCCCCCCCCCCCAGACCACATCCACCAGCAGGGAGGGCAGTGACCCAGAACGCATCGAGAGCCAATCTGACGCGCGTCATTATCTCCAAGCTCACCTGATGTTTTTACAGTTGTTAAACCACACGCATGTTTTCGGCCGCAGCCCAGATGTTTCCAGATGTTCCATCCAAATTATACCACAGTGACCAAAGAGACAGATGTTAACAGGTATTCCTGTGTTTGTGTGAGATAAAAAATACCAACACATAGAAGCCAGAATCACAGTCAACATGGGTGTGTAGTTGTTTTTTATTTTCATTTAATCTTTATTTTATTTCATTAAACCAGAGTCTGGCCGAGACAGGCAGCAACATGAGTTACAGACAACATATAACAGGGAGGGTGTGCTAAAATACTGTAGGCACACTGTTTACATCCTAACATACAAAATTCTTATTAGAGATGAAACAATTAATACATTGGTAATAAACAGTATAATAATCTGTTGCAGTAATGCCAAACATGCTCTTGTTTTGGACTCTTTAAAGCAAGTATTTGTTGATTTTTCTTTGTCTAATGTGAAATTAAACTGAATATTTTCAGCCATTGAACAACAGAAAACATCATCTTTGGATTGAAAAATGTATGATTGTTGTTTTTCTTTATTTTGTGACATTTTTATGTGTATTTATTACTGAGAATAGAGTTTACAGATGAATCAATAATGAAATTAATTCTAAAGTGCAGCTCTAACTTTATTTTTAAGTGATAGAAAAGTGAGTTAATGGAAGAAAACCTGATTTATTGCTACACTGGATTTGCTGCAGATTATCATAGATAATTAATACATATTTGTAATATGTGCGATTATTGGAATTTTCCTTTTCTTTTAAATTAATTTTAGTCTTTGCTAATTAAGTTTTAATTGGATTGAGCACATCAGGCCAACAGTACAAAATGACTGGTCGGCTTAGTTAAATATTTAAAGGGAATCCTGAACTGTATTATTTACAGGGGACACAATGTTTGGCTCACAAGTCTTTGCATTTATCATTATGTTTCCACAGAAAAGTATAAAATATTAAACCGTAATTAAAAACAAAAGTTTTCTTTCGACTATTAAAAATCAAAATTCAAGGTCCACTTTTTCTGTTGTCATGTAAGTTCAGTCGAAGGAAACAGAACAGATGCTGAGCTTGTGAAGATCATGTGATACGGTCTAAAGCACCGCAGAAAAACTAATAAGTGGACCTTGAGTTGATTGTTTCGTAAAAAGAAAGCTTGAATTCTGCCGTTCAGTAAAACTCCACATGGTCAAATTGGCTCTGAATGCATTTCGGCGTCACCTGCTCTCCCTCCCACCTCGCCTCCCCCACAGTGCTACAATAACCTAATATGCTGTTAAGCCCCGCCCACTCACACACACATGAAACAGCACCGAAGGTGAAGCAGCCTCTCCAGTCGCTCCTTCTGTCTCATCCACCTTCGCCCCGAAACACCATCACATCACACCTCTTTTCTTCTTCTCCTCACCCACCTTCATCCCTCTCTCCCCTCCCCCACATCCTCCATGCTGCTCTGAAACAGCCATCAACATCTGGAAGCCGAGCACATGAACACAAACAGGTCAGATTAAGAGCTAACGACTCAACGCAGTCTTTATTGAAACTAATTACAATATTTCATTAATTTAAAAAATCTTTAGTTTTTAATCTGGATGTTTTTGGAAGTCTCCAAAGGTGTCGAGACAAAAATAATAAACGTTATACTTTCTCAGTGTTTTCCACACAGAGCTGCAAACAAACAATACAAAAGGTGAATCTGCAAAACAAAACTAAATTAAGACATTTAAATTAGTAAGCCTCATCCACCAAACTGAGATTCTTCTCTCTGAAGCTCATCTCATCTTAATTAGCTCAACAAAGAGCATGAACAGCAGAGGGCAGCGATGCAGCTCCTTCTGTGAACACAAGGCAAAACAAGTTCACCCTCACACATCTGTCTGTCAGAGTGGTTTCACTTTATAGTTACAACATGTGGTTTTCTATATTTTATACAATAGATTAAAACCAAAAGTGAATGTATCCGCAGCTTGATTCAATTATATTTGATTCAATAGAATTTATTCATCCCTAAGAAATTCTTGTGCCAGAGAGCCTCCAGATCACAGCACCAACAACTTGACGTTCACAACCAGTAACAACCAGAGCACCCAGTTTGTCCCCTGGGTCAGCGTCACTCACTGGACCCTGTGACTGGACCAGTTGTGAACCAGTGCAATAGAGTGTTAAATATTTGGCAAAATACACAAGATGAAAAGTGTTTTCAAGGAGCAACAACACAAACCAGTGCTTCATAGAGTAACGACAGGAGCAAGATCCCTCCTCTTGCTCCACTGTTGTTAAAAACACTGTCAGTGGGTGACATGTTCCCTCATCACCATGAACACACACTGTAGTTTACTCTGACTTAGTCCCACACACACCGTCCTGCTGACACAAATACTCTCAACAGAAACAAGTGTGGATTGATCCGCTGCTGAAAGTAGTCCCCAACAGATTTCCTCCTGTTTGAGGAAATGACGCAAACGTTTTCTAAGCATGAAGTTTCTTTTTTGTGTGTTTTTAAAAATTACATCTTCAGTAGGAACCAGAAGGCTTTGAGCTTATGTTGATAAACTTTAAAGGGATAGTGCACCCAGAAATGAAAATTCAGCCATTATCTACTCACCCATATGCCGAGGGAGGCTCAGGTGAAGTTTTAGAGTCCTCACATCACTTGCAGAGATCCAAGGGGAGAGGAGGTAGCAACACAACTCCACCTAATGGAGGCTGACGGCGCCCCAGATTCAAACGTCCAAGAACACATGATTGAAACCACAAAATATCTCCATACTGCTCGTCCTTAGTGATCCAAGTGTCCTGAAGCCCCGACATAAAAAGTTGTTTGGTTGGTTGCTGGACGCAAAGTACTAATCAGCGATTAACAGTAGCTGATTCGTCAGTGTTTTATTTAGTGTTTGAGCTGAACAGCTGAAGACAGATCAGATGATGAGACTTCAGCTGGGTGACGATGTGCAGGTGGAAAACTCTCTTTCCAAGACCCAACGAAACACGGTGGCAATAAAGACGCGATGATGGTGTAAATACGAGGACGACATAATGACCCCTCGGATACATTCACAGTCACTCTGTGTACACACGAGATGTGACAAAAATAGCTTTGTACAGAATGAAAAAAGAGAGAAGTTCCTCGCCTCCACACTGCAGGGCTGAATGTCACATTGTTGTTGATTTGTCAAACATGGAAGTTTAAAGGTAAACTATGCAGGAACTGTTGGTTCCTCCTCCCTGTATCGCTGATACGTACGCTGCAAGCTACTAAACATTACATTTGTTGTAATGGAAAAGCAGATGCTTTAGGAAGCTAGTGAACAGCTGGCACCTACCTGTTCAACAGAAGACAGGCCAACTCCATGCTGCTCTTCAATCGGGGATCCATTCTGAATGGACCGCAAGTGACTCGCGAGCGTGTCAAGTTTGTAAAAAACACTTTATTTCTAAGTACAGTGACTCTCAGGCACAGAGGTTTTTATTTTGCTGTTTCCTGCTGTCGAGGGAGAGACTGACGGACAGCTACATGACAGAGACTAACGACACGATTGAACACAAGTATGAATGTATTTAACTGCGCAGACGTTGAGGATTTACCTTTATCAATACAACAACTTTTCTACTTTTTTGGCAATATTTTAAATTCTTCATTTTTGGGGTTTCGAGATTTTTTATGCACAAATTAATAGTGTGCATTAAAAAAAGTGAATAAAAACACAACTTTGAAAAGCAGCCACAGATTCACTCACGTTTTAGAACCAGCTTTGTTCACGTGGTGTGTCGCTACGTTTGTATTTGTAAGGCTCTGTGTCCGTGAGTTTCGTAGCCTTCTCTTAGATGCGTGCAGTTATTACATGGTCGTTACCTTTTTATAAAGTCCTAACCTCACCGGTGCACTGTGCTCAGGAATGAGTTGATATTTACGTATATATTTTTTTATTTATTTATGTATTTACATCCTGCATAGTACGTCAGTCTAGGTCTTTAAATTTTCATCATCCATTTTGAAAAATGCTTGAATTTTATACTATTTTAACGAATGACAGTGTAGTAATAAGCAAATTTGTTTTTTTCAGACTTTTTTATACTGTCTTAGGTTTGTCCTGCAAATTACTCCTCAGATTTCACCAAACATAGGTGACATGTAAGGGCTTATTTATGTTCAACGCTAGATTCAAAGACGGGGACAGACGGAACCTTCTGTCCATACTCTGCGTTTGTTTCATCCACATCTGTGCGTGTTTTCTGAAAGCCTGTGGATATTGATGAAACGGAGCAGCACCATCGGAGGTCGTTGAGACATTGTAGTGTAGTTCAATTGAGATACGCCCGTAGGAGATGCAGAAGAAATTAAAACTATGGCAATGTCTTTAATGGCCTCACAGACCACCGTCTGCAACGCTGGCTCCATTGAAAGGTTTATTGTTACACTTTTCACTCTAGCGCCACCTGTTGGCTGTATCTGTGCCAACATAAAGGACACATGAAAGTACGGCAGCGACATTTAAAATGTTTGAAACGGATGTATCTATTTTTGTATGTGAAAGGGAATTACGTTTATACTCCACTTGTCATTCACACAGTTATCAAGGCGATGGTGGAGGAGGCTGAAATATTGATGCTGAAACACAAATGTCCCCTTTTAGAGCCAGCGTTCAGTTTGTCCACTCTGAGGCACTGTAGAAACATGGCGGACTATGTGGAAGAGGTTCAGCTACGTATGTAGATGTAAACGGCCGTTCTAAAGGAAGAAAAACTCAAATGTTAGTTTCAGGTGATTTTAAAATAATGAAAACATAACTAGAAATATTACGTTTCATTTCTGCCTCTGAATCCTGCAGACTGGACCTTTAAATCATCCGAGGTCTGTGGGTTATTCTGGCAGTGCAAACATCACACCTGTTAGCTGACAACAGTCAGATGTGTGTGTGTTTGTGCCTGTGTGTGTGCGCGTGTATGTGCGGTTGTTAAAAGGCACCACTGTGACACATTTTAAAGTCACACATTAAAGATGCAGCGTGAGGAGATGATTTCTGCAACCAAGTCTGTGAAGTGGAGGAGTGTGTGTGTGTGTGTGTGTGTGTGTGTGTGTGTGTGTGTGTGTGTGTGTGTGTGTGTGTGTGAGGGCTGAGAGGGGATGAGTCACCAGCAGGGGAGGGAGGCTTTCAGAGGGTGTTATGCATAAATACACACACAGAGAGCAGAGGGATTCACCTCATGACTAACATGCTGCTGATGACGGGTTGAGCTAAACTGACCTCCGATTCTTCTGTTCTGCGTTCAGCAGCATCACTTTAAACTGTATATGAAGACAACAACAACAACAACAACAACGACAACACAGTGTTAATGAAAATCTCTTTAACGCAGCATGTTCTAACGAGGTGTAACAAGACACTGAGACATACGTATGCAGACGCTGTGATCCGCCATAGTGTCATTAAAAGCATCATGAGAAAACCACTGTAAACACATATCACTTATGTATCACTGTGCTTCAGTAATCAAAAGAACCTGTAGAAGAAGAATATGCAAGATTACAGTTACAAGATAAAGTTACTCAGTTATAATGACAAATAAAACCTGCAAACTACACGTCCTCATGTTTAGCTGGCCTGTGAGACCTGAGGTGAATACCTGAACTTTCAGAATAAAGAGACTGAATCTTAAGCCGTGTTTGAACCAATTATTCATGACGAGACAAAACCATGTTTGAGTGTTGCAGAGAAAAGTGTCAGCGGTGTGAACTGACCGGTCTGTGCTCGACTCAAGCCGGCTGACGCTCTTTGGTCTGAACTAGACTTCAAGGTAACAAAGGACAATCTGACCAAATCCAAAAACGCCTGAGATTTTCTATCAAAGATAGTCCCTTTAATTCAATTATTATTCAATCTTGAAAAAAAAATTGAAAAAACTAATCAAAATCCATAGTTTTTTTATTTCCATGGGCATGAAAAATGATGGTGTTTTTCCTGTTGACATCATTAAAAAGGTCAAATTAACAAGAAAACCCAAAAATAACAGCTAAAACACTAAAAAACATGTAAAATGTCATTAGAATCTATAAACTGCTGATAGAATCAACAGTGTGATGCTCAGGCTGCTTCTTAAAACTTCTTAAAAGACAAACAAACTCATGTAATAAAAATGTGAACACTGTAAACATCAGTGAATCCTTCACAAAATGTTCTGTGGTAAAACAGTTCTCCACAGACATTAGCTAGCGCTAGCTAGCAAGTTCTGTTGGTTTGTTTTATGCTGTGTCTCAAATCGCGTACTTCTGTACTTATACTTAATATTGTGAGTGCATAAGTGTGTTCACACTGATCAATACAGTCGGGAACAATGCAGTGCACTGTGAGTACCTGGATGGTGCACTCAAAACGGTCAAGAAGTTGAGTGTGGAACTATGGACACTTCTCGGCGTCAATAGTCGCCATCTTGGCTACGTAGCTGAAGGGGAGGGGCCACTTTTCAAACTGGAAATGGCGGCCGAGGACTGTGCGACCGTGAACGTTGCTGCATTGTACAAATACATGTGTTTTTTGCACTAAGCACCACTATACTGTTGTCAGGTATAAGCCAGCAGTGTGTTTATTGGGCTCATTTAGCAGTCTGTAATGATGTGGTACCGCAAATGCTAATGCTAGTCGTCATTTCCGCTAAGTGCACGACGGCTGTGTTTGGTTTGAGACAACACTACCCTGACGAAATCTGCGCTCTACACCACTGAGTACATAGTGCCCATAGTGCACTACACAGAAGTGTGCTCGTAATTTGAGACACAGTCTTAGACGGTGGAGGAAGATGATGTGAGTGGTGCGTTCAGAAACACTCATTGTGAGTGTGTATCACTGCACCACAGCAGTTTACTCACATTTTGAGCACATTCAGGTTTTGTTATTGTGAAACATTCACTAGTGTGAATGTCTTCAGACCAACACACGGAGTGGTGACTGTGATTAAAACTGTAAGTTTTAAAAGCAACGTGAAAGTTGCTCTAACATGCTGTTTGTACATTTCTTTTCTGTCTGCTTCATTTTTCCTGTATTTATTTGACATATGGGGCCTGATTAGTGTCAAGACCCTCAGAAATTATCAAAATTCAATACACTTTAATCACCACGGGAAAACAAGGCTGTAACATGACAACAACAGCTTTTCTTTTCTGACAGAGTGACTGCAGTAAACTTCTATAACACTTTTTACATTCATGAAAACAACTTTCTTCTTCTTGTACTTCACGTGTTTAAAAGGTGCTGAGATGTTCACACATTCAAAATTCGGTGAAATGCATGGTGAGTGATAGGAGGCGGGGCTACAGGGGCGCTGCAGCGGCAGGTGTGTCACCCTGATGTCAGAGAGAAGACATCGATAGTATTGACTCTGCGGAAAATGAGAATTGAAACCGTTTCAAATATTCAGAATCTGTATGTATCGACATTTTTGACAACACTTCTGAACAACATGAATATAGACTAAAACATGTTGTAAACTTTCACGTAGAGCATTCAGTAATATTTTTATTTTCTGAGATCTGAACACGCTGAATGTTCTAAATGTTTATCTCAACTTGTCTGAACTTGAAGTTGAATTAATATTTTCATTTTCACGGGTTTCCTGCTCTGTTAGCAGGTGAAATAAATATTTGGCTAAGGAAGAATTTCCCCCGCAGAGGACTCATCTAAAAACAAGGGCTGTCAAAGGATTAAAAAATAATTTATATACATCAGTTTTTGCTGTGAAAGTATTTTTTTAAAAATTCAATTGAATGTTGTCAGATGTGTCGTAGTGAAGCTGCAGGACTTTGGACACATCTGTCCTCTGACACCCAAACTGGTCCGCAGTCTGCTGCAGTCCAGTATGTAAGGGAGTCAGTCAGTCAGTCACAGACTTGCTTAGTTTGCGTCTGATGGCCTGGTCGAGTGTGTCTTGACGAGGCTGTTAGCGTTAGCATCAGAGGCTATGCTAGCTCAGACCTCTGGGTTCGCTGCTAAAAACTTTGTGCTGAGGTGATATTTCAGGCTGAAGTTCTCAGATGGTACAAACTAACAACAGATCCATCTGGGCGTTGCCTTTAATTCATAGGACAGTTGTCGGTGTGAAAGGGGGAAAGAGAGAGGGGGCGTGACATGCAGGGAAGAGCTGTAGGTTGGAGCCTTTGCAGCAGGGGCAAAGCCTTTGTACATGGGACACGTGCTCTGCCTGGTGAGCTAATAGGCAGTCCAGAGATGTGTTGTTTTGGCAGCCCTGCTGAAAATATTGTGACACTGAAAAGTTGCTGCGATGTTTGCTTATAATAAGAAAATGACACTAAACTCTAAAAGCTCTTAAAACTGCTCAAAGACTTCCAGAAAGAAACGTGCAGAAAAGTAACAATGAAGTCGAATATATTTTTTTACTTTATGTTTACACAGAGTTGAAACCGTCTGGATCTTATTTTGTATTGTTTGAATTACTATTAGTATCCTCAAGAGCCTTCTCAGTTACCTTTCTATCAGCCAGTTTCTCTCAGGCACACTGAACATAATAAGGAAACACGCATAACACACAGTGTTTAAAAACGTGATCAACGTCTTCTCTTGGTTGATCCGAACTTTTTACGTCAAATAAGTTGTATAGATTTTTCATAGATTGTTACTGACTGTTTTACCAAAGAAAAGAAAAGGAAATCATGACAGAAATGGTTTTGCATTTTTGATGACATATAACCTACAGTGTATGGCGCCATTTTTAATTTAAAAGGATAGTGCAGCCAACATGAAAATTCATTTTTGGGTGCACTATCCCTTTAATGTGAGTTCTTCTTTGAACACAGGGGCACCCCCCCCCCCCCCCCCCACCCCCCCCCCCCCACCCCCCACCTCACACACAGGTCCCAGTGCAGCCTCACTGCCTGCACTGTCTATATTTACGCCCCTGCTGCTCACACATGTTGAATATAAACAGTGTTACACCTCTCTCCTGACTTTGTGAGATATTCCAAACTCCTTGAATTGTTCCTTTAAAACAATGAAATCTGTTCTGAAACCTGCACTTAATTTACATCACACTGATTTGAATCAGAGGAAAAGTTTTGACTGTTGCAGCGAGCCAGTAATGTTTCAAAAATAGAGTTTTGCTCGCACAGTATACCGCAGTCTTTCTCTCCACCAGCCACTGGATCATTTAAACGAGAGCAGGAAACACAGAAGTGCTGAATGGGATCAAAGTGATGGATTATAGCTCTGTTTTAAAAATCACTGCCGCCGTGATTATCGCACTCATTTACACTTTGTACCAAAATTACATTTGCATTAGTTCGCACTGGCACCGTCCCACTATCTCCAAACTACCAAAGACTTGGCTTCCCTGTCATCTCACCCCTCTACTCACATCATCCATTCATCATCCATCCCTTCATCCTTCCTGTCCTCTCCCCTTGAGGAAAACACTCAGACTCAGCAGTGAGTGTGGTCGCCTTTGCTTCTGTCCTAAGTTTATAGTTTTAGAGATGAATTGTGTCCCGAGGCGACGAGGGAACGCTGCTTCACCTCCGCCGGTGAAAGTTAAGCTCAGAAGGTCACTCCTTCAGTCAGAGATGTGTGAACACTGACATCTGGTGGCCGACTGCAGTACTGCATCTCTAAATTAAAAAACCCCATCACCAGATTGCTCTTCTTTTCTTCCCCCTCTTCTGATTCTGTTCTTCCTCCACCGTCCTTTTATCTTCTGTCTGCCTTCTTCCTCTCCTCTGCTTCTGTCTCTCCTCTGCTCTCCTTCCTCTCTGTCTTTGTCTGTGTGTCTGTCTGTCTCTCAGAGAGGAGGAAGATGACGACATCGCCCATCAGTTCTGTTGCCCCGCCTCCGAGTGCAGTAGCCCCTCATCTAGGTAACCAGGGGCGACCGTGAGCCACTTCCCCGCCCCGTCCGACTCTCTTCGGTAATTCGAGGGGTGATTACAAACCCCCGTTTTCCTCCCTCCTTCACGGCTGTCTCTGTCTCTCCTTTTTTTTTGCCCTTTGATCACAAAACAGCGAGAAAACTGTCAGCGAAAAACAAAATACAAACACAGTACAACACAACAGGAGGAGGAAGTGCGGGGTTTCTTCATGAACAAGGTTTTCAGATTAAAGGCTTGTCGAGAAAGTTGCAGTCCGAGGCTGACAGTTTCCAAACTGGACAATTTCTTGTGCAAAATAAGAAAACCTTTAAAAGAAAGTTCTGAAGCTTTGCAACTCTGCCGCTGATCTGACTTTTCTCTTTTCTTTTAAACTGGCGACAAATTTTTCATAAAGATTAGAAAACGACACCCTGCTTTGGACAGTAAAAGTTGCTTCGCAGCTTTAAACCGACAGGACTGATCATCGCCACCGCAGTCTGACCTACCTGGAGAGCTCACACCTGCTTCAGCTGCTTCAGTCAGCAGGATGCAGTGACTCAGCTGAGCGTCGGCAATGAGTCTGCAGTTCTGTGCATAATGTGAACACGCCGGACGGTCTCTGACCTCCGTCTGAGAGCAAACTCAGACCTCGTCTCTTCCCTAGTTTCCTAGTTTGGGCGTGAACGGGGACTTTAACAGTTTATCCTCCCTGTCCGAGCATGAAGCCATGACCCCGCTGTTTCCTGACGACGCTGTGCCCAGAGCCTGAGGCAGACAGAGTTCGGCGAGAGTCAGACAGCACTCGATGCAGCATTTTGCTCCAGGGCCGTCCGCAACATCACCACGATAGCATCCGAACATCAGCAGGTAGCGCTCGGGGAGCAGGTGACAGCAGGGATGTCCCAACTCTGTCTCCGCGGGGCTCTGGTGTGTTGTACAGCATGTCCTCACCACATCACACCAAACTCTTTGGAACGAAAGACTGAAGACTCCTCCGGTCTGGGTGGGACAGAGCTATTCATGAACTGTACGAGCCGCCGCGGCAGGTAACCAGACATCACTCGAAGGTCCCCTTCTGTTGTCAAAACCTGGTCGGCTGGTGAAATAGTGCGAGTGGAGTCATATGACTTGGTCTCCTGCTCTGTCTTTTGTAGAGTCATTACCATCCCTACATACGGCCACCAGGGTTCTCCTTATGACTGCTTATTTTCTTATTTCTACAATCTACTTGCACCCAAATACAAAACTGGAGCGAGTGTAAGCAGCAGCCAGCGCGAATCAGCAGATTAAAGAAGCGGATGAAAAGTTTGCCAGCCAGTACTGAAGTACATCAGGGAAAGTTCTTGTTCTGCAAGGTGGCTCCAAAACGCCTAAAACGAGAACAGAGTTTGGTGTAAATCCATCAAAGGAGAAGGATTTACAACAAGCGTGTAAATCATGATAACCAGCTTGGTGCTAAGGTGACTCAGTCAGGATTAGAGACTGATCTCAGGCCTGTTTTACCAACTGAAAGCAGCGTCAGGCCCGCGGAGTTCAGCTGTGGCGCGAGGTGCCACGTGCACTGTAAAGTTTTCTACTTTTTTGGCACCTGAGTGACTCAAAGTGACTCGGCTCATAGTGACTCGGCTCAAAGTGACTCGGCTCATAGTGACTCGGCTCATAGTGACGGAGAGAGAGAAAACACTTGTGCTTCCCCCCGTTTACAGTTTTAGGGAGAACCCTGGTGCCTAATGTGTACAGTGCACTGACACACACACACACACACACACACACACACACAGCAGCTGCAAGATCCTCGGAGGTAATTAAAGTGATATCAGGATGATAGTCGAGTATGTTTACGTGCACACCAGAGCGATCAGCTTCAAGGCAACACTTTACTACTCTTGTGTTTGAAGCAACGTAACCTGGATTCATTTAATGATCCATCTGCTGTACGGAGTGAAACATGTTGTTAGCTTCATGAATATGATGATGAGATTGGGAGTTACAGCAGAAATCTGTATAGGCTTCTGATTCTTACATGCAGACCCAGCTCTGTCTCATGAAACGGACAGTCCATCCTAGTGTCCTCGTCCCAGTATACAAGCACGGGAGGGGAATCCATTTATTGAGCCAAGTATGTGCGACTCCTCTACGATAGGTGGAGATATGCCCCCTTTCAGCTTGTTAGTATTGGAGCTTTTTCCTGTTGACCTATTACGTCACAGACCAAACAATGGACAAACAAGTTAGCTACGGTTAGCTAGCTGCTAACTGCTACCATGGTGGACAACTTTACAGCTCTGTACATTTGGTCCGTCCAAAAAGTCACAGCTCTGGATGTAGATTTCTCCATGTTGTTACAGGCTTCTTCTTCTCTTACACATTTAATGCTATTGGACTTCCGGGTCAAAGCCCGGGGCGGAAACTGTGGAGCATGCTCAGAGCGCCTCGGCCACTTTGGGTCTGATTGACTGTATACATGCAGGAGTCACATGATCTGGGTGTGTTAGTCCAACTTTTAGAAATTGGATTTGGTAAGATTTCAGTCAGACTAACACGTTTTAATGAATTTTAAATGTCTGGTTTTAGTTGGACTGACACAATAAATTGATTTCCTCTGATGTCATGTAAATGCACTGAGTGACAGGTTTTGAGAACTGTCAGTCAAGTAAAACAAACCCCAAAATGTGTTTCTGTTTAAGCCTTGGTATTATTTTAGAGTCAAACAGAAATGTAATTTTTTTTGCAAAGAAAGCAGTATGTTTATAGTGGATTTTTGTTTTGACCTATTAAAAAAATGTAAATACCAAGAAGAAGAATTTGAAAATATATTCATATTTTCTTATGTGACAGCACCTCCCCATGTTAATGTGTGAATTTTGAATGCCCACTGACAGTGCTGCAGATACAGTAATGTCATTGTTGCAAAAACAAAAACAGGCAGTTTAGAGCACACTGCAGGTTTGAAGCAGCTGAGAGTCTGGCATTGTTTCCAGGGGCTGGTTACACCTGGTACCTGGGGGGAAAGCAGAGGGAGGCCACCATGTTTCTGCAGCAATGCTAACCTGCCACCAGGACACATTGCCATCAGTAATCGCGAATCAGCAGTGCCACTAGCTAGCTTCCACCCAAGGTGGTGCACAGTGCAGAGCAGCCAAGGCTAATGTTAGCTAACCAGTGCAGACCAAAAAGTGGGCTGTGGGCACTATGATTCCCGTGTCACAGCAGCTAGCTCGCTGTCTGTCAGCAAAGCTAACAGAAAATAAAAGACAAAACATTCACATCACATTTATATTTCCCCACTTCAAAATGGATGACACTTTGAAATGCAGCGCTAAAGCTCACTGAGGCAGTGGACGCTGGACTTTAAGTAAAGGCCTCTTGTATTTCATGTTTTTTTCTGTGTGTCGGGCTGTCAGAAGCAAAATTAATGAAACTGACAAAGATCTTTCTGCAGATCCCACCTTAAACAGCTGACATCAAAAATATCCACTCAGGCTCGAGCTTTAAGTGCAGTTTCCAAAAATATTTCCAAATATGATTTTTGCCTTACACAAAAAGTGAGAATTAAATTTTAGCTTGACTTTAACGTTGGCTTCAACACTCAGTTTTGGTGGTTGCTGCTTGATGAGAACCAAACACTGGAAGGCAGAGAGCAGAAAAAGCTGCTAACGTTAGTCCATTAAATCTGGCGTGGAATTATCGTCTTGCTAGCCCACCTGTCTCGTCGTTATGTCGTGTTTCAAAAGAGTGAAGCTTGGTCTGCATGTATCGTCACCTGGGTCCAGGTATATCTGAGATAACTGGGTTTTCCGTGACAGTTTCAGAAGTCACAGTGTTGCCTTAATCACTACAGTGCATGTAAACACACTCGGCGACTTCCCCTCTGAGAGAGGAAGCTGACGGAGGTGATGACGAAGGGAAGGACAGAAGTCAAAACAGTGGAGCCCTTTGTGTCTTTTCTCATCTCGTAGGTCTATTTTGTTTACGCTGTCACCTCTCTCCTCTTCGTCTGTGTGTTTAACTCTGTAGCTTTGACCCCCTCCTGCTCCTCCCGCTCCTCGTCTCTCCTCCCTCCCTCCCTTCCACAACAAAGACAGAAAGAAGGAAATAAAGAAAGACATCCTTCTGAATCAGTGCCAAGTAAATCAAAGAAAAGATGAAAAAGAGACAAACCTCTCTGTCTCAGTGCCAGGTTAGATAGAAGGAGGTATTGTTCTCCTGTCGCAGTGCCAAGTTAAAGAAATAAAAGTCTCTGACACTCAAACCCTCGAGCAAACGTAATGTTTCGTGAGCAGAAAACGCTGTATGCTGTATGAGCAACAATATCAGACAAATTCATCCAGTCGTCTTTTAGCTGGACTCTCAAACGTATAGAGGTTTTTCTTTTATAGTAATCAACTTGCAGTTTGTCTCTAGCTTTTTCTGGCGATGTGTAAATTAAAAAGCAATACGTTTGTTTCCAGATCTGGTGTGAGAATCTCCCCATGTATGTAAACTCATATTGAGTGTGAGGAGTTCAAACTGTGAGTGATGAAGAGGCGGATTACTTACAGTTGGTGAACACAAAGTGAAATGCTTTGATCCAAAGTTTTATATGCAGCGCGATGACA
Source organism: Epinephelus awoara (assembly GCA_035609425.1). NCBI lineage: Eukaryota > Metazoa > Chordata > Actinopteri > Perciformes > Serranidae > Epinephelus > Epinephelus awoara. Next base: position 2,825,807 of record CM069301.1, read on the forward strand.
CGATGTCGAAGGTTTACAACACGAGTCGACTGACGTTTTATGTATTTAAGAAGAAAATCAAACTTGAAATAAATGTTTTTCTTTTCATTTAATACTCAAGATATGAACCATTAATAATTAGATTCTAAAAAAAAAGTATTTATTATTTTTAAATAGCTGTCAGAGCACGTACTCCCAGGCAACGAAACTGGACGAAATATTTTTGGTTTGTCTCCATCTTTTTCATGTTCCTTGTCATTACTAATTTTTTTTTTTAGCTTAAAAGCAACTTTCTCAGCCCGCTCTCATCCCACGTCATCAGATACCGATGCTTCGTCACACCCTGTAGCATGTTTTACTAGCGCCACCCTTTAGCATCTTTATGAGACGTTGGGATTTCAACTAAGGGCTCCTTTATGCTCGGCATCAGATGCGTGTACGGACACAGACGCTTTCTGTTCGTACTTTGCGTTCTTTTCATCTGTATTTGTGCACGTTTTCAGAAAGCATACGGATATGGATGAAACAGCAGTGCTAATGGAAATCATGGGGGTAGTGTAGTCTAGTTAGCGAGATACGACTGTAGGACACAACAAAGAAACTTTAAAAGGCAAAACAGAACAAATTGGTAACATAGTGAAAACAATTGTACATCCACATGTTATGATGTATTTAAGTGTTTTAACCTCTAGTGGATGTATCTAAGCCAATAAATTACGTTGACAGTGAGCGTTACAATGTTTGAAATTAAAGTATCTATTTTTGTACGTAAAGGGAGCATAACTGAGTCGCAAGTCCAGTCTAAACCCATCCACGGCAATACCTGATGCTGAGAGCAACTGATGTAGTTTAAAGAGCAGGAAAGTCTGTAAGTCAGGAGGGAGGGAAGACGAATGGGTCAAACAAACAAACACAAAAAAAAAAATCACCCAGGAAACCACAGTTCTTGTTTCTTGTGAAACCAAATGTCAGTATTGTTTTAACGTACCATTTCGTAAATTACAAATAGCAGTCACATTCTGAAGTCAGTTATAAGATGTATTTACGTGACTTTATGTCAGGGGTGTCCAAACTTTTTTGAATGCCGGCCAGATAAAACAACGTGAAAATACCTGGGGGCCAACTGATCCTCACATCAATTGTTTTTTTTACTTCACCTAGTAGTGTTGTTCCTAAAACTAACCGAGATTGCTTTCACAACATTAAACACATGTTGGGAAATGATGTTGTGAAAACCTGCTAAAATTGGGCGATGAGACATTGCCAGTAGGCAGAGTTGCCAGATCTCATGAGACAAATAAGCAACCAGGTCTGTGAAAACAAGCCCAAAACAAGTGACTTTTTCTACGGAGCCCCTCTAGGTCCCGGGGAGAGAAAAATAAATAAACTGTGTGCCTGGTTTTACAATCCGAGGGGACGGATTTTAAACTGTGGGTACAGATTGTCAGTTTACATCCATGTGGACAGATTGGTAAACTGTGACAAGTTGAGCAAATTAACTCCCCAAAGTGATCGACTGATTTAATGGATGTGTGACGAGTTACGTAGGTGGCTACCTTCAGCTCAGCTCTCTGTCTTGACTCGTTCTCCTTGGAGACCGTGAACCCAATGTCCGTAAACGTCATTGTGGAGAACGGCACTGCATTTTTTTAAAAATGTTTTTCAGTGCTAGCATGTTGTACAAGGTCCGCATGGTGTGCACGTATTTCACACTTACATACTCTGCACACTGCTTTTGAGTCGTCCCCCACATCGGGTTGAATCCATTATTTTACTCCTTTCTCTTTCTCCCAGTCTTTGTTATATTTCTTCCCGTATTTCACCCACTTCTTCCCGGGCATTGTTCCTCAAAAACTCTCCTACAGTCCACCATCAGTCACGCTTCTTTTCACTTAAACGTCACTGATGTTTAAAAAAAAAAACTCTGCTGTGTCCTGTGTGTATGGGGAAAGGGGAGGGACAGAGGGAACAGGCAAGACAAACTGTCCTACGTTTAAATAACATATCGGAAATATCTGCTTGACAACTGATTATGGAGCTGGGAACAAACCCAAATAAGCAACTACGCTTTAGAAACAAGCCCAAAAAAACCCATGACCTGCGACTACCAATATTTATTAGCAACTTTACAGAAAAACAATCCCAAAGTTGTTATAGCTTGTAATAAGTGGACTTGGCAACACTGCCAGTAGGCCAGAGTTGTGTGCGTGGCTCTGCAGAAGAGTGACTAGGCCTTTGTTTTGTTTTGTTTTTCTTCCTAGTGTGTCAAGTTTGACATCACAGACAAGCGTGAAAAAAGGTTAGTAACCAGTAGAGAGCAGCATGGAGGCCAGTGCAAATATCAAGGTGGTTACTGTACTTATTAATGTCGCTTACTTATTCATTCTCTTCTTCAAACTCTGTCCAGACTAAATTTCAAATGATGTTTGAAAGCAGCTTGGGCGGAGACAAGCCCATTATTGCATTGCACCAGTAAAAGGGTCCACCCACTTGTTGTGTTTCTGTCGGAGCCAGTCGGAGCTGGAGCTGATAAATACGTTTGACCATTGCAGAGTCATTTGATCCAGGAGTGAATGTAACCTTTCCCACTAAATAAAAAGCCAGGTGCTGGCAGGCGCTCATGGATTTTTTGTGCAGTGTAAAAGGGGCTAAAGTTTTGGTATTTGACGATGTGGGATGAAAAGGGACTGGCTTTCCAGAGAGTAAAACTCATTTCCTGCAAAACTATCTGTGGCCCCTCTTTGCTACGAAACCCCTTGATACGTTCAGTCATCACACTCAATACTTTCCCACAAGTTTGTGACTCTCTGGTCGACTCAGTGCTGCAGGAAATTAACAGTTTTGATGGTTGTGTTGCTGCCGGTGTGACAGCATTGCAATAGAACACAGCAAATGTTGCTCTCTGGGAAATATCACCATTTGTGGATTACTCACTAAAAGTTTGAGTCATTTAGCATTTGAGATTGTTCATTAAACCACAGCACAAGTGGTGAGAGTCATGATCTACTATAAATGATGGCATCACAAACTGCGGTACAAGATAATGCAAGGCAGCAGAATGTTAACGAGGCAGTGCGTACCAAACTACATTGAGATATTTTTAGTGTATCGTAATGTAAACAGTCACTTGAAGGCAGAGTTCTTCGTTTTCAGTTGTTGTCACACACACACACACACACACACTACAAGACTGAAGCCGCAGTGTGTATTCATCATCATTGTTCGTCCCATCTGATGGTGTGAAGATACACACTAGTTTCTCTCTGCATGTGTCTGAAATCACTCCATTTGTGCAGTAAATTTATCCTCTGCCATTTTATCCGAGTGTAAATTGATGCACTAACGCCCTCAACGCCCACGGTGTTATGAAAGAACGACTTCCTTACATTAACAGGCTACCACAGGGCAACGAGGTACATTTTACAGAGGTAAAAATAATAGCTGTGCATCATTACATCTGGCAGCGATGACACAAAATGACAATGAGTCATAAGTGTCAGAAATCTCAGAACTTCTCACGTCCTTTAATTAAAGGTGCAGTCAGTGATTCTAGCTGAGTGTTCTGTGTGTGCACTTATAAAAAAGTAGAATTCCCACCTCACGGTCGTATGTCTCCACACACAGTTTCAAGATTAGAGTCACCAAATCAGTATTTGACCAAATGTCTCCCCTTCTGTTCCTGACATATGACACAGAACATGATGATGTCACAGTGACCTTTGACCTTTTGGATTTAAGATGTCATCACTTCATTGATTTATCCTGTTAGACATTTCTGGAAAGTCTTGTCATAATTACCATGTCAGTTCTTGTGGTTCAGCCAAAAACCAGGTTTTGTGAGGTCATGGTGACCTTGACCTTTGACCCTCAACCACCAGATTCCAAATAGTTCATCCTTGAGTCCATATGGACAGTTGTTGCAAACTTGAAAAAAAAAATCCCTCAAGGTGTTCTTGAGTTATCTCATTCGCAAGATGGACAAAGGTCACAGTGACCTTGACCTATGATCACCAAATTAATTGAGGTTAATTAATTGAAAACTCTGTAATTAGTCTATTTTTGGGTTCAAATGGATGTTTGTGCCAATCCTTGGGCACAGGTCGTGTGTCAGCTCAGTCTCTCTAAGGTGATTTATCGATCTCTTGACCTCCTGTCAGTAGAAACAGTATAGCCCTACATTATATTTTTCTGTTCTGACTTCGGATATAAATTCAGTTAAACAGATTGTAAGTGACAACACAAGACTATAAATGAGCTGAAACACAAAGTAATTCCAGCGAAGCAACAGTGTCATTTTCTTTATAAAATGTAAAATTGAGCATATTTTGAGATTATTTTAACATGAGATCAGAAATCTTTCCACACCTTGTTTTAAAAATTCATCAGGATTGATCGTCTGTCAGTTTTACAATTTGTAAATGATGATTATGAGTCTCTTTCCATCGCATTAGGTGCCAACTGCCAGTGAAACTGCAGTGATTGAAGGGAACATGATGTGATGTGGCATTTTGTGCAGTGAAGAGGTGAGGGTAGATCAAACTGTCATGTCCTTGTAGTAACAATCGTCCTGTCATCTCAGCATGCAGGGACATGATCTGATGTTGACAAGATATGACTTCTAATGTGCCGTAGTTATTAATGTATTCTGTGCCACACTCTGCGCTACAGCCAAATGACATGCTGCAATTAACCCGAATCAGTGTTACAGTAGTTTATTAGTGGTGTTTGTTCATTCATAATATCTTAAAAGTAATGTTAAATTATTTTACATCAGTCGTTTTAGCATTGTAGACTCTAAAAAAAAAAAAATTCTAATGAGAGGCTGTAACATTAGCTGGTGAAGGAATTATGAAGCACTTTTATTTAACTATTTTAGCCCAACACTTAAAGTTTGACCTAAAAAATGATGTGACAATCAATGTGTCTCAACTCCCGTTCTTCTATTAGTACACTTCAATGCAGTTTTGCACTTAACAGAAGTGAGGACGGCTGTGTTTTTTAACAGCCCTTTCTTCTTCATTGTCGTCTTTTTAAACTGCAAATTGCAAATTGACGGTGGAGCATTATCAGCAACATTTGACCGCCATCTTTGCCCACAGTTAAACCAAACTTACACCACAATGTCAATGCTGATAAAAAAAAATAAAAAAAAATGCTGCTGTAGCTAGGAACAAGTTAGCTAGCTAGCAAATTTTGATGTTAGCTAGCAAGATAAATCATTACAGATCCCACAAACATTACTGGTGGCTTCTATTTGACAACTATTTTGGTACTTTGTGCAAAAAACATATAACTTACAACGATATAACGCAGTGTTCACTGTAGCTAGCTCAGGCTCCTTGTTGTCAAAAGTCAAGAAGTTTGTGATGTAGCCCTAACAGCATCACAAAGGTTAGAAGTGTCCATCATTCCACACTCAACTTTTGGACCGTTTTGAGTGCATCAGTAGTGCACTGTATTTTCCCATACTATGCAGTGTGAACACACTTGTGCACTCAAATTATTAAGTGTTTAGTTAGCAAAGAAAGCCGGATGGTAGTTCTCATAGAATTGCAGCATCATGGTCACAGTCATGATATGGGATAATTATAATGAATGACTCACACAGGTCACTGTGTGAAGCGCTTGTCAATTTTTTTCCGTAGCAACTTTAGTCAGTAGATTGTTTTGCACTGTTAGCTAGATTGAAACCTTTTAATTAGCATTTTAGCAGGCTGATGTTTAGTACGGCTATGTAACTAAAGGCACTGCACTTTCTCTTGTTTTTTTAAGATAAAAATAAATAGTTATTGTTTGATTGCTAAGTATCACTTCCCTGAATATTAGCAACAATTAGCGCTATATAGTTCCGTAGTTTTAGAGTTGAACTCGTAGCATTTAGCATTTTGTACTAGTTTAGACGCCATTGTTAGCCTAAAACATATTTTCATACTCAGTTGTTTGTAATCAGAGTCAGAAAGTTAAGTGCTGACTTTCAGTAGTGTTGGCAATACCAGCATCCCCTATCTGGAGTGTTTATGTGCAATTTGACAATTACATTTTTAAGGAAATAATTTCAGGCCAACAAATTCACATTAGCTTCTCCTCCTCATCGGCATCCATCACTCATTCTTGGGAATTGGAACGTTTTTGACTCTTCACTTACGCTGGAAAATAAATGTAAAAATATCAAAGTCCTGACTATGAAACCTCGTAATGGGCCAACTTGAGTGATTTAATTTTTTCCTGAGTAGCATGCATGACGGATGTCGGAGGTAGATCTGACAGAATTGACAAAAAGTCATATATGTATTAATTTCACAGCAGTCGTTATGAGCTATTTTATTTTTCAAAGTTGCTAAGAGTCTCCTAATGTGAATCAAAATACTAATTTTTAAACCATAAACCTTGTTTAGTTTTGATTTAGAAGGGACACACCCCATAGAAATATTATTTAATAAATATATCAGAAAACAGAAAGCTTGACCAAGACTGACAAGAGTCCTTGTGTTATAGCTAATTTCTTTTATGCCTGATTAAATTATGTTTTTGTAGAAATTAGTTGACACAAATCACACATCTTTAAAGGGGCAGCATTTTAAAGGGACAGTACATCTTTACACCGATGTTATCACTACTGACTTTTGGGGTTTTGATTTTGAAGGCTTTTAACATATTTTTTAGTTGTTTGAAGTAGGGATGCAGTAATATCAGCATGTATCTATTCTATTCTATTCATGTCATCAGTATTGGGTGATATCAGCTTTAATCGGAATCGACCAACATGATTTTTCTTATTTTGCATAATGAATGAATATTACATGCACTGAAAAGTGTTGTATTTCATGTCTCCACCTGCTGGCTGGCTGTCACAATAAGAGTATACATGCATAATATGGCGTTAATTCCACAACAGAAGAGACTTGATGATTACTAAAATTAGGATGGAAAAAAAGTAGATATATTGGTATTGGTTATTGGCCAAATGAGTTGTTATATATCAGCCATAAATCCAATATCATGCATCCCGAATTTGAAGTTGTGAATTCCTGTCTGGGACAAAGCTGTTTTCTCACACTGGGTAAGTTTCATTTTAAGTTAAAAAATGCAATTTAAGTATTTATAAATCATATTTATTTCATGTAAATAAGTCCTTTAAAAATAATGTTTCACCCCAGTCATGGAGTTAGTGTGTTGAAAAGTTATCATTTTGGGGTTTTTTCTAATAGGACATGATTTCTTCCTCAAGAATGGATAAAATATGGATTCATAGTGCCAACTCTCCAGTGTGCTGTTAGTTTCTTGGATCTTTTTGGTTATTTATTTAAGACTCACCGGTGCTAACACACACACATTCTTGTACTCCTATCTTTGTGAGTACCCTCATTGACATAATGCACTCCCTAGCCCCTAACCCTAACCTTGACCATCACAAATAAGTCCCTAACCCTTACCTAAACCTTATTGTAACCTGAACCTTTAAACCAAGTTGTAGCCTTCACACAGGCCTTTGAAGAAGTGAGGACCGGCCAAAATGTCCTCACTTTCCAAAAATGTCCTCACTCTGTTGCTAAGATGGTGGTCCTCACTATGTAGCATGTACAAGTCCACACACATACACACACACCAGAATCTTCACTGATATGCAGGGGTCTTGCAGGGATCCATTAATGCAGAAAAAGCAGGATATCGATGCTGAAATCAAAAACCTCTTCATCACCAGCAATCACCAAGCTAAGAGATGATCATATGGCATCAACAGCCTGATCTTTTGGCTCAGATCAATACATATCTGTTTCGATATTTGTCTCTAATTTACTCCAACTCTGCACAGAGCTGTGTTATACTGTATAAATCCATAAACTACATTAGAAGAGGCTTAACTCCGCCCTCAGTGAAATGTTTATTTAACCGCCCAAAAATCTCTTTATACTTTTATTTTTGTTCTGATTCTTTAGCGAGATGCAGATTTCACACATTGTTCCTGTTGCTTTGCTGGTTGTGAGCCAATCTCCTCCTCGTCAGCAGCACTTCTCTGTTTCCTCTGCAGCTCATTACGACTTGTCACCTCACATCTGCAGACAGACAGACAGACTGACTGACAGGCAGGCTCCGCTGCGCTCTGTGCTGATTATATAACTACTTTCCTGCACACAGGATGGCAGATGAGTCATGTTGTAAAGTCAGAAGTGTACGCACTGGGAACAGGGAGCTGAAGTTGTCTTGTTAGTGCTCGTCAACATGGTGTAATAATCGAGTTTGGTGTCTGGTAATTTATTCGTAGCCTTCGTTACCTTTTAGTATCTCTGCAGTCCAACTTGTGTTCATCGCTGCTGCTGCTGCTGCTGCTGCTGTGACCCACTTTCCTTTGCAGTCTCAGCTCAGTTTGTTTTATCTGATGGGGGGAAGTTTTTCATTTTTCATACACAAGGACATAGAGAGACATAAAGTTGGATTAACTCAGAGAATACACACTGTATGTTCTCATCAAAATGGAGATATGCATACAATACCATACGCACATTTGGAATCTCTTGCTATGGAGGCTTGATTGGGTCCAGTTAGATGTTTGAGAGGACAACTCTGTTTGAATGGTCTTTACAGTCAGGATGTACTCTTTACAAATACATGTTATTTAGTCTGAAGGATTTGTTTTGTACATGGAGAATAATGGTTCAACCAGACTGACAACTGAAAGAGACAAAAGGACCCTCTTAGCAGCAGCTGAGAAAGTCTGCCTCACTGCCTGTTTTCAGCTGACAATCAAAATGTACATGCGTCACTCAGAAATAATATCCAAGCCGCAAGACTTCTTTTCTCCAGATGCTCCTCAACCGAGCAGCAGCTTTGAAGTGTTTTTCAAAAAATTCAAAATGGCGGAAAATCTATATAAGCAGAAGTTATGGGTTCTTGAGGCAAATGTGTTCCTCATGAGGAGAGGCATCTCTGTGCAAAGTTTCATGTCTCTACCACATACGGGGCATGAGATATGCCCATTCAAAGTTTGACATTTCAATGGGTTGCTATAGCGCCCCCCTTTGGCCAATTGATGTAATATTGCTTCATTGGCATCCTCCCATGACCCTCTACCACTGTGCCACATTTCACATGGATTGACCAAGTCAGTGAGGAGAAAAACGTGGAACACACACAGAGTTTTCGTCATCATACAGTAAGATTCAGCGTCTAAATTATACTGTGTTTATCTCAGTTAAAATAGTTGTTATTGAAGGTAAGAAGAGCTACAACAGCTGATTACAAATGGTAGCATTCATATCTTTTTATGGCTTTTTGCAGGAACCACTTGTACGAACAGATTTGTATTTAAAGGGACCGTGTGGAGTCAAAGGTCTCCTCACGTTGCCGTTCATTTCTGCTCTGATTAAATGTGACGTTTCTAGAAAAGCTTTCTGAAGCGTCTGGATTTATATTCCACCCTGTGACAGATGACAGGTAGCAGACAGTGTGTGTCTCTTCAGTCTAACAGGCAGAGGGCAGCCGTCAGTCTGATTCGCTTCACTTTAGTGAGCGTCCTCTGCTTGGATCTCCTCTTCTCCTTTCTCCTTATCTTAGTTATCCACTTCTTAATCAGTATTCACTTCAGTTCCAAGGACAGTATTCACAGAGCGTTACCACAAGAAGTCCTCATGAATGCTGCCAAATGTTTAGTCTTTTTTTAACAAAGCTGCTGAGAGCAACTTGCACTGAGGAAGTTTTCTGAACAAACTGTGAGTGGTCTGTGTGAGAGATAGACAGGAGTGCAAAGACTAAATTAAATTATAGCTGTTGCGCAGTGATGGGTCGGGTCCGGGCATTTTTAGGTAATTTTGAGCAACAAGCAGAAGAACTGGAAGACATTTAGGAATTTAGCAACACAATCTGCCTTTTGCATCAACTGAGGCTTGAACTCACAACCTCTGAGACTAAGAATCAACTTCTAGCTCACTGAGCTAATTAGTCAGTGACAATTCATGTGTAGCTTCACAAACTGACTAAGCCAGACGTGCAGGTTTAGCAGCTGTCCATGCATGGAAAAGCAGATTTCAAACCACTGTAAAAAATTCAGTTATCGAAACAAAAATCTGAAAATACACATATTGCATCTAGACAGCATGGAGATGTTGGTAATTTGTTTGTAACAATGATTGATTTGCTCCATAAGTGAAAAACTGGTATTTAAAATTGCCATTTTTACATTGACTCCAATTGTTCACATTAGAGCGAAATTCAAAATGTTGTCAAAAATTCAGTTTTTGAGATACAATTCTGAAATTTGCCACACATCATCTACCATGACTAGAGTTTTGTCATTTTTTTATGAACATTGAAGATTTATTTAGCAAGAATTTGCATGTATATGTTTACAGTACTGTTTACAGTCAAACATTTTGATGCACTGTAGGCTCAATTTTTGATAAATCAAAAATCTGAGAAATGTAGTTTTTGTAGGACAGTCTGAAAATGCTCTGTAGCAAGTTTGGTGTCAATTGAGCAAAAATTGCGAGAGGAGATAGGTTTAAGCATTTTTACAGTTTTTGAAAAAAACAGTGATGAACTTCATAATTTTTAATAGGTTTAAATGTACAAAAGTTTCTTCAGTATTGGGGCTACAGTTTGATGAAAGTTGTGAAGTTGTAGCACGTATGGTTGATTTGTTATAAATTTTCAAAGTTTTGATCTTTAGATGCTTGCTGTAGCGCCACCATCAGGACTATTGGCTTTAGTTTACAGCTGAGGATATCTGGCATGAGACTGGACCTTTGTGCAAAGTTTGGTGAGTTTTCACCCATGGGAAGTATGATTTCCTCGGGAGAAGAAAGACGAAAGAAGAAGAAGAAGAATACCTAGGATTACAATAGAAGCTACCTGGACCCTAATTAAGACACTGATTGGTTACATGATCTGTAAATCTTTGTCATTTGAGGAGGTTATTCTACGCATAAGGCCAAAATGTGAGGCGCACTGCCCTTTTTTTAAGGGAGATCTGTGTGGGTACATGAGACCCTAAAAAAGAGTCTGGATCATGGGGAGTACCACCAGTTGGTCCAGGAGCTTCTCCTCCATCATGGACGTTTACAGGCAGATTTTAGGCTGTCTATCTTCAGGCCGTATAGCTCTGGGTATCCAGCAACCACTACCACCAGTTTCTCCTCCATTGTTTACCAACTGTAAACTTGTTGTTGTGACCACCACATAAGCCCCGCCTCTCAAATCATCCAATTGAACAATGAGAAAATGACGACAGAAGAGGTGACGTGGGCGCTTTTCTGCTCTAAGTTGAAGTTTTTCTAACTTGTGGAGTTCAAAGTGCTCCGCCAAAGGGTTGTGATTATTTAATGTACATTTGATGAATAACACTGAGATGATAGTGTGTGGAAAGTTGTGCAAACCACCGTCTTTATTAAATCCCCTGCCGTCAGAATTAACTTATATTAATTAATGATATTTTTCATAATACTTGACTGAGTGTCTTCAGTAACTCGGCAGCCTCCTCCTCTACAGGCTGCATTTATAAACATAATGTACCTGAATTAGATTTATTATCAACATAATTAGGGAATGTCTTTAATTAACATATATGCCAAGTGGCAAACAGTGCGGCACTGTGGTGCAGTGGTCAGCACTGTCGCTTCGCAGCAAGAAGCTTCTGAGTTCTTTCTTTCCGTGTGCAGTTTGCATGTTCTCCCCGTGTCTGCGTAGGTGTTGATGCAGGAAGGTTAATTGTCTCTTACTGAGTCTAAATTGTAGGTGTGGATGTCTGTACGTGTCAGCTCTGTGATCACTCCGGCCCCCCCACAGCCCTGTAGAGGTTGAGTGGATATAGCACCTATCTGCTATAGCAGATGAACATCTGCCAACTTTTAAAGAAAATGTATTTGATTTGTTTCCCGACAGTCGTCACTCTTGCAAAACAACATCTGCTCATAGCAACTGGACTATTATTGCACCTTTATGGTTATGTTTCGGCGCTCCTGCTTAAATTTGAGGGAAAGATTGTCTTATGGCTTAATTATCCGCTGATTTTTCTACTATTTTTTCAGCTCATAAAAGGACCAGAAGCCAAGATTGTTCGATATTTGAGGACGTTTCTTCCGTGTTTTTTGCGAGCGTGTCCTCTGGCTCACAGAGCTGAAATGTTGAAAAGTGTTTCAATGATATAACAAAGTAGGAAATCTCAGGAATTCAGTCGAGCTTGAATAGTTTGTGCTGCCTTTAAGATCCTGACTTTTCCTGCTTGGTCATCACTATGTGTTGTGTTCATGGGACATGTAGCTGCGTTTGTAGTTTGTGTAGCCTGTACATCAAATGAAAACGTTTTTACATTTCATCAACTAAACTGAGATACGTCTGAGATCTGGTGCGTTTTCCTTTTAATTTTACTGGCCTTCAGGATTGATGGCTGCCGGGAGTCACATTCATATGCTTTCACCACCAATGCTGCAAAGTTAAAATACTAAATAATTAGAATTAAAAGTAGCCCACAACAGAGGAGCCACCTCGTAGTAAATCATATTAATGAATGCTTTTTCAGACCTTAATGTAATGCTGATGGGCTGATTTAGACTTAATATGCTTTCACCTATATTCAGATACATTTTTTTTTCTTGGTTGGCCAATAATGGTTCTCTGATTAGTAAAGGTTGCTGATCCCTGACCTAGACTCCAGATCTGTTGCGCCTTTCCACAGCACACAGTACTCACACATAAAGGCGGGGTTGTTGTCCAGCACTCGCTGTATTTCCTCATCAGCGGTGACACAGATGGAAGTCTGCACCTGGTTTATCGTCCACAGAACGAGGCTGCACGCCCACATTTTCAGAACAAGATAGAACAGGCTGCAGTGAGAGTCTCTCTCCATGGGATATTTAAAAATTGCAGCTTTGTGCATTTAGTCCTTCTCAGGCAAGCTCAGGGGTTTAGTGTTGCTGTAGCCCACAGGGACAATGCACCGCTATGTTTTTTTAATCCAAGTGAGGAAATAGATTTTAAAGTTCACAAAAACTGGCTGAAATTTATATGTATGTGTGTGTATACATATATATATATATATATATATATAATTTCAACACATTCTCACTGTGACCTCGTCACATGTCCACGTTTGGTCATGGACTTTCCACGTCCACATATGGCGTCCAAGGTACCCTGGGTGTGTTGGTTGTTGACGTTCTGGGACGCCGTGTCAACTTCAGCCTGTTACATGCATTGTCTGTTTTCAAAATACACCTCTGTTCTCAAAGGAAATGTACAGTTTGCATACAGTCTCTTTCAAAATAAAAGCACTACGTCGGTACAACACCGCAAATCAACATTTTTCCTTTAAACACGTGTTTGGTTTAGGAAAAAAGAGCAGCGTTTGGTTTTAGAATCTTATGGGACACGAACACCGCTCTCTCCGGTGAAAGTGGGTGTTTGTTTGACCCATTTACCACCACTCCCACCCGCCCCACGCACACTTTCCCCACTTTAACTTTCATCCTTGTCACGTATCATGCCGATGTTAAAGGACGACCTTTTTTGTTGGCTTCTGATGCCGCAAGTCACTGCCCAAGCACCAGATTTGAGACTGTGCTTGAAGTTCCAGTCATCTCACCCCTGAGTAAGCGTTGTGGTTCTCTGTTGACCAATCAACCGCCTGCAGTGTTTCTAGCTCCGCCTTTTAGTATCAGATTAGTGTGGTAGGTTCCCTGACGGAGGGGTGACCATAAATGGGGACGGTTCTGTTGGTACCACCTTTTGACCATGAAAACGTAAAAGTAACCGTTCTAATGTGAACCTAACTGAACCAAGCCTAACCGGACTGCTTGGTGGAAACAAGACTTTTAGGATATTAAACTTTTCTGGACGTTAAATCTGACTCTGCTTCCGAACAATATGAGATCTCATCTTGATGCGTCTCTGACTAAATTTTAAAAAAAAAAGAAGAAATGTTACATTCCCTCTTTTCTTTCCTCTTTTATTCAAATCTTCCATCAGAAACTTCCCGGCAAGGTTATGAATGGGCACAGGGCGACTGTTACTAGTTACCGTGGCAACAGTCATTATGATCTGCTGCTATGGTGACAAAGGAGAGGTGTGTGTGGGAGGTTAGCTTCATTCAGCCTCGTTCAGATTCTCAGTGAGGGGTTACATGTATCACACACACACACACACACACACACACACACACACACACACACACACACTTCCCTCTCAATCGCCCTCCCTCCCCTCCCCTCTCTTCTCGTGCTGCTTCTCCTCCTCCTCTTCCTCTTTATCGCTGTTTTCTTTATTTCCAGTCATTTGCTGTTTTCTTCTTGATTAAATCTTTCTCTGTGTCTCATGATGTAAATATACAGATAGTCATTCTTCAGTCTGTTGACTTTATTCTTATGTAAATTATTTAAAAAATAGATTGACCATGGATGATATACAATATATTATAAAAAGTATGAAATACAAAAGAAATCTATTATCCACTGCAAACGATAAGAATGTACCTGATGATGATGATGATGATGATGATGATGATGATGATGATGATGGACGTGACAATTGTTTCTGTGCGATGATTAACAACTGCGATGATTATAATGATGCTGATGATAATGTCAGGACGATGACTATACCAATGGTCAACAATGATGATGATGATGATGATGGTGATGATGGTGGTGGTGATGGTGGTGATTGATGAAGATTAAGATTAAAAACTCTTATGATTCTAAAGAAATCATTTTGTGAAACTGTTTTTATTCTTGTGAAGTCATTGCTAGTTGGTTGAATCTGATGACATCACAGTGAAGTCGGAGGTTCAGTGCTTCAGAAATGTTCGTCAGTTTTATCCGCCCAGTATGACGTATGTGACACAAACATTCCTCTGGAAGCAGACGTTATCTGATTTGTTGAAAGCTGAAGCTTCAACCACCAAGTGAATAAAAGCAAACAGGAAAAACCACGATATTTCTGATTAAATTGTCAGACTGATAAAAGTGTATATTTTTCTTGGCCGAGGCTGTCAAGCACAATTACATGTGACATGGGGCCATCAAAATAACACGTTGATTTTAAGTTATTAGTCACAGAAAATAGGATTGCACAATGTAGACTGGGACAATAAATTATCAGACGACAATGAGACGTTTTTATAACGATGCATTATTCCCTTAGTTAAAGTTATAGCTGATAAACAGCACCGATAATACGAGGCCAGACTGCTTTCATTGACTTAACAAGGGCAGCGTCTACACACCCGACACAGTGGCTGGTGAAACTTTAAACTTGGTTACGAGACGCCAGTAAACACAGAGAAGAAGAAATACAACTGCAAGCCACCAGTTAGGAGCCACAGCCATAGTGTCCGGTACGTCTGAGATTTTTCTCATAAGTCCTTTTCAATGTTTAGTGGTGAGATGGACTCGCACACACAGCTCAGGTGCAGAAGCGTTGCAGTGCGCAGTTTATTTTCAGATATATTACGGTGAAGATCATATTTATTTTTCACCTGTGGCATTGAACACAGTTTACTTGCCCTGGGTGAGTGTTACTGTCGACCTCTGTGACAGGAAAGTAGTTTTAGATGACTAAACCACTAGGTTAGGTTTAGGCAATACAATTACGGGGTTAGGAATAGGCAACAAAATCATGTGGTCAGGCCTCAACAACAAAAGCACATGGGTAAGAGTTATGGGGAGAAGAAACATCAGGTCTTGACTCATCATTCACACAGAGAGCGACCACCTAGTTCTCGGGTGAAAGTCCAGCGTTTGTTTGACTTAACCACCGTCTGTCCTGCCCGCCCTACAGGGATTTTCCAGCTTGTCAAATAATGTTGGTATTGGCGGTGTTTCAAACTGATTACAGACGGCATTATACATTGACGCCACCTGGTGGCCTATCACACCGCCACGAAAGGTGCCTTCTTGCATCAGTGTCTGACGCTGAAGTCACTGACAAAGTGGTGGTATGTGACAACATGAGATGGGTCAAACTTGTGATGTCATAGGGATTAAATTCTGGAGCCACTCCATGGACACTGGATTAGAGCCTGATTTTGGGGAGACATAAAATGCTTTCTTTTTATACCCACTGAGTTTTATTCTACTGTAGAGTTCTCAGTTGTTAAACAGGAAATGTACCCATATACCCAGAAGGTTCCCCTGGCTGCTCCCAGTGTCATCTGGGACATCTTTGCCAATTCAATTCTTTGAGACGCTCCAGACTTTATACCCTATGACATCACACGTTAGTTTAACTTCTGTTGTTTCTGGATTTGGCAAAGAGTTGTTCATGCTTACTAATATTTTTGAGCTGTCTTAGACCACAGGATGAACATGTACGAATTGTGAAAATGTGCGTTGTTCCCCTTTAAAGCGTTAAAAATCGATGTTTGGTTCCTACGTGTGTACTCACTCAAACTGTCATGTTATATCATGTCGAGTCACATTCACGGCTCCGATCTGTCCCCCCGACTAATGCCGAGGTCAAGGGGAGGCGAGGTGAGCAGGCAAGCGAGGGATAATTCGATTAAAGTCTTAGAGAGTGAGAAGAGGAGGAGGCGCTCAGGTCTGCAGAGAGAAACAGATCGAACTCATTCACACTTCAGGAAAACACACTTCAGCACTTTTTTCTTTTTTCTTAGCTGCTGGGCGAAATTGGATTTCTCAACAAGCTGAGTGGAATTCAAACACTTTCCTGTCGAGCCTCCAAAGCCTGCTGAGGGGGCACAGGAAGCAGGAAGTACAAGGAAACAGGAAGTACCATGAAGAGCAAGGGGTCGACTTTAGATCACCCTCTACGCTTACAAGTGACTATTTGAACCCTTTCTGTGACTCACTGTGACGTCTGTAGTGAGCATGTCGACTTCCTGACTGACTGAGCTGACGGACACAGACTCGTTAGCTTGCTAATTAGCTAATCTGTAGCTCAGGAGGGAACGACAGGACGGAAGTGGAGGCTGAAGTGTGAATTAAAAGTAGATAAACAGATGATAGTTTCCTGTTTCAGCTGCTTCTCCTTCTCACTTCACTTCACGTTCAGTCACTTTAAAGACAGAGGCTTTTTATTAAATGGATTCACCTGCTAACGATGCAGCTAATCTGTAGCCAGCAGCTAATAATGAGGATGAATGAGGTGGAAATTGGCAATAAATAGTCTGATTCAGTTTGTGTTCCCGTTTGTGCTTCTGCTGTTTTCGCCTTGAAGGGAATCTGAATCCATTTAAACAAACAAGCTTCCTGTGAAATGAGTTTATCTGCTAGCAAGGGAGCTAATCTGTAGCCAGAAGCTACCGCAGCTTCCCACAGGGATTAAATCTTGCAGCTCGTTAGCCCGCTGCCTTACTATAGGCCTCTCTCAGTGAGAGCTGTTGACACGAGGCTCAAAATGAAACATTTCTGCATCTGTTTTCTCGTCATTTAACAGCTCTGAGAGAGAGCTTCGTGCTAACTCCAGTGTTTAGTGTCGTGGGTCAACAGCCCTTCCTGCCTGCCTTTGCGTTTAGCCAAATGCCATCGTCAGCTGTGTCTGAAGCCTTGTTGAACCCTCATTGATCCGGTAAATACATGTAAACACATATGAACGTGGGAGGACGGCCTGCAGACGCATCATCTAAGAGGAAGTGACTGTGCAACACGTTACTGAACGGCGTCCATTAAACCTGCCAGTTAGTATGTGGATTAATCCATTATAATTATCATTATTCTATCAGACGTCAGAAAATAATATAAAATGCCCGGTAATATCCCAGATGCCATAGTACCGCCTACAAATCACTTGTTTTATCTGACCAGTGGTTAAAAAACCCATGAAAGTTTATTCACTGTCATTTGTAAGAAGGTGCAGCAAATCCGCCCACGTCTGAGAAGCTGGAAGCAGAAAATCTTTGTCATTTTGCTTGAAAAATTATGGAAATAATGAAGCGATTAGCAAACTTGTGACAGATTAATTTTTCTTTGTATCGACTGATCAGTTACACAAGTGATCGTGTCAGCTCTTATTCATCATCTCACATCAGAACACAAGGACTCGAGAGTTGTGTCAATCAGAGAGCACACGAGATTCTTATGACTGATTAATTGATACTTGTGTACAATATATTTCTAACTGTTATAGAATCATTCAATAAACGAGTTTAATATCATCATCAAATTCTGTAAACCCAAAGCTCCCCAATCTCAAACTGCAAAGATAGGATTTAATTGAGGGTCTACTAAAAAACCTGAATCACTGGGCAGAAAAAAGTGAAGAGACACAGGTCTAACTACTGTACTCGTCACCTGACCCTAACCCTCGCCCCCAATGACCTCAAACACCCCTGGTGAAGGTTACAGCCAGAATATGACCAGAAAGTTCAAATTTTGTGAACATTAAACTTCAAGTTGCCATTTAATTAAACAAAACAAAAAAAAACTTAAAAAAAGATGAAGCATAACATATTCCCCTTTAAACATTTTCATAATATTCTCACAAGATTTTAAATCATGTAGATTATGTGTCTGTAAAGTGTTGCAGTCTGAGACAGGTTTAAATCAGCTGCAGCAGTTCTTTTTTTACCTGTTTAACCAACTAATGTCCACGAGCTGCCCTCCATCACATGCTGCGTGCTGTGTGTCAGTATCTTGTGTTTGAATCATTTTTACAGTCATAAAGACGTGAGTGTCCAGATTTTCACAAATAAAACTAAAAAATAAACATTACTTTGTGTAGCAGAGGTATTTTGTCTTCTCTCATATCCTGTGAATAATCTCACGACCCGTCTGGTTTATCTTGTGACCCCTCGGAGAGGTCCTGACCCCAGACTGGGAGAGCCGAAGCTTAAATAAATTATTCCCAGTTCACCTTTCATTCAAGAAGTGCACCTCAAAATACAAAAACACAAAGAGACAAAACGGTTGCAGCTGCAGGCTGAACGTTCGGAGGCTGACAGCAGCCGCCGATGCTCTGCAGTTTTTAGGATCATTATCTCAACATGGAGACTTAATTATGTCATTACCTGGAGATATTTTCTGAAGGTGGTTCATCTACTTTAGTGTAACTGTAATTACAGATAATCTGTTCAAGCAAAGAGGAAATCTCTGCTTCTTTTCCTAAACACTCTATAACCCACTTTAATCTTTGTTGAATCTGTTGTGGGGATTTTAAATTGTCAAGTCTACGTCATCTGTGTAGTTTAATCACATTTGATCAGCTACATTCATTATCGATTAATTTGCAATTATTCGCTTGATAAATTTGTCAATATAATATCGGAAAACCCTGACCAGGGCCCAGTATAGTTAAAATAACAATAATAATAATAATAATAATAATACAGTTCATTTATAGGTGCCTTTCAAGGTACTCAAGGTCACCTTACAGGTAGTCTCACTCACCAGACCTTTCTCAAGAAAAGAAAGGTCTGGTGAGTGAGACTCTCACTTTAAGATTGGAGAAAAAAAACGCCCCAGCTTTTTTTATTTCTTTCAACCAATCATAATTATTCTTGGCGGTGCCATAGCAACGGTGCGCTTGCAAAAATATTGCTGGGGGAAACAGGGTTTTGGTGTAACACGCCCACAAAAATATCGCCTACAGGACGCGAACCATGGCAGAAAAATGGCTACATCCCCGCAAGATCAGACACCGCGAAAGTTAGTAAAGGATGTGTTGAAAACTGCTACACAACCGCAGGTGGTAGGGCGGGACTTCAGCGGAGAGGCTGATCTATGTGGCGAACTTCTGCCCACTGAGATTACTTTACAGGCAGATAAAGAAAATAATGACAGATTAAGAAAGTCAACGAGATGAGGAACTAGGTAACATAAAAAATAGATAATAAAACAACAAACAAATAATAAATAGTTTCCCATTTCCCAAGCAGACATTCTCAAATTGTTTTGTCCAACCGACAGTCTGAACCCCCAGATTTTTGTAATGCAAAGATATGACACGGAGAACAGAAGCAGCTTGAAACACACACAAAAATTACTAAAGTCACTGATTGATTAAGATAGTTGTCAATGATACGATCAAGTGTTTAATCAGTTGTTAGAGTGTGTATTCCCGTTGTATTAATCACGATAGACTTCTTTTACAATCACTAACCACTAAAAACTTTGCCACATGGTGAAAAATTAAAATATGACTTATGTTTCTGAATCAGTGACTGACTGAAATATTGTAGTTTCTGACTGTCTTCACTGAAGCCTCACCGACTTCCTGTCTATGCATCTGACTCGACTCTCGTAGCGTGTTTTCGGCTGATAGCGCCGTGCACGTCGACACACCACAGAGTCGCTCGTCTCTGCAGCCTGAAGCTGCTGGAAGACAACCAGCCCGCTGCGCCTCCACATGTTGGTGAATCAACACCGGTGTTTTTATTCCCTCCTCGAGGAGCGAGACAAAACACGGTACACCTCCAGGGAGAACATGGAAATGAATGGGTTCTAAGAGGAAGAGCCAACGGCACCCATCACTCCCCGAATGTCTCACTCTGCATATCAGCTAAACACACACGAAATATTCTGGGAATACCTGACGCAAGCTTTTTTATAAACAGTCTGTGACCGTTATGTGGGAGGAGAACATTTCCTGAAGTGTGGTGTCCTGCAGTCCTTTAGAAAATGATTTCTTTTTTTGAAATGATTCATGATTCATTCACCAAACATTGATTCTTTGACGGTTCCTTATGAAGGAACGCTGATGTTAACTGTTGATAACTGACAGGTGTGATGACGGGACAGCGAACCATGTGACACACTGAAAGCAGCTCAGCTCATTTGACAGGAAGCCTAAAGTCAGAGCATGTGACGAGAGGCAGGTGTGTGTCAATAACACCTGATGAAAAGACGACAGGGTGGTGATGTCACCAAACAGCGACCCCGCTGATTTCTGGGAAACGATCGGCAGCTGAACCCGGGAATCGTCGGGATGTTCGATGTGCTGGGCATGTGTGACCTTTGCCCTCTGTTTTGTCTGCGCACCTCCGGGACCTGGTCGCCTCTCCGCAGGTAGGCAAAGCACCTGGCTGACCTCTGACCTCTGAGTACAGTAACTGTGACCTGCTGTGACCTTCAGGGATTCAACTTCCTCTAACTCCACCTCTTCCTTTCCTCCTCCTGCACACCCCTGGGTCTTCCTGTTTGTTTTCCTCCACCTGCAGTGATGACAGTAACAGAGGGAGGGATGCTTTCATACTGTTTATTTGAAACTCTTGCAGAACATTTGCCAAGGGGAAGGGAACAAGGAATTAAATCATAACTAGTCCATAGCCATTGGTAGCTTTGTCACCTTCTACCTATGCCAGTCCTCAATGCCTATGTGCAGTTTCACATAGATTGACCACGTCAGTGAGTAGAAAAACATGGGACAGACAGAATGACTGACAGACAGAATGACACACTGACAGTTTCTGTGATTATGTACAGCATACCATACCATGACTTAGTCATACCAAACATTAGAAAACACCAACATTGGTCCACAGGGGGAGCCACAGCCATCGGTCGCATTTTAGCCATTTTGAAGCATTTTTCTGTTGTTATAGCGCCACCCAGTTGCCAATTAGAGTTAAATTTCTCCAGTCACCTTGAGGCGTCCTGTTCTACATATCTACCAAGTTTAGTAAAAATCCATATGGCGGTTAGGCCTAGATAAGAAATGAGCTCTCTAGCGCCCCCATTTTGTTTGATGGGGTCAATAATGGAGGGGTCCGCTCAGATTATGTGTGGTCATATGCCTACAAAGTTGCGTGGTGATGGGTGAAACCCTTGAGATGTTATACACCTTTATGTGATGAGCCACGCCCTCCGCAATATTCATTGCCTTATAGAAGCTCAGTTTTAGTAAGTTTTCCAACTTTTGCCAAGAGGGAACTTTAGATATTGGTCCCTAGATTATGTTCACCCAGTTTCATGCAGATCGCTCAAACTTCCTAGGAAGAGATCCATTTGAAGTGTTTTTCAAAACATTCAAAATGGCGGGAAATCTATATAAGCGGAAGTTATGGGTTCTTGAGGCAAATGTGTTCCTCATGAGGAGAGGCATCTCTGTGCAAAGTTTCATGTCTCTACCACATACGGGGCATGAGATATGCCCATTCAAAGTTTGACATTTCAATGGGTTGCTATAGCGCCCCCCTTTGGCCAATTGATGTAATATTGCTTCATTGGCATCCTCCCATGACCCTCTACCACTGTGCCACATTTCACATGGATTGACCAAGTCAGTGAGGAGAAAAACATGGAACAGACACACAGAGTTTTCATCATTATATAGTGAGATATTTCAGTTTTCATTTCAATTTTATTTATTGACCCCAACATCACAAATCACAATTTGCATCAGAGGCTTTACAGCACATGACATCCCTCTGTCCTTTGACATTTTTTATTTTTATAGCACCTTTCATACAAGAAACGCAGCACAAAGTACTTTACAATAACAGCAGTATTTCATGGTTCACATGAAAATATAATGGACATAAAACAGACAAACTATAAATCATAAAATCAAGAAAGATTTTGAAAGAGTTGCAGCAGCATGGATCGTAAACAGAAAGAGTTTCAGACCTGTATGAGCAGAGTCAGAGCGAGTTAAAGTCTAAAGTGAACAGATACTTTTTTATCTTTCTTTTAAAAACATTCAGTGAGCAGCTTCTCTGATATCTATATGTGATGTGTTCATAGCTTTGGGGCTGCACCCTCAATCTTCTTCCAATAAACCAGCAGCAGATGATCGCAGTGTTCTTGGAGGCAAATAGTCAACAAGGGAGTTAGTGACGTAGCTCGGTCCCAGCCCATGTAGGGCTTTGTATACAAGGAGGAGGAGCTACAGTCGTCGAGTCGTCTGGAAATAAAGACATGAATCAATTTCTCTGCATCTTTTTTAGAAATGGTCGTACCTTAGCGATGTGTCTGAGGTGGAAACATGATGATGTCATCGCCTTGTTAATGTGGGACTTGAAGCTCAGATCTGAATCTTGGATCACACCAAGACTTGTCACCTCAGGTGTAATCCAGGGAGTTAAATTCCCCAGATTGAGGAATGAGGAAAAAGAAGTAGAAGAAGAAGAATGGGGAGACAAATGAGGAAGTAAAAATATGGAGAAAGAAGTAAATGGCAGAGGTGTTGTGTCGAAGGGTGCACGGGAAACAAGGAAAATAATTGGTGTGGATGTTGGGAAGGAAACAGGTGGATACAGAGGAAAGGAATTGATGAAGAAGTGAAGAGAAAGAAAAGACAAAAGGATGAGCCAAGGGGTAAAAGGAAAGTCAAATGAGTGAAGGAAAGAAGAATGTTTGAGGGTAAGGAGGCTAAAGGAAGAATACTAGGAGGGAAGGAGGTAGAGGAGGGAAAAGGGAGTTAGGGAAATAAAGGAGAAATTATTAGAGATGTGGAGAGGCAGGATCGAGGAGGTAGAAAGTCGTAGAGGAAAGGATGATTAAGGATGATGTTTTGGCAAAGGAGGAGAAGGATAAACAGGAGGCAGAAGAGGACAGAAGGAGGTGAAAAGAAATGGAACTGGTAAAATAGAAAAAGAAGAGGGAGCAGAAAAGGAAAGGACAGAGGGAAGGAAAAAGGAAAGCAGGCGTGGAAAGAAAAGGAGACAGAAAGAAGTACAAAGAGGAAAGGAGGAAATATGAGGAGGAGATAAGGAGGAAATGGAGAGGGAATTCTGGACGCAGGGGAAAGGGGGAGAGGAAGTGTCAGAGTAATTCAGGAAGTAGAGGACAAAAGAGGCACTAGACAAGGAAATGGGCAGATAACAGCAAAGTGGAAGGTACAGAACATTCAGGGGAGAAGATAAGACAGAGAGGAGGTCTTAGAGGAGAGGAGGAGGAAGAGGAGTAAAGAAATGTTAGGGTGGGGGTGACGAAATGAGCACAGAGAAACAGAAGAAGGTATAGAACAGAAGGATGAAATAGCAAAAATAGGAAAAGAGGAAACAGACGACACAATAGAAGAGGAAAGTTAAAGAGAGAAGGTCGAGGGAAATAAGTAACAAACAGAAGATGAGGAAGACAGTAGCTAAGGAGGGAAGGACAAAGATGGCAGACATAGAAACAAGTGGATAGAAAAGGAGATGAGGAAGAGATGAGTAGGGTGGGAGGTAGAGAAAGAAAGCAGGCACTCGACGAGGAAACAAGCAGCAAAGGAAAGAAGAGGGTATGCAACATACAGGAGGAAAAATAAAGTAGGAGGAAATGAAGGAGACAAGGTTATGTTGGAGGGGGAAATAGGTGGTAGAGAGGAAGATGGAGGTAGAGAGAAAAAACGGAGCGGATAAATAAAGGGGAGGTGGTGAAAAAGAACAGGTAGAAAGGAACAAAGAGGAAGAGAAGAGACAGGAAGTAGATGAGGAACTGATAATGGGAAAGAGGAAGAAGCCGAGAGGTAAAGGAGGAGGTTGAGGAAAAGGAGAGGAATAGAGTGGGAAGTAGAAAGAAAGGAGGTATAAAGGACACAAGGTTATGCAGGAGAAGGAAATAGGTGGTCAGAGGGAAGATAGAGGAAGGAGGAAGAGAAAGAAAGGAGGTGGCCGACAAGAAAATGGGCAGACATATGAAGGGAAAAAGGTTAAAAGAAAGGACAGGGAGGAAACAGGTGAGAAAGAGCAGGTAGAAAGGAACAAAGGGATGACAGAGAGGGAAGGGAGGAGGCAGGAAGTAGGTGAGGAACTGAAGCAGGGAAGTGAAGGAGGAGGTCAAGGAAAAGGAGAGGAATACAGAAGGAAAGGAAAGATTATAGAGGAAATAAAGGACACAAGGTTGTGTTGGAGGATGGAGGTCGAATAAATAGGAGAGAAAGAAAGGGAGGTGGCAGGCAAGGAAATGAGCAGACATACGAAGGAATGACGGTGACAAAGGGACAGAGAGGAAACAGGTGAGGAAGGGCAGTTAGAAAGGAACAAAGAGATATGACAGAGAAAGAGGGGGAGGAAGGAAGTAGGTGAGGAACTGTAATGGAAAAGAGGAAGAAACAGAGAGGTGAAGGAGGAGGTCGAGGGAAAGGAGGGGGTGCAGAGGAATATGGGGAGGAAAGGAGGCCGTGGGTTAAGGACATACAGCAGAGAAAAGATGAGGTAGATAGGAGGAAATAAAGGACACAAGGTTATGTTGGAGGAGGAAATAGGTGGTAGAGAGGAAGATGGAGGGAAGTGCTTAAGAAGAGGAGGCAACAGAAAAAGGAAAACACACAGGAAGGAAAAGAAGGCAAAATGAGCACAGGGAAAGATGAAGTAGAGGACAAACGAGGGGAGGAGATAGGTAGAGGAGGAGATTGTCGAGGAGGTGGTGACGGAGAAAGGAAGGAAGAGGACAAAGGAAGAAAGAGAGATAGAGCAGATAGAGGAGAGGAGCCTGCGTGTGCTGCAGACGGAGAGTTTCCCTGCGAACAGGCCGCAGCATTCACAGTCTGCAGTCACATTACAGAGGCTTACAGTCCAAAACTCACAGCCACACCTGTCACTGAGTCTGTGTGTGTGTGTGTGTGTGTGTATGTGTGTCTGTATAGAAGCATGCATGCTAATTCGCCCGCTCCAACGAGCATGTGACTGTGATGCACGCATAAATTTGGAGCACACCCGCGTTACTGACTGTGTGTGCATTCAGGGGTGTGTCACTGCGAGAAATCAGAAATTGCGAGGCTGCCAGCTGCTCGGCCGTGAGCTGCATGTGGAGGGAGAAAGAAGGTGTGTCAATAGAGAGAGAGAGAGAGAGAGAGAGAGAGGGAGAGGGTGAGTTAATGAGAGGAAGATGTGGATGTGTGCAGAGGAAGAGGAGGAGGAGGAGGATGGAGGGAGCAGGAGAGAGAGAGCCATCAGATGTTTGTCAGAGAAGATGAGTGCTGTACGCTGCCAACACCAGATGAATATTGGTGTGTGTGTGTGTGTGTGTGTGTGTGTGTGTGTGTGTGTGTGTGTGTGTGTGTGTGTGTGTGTGTGTGTGCAAAAGGCTGAGTGCACATGAATGTGAGTGACAGGCTGAGTGTGTGCACTGGAGAGTGAAAACACACACACATTTGCACACACGCAGACACGTGGAGGGGAGGCTGTCAAGAAAGCAACCATGCATCTCCACGGAGAATACAACCACAGAGGAGGAGGAGGGGGGGAGATGGGGCAAAGGCAGGAGAGGGGGGGGGGGAGAAAGGAAGGAAAGGAGGACAGAGGTTAAACTGAAAGAAAAGGCGAAGATGGAGAGGAAGGGAGTGAGGAAGGGAGAGAGGATGAGGAGGAGGAGGAGTTGGGGGAGTGGCTGGGCAAAGGAGAGGTAGACAAAGCGAGGGAGGAGGTGAGAGAGAAGGGGGCGAAAGAGGATAGGAGAAGAGTGAGGGCAGCAGGCTCAGAGGAAGAAGCAGAAGAAGAAGGAGGAGGAGGAGGAGACAGGGCAAGCTAGTGAGACAGAGGGAGAGGTGTGTGAAGGTGTGTGTGTGTGTGTTTAATTCTCTCCAGTGTTAATGAATGGAAGGCGTCTCCATTGTCTTCAGAACGGTAAGAAGCTCTGCTGCTGCACAGCATCTGGCTGCTAATAATAGGTGTGTGTGTGTGTTCACTACAAGTTCATCATGCTTGTCATACCTGGACACTCAGTGTGTGTGTGTGTGTGTGTGTGTGTGTGTGTGTGTGTGTGATGGTATGTGCATTGGAGATACAGGATGTAATTGAACATCAGCTGTGATTCTCTGCAGTGTTTTGTGTGCTGAGTGGGTTTAAGTGTAGTAGTAAGCCGGAAGTGTGTGTGTGTGTGTGTGTGTGTGTGTGTGTGTGTGTGTGTGTGTGTGTGTGATATCCTACTCATGTACTTCCATCTTTCTGAGGACATGTCTGCAGTTTCACAGCAGTATGGATCACAGCGAGGGGCGTGGTTTGACTGTGAGAAGCTGCGTTTTAGGGTGGAGGTTAGAGTCAGGTTGAGTTTGAGGTTAAAGAAAATGTCTGTATTCTTCAGCCTGGGTTTGATCCTGATATCTGTGGCAGTTGTGGCTGTGGGTCATGCTAACTCTGCGTTGCACACTTGAACTCTGTTGTAGAGATTCGGTGTATGTGACTCTGGAAAAACGACTTTTATCAGGAAAGCGACACATAGATTTCCACCTCAATTAGAAATTTACGTGGTTATGAACAGGTTTAGGCTGGGCTTAGTCTCACGGAGCCAGACCTATCTGGAAGGTCTGGAATCACCACATTAACATTCTGCTGAGGAGAAAAAACACTGGCTTGTTTTTGTTTCTCTAAGCCAATCACGATCATCCTGGGCGGGGCCAAACTCAGAATGCAGCAGTGATGCCTTTGCAGAATAATGTTGAGGGGAACACACACAGTGACAGGGCTAACTGTTAGCATCACACAGCTAACGGTTAGTAACAGTACCCAGAGGCACACAGAGCTGCACAGTGAAAGCGAGGCGTATCGTAACACAGATGGTGTCGTTATTCTGTGGCTCATGATAAGTTAAAGCAAATCTTTAGTGTGAGGTTCCACCAAGGTTGAAGTTAAGGTCATGGTTATGATCATGTTTCTGTTGTGATTGAGGTCAGAATTGGATTTCACTTCAGAATAAAGTTCAGGTTGAGTTTAGCATTAGCAGTGTTGGGAAGGTGCCTTAAAATGTCATTTGTAGCATTTTTCATTAACTTATTTTTCAGCAGGAAAAAGCTGGCAGGGCGCCGAGGAGCGTTTCATCCCTGCGCTTCATAAAAAAAAGCACTCGCGGTGCCTTTTTTTAATGAGGTGCTGTTTGCAGGTTTTGTTTCTATGTCAACAATATCTTGACACGAACATTGGCCAGGTAGCTAATGTGACGCTACATTTACAGAGGGCTGACACAGTAAACTTTAAACTTACAAAGCGATTGGTGATAAAAGGACACTCGCCAGCAACATTCAGGGTCTGGCGGCTGATCTGCTCCTAAAAAAAGAGCTTTTCTCTCTTTGTGACAGTATACAGTAGGCTAGCTAAAGATGCGGCAGTGACGTCACTGGCAAGATTTTCAACTTAAAGTGCTCAGAGCAGCCGCACAAAAAAGGCGGAGTGCTCTGAAAAAAGATGCTGGGCACGATGCTTTTTCTCACGGCGGCCACATACGCTCGCTCCTCATTGAGAGCAGTTGGAAAAGATGCAGCTGCTGAGAGAAAACGTCATGTCGCTTTTAACAGGATTTAGATTAAGGTTAGAAATAGGTTAAGGTTGGGATTTAGTCTCATAATAGAATTAGTTTTAGGTCAAGTTAAAGATAGTGGTTAGATTACGGTTAGGTAAAGTTGATTTTATAGTTAGAATTACGTTAATCCTAGAATAAAATTGGGGTTAGAATTAGATTTAGTCTTTATCTTGAGATTATCGTAGGTTTAGGTGAGGATAGATCAAGGCAAGTTTATTTATATAGCACATTTTTAGGTTGAGGTGACGCTGAGGTTAGATGAAGGTAATGTGTTTGGTTGTGGCTCTCAGGTGCTGAAGGATGCATTATTTTCTATGAGGATCCTCAGAAACACAGCACTCCAGCCCTGCGTGCTTCCTCCTCTCGCTCCTCATCACGCAGACTCGTGTGAAGCAGCAGCTGAATAAATTTGCAACCCCTTTTAAATCAAACATGAATTAATGTAAATACTGCAAACACACAGCCGAGCGGCTCTGCTTCTTCTTCCTCCTCTTCTTCCTCTTCAGCTGAGGAAGCTGAGCTGTAGCCACTGGGAGCAGACCAGTAACACCAGTACACTGGAGCAACTGGGGCATAAAAGAGCCATTTGTCTGTGCCAGCATGTTGCATCAGTTATCTTTTCTGAGGAGTGTTTGAGAGGGACGTTTTTTCTTCTCTCAGACAAAGAGGTAGATGTGACAGAAGGTCCCAGATTGGGATCAGCTTAAACGTCCTCTCTTCATTGTCGGTTGTTTGGTGACTTCTCTTAACACAGAACTCTAATGTTCTGTTTATGCTTGAAAGCATTAAGTTCACTCTGGACATGAAGAGAATATCCGTCCAACTGCAGCAGATCAACAGATATAATGCAAAATACTGTACAAAATATTAACCATCAAATATGTTTCGGTCACAAATTTTAATGTAGAATCACTGCAGTTAACTATGCAGCTGTGTTCAAGAAAAATATGATACGTGACCGTACTTTTGCAGTAAATTGTTGGTGAGTTGTTGCATCACTTTCACAGTAAGTTACTGAAACATATTTACAGTAAATGATTGTGAAATGACAGCTATGATCTCACTATGCCTGTATATCACTGTGATTTATCAGTATGCTCCTGCAAAATTATTATATTCAACTGTAACCTCACAGTTAAAGCTCATGACATTATTGTGATTTTTAGTTTAATTTAGTTTAGTTTTTTTGCACATACATGTAAAGAAAATATAGGAAAAAGAAATTAAAAGTGAAAACACAAAAACAGCTCATGAAGATACCTTTCCTATTGGATAACAATCATACATAAAAAGAAAAAGATAAAAACAGAGATAGAGAGAGAGAAACAGATTATTTGCATTTTTAGCAAAACATTCTTTGAATTCCACTGTAATCTTACAGTGGAATACAGACATTACTGTGCTTCAGCAGTGTACTTATGTAAATTTACTCTATTTACCTGCATGAATTTCACAATAAAATTCTGAATATAGTTCAATATCACAGCTGTAGCCTTTAAGGTGATAGTGATGTGATTTATTGTGAAATATTACAGTTAAATATTGTAACTTTCAGGAAAATGTTTGCAGTGTAGATATTAGCTCCAGCATATTGTTGCCACCAGGACAGAAAAATATTTGCCCAGTTCCTTGTTGTAGCAAGAATATGTTCTAGTTTTAACACAGTCCTTTTCAACAAGTAGAGTTTCATGTTATAAAGACATTTGTTATTAATTGTTCCATTCTAACAGGCAACACTTCTTACTTGAATAATTGTTTTATTCTGTTATTAAACATAATTTCCTGGTTATTATAACAAAAAACATTAAAGTTTCTCATTGGAAAAACACACAGACTTTATCTCATTAAAACAACAAGACGTTCTTGTAAGAACTCGATAACTTGTGTTGGGACACAGAAATGTCCAGACTTTGTTTAAACAGGAAGAAGGTCCAGTCGATGCCTGAGAGGTGCTGTAACAAGAGACGCGTCTTCCAGTCGCCTTTTCTTTTATGTCAAATTGATTTTGTGATACAGCTGCAGACATG
This sequence comes from Epinephelus awoara, assembly GCA_035609425.1. NCBI lineage: Eukaryota > Metazoa > Chordata > Actinopteri > Perciformes > Serranidae > Epinephelus > Epinephelus awoara. The sequence goes on from CM069301.1 coordinate 2,855,913, forward strand.
GACGATGACTTCATTTGAAATATTTACCTTGAGGTGCGTTCCAATGCTGGTGGGAAATTCCAGCATCTAGGACTGTTGAGTGTATTCTGTGCGCATGTATGCCTCAAAGCCGGTGATAGCCGTGGCCAGAGGCATCATGTTTTCAGGCTGTCTATTTGTCCGTCCCATTTTAGTGAACGCGATATCTCAAGTACGCCTGGAGGAAATGTCTTGAAATTTGGTACAAACATCCACTTGGACTCAACGATGAACTAGTTTGGTTGTAGTGGTCAAAGGTCAGTGGGACCTTGCGTCCATCTCATACTCAAAAATCCAACATCTGAAGAATGCCTTGAGGGAATTTCTTCAAATTTGGCACAAACGTCTACTTGGATTCAAGAATGTATTGATTCGAATATGGTGGTGAAAGGTCATTGTGATCTCACGTCTGTCTCATTCTCGTGAACACGATATTTCAAGAGGGCCTTCAGGGAATTTAATCAATTTTGGCACAAACATCCACTTGGATGCAAGGATGAACTGATTAGAAGTTGGTGGTCAAAGATCAAAGGTCACTGTAACCACATAAAACACATTTGGAGACATTTGGTCAGATACTGAATTGGTGACAATTATCTTGGGTGTCCATGTTTAATCTGCGGTGACTGTATAGATTTTCTGTGCTGCTGAGTTAAACATGATGAAGCATCCATGTTTCAGAATATGTAGCTTCTTTACAGCAACATTTGAAGCATTGTCAAATTCTATGGCTACATATGAGTCTGGAGAAACATGGACGTAAACTGTAACCGCAACTTGACTGGTTCACGGGCAACGAAAAGGCAGTGTATCTAATTTGTTGTAAATCAATGTCAGGTCTGCAGGTGGAGCTGGTGCAGGATGTGAGCTCTTATGGACACAAATGTCTGCTGGAGAAAACAGATCATCATAGAATCAATCGCAACATTATGTGGTGGAATGGTGTTATGTTATCTGATCTTAGTCATTTGTTCTAGTTGGGAGACAAGGCTGTATGTTTCCTCCTCCAGGACTCTAAATATATGATTTTCTGAAGTTGCTATGAACAGACTTGTAATTACGTTGGTTAGTCAGTTAGCAGTTTGTGCAGTCATCTGGCAACGGTAACAGGAAGTGTCACACCAACACCTGGATGATGTTGCACACTGTAAACTCTGACAGATTTAAACACGTCAGCTGTGTCGGTACAGTGAGTGTGTTGCTTGCTTTGCTCCGGTTGTCTCAGCTGTGGGATGATTTGAATCAAGCGCACCTGAACTAGGTCAGATGAACTGTATGAGCATCCTGCCTACGCTGTGAAAAAGGAAGCATCTTTTCATCATGGCAGCTCCTCATCCTCAGAACTCAGAACCATTTCTATACATTCAGGACATTTTTTAACGTCTTTAGATGTGAAACTCTCTCAGAATCTGTCTTGATAAATGAAAAATGTGATAATGTATACAGTAAACACTCCATGTAACAGGGTCAATTATACAGCAGTAATATGCGTAACAAAGTCAAATGCACATTTGTAATATTAAGTATTATAGTTACACAACATTTGCTTCAGTTGTTATTACCTGACAACCTTCAAAGTCAATATGTGGAACCTTTGATACTCAGTTTCTGTACCCCTACATTCACCTTTGGGGGAACCCCACCTTTAAAGGGGTGTCTCCCACCTTACCTCACCCCTTTTGCTGTTGTGCTCCATTGGAGAGGTAAGCGACATCGCCCTTGTGGTAATTTCTGTGTTTTAGTGCTGTTAAGATGTTTCTAAGTTCATTTTATGCTAACATAATTTCATGTTGCTTAATTTGTGTAGGGACCTTATGGTGTGTTTGACGGGGGATTTTATTTTTGCCACATGCTGTCAAGAATAAATGGCGATCGGCTCCGAAGATATAAACCATCTGGGCCTCTTTATATCAACCCAGTGCAGACATCATGACAATCCATCCGTTACATACAGAAAAAGCTTTTCTTTTTACACATACTGTGTTGAGAAGTGAGGAGGGCACTTTTTAAAACTTTTTGGTAATTTCAAGAAATGTATTAAAAACGTTAAAAATGGAAATATTAGATCTGTAGAAAACAAAAAGGCTACATAAGTCATCTTCCAGCACACGACCACATATCCAATGAGTTCTCATCCCAACTCCTCAAATATCTGTGTCTGTAGACTTTAACATCTACATGTAGCGCTAACTATCCTCCTGCATCTGTTTTTGACGTTTCAGGATGCTGTGTCATTGTACGCTTGTTACATGCATCATGTCTTTTCAAAATAATTTTCACAGACCATGTAGAGTTTCTGTTCATTAGATGCGTTTTCAAAATAAACATACTGTAAGAGTCACTTAACATCATGGTTAGGTGTACAGTGGGCTCCACGATGAAAGTCCGGGGTTTGTTGAACCCATCCACCTTCCTTTCCACCTGCACTATATGGACTTTACAGTTCCTTACCACCTTCTGTTGTTACTGCCGCTGGCCGTTGCATTTCATAATGCCACAGAAGGTGCCTTTCTGCAACGTTACCTGACACTCAGATCTCTGACACAGCAGGAGTATTTCTTGAGTTTGGAATGAGAATAGGTTGTCTCACCATCTAAACATCCAAATTAATATCTCATATGTCTCCAGCTTCATTTCCACCACTCATTTGTTTTATTTTCAGTCTCACACCCATTAGTTTTTGCCTTTTCAGCTCAGAAGCTGAATTCATTTTGAAATGCTAAAAAGGCTGAGGCCCAGAGCAAGTATTTAATAGAAAACAGCCCAGCTTTCAGTTACCTGACCTTCATCAGGGCAAATGTTCAACAACAGAGAATCCCACAGCTTCAATCACATCAAACACAGCACACCTTAGCACTGATCCAGGACTGTGTACAGCTTATCACAGTCCTGCACGGTTATCTCCCACAACGTCACAGTCACAGATTTCTTCAGGAAATTTGTTACAGGAAGAGTGTTAATAAAAAGAAGACTTTAAATGCGGCAAAAAATGTCAGGTGTCTGTAAAGTACCATCTTGTACATTAAGGTCAGTAGACATATCAAAGCAAAGACTTCTGAGACCCAACAAACATTTAGAGCTGCCTGAAGGTTTGCACGTTTGCTTGTTTTGGGGTTTTTCTCTGCAACTAAGTGACCAATGAAATCTTGCTGAATAATGACCTTTCTGGTCGACTAACGTTTGACTGTTGGGGGGCAGCCCGTATGCATTCCACAAATATGGTTCCCCATGCCCAAATTCATAAGCTCTACAAATCACAAAAACTGACTAGAAATCAACGCAGGAAGCAACAGAGGTACCATTTTCCATTTTTAATTTCATGTTATTTTTTTGTGGGATTATTTGACTTATCTTCCTCTATCTCTTTTTTCTGTATTGCCAATTCATCAGAAAAGGTCAACAAGAAGAGTTTAGGTGAATTTAAAGGTTGAGAATGATCCATTTGATCCATTTCAATAGTATTTCCTCTCCATTCACTCAGCTGCAGTCTACCCCCAGCAGAACTGGGGAAAAATGTAAATGCAATGAAAAATTCATAACTTGGCCTATTTGCTCGACAGCTCACCTAGGAAAACATTTTACAGCACATATGAACATATCACGATATAAACATCCACATGAAAATCTCATCTGTCTTCAGCTTTATTTCCACCTCTCGTTTGTTTCATTTTCAGTCTCGTATCCATCACCTTTTGCTTTCCCTGCTCAGAAGCTGAATCCATATCGAGATGCTAAAAGGCTGTTGTTGATTCTTCCATCTTTGCTTAAAGCATATTGTTTAGCAATTCATTACTGTGAATTTTGAGGGCAGAGCTTTGTGGAGAAGAGGCAGCAGCCCAAAATAAGCCGGTCCCGTCGGGGCTGTGGTGAAGTGAAGTGAGGTGTTAAGACACTCGAGTGCACTACCGCTCAATTATTTAGCGAGCGGGCTGCTGGGATGTTTGCTAGCCGCTGTAGCTAGCAGGACAGCCAGGAGGGGGTTTGGCGCTGACAGCAGAAAGAGAGACCTTTGAATTCTAGAAAAGGTAGATTGAAGTTTATCGCATCTCTCTGGTCTGAACGGGTCTTTATTAGGTCATTTGTTTTTTGTTTTATAGTAGCTCTGACAGTTGCAGCAAAACGTAGAAGAGTATATGTAGGCTATGCATGAAAGTAATGCATGTTCTCGAGTGGAATAACCGCAGCCTGTGAGCATTTTAAATGTCTGTTAGACTGTTAGTTTCTTATGTTATTAACCAAGTAGCTTGTGTTCAGTTTCTTCTTCTTTTTCATCACAATATATGGAAATAAAATGCAGTAAGACAGATATATAAATACTGAGCTAGCTTACCTGCACTTTCTAGGCTATCCCTCGAGTAGCAAGGCCTCAGGATGGCAGTGGTTTCTTTTCATTCACTGGGTAAACTGATGGTGTCCTGATAATTCATCTTGGTGATTTTGATGCTTAAGTAAAAGAGTTTTTAGCTACTGTTCATCCTCACAGCGTTCCAATGCTCCTAACTTCTACCAACTGCTACTGCTAACTTCTATTGCTAAATGCTGTTCTGCTAGCTTCTACTGCTAACTCCTATACTGATACTGCTATATTCTATTGCTAACCGCTATACTGCTAATTTCTGCTGCTACTTCTAACTTCTATTGCTAACTGCTGCACTGCTAACTGCTAACTGCTATTGATACTGCTAACTTCTGTTGCTAATATATATATATATATATATATATATTGCTAACTTCTGAAGCTGCCAACCATTGTTGATTCTGGTAATTGCTATAGAAACTAATAACTTCAACTGTTGCTGCTAACTGCTGTTGATACGGTTACATTTCACTGAGCTGCTATACTGTTAACTGCTGATGCTAATAACGTCTACTGTTGCTGCTGACTTCTCTTAATGCTGCTAACTGCTACTTAATACTGCCTACAACTGCTGATATTGCTAACTGCTGATATTGGCTACTACTGCTGATGATAGTGCTAACTTCTAATGCTGCTGCTAACTGCTGTTGATATTAACTATTGATGCATCTTCTGCTGAGGCTAATGCTAACTTCTGGTTGTACTGCTAAAGCCTGTTTAGCTAACTGAGGTTGATACTGCTGACACAGACTCTGTTGACACTCAGTTTGAAGATGCATTTCAGTAACTGAACACAAGTGGACAGCTAAGACACGTCACCGTTCACACCTGTGTCTATCTTGTGTCTCCATCTGATCACTTATGTTCATGTTTTGTTACTGCCTATGTCGCTTATGCTAGAACGTCAAAGGGCCCTGCGCACAGTTCAGCTATACATGACTTCAACGCAACGTCACTCACTGCCGTAACAATGGCCACGCCCCCTTTTGTGTGAAAGTTTTGAACTTGACACGGGAGAGACGCTACTTGCGGCTAGGAGTTCATAATGCCGAAAAGTTGCTGTGTTGTTCACTGCACAGCAAACAATTAAAAAAAAAAACAGAATTGCGATTTTCTTTGCTCCCGGAGAGTCAAGAACGAGGAAATAAGAAATCTGTGGCTCACAGCCATCAAACGGCAGGGTAAAGACGGAAAGCTGTGGGATCCAGCCAGTCACCACACCTAACGTTACGTCTGTGGCAGGCACTTCATCACAGGTTAGTTGGCTAACGTTAGCTAGCTAGCTAAAGTCAGTTGATCTCAACAATAACATGAGATATTTAAAGCCAAGAAGTTAATTCTAATGAATGTTAAGTAATGAATCGACAGGACATGAATTGAATGAATGAACCTATCATTTTCACTTTCTCGTCGTACCGAAGGCGATCAGGACCTCTTAAACTCTCTCCGTAGCTGTAGCCTGACCGGCCATTTCATCCGAAGGGGAAAGACTCAACTGATTTGTTTTTATTTACACTTTGTGTGTGAGGAGCTCTGCCGCCAGTCAAAATCCCATGTTTCTATTACCTATGACATCACCGGCGCGCAACCTGTTTTATTGTAGCACCGTTGAAGTCATGTATTACGTTCTTAGCGGTCAGGTTAGCGATTTTGTTGCTACAGATGAAGATATCGCTGGCAGCAAAATGTCAAATGCATACTAGACCACCTCAGAAAGTGGACAGAGTGATGGGTTCGCAGTGTGTCTTGGTGGTTGTATGCTGGATTGTCCAGGTGTGATCCAGTTGCCCAAGACTCATTTTAACATCATATTTTTATGTTTTTTTTCCTATTCTTTATTTATTATTCTTTTTTATGCACCAAAACATCAAAGCAAATTTCTTGCATGTGAAAACCTTCTTAGCAATAAACCGGTTTCTGGTTCTGATTTGTAGATAACACCAAACAACATCGTGTTATCTCACTTTGTTCCCAGTGGAGGTTTTAAACTTGTCAGTGTGAGATCTTTTTTCTGATTGGGTCCGACAGCTGCTTTGAGCTAAGCCATCATGTCAAGGTCAGTTTTAATTTCCCTTAACAGTGAACCTGAATGTTTCTTAATGAACTTACATCGTATTACTCAGGTCTCAACACGGCGGGGCAAAAAGCAGAGCTGTAACAGTATTAGTGAAGGCTGCTGAGGTTTGTAGTCCTGCCTCTGCATCCTCTGCTCTGCTGGCTGCACAAACCACACACACACACACACACACACCGACACACACACACACACACACACACACACACACACACACACACCATCAAACCTAAACTATAAATGTAAGGCCTGACGCTGCACAACTGTCTGCTGTCTGGAAACTGATGGGAGAGAGAAAGACTGAGTGTCAGGGACTGCATATGAGAGAATGACACTGACAGGAGGAGAGGCGCAGTTACAAATTGATGAAACGGGAGAATATGAACTGAAGAATCCACTTTATTACATGAAAGTGCTGTGTGTTAGATTTTAAACACCAGTATATCACTAGCAAATGAAATGCTATCTGGGCATAATGAAGAAATGAGAGCATGATGGGGGTGTTGGTGCTAATATTTCTCCTGACTCATCAGAGGACCACATTTCCCATCAACACTCTCTTTTTTGTTTTGTTTGGGTTAACTCAGTGGAGAAGTTACAGGGTCAGAGCTCATGAAGTTAGTTTTACTTATTTATTTAATTTATTGTATTTTTTATACAGTCAACTTAATCTAGAACAATGAAAGTCACTTTTTTAATAAACGTATCTTAATCTTCCTGTGAAGACCAACACATGTTTGACTGACAAGATACAGGTCTGATAAGGATGACAGGATAAGGATGGACTGATGTGATTTTGATGGTCATAGGTCAAAGGTCGCGGTCACTGTTAACTCATCTATCTCATTCTCATAAACATAATATCTTAAGAGAGAATTGAGAGCATTTCTTCAAATTTGGCACAAATGTTGACTTGGGGCCAATTCCAATTCCTATCTTAACCCTCAATCTTAACCCTCAAGCTCAACCCTCAATCTTAGTAGCCCTCAAAACCAAGTGTTAAGGGCTATGTTGTGACTTAGAAATGGGACACCCCTCAAAGGCAAATACGTCTTAAGACTGTGGGGGCCAAAACTCTGTCCAGTCTGTCAGTTCAAAGAAGAAGAAATATACATCATCAGTAGTCATCAATAAAAAGATGCAACGATTTTTTTCTCCAACACTTTATTTCAATTCTTGTACAAAACAAGCAGTGACAGACATGAACAGAATAAATATGCCATGGTTAAGAGAAAAGAAAGAGAAATAAGATAAACAAATAAATAAATAAAAAGTTCAGCAGCTCAAACCATTAAATTGTTTACATATTTTCAGAGTCTTTATAGCTTTGGAGTTTGTAGAGTAGTGAATGGTTTCTAAGTATTGCTGCATTTCATTCATAAAACTTTTGAACAAGGATTTTCTATTATAAAATTTACTCTTATGAATATAGAATTTCGCTATAGATAATAAATAGATTAATGAAATAGAATTGTTTTTGTTTAGAAATGCTGACATCATAAAGTCCAAACAGCACATCTTTGTACAGTAGTGAAAATAAAACATAATGTTACAATTAATATACTCGACAAAATCTTTCCAAAAAAGTGACAGTATAGGGGCAGCAAAACAAATGTGCAGTCACCAAACAATAATCTGCTGCCGTCTGCAGCTGTGTTGATTTCATATTGTAACAGAATGTTTGATCACTCGGGGAACAGTTGTCGTTGTGCCCGAGAATTATGTTATGAATATGAACAGTTCACAAGTTACAAATTACTCACTCCCATAGTTTTTTTGGAGCCTGCTTGCTTTTTGTAAACTTGTCTTCATTGGTGGCCCTGAAATGAATCAGGGCTTGTGTTTTGTTTGGTGGCCCTGAAATGGAACAGAGATAACAACATTACTTTCTTTTATTTTTTTTGGCTACCTGTCAGATATTCGTTAAGTTATTAGTTTAGTTTCATGCAGTATTGCAAGTATTATCACAATGAATACTGTAGTCAACATCCAGCAGAGCTAGTGAAGCTGTTTATACGGTCACACAAGTGTTATCTGGTGACTTTCATCCACGTTAACGTTTCACTCTTTGGGTTATAAGTTGATATTCAACCAAATAATCTGTACCACAACAACCGACTAAACTTATTCAGCAGAAAGTCACCAGATAATACGATCACTATCGTTAACCTGCAGCTGTAACGTTACCAGCTGCAGACTCTACGGCTACAGGAGATGACACCGTCCGGTCATCTTACAAAAATGTCAATGCAAACATTTCACGTATATTAAAACAACTTAACAACTACATTATCACTGAGAAAAGTGACTTTTTGTAACTGAATGACAGCATACTCGGTTATCAGAGAACCAGGGTTACGTGCAGGGCAAGCGCCCGCGCCGGCTTCGTTAGCTAGCCAAAAGATATGTGTGTTACACTACAAAGAGGTCTATAGTCTATAAAATGACGTTAAACTAAGATAATGCAATGGTTATCATAATTTTAAAACAACTATTAACGAGGAAAATACTCACATTGATAACTCCGCTTCCTTACGCTTGTCGCCGCCATCTTGCATTGACTGAATCGTCTGTACTCGGCCGGGCTCGCCTGGGCTCGGCGGATGATGCGCAAAGGATTCTGGGATAGCACTCACTACCAAGGGTGGTCCTGGAAAATCTTAAAAGTGAGGCACATACAGCCCTTATTCTTGACCCTCAACTTAACGTTCTGAGAATCGGGACAGCACTAGCACTTCGCGGGAGTGCGCATTTTTGAGATTGAGGGTTAAGATTGAGGGTTAAGACAGGAATTGGAATTCACCCTTGGACTCACGACTGAACTGCTTAGATTTAGGTGGTCAAAGTTCAAGGTCACTGTGACCTTGCATCTGTCTTATTCTTGTGAATGCGATATGTCAAGAAGGCAAATTTTCTGCAAATTTGGCACAAACATTCATTTGACTTTAGGATGACCTGATCGGAGTCTCGTGGTCAAAGGTCACTGTGTCCTCATAAAACATGTTTTTGGCCATGACTCAGGAATTCATACGCTTATTGTGACAAAACCTCACGTAAATGAAGTTTCAGAATATGTAGCGTCTTTGCTGCAACATCAGTAGCCTCTCTGAAGCATTGTCATGGCAACATATGACTTTGGACAAGCATGGATGTAAACTGTAACTGCAGCTTGACTGGTTCGCTGAAGCATTCTACAACTGTGATTCAGCAATTCTAGTTTTCACACAACTGTGCTGTCTATGCAGTGGAAAAACATAACATTGGTGTTACATGACCAGAGGAAAGGGACTGTGGCATTTGCTTTTGCTTCTGCTTTTGCAGTGTGATGCGAAGTACTGGACCAGTAAATGCTCTACTGGTGGGTGAGCTAATGCAAGTTATTTGCCAAAAAAACAACATGGCGGCTGGCTAGTGACAAATGATCTTGTATTACAGTTAAACGGTGAGTTAAAATACACTCACTGGCCACTTCATTAGGTACACCTTGCTGGTACCGAGTTAGACCTCCTTTTTAATTCTTGTTGGCATAGATTCAACAAGGTGCTGGAAACATAACTCAGAGATTTTGGTCCATATTGACACGATGACATCACACAGTTGCTGCAGATTTGTCGGCTGCACATCCATGATGAGAATCTCCCGTTCCAGCACATCCCAAAGGTGCTCTATTGGACTGAGATGTGGTGACTGTGGAGGCCACTGGAGTACAGTGAACTCTTCAAGGTTGGACAAGGTGTTGTTGCTTCAGAGATGGTCTTCTGCACACCTTGGTTGGAACCAGTGCTTATTTGACTTCCTGTTGCCTTTCTATCATCTTGAACCAGTCTGGCCATTCTCCTCTGACCTCTGGCATCAACAAGGCATTTTGGCTCACTGGATATTTTCTCTTTTTGGGACCATCCTCTGTAAACCCTAGAGATGGTTGTGCTGAACATCCCAGTAAATACTCAGAGCAGCCCGTCTGGCACCAACAACCATGCCACGTAAGAAGTGCCACTGAAAACATTTGAACAAATGGCAAAATAGAGGGACACTCACCATAGTTCAATAACAGATACTACCCACTTTGTTATGGTACAAAGCTGGTTGAAAATTGGCAAAGTATCCTTTTAACACAGAAACAAGACCTATCTTTATCTGAACAGCTCACACTCTGAAAGATAGTTAAAAGGATATTTCCAAAATGTTGAACTTTTGCTCTAAAATATGACTGCTAAGTTAAACTGAGTCATTTTCCACCAAATTTCAGCAGGATGTAACTTGTAATACTCAGCTCTTAGATCTCATGTAAGCGCACATTATCAGCAGAACTTTGGATACTGGCAGCCACTTAATCTTTCCTTTAAGGGTTATCACAGAGATAAAGCCTGCAGCATTAAATTCCCACTTATGCATAAAACTCAATCCCCAAGTCTGCATTTCCAACAAGACCTGAACATATCATAAGACAGTGTAATCTTTCCTGAGATATAAAGAATCTTACTGTTTGTTACTTCATGTTACTTCAGTCACTGGACTGTTTTCATAGGATTGTGATTACAGGATACATGTTACCTCCAACAAACGACAGTTCGTGCATGCAGGATGCTGTTTATGTCTCATCTCTTTTAATATTAGTTCTCCCTGCTTTGGTATAAATATATTGAAGCTGTGGAAAATATTCCGACAGAAGTGAAGACAAAGAGGAGGAGAGAAACGCAGGAAACGAGATCAACCGCAGACATGAGCGAGGCACAAACAAGGATACATGTGTAAAAAGTTGTAACTCCGGCAGAGTTTGTTTGGGGAGGAACAGGCAAATGAAGAGGAGGAGAGGGAAAGAAAACGAGTTGAAAAATAGAGGAGAACGGGAAGAAGATAAAAGAGCAGCAAACGGGGGCGAGACGAGTCTCCCGTCGCTGCGAATCCTCTCAGGTTTTAGACGAAGGAGGTAATTACAGAGGATGATGGGGGGAGAGGAAGACGAGGAGAGGGATGAAGAGAAAGACAGGTGGTGAGGAGGGAGAAAAGGGAGAGAGTGGGAGGAAAAGAAAGACAAGAAGAGATATATATAATTGGCTGGGTGGGAAGTGGAGACAGAGGATGGAGATGAAGAGAGAGAAAGGTGGAGGATAAAAGAGATGGACTGAGAGAAAGCAAGACAGAAGTGAGCTAACACAACTTGTGGGAGGTAAAAAGAGGGATAGAGAGACTTAGAAAGTGAATGAGAGTGACAGAGAAAGGAAAACAAAGATGAGGGGGGAGAAAGGAGGTGAACTGGATGGAGAGATTTAAACAAGCAGCAAAAATGAAACCAATGCAAGACTTCTAAAAGCTGCAGTTCCTCTAAAGTCCACTTGAGGCTGGCTCCAAGAGCGAGTCAATCCCCATAGAGCCCCATGTTAACATGTTCAACTTTACAGCAGAAATAAGGGAAGTTAAGGAGACAATCCTACTTATGATGCGAAGGTGGACCCACGACGCATGGGTCCCTTGATTTGACGCAGCTGGACCAGTCAAAAGGTGACAAAGCAGCGTCGGCAAAAACACTCTGACAGTCTATTAAACGGATGATGAAGGATGGAGTTACAGTCTTTTCCAAGTATGTTATCTTTTTTCTGCTTCCTCCTTAGTAAGTAAGTTATTAATAACCTACAGAAACATTGTGTGCAATAGTCCACCTTCCACCTTTTCTTCCACTATTCATCTGTCTCTCTGTCTCAACCACACTCACATCTTAATGCTTAAAGCTGGCAGTTTGCAGGGCGGGTTCGGGTTGTTGATTTACGCTTATTGTTTCTGGGTTGGGTGGTGTGGATTGACTCAGCTCTCAGCTCGGTGCCTGCTGTGGTCAGAATTCAGTGATCACCTCTCGATGATGCGAAGTAAGTGAAACGTTTGTGAAATTTAAACTGTTATGTTGCAAACAGAAAAGTCATTTTTATCTTGTGATCATCTATTATGACATGAATGGATTTGAAGGAACACGCACAAACATCAGTCATGGTTGAATAAATGTCTGTTTCCATCACATATAGATTTCAAATATAGTTTTCTGATTAGGGTACGTCCCTCGTAGTTCCAATATGTGCTCAACTGACAACACTGATGTCGGGTGATCGGGTTCGACTTACAGTCGATGTTCCGGTTCATCGCAAAGGTGTTGGATAGTTGAGGTCAGGACTCTGTGCACGACTGTTACCCGTCTGTCTGAATATTATTGTTTGCTGAAGATTTCTCCCAATAAAACACAAAGAACAGCCTCAGAAAAGGCACAGAGAAGGGTGTTCACATACTTTTGGTTAACTTACTGACCTAACAAGAAGGGGAGACAGGAAACAGTCAGAGTAGGAGAAGCAGAGAAAGGAAGTGGACAGGAGGACAGAAGAGGAGAAAGGCAAGAAGCAGTAGTGGGAGACACAGAGATGGAGAGAGGTGTGAATTCAGTATAACAACATCTCCTAACGCTCTTCCACACTGATGGATGAGATGACAACACATTCAGATACAGTGCTGCGTGTGTGTGTGTGTGTGTGTGTGTGTGTGTGTGTGTGTGTGTGTGTGTGTGTGGGTGTGTGTGTGTGTGTGTGTGTGTGTGTGTGAGATGACGTTGTAAAGCTGCTTCATGTTTCTGCCTCGGTGCTGCAGAGGGTGGCGCTGTTTCACACTCTGATGTTCTCTCTCAGCAGGATTCTGGGCTGACGTGTTGTTTATTCAGATGTTTACTTATTTATTAAAGTACAGGTGGTGAGACTTTTACATTTTACTACATTTTACATCAAACTGGATCCTTTTCTTGCACTCAGACAGATCTGTAGATAGTTAGATGTTCCATAAATTCACCCCTTTATCTGAAATGCAATCTGTCTTTTTATTATTTTTTGATTATCAAATCATCGTTAGTTAGTTTTTATTTAAGTCATTATGTGTAGGGTTTTTTTGGGGTTTTTTTTAAAGTGTATTTAACTTTCAGATCCTTCTCTTTAGGGAGTTGGTTCTTCATTAGTAGTGTTGCTATCAGCTCTTAAGACTCTTAAAGTATGAAGGCACTCTGCTTGTGGAGCTCAAAGCCCAAAAAATACAACAGCAGTGTCTCTTTTCAGAAATAGTGACCTGGTTGCTAAAGATATTCCGCAGATCTTGTTGTCATGGAGTTTTCTTTCTAGCAAGACCTCATCCATGCATGTAGTCAGAGCGGTTCAGAAGCTACAGTCATTTTAATTTGGGTATGTCATTTTAGGCGTTTTTGCTACAACATGGGGTTGGAGTGCAAGAGGTTTTAAGTGATGAGGCTGGTCTGAAGTGATGATAGTTAAAAGCAGCTGGCTGATCCACGGCTAACGTATTTTTGCTGCGTGTGTTTTTCCACAGCAGGGCAGGTAAAAGAAGTTTACCTGTTGGAGGTGAGCTGTTTGCAGAGGTGCAGTAAGAGCTGGTCATCTGCAGCTCTTCATCAACATCTTACTGTGGCTGTTTCTTTCATTTCCTGTAGATTCTTCACAATAAAAGTCCCCCGTTATTTTGTATGTATTAACTTTTATTGTGAAGCAGCAACATGAGGAAATGAGTTTTCAAGCAACAACTTCACACAACTTCTGATAGTGAACATGAAACAGAAAAATAAAGCAGATATCTAAAGTTAAAACAGGACGCAGGAGAGAAACTGATCTCCACACCACAGAGGTTCAGTTAGAGGCTACAGACGTACTGAGAGCTGAACACACAGAGACTTTTAAAATGCCTTTCCCTCAGGTCTGCAGACAGAGGGGAGGAGAGAAGCAGGCTTGTCAGGGGTTGGCTGGGGTCGGCGAGACGTCACTGCTACCCGTGTGAGGGTGGACGGCTTGGCTTTTGGATGTTCTCCTCAGAAGGTCCATCTCTGGTGCAGCTTGGCACGGCACGGCGCGCCTTAACTGATAATGGAAGTGGTGCGGCATGGCTTGACTCAACGGCCCATAATGATGCTAGGTGAGCGAGCAGTAGACTCATAATGGGGGGAAAAGGGGCAACCTCTAGTCCCTAGCAGCTACCTGGGTTTGATTCCAACCTGTGGCCCTTTGCTGCGTGTCATCCCCATCGTCTCACCTCCTTCCCTGTCTCTCTTTAGCTGCTCTGAAATAAAAGCAAAGCCCTAAAATAGTCTTAAAAAAATAAAGTACAGTCCCTTAGTTTGATCCGAGCTATACTTCGACTGTCTTTGTGAAAGTGGCTCAGGGACCGATAGATATAGATATTGTTGTGTTCTGCACTGACATGACTTTGAACTGCACACAAATCCTATACACAGACAAACACACACACGCACACATCAAAGCTCAGTGAAATGCTGGCTGGAACAGGCTGACCTTCTGTCCTCAGACATCAACTGCTACCATCTGACCTACTGACAGATACACACACACACAGGCTCACACACACACACACACACACACACACACACAGACACAGATGCAGATACACACACACACACACACACATAGATGCAGACACACACACACACACACACACACACACACACAGATGCAGACACACACACACACACACACACACACACACATAGATGCAGACACACACACACACACACACACACACACACACACACACACACACATGCAGACACACACACACACACACACACACACACATAGATGCAGACACACACACACCCAGCTCTCTCTGACCTTGGAGAAAAGAACAAAGCTTTGCGTTTTCTTGAATCTAAATCCGACCGCTTCAGGACTCCTTCGTCTGTCTTCCTGCTGCGTTCGAGGCCTGTCGGACCGGTCAGTGTTTTCAGAGATGAACGCCTCCTCTGCCGTCCTGCAGGAGGTCACACAGACCTTGGTCTCAGGCTGTGACTCTCTGCTGCTCTTCAGGCTTAAATGAGCTGAAAGTGATCGCTGACGCGTGTCACTGGACGTTCGCACAGAGACGCTGCAGGAAACACACCAGACTGTGTGTGTTCAGTGGGCCGCAGCACTAAGTCATATTCTCTGCTCTGCAGGACATGTTACTGCTGTGTGCGGTCTGTGTGCTGTATGTTTGGAGGGTTGGCGGAGAGGTGTGAGGCCACAGGGCAGATACAGGGAGAAGCCGCTGAATGTTTGTTTCACAGTTGCTGGAAATTTGAGTGTTTCAGGTGGTAACAGCCGGGTGATGGGTGCTCGCTGAGGTCGTAAGAACCTTTATTGTTTCAACACATCACTCACACATCTCTGCGTGTATGAAAGCTCGTACTGTTTTTCAGTAAACAAAAAACAACTCTTTTTGCCGATCTTTCAATTTGCTGCATCGCATACAGCTCTAGTGTCTGTTTGCCTAAAGCACATCTTCTCGCAGACTTCACATTGGTATTTCCTCTGCAGCTCTGTAACAGGAGGCTGAATGGATGCTGTGAGCAGTTCAGGGGAATTAAGAATCGTCTGGCTTTTGACCATCATTCAGATTCTATTGATGCCTTGAGTCGATGGTTCCTTACTGCAACAATATGTCCGTATTCATGTGGAGACTGGAGCTGCTGCACAAAGGAACAGATCAATGATCAATTAAATATTGTGGTGTTCAGTGGTGGAATGTAACTAAGTATCTTTATTCTAGTCTATCTATCTATCTATCTATCTATCTATCTATCTATCTATCTATCTATCTATCTATCTATCTATCTATCTATCTATCTATCTGTCAACCATCCATCCATCCATCCATCCTACGTCGTTTTTCTACAGTAGCCCAGAACGGACAAACTCTAGATAGGCCCATGCACGTGTTTGTGTCAGCCACTGTAGTTAGCAGCCTCTCCGTGATGGGCCGAACAGCTTCGAAAAACACTGATTTTTAAAATGAAACTGCTTTATTCAGTGTTTCTCCTGGAGGAGACCTCTGTGGCTCCTGATTAAAAAAACAACAACTCTTCAACAATGAACACTGAAGGAATTCTAACCAGGAAAAAGTTCAGCTGGTTGCAATCTGCAGTCCTCACCACTAGGTGCCACTAAAGCCTACACTCTGCTTCTTAAAAGCCTCCTGCAGTCTTTTAGTTCAATGCAAGATGCACTGTGTGACACGGATCTAATACACCTGGGTACGACATCAAGAAGAAGAAAATGTAAAGCATGCCGCATGTACAAAATGTACAGAGCCATGGTACCTTGTAGCTAACTTGTCTGTCCATTGTTTGGTCTGTGACGTAATAGGCCAACAGGAAAAAGGTCATGTGACCCAGTGTGTCTCACTGATGTGATTTTAACAACAACAGAGGAAGAAGGTCCATCAGGCTGCAGTTACACACACTATGATTGTTAGGAGATACATTCAGTGTTGGCTCTGCTGTTTTTATTTGTCAACAAGGAGAAAAAATAAAAACGAGCATCTTGTTTGTCGATGAAGAAACAAACCGACACAGCTGATGTCGCGCCCCCCAAGCTGCTCTTTCCTCGTCGTAGTTCACTGTACAATGTAGTGAAATGGATCTGTGGAGTAAATGTGAAGGTATGATTGATGGTGTGTTTGTTTCACCTGACTGGTCAAAGGTCAGAGGTCATCAGAGGGCAGGCTGAAGCTTCTCCTGAGAGATCCGACTCAGCTTGTTTTTCCTCCACTGCTCTTTGTGTTTATTTGGACTCCTAAAAAGCTTATTTTGTATTTAATATTCAGTGTGTTTAATAAAAACACTTGAATGAAACTCTGTTTTCCCGGCCGTACGCGCCGCTCCCCGCGGCTGCTTCTGGTTTCTATTTTTAAAAATCCACATCGTTTCCTGTAGTTTGAATTAACACAACAAAGACGCCCTACACACAGAGGCAGCACCTTGCCAAACACACGGAATTATGGGAAACAGATGTACTTTTGTGCTCATAATGGAGATGACAGACCGACAGAGAGATGTGAGAGGTTTAATTCCCTGTCAGCGCTCTCGATGTGCCCTCGAGCAACACGGCGAGTTGCCGCCAGGGAGCAGTTAACTGGTAATTCAGCGCAGGAATGAGCGCCGTCCTCGGTGTCGCGGGGACGCTTTAAATGGTTTTTAATAGGTTTGGCTTCAGGATGAAAACAACTTAGTGGCAAATGGGGCCAAAATTAAAGGAAAAATCCACCTTAAAATAGAATTGACACACTGCGTGTTTAGTTTGTGTCGTTAAAGTGCTCGATTTGAATAAGTGAATCTAAATGGCTGCAGAGTTTCAGGCGTGTCCTGCAGTCAGGGGACACCAAACTGAAACAGATCATATTAAACAGCAAATTTTAAAGCATTCACTTACATTTTAAGTCATCGCATTCACATGAAATATGTTCAGAAGGCAGACCTGCAGCCTTCAGCATCAACATGAGGATGAGCGAGGCATGCTGGGTAAAGTCATGAGACCCTGTTATTAAATCTCTGCGTCTTTCCTCACTCACCCAACGCTCACGTCACTGTGATGTTTCATTTCATCAGCTTTTATCAGTGATTTTTAAATATCTTTGTGCATTTTTAGTTTTTATGTCTTTTCAGTGTTGTGAGGCAGTCGCACAACCCTGATGTGTTCTGTTACCGTAGTTACAGGTGTTGAAAGTCTATCGCAAACAGAAAAAACACGACTAGGTACACTTAGTGAAGTTCTGTCTTTCAGTACAGTTTGGAGTGAGAATGATTCACCTGCAGAGCCGGAGAGCCGCCATTTTAGGTCCAGCTCAGACCAGAGATTCACAACGAGACAAAACTGTTTTTGAACGTTGCAGAGAAAAGTGTCAGCGCTGTGAACTGGCCGGTCTGAGCTCGACTCCAGCCGGCTGATGGTGTCACCTGACACTCAGCTGGTCGAATGGCCGGCGGCTGGTTTTAAAGCACGTCACCTGTTTCAACAGCCAATCAGCTTGTAGTGAAGTCCACTGGTCAAGTCAAAATGACCACAGACGGCGTGTGCTCCGTGTCGGATGGTGGCTCACTGCGTCATTGTTTAAATCAGGGTCTATTTCTAAAACATTCAGGGCTTATTTATTTTTGCAGTGAATTTCCCAAAGTGGTGAACTATTCCTTTCATAGAGTTTTGTTTGGATGTTGGACTGAGACATGTTGACGTGCTCTCAGTTTTAGATGTTAATAACACTGTGTTGTCTTTGACTTCCTTTAAAGGTATTTCATGGCGTAACAGATTCTGTGTGTATGTCCATCTTTACCCACCTCCCTTCTGCAGCACGTGTTATAAATATATATGGTGGATATGATGACTTAATGTTTCCCCTGACACCTGCTGACACACACTCTGTGCATTAAGAGACGGGCGTGTTTGATCTGAGTGTGTTTTTACTTTCTTTCCTCGGTGTCAAACTACTTCCTGTTTCTGTTTCTGGTCGCGTCTCCTCCAGTCGTGTCTGCTCTAATCTCCTCCTGCAGGGAGACACAGATCCGACTCTGCACAGGAGCTCAGCGCTCTGAATTTTAAGTCTTTGAGATAAACGGAGAAAATGTGGAAATTTAATCAAACTCACAGATATGAGCGCTGCAGAGACGTCAGACTGTGCTGAGGTGACCCCAGCTGCTGCACGCACAGAGCTCACAACATACAGTACGCACCGGTGACACACACACCTGCAGCCCCGTCTGTACACGCATTTAGTCACTGACTGGATGAATTCACTCTGTGTGTGTGTGTGTGTGTGTGTGTGTGTGTGTGTGTGTGTGTGTGTGTGTGTGTGTGTGTGTGTGTGTGGTGCAGTATGACGCTGCAGTACATCTCCAGCAGATTACATTTGGCTCTGTTGCTGCAGGCTGTCCTCAGCAGAAAAACGATAGCATCCGTCGCTTGACGTCAGAAACTCAAAACAACACTACTGTATTTTCACATCTTCCCGACAAGCGCCCTCCTGTGGTCATATGAATAATGACTGTCCTCTCAGCAGCACGGGATGAAATAGTGATAGATGTCATCGAGACAAAAACACCAAGTAGTTTGTCTAACCCAAACCAAATCTACTTCTTTAAAATAGTAAATCATGGTTCAAGTATCCGTCAACAGTGTGAAAACAAAGCACGCTGCCCTGTAGGCTCTGCTGCACCTGCTGGAGCCTGACTGACTGGCCTCCATGCCAGGCGGCAGAAGAGATGCTTCAGGTCACGTGAGTGAAAATCGAGCCATTATGCAGCTGGTGGAGACGTTAAAAGCCAGAGTTAGTACGCTTCTATGAATTCTGCATGAAGTTCATGTAACGTTCAGGCATTAACATGGCTGAAAACAGCTGAGACACAGAGAGGAAAGTGAGGGGGACAGATAGAGAGACACTGAGCCAATGATGTGACAGAGCTGTGGGGGGGGGGGGGGCTCACATGGTGGCTGTAGAGGTTGTGTTTGGATTGTAATGCATGTTTGAAGATGTGAAGGCTCTGTGTTGAAGTTAACGGCCCACAGTGTAGGATTTAGGAGAACTTAAGGTGCAGACACACCAAACAGACATCAAAGAACTAGCGGTGACGAAAGCCAACTGCTGCGTCGTCTACGTGGCCTCACGTCTACCTGTGTCAGTTGCATTTGAACACACTACACGGACTACATCCGACGGCCAAGTAGCACGTACGTTCTGCGCCTGCGTGAGAGAGAGCGGAGTGAGAGAGTGGTACATCCTGTCAGCCGAGGGGTTTCCTATCTGTGCAGCCGAGCACCGCAGCACCTCCACGGACTATTACATCCAGATGGTCCCGGTGTTTCCTCCGCAGGCTCCACTTCACTCAGCTGCCCAATAAACCCGCTGCTTCTTCCCACTTTAACCTGAATAACAAACCAGGGCTCGGATATTTCTGCTGCCGACTAGCGAGGGGGCGGACGTTTCATCGTTTAGACGACTAATGACGCGCATCGCTACCAAATACAGAGAACATTAGTGATTTACAACACATTTAAAATGGTATCCTTCAGTTCACGGCCTTAAACACATTGTCTCACAGCATGCTGGGAAACTCCGCAACTCTGCGCAAGTGCACAGAGATAGTGTTGTTTACTGGACTTAAACTAATCAGGTGGAATCAGCTTTATAATTCTTAGTCAAATTAACTCAAACCTCAAAAACTGTTTATGTCAGGCTCACAGAGGATGAGACAGTCCTGGACATCTGTGCAGACTTTACGCTGAAATGTTGTGTCATGATGGACTGAGGTTCAGTATCTCCGCAGGATGAATCCTAATCACTTAAATAACTGGAGAGCATTTAATTTAAAGCTTCGCTGTGTCAGAGTGCAGAGAATCATCTGTTGTAATGTTGCTCAACGGATCTTTTAAGATGTGTGTGTGTGTGTGTGTGTGTGTGTGTGTGTGTGTGTGTGTGTGTGTGCGTGCCTCTCCATATGCTTCTGATCCCGCGGCCCCTCCCACACGCTAAAATCACTGACAGCATGAAACCTGCGTTGTCATGGCAACACCTCACTTGACTCCTGCTATCACTGCTCCTCCTCCACCCTGCCCCTCCTCTCCCGTTACATGGCAACCGTATCCGAGCAACTCCCCCCGCATCCCCCCTCCCCCTTCTCTCTTTCTGTAATTGTCCGAGTAAAAGTTGATTATGAGAAGCATGAACGAGGGAACGATTCAGAGGATGGATGGAGGGAAGGAGGGAAGGAGAGAAGGAGAGAGGGAGAAGGAGAGGAGGGGAGGAGGGGAGGGGAGGAGCAGGGAGAGATTAAAGGGGGAAAAGAGGGAGATGTGAGAGCGGAGAGATGAGGATGAAAGATGGAGGGAGAAAGGGATGCAGCAGGAGGAGATTAAATGAAAGGAAGGAAGAGAGGGTAGAAAAGAAGATGAATAAAAGAAGAGAGGAGAAAGGGAAGGTAAGAGAGAAGGATGGAAAGATGGAGAGAAGAAGAAAAAGAAAGGGAAGGAAGGAAGAGAGAAAAAGTGTAAGAAAGTAAGAAAAGGGACGAGGATAGGCTGGTCGAAAGGAAGGAGAAGAAAAATCAGAAAAAAGAAGAGAAGGAGAGTAAGAAGAAAGGTAGGAGGAGACCAGGGAAGAAGAGAAAGGAAAAAAGAGACAAAGACGGAGGGAAAGAAAGACTAAAGGAGGGATAGTAAAAGAAGAAAAGAGAAAACGAAATGAAGGAGGGAAAGAGGAAAGGAAGGTCGGAGAGGGGAAAGGAAAGAGGAAGCAAGTGGAGAAAGAATAAAGTGGGCAGGTGAGAAGAAAAGACAGACGAACATAAAATGAAAAGGAGGGGAGAGGAAAGAAGAAAAATGAGAAAGGAAGAAGAGAAGGAGAGTAAGAAGACACAAGGAGGGAAGGAAAGAAGAAAGGAAGGATGGTAGAAGAAGCAAAGGAGGGAAAGGAATGAGGAAAAGCAAGAAAGGTGAGAGAAGTGAAAGGGAGGAGGAAACAAGTAGAGAAAGAAGGAGAAATAAGAGAAAAGGGAGGGGTGGGAGAAAGAAGGAAAGAAAAAGAGTGGAGTTAGGAGAAAAATGGAGGAGAAAAATAATATCGAGAGAAAAAACAAAAAGGAGGAATAAAGAGGAAGAGGAACAGATAGAAATAAAAAGAGGGAAAGATGGAGAGATGAGTAAATAATGGATGTGTATAAAGTGAGGGATAAATAAAATGGAGGGAGAGATGTTTCTATTATTTATCACCTTTTCTTCGTACTTCATTACCTCGTCTGTTCCTCCCTCTCTTTTTCTTTACTTCCTTCCTTTCTTCTGTCCCTTCATCATTCCTTTTCTCCTTTCCCTTCAACTTTTACATCATTTCCTGCTTTTCCTCCTCCTTCTTTCTGCACCCTCTCTCCTTTCCTTACCCCCCTTTTTCTCTCCTTTCCTTATCCTCCTGTTCTCTACTTTCCTCCTCCTTTTGACTTTACCTCCTTTCCCTGCATCCTCTCCTTCTCTCCCATCATTCCTCTTCTCTTTTTCATGCTTTTGTCTCCTTTTCTTTTTTCTCTCCAGAAGTTTTCTCCTCCTCCTCCTCCTCCTCCTCTCTCTCTTTCTTCTTTGTGCCAGTGAGCAGAAACACAGAACACAAACTCTCATTTAAAGCTGAAGGTTAGAGACTCATCACAGAGCAGTGAGATATAAACCAGCTGCTGATGTGAAGGCAGAATATTAAAAACACGTCTGTGGTCACAAAACGTTTGTGCGTAAAATAAATCCTGAAAAACAAAATGAAAAATACGTTTTATGTAAAGACACGGTTTTTCTCATGGACACCTGACTGGTCTGAACACGTGGCTGCAGTGAAACAGAATTTAGAGGGAACTGTTCCTTTAACCTCGAGTAACCCCAAAAAACTACGACACTCCAAGGTCACCATCTTTTCTACGCCTCCACCGCCGCTAAAGACATGTCTGTCTGTGTGCCAATCTGTCCCATTCTCATGAACGCAGCACAAACATCCACTTGGTATCATGAACTGATTGGATTTTGGTGGTCAAAGGTCAAGGGTCAAGGTCACTGTGGCTTTGCATCCATCTCATTCTTGTGGACTCTATATCTCAAGAATGCTTTGAGCGAATGTCCTTAAATTTGGCACAAATGTCCAGTTGGACTCAACAATAAATTGATAAGATTTTGATGGTCAAAGGGAAAAGGTCACTGTGACATTTAGTTCGTCTTATTCTCATGAGCGCAATATCTAAAGTAGGCCTTAAGACCATTTCCTCAAATTTGGCACAAACATAACTGATTTGATTTTGGTGGTCATAGGGCAAAGGTCAAGGTCACTGTGACTTCATCTGTCTCATTCTTGTGACTGAGGCATCTCAGTTGCACACATGTTCACTTAGACTTATCAATGAACTGATTAGACTTTGGTAGACAAATGTCACTGTGACCTTGCATCCATCTTATTCTCACAAACGCAATATCAGAAGTAGGCCTTGAGAGAGTCTCCTCAAATTTGGCCCAAACATCCATTTGGACTCATCAATGAACTGATTCGATTTTGGTGGTTGAAAGTCAACAGGTCGAAGTCACTGTGGCTCTGCATCAGTCTCATTCTTGTGAACTCTATATATCAAGGCTTGAGGGAGTTTCCTCAAATTTGGCACAAACGTCCACTTGGTCTAAAGGATGAAGTGATTAGAATTTGGAGGTCAAAGGTCAGTGTGACCTAACAAAACGCGTTTTAAGCCACAGCAAAATTTCACACAAATGTCTGATAGGATAAAATGATGACATTTTATATTCAGAAGGTCAAAGGTCGTCTTGACTGTGACATCATCATGTTTTAAGGTCATATCTCAGGAACAGAAGGGGAGACATTTGGTCAGATACTGAATTGGTGACTCTAATCTTGACACTGTGCTGATTGTGTAGATCTTCTGTGTGTGAGTGTCCATGTTTTCACTGACATGATGGAGACTGGAACTGTAACTTGTCCAGTTCACGGAGGCGTACGACCACGAGGCAGAAAATCTCGTCCTTCTTTATTTTTACTCCAAATTCTGAGAAAGGCAGTGGAATGATCAGATCACAACAGATGACAGAATAAAGGAAGAAAGAGGGAGAAAGGATGAAGAGTTGGATGGAATGGATGGAGACACCAGAGGAGAGAGATAAAAAGAGAAAGAAGAGGAGGAGGAGGAGGGCGGCTTATGAGAAGTAATGATGAATTATAGAAGTTTGTCCCCAGGCTGAAGAGTCACTGTGGAGGGAGGAGAGGGGGATGGATGGATGGATGGATGGATGGATGGGTGGATGGATGGATGGATGGGTGGATGGATGGGTGGATGGACGGATGGGTGGATGGATGGATGGATGGGGAGAAACTAGAGAGACAAAGGATGAAAAGAGATAAAAAAGAAGAATTAGGCCAAAACCAAATGACAGAGGGAGAATGGAGAATGAGTGAGCGTGCAGATAAAAGACTGAGAGAAAGAAAGAGGGGGGAAGAAATGATGAGTGGTCAGAAAGAAGAAACGATACTGAGGGATGACAGAGAGAGAGAGAGAGAGAGAGAGAGAGAGAGAGAGAGAGAGAGAAAGAGGAGGATGTGTGGGTCAATACATTTTGTCACCGAGCAGAGCAGAAAATTATGGAATGCCCCAGCTCCTGTTGCCGTGGAAACCGAGGGGAAGCTCTTTCATGTTTCACGCTTTGTTGCCCACGGTAACTGTCCTGAGATTGAAGGATGGATAAAAAGAGAAAGAGAGAGGGAGAGGATTGAGCCAAGAAAAGAAAAAAGAGAGATACTTATATATAGAAAGTGTATCAGCTGATGAGGATGTGATGATAACATAATGATCATCAGTTACTGATAACAGTTATAGACTGTGTTTATGTGTTTATATTTATACCAGGACTGTGTTTCTCTTTGTGTTCACGTGACTGCGCAGCACCTCTGATCATAATGGAACAAAACGTGAACAAATAGAGACATTTGTCATCGCGCTGCGTGGCTCCATGTGGACGGCAGCAGTGGTCAGGTAGCTGCAGCCAGAATTTTAGAAATACCAAGGTTGAACCATCAACCCAGAGTAACAGCTGAAATGTACAAATGTAGAGTGTAAGGGCTCATTTAGAGCCAGACGGAGCCTTCTGTCTGTACTGTGCGTTCATTTCATTTGTATTTGTGCACGTTTACGTAAAGCCTAGAGATACGAACCAAACGGAGCAGTGCCACCTGAGGTCCTGTAGTGTAGCTGAAGCGAGACACAACTGTAGAAATTTATATAATGGCCTCCTTTTACAATGCTGCCTCTGTTTAAAGGTACACATAAAGTATGATCTCCTCCACTGTCACCTCGCTTGTTGTTGTGTGAAACGTTTGATTCCGCCCTCTGGTGCCATCTGTTGGCTGCATCTATGCCAGCATAAAGGATCATAGTGAGACAACATGATCGATATCTTTTGTGTCTGTACGTCCAGTGGCTGGGTCTCAGCGTTAGCATTGCGGCTTAGCTTAGCGAATGCAAATAAACATACAAATAAGTGAACAATTAAACATTACAGAAACCCTGAAGCAGGTATTTCTGCACGTGCATTTCAAATAAACATGTTTAAACATCAATTTGAAAAACGAGAGTCCTTTTTAGTCGTTTAGAAGAAGTTTGATACATGGAACTATAGTGTGTTTACGCCCTGCGCGGAGGGATACACCTGTGAGCACCAGCTGCAGCTGGCTCTGGGACAGACACGCAGAGCATTGCTCTCTGTGTGATCAAAACGCATGTCACACCACACTGCCTTTTTTTCAAAAAATAGGGCTTGCTGCACCTTTCTATTGTTTCCAAGCAACCACCCCATCACATCCTCACACTTACTGTGTAATCAATCCACCTTTTCTTTTTCACAGTAATCAGTGTGTAGCTGCTGCCATGTTGAGGCAGAGGGTGCTGTCTGTAGCTCTGGTTGAGGGTGAGAGGCTGTCAGCAGACAAACAGAGATCTGTGTGGGTACATGAGACCCTAAAAAAGAGGCTGGATCATGGGGAGAACCACCAGTTGGTCCAGGAGTACTGCACTTACATGCACACCTGCTGTTTTAAATGGTGGTTTGAGAAGTCCTATAGCTCTGGGTATCCAGCAACTGCTACCTCCAGTTTCTCCTCTATTGATTACCAACTGTAAACTTCTTGTGGTGACCATCACAGACGGCCCGCCTCTCAAATCATCCGATTGGACAATGGGAAATGCGCTGACAAAAAAAAACATGACATGGGGTGCTTTTCCACTCTGAGTTGAAGTTTTTTTCAACTCAGTTCAGAAACAGGAGGTGCATCGCAACACAAAAACAGCGAGCAAAAAGTTTCACTCTCATTATAAACAATAACAGTTACCAGCTGTTAAAAGGATTTTTGTGTGATCAGGAAGTAAAGAAGCACTGTGAGATATGTGCAAAACTTTACTGCACATTTTTATTCATTTACTTTCAGGGGTATAAGAAAATAACGCTATTTCTCCCTTCTGGGTTTCCATAGTTTGCAAAAAATATGAAAGGGCAGGACAGTTCTGCACCGTCAACGTTTGTTGCTGCCAAAATATTTCTGGTCTATTGACAGTAAGTTTCAGTATAACTGCATGAGTCATGTTAACATACAATGTTTCATGTCTATAGCTCTCTATGTGCAGTCGTTACACGCAAACAAACTTTGCTGAATGCATATAGGTTTCCTCATGTCAGTTTCTCAGCGTATTTAAATCGAACGCTCCCTGAGAGCTGAATTAGTTTGAATATTTGGGTCTTTTTGACGCTGCAGTTTCGCCCACTTTGCCTGCTGCCCCGAGGCTGCAGCCTGTCTGCACATCATCAACATACTCAAAGCAGTCAGCTGTCACTCAGCGCCCTGCTGCTGTCACGCTGTCTGTCAGCAGCTGAAGCCGGTGAGGCTCCTCTCTGCAGCCAATCAGCGTCTCATCGCTGAAATAAAAAGGACAACACTCTGTTTTCAAAGTGTGACGGTCTGTGAGATTCTCATTTCATGCTCGTTGGATGCAAACACAACAAACTCTGAGAACTCACACTTTTCATCCTGTTTTCATTAATTACTTTAAATAAATCTGTACTTTTTTTTTTCTAATCATTGGAGGCCTGTTTGTCGTCTCTCTGCAGCTGAGACTGAACAGGTCGCTCTGAGTGTGGCTGCTAATGAGCAGCTGCTCAGACTGACAGTCCTACTGCAGTTTTAGAGCGAGCAAAGATGTTCTGTTCTCGCACCTTAAAAAGCTTTATGAATTATTAGATGCACGCGTATACTGTAGCGACAACCTCGTGAATACATGGAGCTGAAGTTCTGTCTCACATATGGTCCGGCTTCTGTGCATGAATGATTTCTTTTATAAATCTTGGATGGAAACATGGTAACAGGATATTCTGAGGTAAATGTCTGTAACAGCGACTGTAACACTGCAGAAACACTGACAGGTTTGTCAAACTTTAGCTGCTAATATTAGCAGGTCTCAGCGTTACTTTCACCCCCAAATTAAAAATACATATTATGTCTCTCACCTGTAGCACTATCAGTCTACACTGAAGAGAAATTTAAACACTTTTGTTTTAGCTCCCATTTTTCAGAGGTTTGTGCACCAGAGCTGCTGCATGTGAAGACCCTGGTGAGGACGATGAGCGTGCAGATCTCTGAGATGGTGTGCGCGGAAATTCTTCATTTGTGAAAGCCAGTTGTTGCGTCAGATGTTCGGACAGGTGAAGACGCTGGATGTAGAGGTCCTGGGCTGGTGCGGCTACACACACAGCTTATTATAATGAAATGAACATTCAGTTCACGGCCAACAGCTCTGGTGGACATTCCTACAGTCAGCATGCTAACGGCACGCGACCTCAAAACTTTGGACATCTGCAGCATTGTGTTGGGATCAAACTGCACATTTTAGAGAGGCTGTTATGCTGCTATGCTAAACCAGGCTCGTGAAACCTCATTCGCTAAGGCTAATGTAGCTTACACACGTGGCCTACGCTGTTGTGAGCACTTACACTTGTGCAGTGGTGTGTCTGTGTCGCTCTGCAGTTACACCTCCAAAACACTAGTCGGCCGTGGGGTTTCTGTGAAGTGCTGTAAATGAAGTCGATTCAAAACACACATTAAACACACATTAAACACACATTAAACATGGCTTAATAGAGACACTTTCAAACACAAGTACACAAATCAGCTTCACTATAACTCGCAGCATTCACAGACACACACTTGTCTTTATCTGGACACATTTTCCCCACAAATACAACATGCTAATGTTATTAGCACAAGCCTATGGCATTTTACATTGCATAAATTAGCCTAGTGACTAGCAGAGATTTCCTCTGCTCATATGAAGCCAGGATGAATCACACACAAGACTTAAGATGATATTTTAGTGGAGGCTTTATTGTCTTGACAATTTATTGTCTCTTATCTGTGAAATTAAAGCAAATAAAAGTGGTTTCAGCTCACAAACATAAACAGAGATAAAAATGAGAAGCCGTTTTTATGTCCCTCTACCTGAAAACATCGACCCATTGTTTAAATAATGACCACACATTTTGAGTTTGAAATCAGCCCCCTGTTGTAAAGTGCGACGTGCAGTGATGAAATGGAGGCCTTGAAGGGTCAGATGTGAGGTCATGTTTCTGATGCAAAGGGCATGAAGCTGATGGCTGTTTATGATCACAGCCAAAAGGAAGCACTGGTTTGTATGAGGTCACACAGAGAGAAAGGGAGATGGATCTGTAAATCATGTTTAATCAATGTAAATTATCTTTTTTGTGCAATTATCAGATCGATGCTCTCTGTTCTGCTGTGAATCACGTTGGTTCTGCGCTGCCAGTGAAGATTATTCTGAGCTGATCTGAGACTGCAGCTCCGGCTGAGGTCGCATTGTTAGATGAGACATTCATGTCAATAAATACAGAGAGAAACAACTGAAGGAGGGAGCGACAGAATTACACAGAATGTAAATACCAAGAGGAACAGAGAGATGATGGAGTGACGCGAGAGTTCATTAGTGCTGTTTTTATCAGTATTGATCAGTATTGATTACTGAAACTTTGGCAATGCACAGTGGAGCTGAGCTTTATCAATACAGGGAGGGAGACAAAAAAAAGAGGTGGCGGGGACAAGCAACAATCTGAACTGAACTCCCTTTAAAACATCGAGATGTAAACCTCAAACTGCTGAATTCAGTGACTCATGTTTCCTTCACACTGAGTTGTCTCAGACGACAGGACACTTAAAATAAACTCAGTTGACTCAAACGTTGAACTCAGAAGGAAAAACTGAGAAGAGGAAGCGACACTGAGGGGACACCTGTGATCTATCAGAGGATCTCTTCACATAAAGATCAGTTTACTCGTGGATTGTTCGACTCAGTCGTGTAATATCTTCTGTCTCTGGAGGAGCTTTGAGAAATAACTCTCTCTTGGGCTCAGATACAAATGTACAACAGAAAAGTGGAGTTTGAAAGACGTCCATTTTTACCAGACAGGGAGGTTTAAAGGCTCAAACACACTGTGAGATAACAGCAGGGTTTGCTGCATGTGAGGCTGTGAGACGCTCACTACAGTCTGCAGGTGAGGTTTCACTGAGTTCTGAGGCATGTCAGATTGTGTGATGTAGTGAATACGATGTTAACAGAATAAACATGCAAGCAGAGACATGTTGTTGACCCTGCATATACTGTATCTATGGCTGTGACAAAGACTCTGTACGTGCGGACACACCACAAAAACTAGGGCGACAGACGCTCACACACGGCCCAACTTTGGTCGACGGCCGACTGTCGGCTTGGTGTGTCAGGGCCTTTTACTACAGTGGCTTTCCTTTGTTATACAGAACCAAACAACGCCAGCACAGTGCCATTTTCTGGAGTTGTACTGATACTGCCTAAAATGCAGTATCGGGTATTGGAGAGTACAGCCTATGACCAAT
Organism: Epinephelus awoara; assembly: GCA_035609425.1. Classification (NCBI taxonomy): domain Eukaryota; kingdom Metazoa; phylum Chordata; class Actinopteri; order Perciformes; family Serranidae; genus Epinephelus; species Epinephelus awoara. The sequence continues at coordinate 2,885,648 of CM069301.1, forward strand.
CCGATACCACGTAATGCCTCACGTCATTACGCATCGGCAGATACCGAAGGTTCAGGGATCGGAATCGGTATCGGGAAGGAAAAAATGGTATCAGTACATCTCTACTTTTTTCCGTGTGTGTGTTGGCAAAACATAACTATGTGTTTTTGCTGTTGAAGGGGAAAAAAACGTCAAATCTGTGGTGCTGTACCAATGTAGCCCTTTTATTTTGAAAGAGACTGTATGCCAACTGTACATTTCCTGTAAAAAAAAAAAAGGGAGTGTATTTTGAAAACAGACAATGCATTAACAGCCTGAAGTTGGTTGTTGGCGTCCCAGAACGTCAACAACCAACTGAGAGTTATGTCCTCTCAGGCAGGAGCAGAACGTACCTGCTAGTTGGCTGTCGGTTGTAGTCGATGTAGTGTGGTCAAGTGCAACGTTTCAGCCAGGACACAGGTAACTTAAGGAAGTGCAGTGATGTGCTTCTAAAAACACCAGGGTCAGTGCCACAGTCATCACTGAGAAACGCCACAATGTGCCACTAAAAACACAGTTTGGTGCCGTGAAGACTTGGAAATGTTACATTGTGCTGCTAAAAACATCCAGGTTTGGGGCCACAAACGCTGCTGGAACGCTGTAAAGGGTCTCCACAAAACAACTAGCAGGTGTCTTGCCCCAGGTGAGACGCCTTCCACTCTCCCGTCTACCTCATATATCACTGTAGAGACGGTGATGTATGAAACGTACAGTGCCAACATTTCCTTCCTGCCACTGGGCTTTTCATCATCTCCTCAGTACTGGAAGCAACATGTTCATGCAGCCCTGAGTCTGTTTTATTACTCAGCACCATTTTCTATCTAAATGTCTGTTAAACATCAGGAGAGCTGCTGCTGCTGAGCAGGTTTCCTTGAAAGACAAGTCTCTGATGCAGAGCAGAGACCTGCAGGAGCAGCTCCTTTACAAGTGGCTCACATTTGTCCTTAAAACATAAAGTTTGGAGGAGAAAAAGCGGAAGAAAAGAGCAGAATATAAACAGTTTGTGTAAAGAGAGAGAGAGAGAGGAGGATGAAGGAGGAAGATGATGCGCTTCTGACGAAGAGCGAGGGAAGGAGAGAGGGGAGGAGAGAGGTGGCCACAGAGCAGGAGAGGAGAGGAGAGGAGAGAGGCTGAGGCAGCACTGGATCGCTCGGTATCTCTCTCCGTCTCACCTGTCTCTCTGTCTCACCTGTCTCTCCGTCTGTCTCTCTGGCCGGTGGCTCGGTGTCCTCCCGGTTGTTGTTGCAGCGGCAGCAGCGTCCGTCAGCAGCGGCAGCAACAATGTGGTGCATCAACTGCGCCTCGGACAAAACGCCCGCGATCCTGCACAACAAGCTGCTGTACTGGTAAGTAAACAACAACAACAACAACAAACAGGAACCAGGAGACAACGTCCTTTAGGAGCGGACACGTCTCTGCCTCCTCCGCACTCACCGACTCAACTGCGTGTTTTCCGCCGGTGATGCCGCACTGCTGCGCGCGCTCTGCCACCGTCGTGTGTTTTTGGAGATGGTTGTAAATGTTAATGAAATGCGACATGACAGCTCGGGGCAGTGTGTGTGTGTGTGTGTGTGTGTGTGTGTGTGTGTGTGTGTGTGTGTGTGTGTGTGTGTCGGGGCTCATGGTGCTGATGGTGGTATGATCAGAGTTATCGCAGTATTATTGCTGGTGTGTGTGTGTGTGTGTGTGTGTGTGTGTGTGTGTGTGTGTGTGTGTGTGTGCTGCTGATACTGTGCGCAGAGGAGGCGATTTTGCCACTATTGACCTGTCGTGTGTGCGCGTGCATGTGCGCGCGCATGCCTTTGTCTCTCCACCTGTGTGTCCACCCTTGTGTCTCTCTGATGCAGCGACCTTAAACTTTTTCAATCATCATTAAGGAGGAATCCGCCTCCCCACAGAGCAACCCTCCCAAATCTGCTCCTCACTTACCTTAAAGATAAGGGCTTTAAACCCCTTAGTGGACTTGATGTTTAAGATGATCTTCAGAGCAGCAGTTAAACTCACGCACTGCACTGTGTGCTGATCCTGAGCAGGGTACAGGTGAAGGATTTGTGAGCGGTTTATTCTGCAGTGAGGATGAGCCGCTGACACACAGTAAGATAACACCAGTAACAGACCCTCAGCATCATATTGTCTGTGTCCTGAATTCAAACTCAAATATGCTTCGTTGGCATGACAGCGATAAAACGAAATGTTGCCAAAGCTACACAGCCGGTGGTGACGGGAGAGCTTTAAAAAAGGAGCTGAGTAGCAGAAAGAGGAGAAAGCCTCCCATCAGGCTCAGGTGTGAGCGTCTTGTTTATCAGCTGATTCTATCACAACCTCAGCCGGGGTCACTCCAGCGTCCCCACACTGACACTTACAGTATCTGGAAGCAGTCAGGTGTCTGGTTGGGTGATGGGTTTCAGTTTCCGGCAGCTGCTAACAGCTTGGTTTGATTTCACATTAACAGATAATCACGCTGCAGATGAAATCAAACGTACTGAACACAAGCTCAGGGAGGAGAGATACAACTGATGAGGAATGTGTTGTGACATCGTCCTGATGACGTGAGCTCGACTTGTTTCGCTCTCTGTATCGGTCTGGACTCTGTGCCGCCCCAAACACTCTCACCTCCTCACCTTGACAGACACACTCCTTCAGCCAATAACAAAACACCAACGGAGCCAGTTGATAGATCAAACTTTTGCCAAATCCAGTCTGAAGAACGTTGAAAACCTCTGAGAAACTTGTCGAGTACATACTTCCTGTTTCACTGTCGTTATTTGGGTGCCTGCTGTGCAGCAGCAAGGCAACTATATATGATCCGTCATGTTTATTTTACTCGACGCTACTCCTCCTGCAGTGTTGCCAACACATCTGCAAAAAATACTTGGAGAATAGTGTGGTATGACTTTTCTCAGAGATTCACCAAGCGTTTGTTTTTTTTTGGGTTTTTTTTTATTATACAAAATTAGCAAAAAAACTTTCCCTCTCAAAGTGATTAGAGATCACCAAGAATTCAAACTACACCAAAACACCATACTTTAACGTAAAAAAAGATTCAAACAAACGTCTCATGAGACTCTTGACTTTAGTGGACCAAATGGACATTTTGATATCTATACGGTTTCTAAGAAATTACAGTTTACATTTCATGATGTGTTCTGTTTGTAATGTATCGTAAATACAGCAGTGTTATTCACACATTATGCTCCGGACCTGTAGAACATGTCGTATGTAGAGTATGTAGAATATGCAGTGCTCATAGCAGGCGGCACATTTCAGTGACTCAGCTACAGCTGCATAGCGCTCGGTGGTGGTGGCAGGCACACGTCAAAATTTCTTGTGAAATTTTCTAATTGGTTCTTTTTCTGCACTAACTTCACTCATGCTGTGTTGACTCTGTTAACGTTAGAGTTAGCGCTTGTTGCCTCAAGAGCCGCCATTACTGTTCTGCAAGCTGCAATCTGCATTTTACATCATCAATAACGCAGTCCCTGATTGGATGCTAACGTTGTCAACTACAGTGCAGACCCCTGATGGGCCCTGATTAGATTAGAATCTCTGGAAAGTGTTAGGAGCAGTCTCGTACGGGGATGCACGATTGGATTTTTTGCCGATATATTTCAATCAAGAGAGACACGTTTTTATGGTAAAAGAATATTTATTATCATGTGAACGAATGAATAAGAATGGGGAAAGTCTTTGGCGGTTAGACCCCGTAGAGATGGTTTGATTTAAGGAGGGTGAGGAATCCATAGTTGAATAGGGGCGTGATTGGATAACTAGAGGAGTGAACACCCATAGTCAGCTGATTAGAGGGAGTAGTGGAGAGTGGGATGGAGAAAATGTGAAAGGGTGAGCACGAGGAAGGTCTTCCTGATTGAACTTACGCTGAGCTTCATAACAACTCATTTGTCACTATGACATCAGAAAGACGTTGAACTCTTACATTGGACAGAGGTTACATTTTGGTTGGAATGAAAATTAGGTTGACGATATCCTAAATGTCTGATGATGTTAGAATGTCACGCTGTGTGGACGTTAACACTGTGATGTTTTGCAGATGATAAGTTTTCTCTCCATGCGTTACGACTGAACGATGATATTCTGTGTCAAGCTGACGTTTGCAAGATGATGGATTTTGGTTTCTTTGCAACAGAACTCAGACAAAATATGATCTGTCGTCAGTATTCTTTGTTAGGCACGATATTGGATTTTTTGCAGATATGTAACAACTCATTTGACCGATAACTGATACCGATATCATCAAGTCTGTCCTGTAGTGGAATTAACATCATATTAGACCTGCATACGCTTATCATGACGGCCCACCAGCAGATGGAGACATGAAACAGAATACTGTTCAGTGTATGTAGCTAATATTCATACATTGTGCAAAACGAAAACAAGCATGTTGGCCGATACTAATAGTTCAGTTTAAAGCAAATATCGGACAATATCGATGACATGCTGATATTATCGTGCATCCTTAGTGGTCAGCTACGGTGCTGATTCCTGATTGGATTTTAATTTCTGGAAAGTGTTTAGGGAGGCACCGTGTCTATCTGCCGTGTATGTTTCAGAATCAGTGATAAAAGAACACCATGTGATACTTAATTTTATGTCGACAGTGTAGAATATTGTATGTAAACATATATATATAGATATATCACACACAAGTTCATCAAGAAGACTTGCAGAAGGTTTGTGAATAATTGAGTCAATTTACAAAAGTATATAGAAGCATAGAAAGTTATTTTGGATGAAACCTCAGTGTTGCACAGAGGAGAGACTGATAATAAAAACACTGAGCAGTCATGTCTTCGTATTATATTTGTATATGTGTACTGACATAATGACTGAGGCTGAATCCAGTGAGTGAACCTCTAAACTCTCTCATGTCTGCTGATCTCTGTCGGCCTTAAAAGCGGCTCATTCTGTCGTACCTGGACTGGTGTCAGTGTTGACAGCGATGAATTGTGGGATGCACTTAGAGTGGTGTCAGGACGAGTGTGCATCATGAACCTGCTGCAGACCTTAAGTGCTCAAAACCACAAGTGTCAGTATCAGGACAGAACGAGACTCTTGTTGCATCGAGCACTTTAACAGAGGCAGTGCTGGACGAGGGACTGTACTGTGTCTGTGTGTGATATATGAAAATGAAAGCGTTATTTCAACAGGCCTACTTATTACATTTTTAACAGGGTATTTAATAACCTGTAAGTCATTACATTTCAAAAACAACCTTCCCAACACTGCTTAGTATTAATGCTAATACTGATACTAAGTATGAGAACAAGTAAGTACAGTACTTGAGTAAATGTAGTTTGTTACATCCCTTAACTGAACACAAGTTAGTTTGACGATCAGTTGCAAGAGTTAATATTGAATTTTCAGAACTGGTCAGTAAGTTTTTTTTATTTTCAACATCTGGAATGTGTAGAAAAGAGTATCTGCACACTTGGATCAATGCATGTATCTTTACTGAACCAAGCTTTCGGTCAGAGGACCTTCATCAGGGCAACATCTGGAATGTAGCATTTCTCTGCCTGTGTTTTCTCTTCTTCCTCTCCGTCTCTCGGCCTCTCTCTGTTGCTCTGAGGGGTTGTGGGGTTAATCTGCCTCAGTAACGAGTCGCTGTCAGCGCGGACACAGTCACACGGCTGTGTAGCTGATCACTGTGTTAACATGTTGCTCTCTGACCCGTCAGACCTCACAGTCACACTCCGTTCAGACAGACACACAGACACACAGTAGAATCACAGTTTGAATCATATACAGTCAGAGTGTGATCACAGACATCAGCTGTTTGTAGCCTGTTTCTGTCAGACGTGTGAGCACAGAGCAGTAAAGTGTACTGATCATTTCATCATGTTTAGCCCCATAATTTACTGCTTTACAAACTACTTTACTGTATTTGTAAAGTAAATGAACCTGTCATCGTAAATCATCAATAAATCAGACTATAGAAGAGGACATAAACATTTCTAGTAGTTTAGTTTTGGGTCGACTTCACTGAAATATTTGGATTGACTGAACTCTCGTCTCCTTTTTATTAGAAAAGTCCTCACTATCGCGTTAACTGGTTAAAATGACAAACACCACTGGGGCCGTATTAAATCAGCATAACTCATTATTGTTAATGTTGTTACGTAACTTGCCTCAGAGGAACACTTCACCCACAAAATGACCATTTGTAAATCAGTTAGTCACGACTTGTTACCTTGAATTCATGGAGACAGCTTTTTTTTCTCTGGGGACTTTGTGTCTCAGATGTCTCCACAGGAAACTTATTGAACATATTCATTGATCAGGGTCCACATTTCACAACAGCAAAACTATCAAAACATCTGCTTTCAAAAACTCTCACACAACTCAGACAGACTCATTTCTCCAGTCATATGCTCAGTGCTTCCCAAACACATGCAATCTTTTGGGAAGTGAACACTGGCCTTCCAGGTGAGTCGGTGGTTGTTGGACCCGTCCACCACCTTATGCCACTTTCACTGTCATTGTTGTCCCTCCGCATTTCCGCTGACGGCCTCCATTAAACAGTAATGGCTATCAGCTAAATATTAACGCAATGTAAAAGGACGGCTTTGTTCGTCAGTGTCAACAACACATTCTCAGTCCCACCTCATCACGTACACAGACACAACGTGCAAGGTACCCTGGGTGTGTTGGTTGCTGACGTTCTGGGACGCCGTCTGTCTGTCACATGCATTGTCTTCTTTCAAGATTCACTTCCATTTTGACGGGGAAACAAACGCACTAATTCAGTACAACAACAAACGCATGTGGTTGGGTTTCGGCAACAAAAACGCGTGGTTAGGTTCTTGCTCTCTCGGTTGAAAGGCGACGTTTGTTGGACCCATCCACCACCCCTCCGGCCCGCCCTATGCTGACTTTCGCCACCTTAACTTTCGTCCTTGTCCCGCCGCGCTTCCCCCTGACGTCGCTGAGTGCAGTTAAACTATAACGGCAACCAGCCACGTATCATGCTGACGTTAAAGGACGCATTTTTTGTTGGTTTCTTACGCCGCAGTTCACTGCCCAAGCGCCGGATTTCAAGAAGCTCTACAAAATGCTTGAGAGTGTTTTAACTTTGCACCTTCCTGTCTAGTTGGGTCACCTTAACTGTACATCCAAGAATAAACTCTCTAGGATCGAGACAATGGCAGGTAAAATAGTTGGCGAGCCACAAAAGCCGTTGACACAACTCTTTACAGACAGGACGAGTAAGAAAGTGAGGTGTATCCTTGCAAACAGTTCCAACCTTCTCTTTAGCCACTTTGGGCTCCTGAGCTCAAGGAGGCGCTATAGAGTCCCCCCTGAGTTTTAAACAGACGATGAGCTGATTTAATGGGTTTAAGTGTTTTGCAATGACTGTTTGTCTCACTGAATATTTGTCTGCTTTTTACAACTTTGTCTTTTGCGTTTGGTGAGCCGAAGACAAATTTTCACACATGGTGAATCATAAAGATATATTCTTGTCTATTCTATTTTACCTAGGCCTAGAGACATCACTTATTACAAGTTTTCTGCAAATGAAGCATTATGTAATTGAATTTGTGCTTTTTGCACATTCTTTACACTAGTCTGAAAGAAGACGCATTATGGAAGCAAAATAGCCCAAAATCTCAGAATTGACCAGCACGTGTCTCACTTCATACTACATACAGTACCTGTTAAAAATAAACATATTATTGATTATCTCTTCACAATATGTAGAACATTTGAGGCTTCACTCTCATGGAAAACTGATCCGTGAACACCTGCTGAGTGTTTGGATTTTCTGTGTTCCTGTGATGTTGAATCATGAACATGAATCCCAGCTGTTTCTGTCAGAACAGATGTTGTATCTGGGAGTAAAACTGTTCAATCGCTGCTCTGTTCCTGAAGTTGCATCCCTCCCAGGATGCTGTCGTACACCGCATCGTTGCATATATATATATGACAGCATCACTGAGCTATACGTCTCCATGATGCCCCTTCATTGGAGCACTTCTTAGAGACGTCCTCCTTTAACTGGCGGCACAGGTGGGAATGGGACCTCTGGCCCCAGCAGTGCGGTGCTTCATTAGCTCTCTGCTCTGCCGGTGGGAGTGTTGAGGAAGAGAAAGCATGTACTGAGTCATGCAGGCTGTTTGGGAAGCGTTTCTGCTGAAGGAGTTGACTCAGCAGCGTTGTTGCTTTAATCCCAGAGGAGCGAGGCTGTTGCCTGGAAACCTCCGAGCTGATTCCATCCCGACTGCCTGCTCAGGCTTTGTGGGACGGATTCAGGCTGTAAGGTCTGTTAGTAACGCTGAGCAGGACACACGCTGCAGGCTGAAGGATCCTGCAGACTGTTATTATAACATACTGATGATTTAGCTCTTCTTAGAGTCTTACTGGAGGAAGAGGAGCAAAAGATGTCAAGTTTGCTCTGAAGGTGGCGCTAATGGAAAGGTCATGGGGTCATTAAAATTCAGAGGGTTCGTCCTCTGGGGGGCAGGAAGGTGATAGGCTCATTTCATGGCAGTCTTTTGTTCAAGGCTTTGATATTTCTTGTGTATAAGTGGATTTTTTGTCTTGACGGTGCCAGAGGAAAGGTCAAATATTGCATGACATCTTTCCAGTACTCAGATATCTGCAAAGACAGATGGACACAGTAGCTGTTAATTTGTACTTGAATGTCTCTGAACAGGGGAACTGGTGGACACTGGTGATGTTAAGGTCAGGAGGTGAACTGGTGGGAGATTGTATTCACTAAGTGAGTGCTGCGGGGATGACATGTTTTGTAGGCCGACGCAGATGTTCGTCTTCTTGACAAAAAGCCAGTGGGATTTTTCCTTTGGATTTTGGATTATCACAGAAGCAAAGCTCTGTGGCAAACAAACATTTATGATACTTACATGTTCTGTTTAGCAAGACGATCTTCACACATGTGTCTCTTTGTATCGGCCTCCCTTAATTTCAGAGGTTTTTGCAGGTCTGTGAACGCAGCACAGGCAGAACTCTCCATGATTTTGTTCGTTTGTGGAGTTTGAGTCACAGTGTGGATTACTGATCCCTCAATCCGATCAGAGCTGATCAAATGAGATGGGTGGATGATGGGAGCAGCTGCTGCAGAGGTGAAAGAAGGCAAACTTTTAGACCAGTGCAATGTAAAGTTAAGGGTGCTTTCACACCTGCCCTGTTTGGTTCGGTTCAATCAAACTCAAGTTCATTTGCCCCCTCAGTGCGGTTTGTTTGGGCAGGTGTGAACACAGCAATCACACTCAGGTGAGCATGAAAAGAACCAGACAGAGACCTTCTTGAAGAGGTGGTCTCGGTGCGGTTGCATCCTTGTATATCTCAAGAACGCCTCAAGGAAATTTGGCACAAATGTCCACTTGGAACCAACAATGAACTGATTTGATTTTGGTGCTCAAAGGTCAAGGTCACTGTGACCTTGCTTCTGTCTTATTCTCGTGAACATGATATCTCAAGAACACTTTTCTTCCAATCTGACACACAGGTTCACCTGAACAGAAGAATTAACTGATTAGAATTTTGCGGTGAAAGGTCAAGGTCACTGTGACCTCACAAAACGTTTTTCCATAACTTAAGAATTTATATGCTAGTTATGACTTAACTTCTCACAAATGTCTGACGGGATAAAACAATGAAGGGATGACATTTTATATCTGAAAGGTCAAAGGTCAGCTTGACTGTGACATCATCATGTTTTAACGTCATATCTCAGGAACAGAAGGGGAGACATTTGGTCAGATACTGAATTGGTGACTCTAATCTTGAAACTGTGTTGATTGTATAGATCTTCTGTGTGTGAGCGTTCATCTTTTCACTGACATGGATGGAGACTGTCAGAGACACTGGACTGGTGGGCGGAGGAATTAAACCTTAAATTCTAGTTTGTTTTTGTGACAGTTGTGTTTTCTGTCCCTGCGCTTCTGTTGATTGTGTATTTGGTAACGTGGTGGCTTTTTAATATCAATATCAAAGTACTCCCCTCCTCTGTCTCCCTCCCCGCTGATGAAGCTCACATCTCTTCATTTTGCTCAAAAAACCAAACAGGATAATTCTCTGCCTATTTATCGACCTGATGGTCTGTAATAATAAAACCCACTGAAACAGTTTTTCACTTCCAAGGTGATTTAATTCTTTATTTATGACACGCCTTTTGTTTTCAATCTGGATCTCGCCGGCTCTTTGATGAAGACGAGGGCGGAAAAAAAAGTCTGATTTAATAGGTTTTCATTTCACACCTCGAGGCAGGAGAAAGTGCAGAGCGTTTAAAAAGAGCAGTTTGCGACTGACTCACACATCACGGTGACGTCACGTCCAGCAGAGAAGTAACAGAAATAAGACCTTCAGCTGAAACACCGGGTGACAACTACGCAGCATGTCGACAATCACCACCTTTACAGCTCCGATTTGTCTTTGCTAAATACATTATTAAAGCTTCGAAATAACCACCATTTTGATGAAGTGGCACCAGCTCTTACAAAATGGCTTCTAGCTAAAAAAGGAAAGCAAATGTAGAAGTGGTCAGGGTATTTATTCGTTGGAGCAGGACTCTCTGAATCTTTATTTTGGCCTTTGTACTTGAGGAGTTTAATTTCAGGTCGTTCTTGTGCTGCAGACGAGTGTGAAGCGGAACATGATGCCCAGAAAATCCCTGAAAGGCTCGTCAGGATCCACCAGGACTCCAGCTTTCCAGCTTCAGACTGAAAACGTCTGGCCAGTGTTCAAAAAAAGCTCTCCCCATCCCTCTCTGTCACCTTAACCTCAGACTCTGCTGACGGAGCTTTTAAGTTATGATTTCTCTCCCTGAACTCTTCAAACAAGTTCCTCTCTCTTTCTTTAATGGACTTTCTCCTCAGATCAAACAGTTTCAACTGAACCTTAAAGACTGTTCCCACCTTGCCTCAGCTGCTGTGCCTTAGTTACTGTGTCATTCATATTATGTGTGTTTACATTACGGCTGTTTGCATTAACACGTTAACATTTTTGCTGTCACCAGTCTTTCAGAGGCTATGTGTTTAAAGCTAAAGTGATGATTTAAATCAATTAGAGTTGCAGCGATAAACCGAAAATTGCAGTTATCATACTGTGTACATTTGTATGTTTACGGTGTTTAAAAAAATGCAATTTAACTGCGAATCTCAGCTGCATGCATCTTTTTTCCTCCTCAAGCTTTTGAAAAAACGTAATTGGAAAAACTACACAGGAGGCGGTCGCGTATGTGATATCATAGCTTTCACTCACTTCCTGCAGCTTGGAGTGACTGTAACCTGGCACACAACACACAGACATCTTCAATCATAAATCGATTAATCATAAAACAGTGGAATTTCAGCGCGGAGGCCAAGCTGCAGGAAGCGAGCGAAAGCTATGACGTCACATACGTGACCTCCTCCTGTGTACTCTTGAGTCTTTCTAATTAAAAAGCTTATATCTCAACAGTTTTACCACAAAGTATGACTTTCTTGACCTTAAAATTTATGTTTTTAAAAAATGTGAAGAGCTGAGAAAAACAGTGTGTTCAGAGGCAAAAATATACAACAAAAGGAAATAAAACAAAACAAAACAGAAAGTACAAATCAGGCATTAAAGGGTAAAGATTTCCTATAAAAAATGTGTTTTGAGCAATGAATTAAAAACCGGTAAAGTGTCAGTCAGCCTGATCTCCTCAAGCAGAGAATTCCAGAGATTGATTGGAAAAGCCAGACAGTAGTCTGAAGCTCAGCGACGTAACTTGGGGGCTAAACCATGTTGAGCTTTCAAAGTTATTAAAAGAATCTTAAAATCAATTTTGAAGTTATCTGGCAACGGATGGAGAGAGGCGAGACATGAGACCTATGATTTATCCCTGTTAAAATACGAGCTACAGCATTCTGGCAGGGTCGGCAAGGCAACAGTAAACCAGCAGCTCCCGTGTTCAGCGAGGTAAAATTAGGTTACTGGTTTTGTTGATGCAGTCTGGCTTCGAGGAGAGCTTAGATAATTTTCAATTTCTGTTCAGTTCTTCGTCGTAAAGAAGAGTCTGTTTGGGAAGCAGTGATGATACGACTGGACAAATGAGACTTGGATTGTATTGCGTGAGTTTTGTGAGAGTTTGTAAACAGATGTTTTGATATAGTTTTGCTGTTACTAACATGGAGCCCTATGACTTCAGTTCATCAAGAATTGTCTCATCTTTTGGATTCTTCGTTCACTCTGGAGGCATGTGAGGAAAAAAAGTTTCCTTTACAAATGTAACATAACTTGAGTGAGTAACTGATGATACAAGTGTTCTGACAGTGGTGTTGGCACATGTTTGCATGGCGGCACTCGGAGACATCCTGTCTTGTTGTGTAAATAAATGTAATGGACTCTCCGAGGGGTGAAAGGAGTGAATTTCACGGAAGTCATTTTTCTTGCTCCCTTGGCAGCAATCTCAGATACAACATCCTTCTCACACAGTCTGTTCTGAGAAACTGACGGACGTAAAGGTTTCTCAGTTTACTTTACTTTGGGAGAGTATGGTTATTGAAAGAGCTGCAGTCTGCCGGTGCCACAGTCACAGCGCAGTGTCTGAGCACAGCGTCCCAGTTGTAAAATATTTGTCCAAAGAAAACAGAGTGTTTAAAGTTCTGTAGTTGTATCTGTGAGTGTCCTCAGCTCTGGGAACAGATCCTGTGTTGATGTCCTGAGAGTTGGACATGCTCAGTGTGTCGCTCAGTGTTGCAGCACCTTCACAGATCAATATCTGTCACACAGTTTAGTCAAACCAGAAAGATCCAAATGTTGTCGGACTCAAGCGTTTGTGTATAACAGCAGCTGTGAGAGTCTGATCGGCTGTGACATCACTGACGTGTGTTATGTAGGCAATGTCTGGAGTCAGACCTTCACCCAGGGCGAAATGATCACGCAGATTTATTTTCATCTGACCTTTCTTTTCACCGTACGGACGGACCATTCTTTCTGAGGTATGTTTGGTTAGAAAAACTGCATTGTGAGGTTTTTTAAGAGGCATTTAGTCGTGTGCAGGTGCAGCCTAGAGACGGCTCTGCTTACAATCCACAGAGGGGCACAGGTGTACGAGTCCCCCGTAAGAGGTGGTGTCAGCCAGTTTAACTTTTTAATGATTAAAAATTTGAACAGCTGGTGGTTTGACGTGGCCTCCGTCTCTGTAGAGTTTATGACTGTAAGGTAGAACACTCAAAGCAGACTCACATTTAACATAGTGGATAAGATTTACTGTCAGAGTGGCTTGCTTGTCCAAGACATATCCACTGACGTCTCGTCCTGTCATGGTTGGAAACTGTTTTAAATTTGCAGATAAAGATACGTCTGATCCAGCTATTCCTCCAGTAAGTGTTTTGTGACTGGCTCTATGTCAGATAGACTGTAACGTGACAAATGAAGCATCGCTTAAATCCCAGCAGAGTGATGACATCACTCTGCTGGGATTTAACTGATGCGTGATTTGTCACATTAGTCTTACTGACATAGCGCCAGATTGGAATCGGCTTCTTCAGTCAGGCTTCACCATCAGTGGCTCGTTTATCAGCTGACGAGTAAGATGCAACCACCTCAGAGTGAGACACTCTGAAGTCGTTGAGCACCAGTCAGTGACTTCTGGCGTCAGACACCACTGAGTAAAAATTCTTTCATGTTGGCCTGATGTTGATTTCAGTGATTGAAGCACTAGCCCGATCTATTAATTGAAGTTTTACGTTAATTCACACCTGTGTCCAGTCGGGAGCGCGTGCATATTAATTAGCTATTGTCTCGTCTTGTCTTTGGTCTCACGTCCATGACCTCGTTGCAATTAAGGGGAACGACACAGTCATAATGAGTCATGTCTGACTTCATCTGCCACCAGGATCTTAAGAACTTTCCACTGGGTATTTTTTTTAAAAACAAAGGTCACATCATCCTACGGTGACATCATCCTACAGTGACATCATTCGAAGCACAGGTCACCACGATCACTACACACATGGGGGACTGGTTACATGTCTGTTAGAGTTACTCACCCGTTTCTTACTGATTATTGTGTACCCCCTGTGCTCTAGGCTACGTGATGAACACTCCTATTGTGAGTTAACATACTTTCTGACATACTTGATGTATTGATAAAACACTTCTATGCTGTCGGGGGGGGAGATGTGTGTTTCAGAGGTGCAAGAGAAACTTGACTGGTGCAGAGGCATACAACCAGGGGGCGGTAATTCTAGTGTTCTTCTATGAGGAAATAGTGTATTGGCAGTTTGCATAATTTGGTTGAAATTCACAAACTTAAAGTAACTGAAGATCCATCCATCACTAAAGCTGGCACTGACTATTTACTGGAGTTTGCCAGCCTGTCACTCGTGTGGCATTTGAAGATAATCACAAGCACAGCTGTGTAACATTTTCGTCACATCACATCTCGGTTCCTCTCGTCTCGTCTCATCAAAGAAAATGAAACATAGATTTGGTCTTAGCTTTTATTATGAAAATCTATTTTTAGCTCATCATCGTCTTGTTTTCATCACAGAAAAAAGGTCGTGAAAAACTTTTTAGGCAACAAAATTAACACTGGATGTAGCCACTGCTCACCGTTTGCTTAGCCATTGCTTCACAAATAACTCAGTTGTGATGTTAGTTACCAGGTTTTACTTTTTTAGTTTTGTGGTCAGGCACTATTTGACTGCAGTCTGATCACCCTAAATGTGTTTTAATGCAAGGTGTAAATGTGGCCTGAGATCTCACATTCATGTTAATGTTCAGAGCAGATCGGATCTCCACATCTCTGCTTTGACTCTTTCAGATCTCCCTCAAAAAGGCTACCAAATCTAATATATCATATATCATATCGTATTGTTTTTCCCTCTCCTATAGTCTATCTTTCCTTTTCCTGTCACAAAATCAGTGGAAATGATCAAGTTTTTGTTAAGATATCTCACTTTGGACCAAAGTGTTGGACAAATAACAAATAACATCACTACTGTTGAAGAGATATTTCCTCATAATAACTATACTGAAAACAGGAGTCCTGACAAACCTGACAGAGACAGTAGAGGCCTGAACTCATCACTGTCTGCTTGTGATGGACAGGAAGTGTCCTTGGCAGATTCAATGTTCAGTCCTTCACTCTGCGTCTCCGGTTTCCTCAGACAGGCTGAGGCATGATGCAGCAAAATGCTACTGTAACTACCCTGCGCTATACTGTATGTGTGTGTGTGTGTGTGTGTGTGTGTGTGTGTGTGTGTGTGTGTGTGTGTGTGTGTGTGTGTGTGTGTGTGTGCGTGCATGCATGTGCGTGCGTGTCTGTGTGTGTGTGTGTGTGTGGAGGGCTGTGGGTGGATGATCTGGGCTTATTATGTCTGTTCACCTCAGATCCCATATACACACCAACCTGCTACTGCAGCAGGGGGAGAAACAGGCTCATATAAACAGGCTGCACTGCTCCAACTGTGGCTTGCAGAGTGTGTGTGTGTGTGTGTGTGTGTGTGTGTGTGTGTGTGTGTGTGTGTGTGTGTGTGTGTGTGTGTGTGTGTACGCGTGTGTGTGTCTGTGTGTGTGAGGGAGATTAATCAGTGTTTTGTGTTCTGCAGTATTTTGTGGGCTTCAAACACCCCCAGAAGAACAGAACCACCAGAAGGTGCTCAGATGTGTGTGTGCCTGCGCGAGTAGGCTGGTGTGTTTGTGTATTTAAATGCATCGAGAAAATAATTGGCCGAGCAGGACGACAGCAGTCAGGCTTCCAGGGCTTGAAATTAACACCCGCCAACCCTCCAAATGCAGGTAAAAATGAACCGAGGCGCTACAGGACAACAAGGCTGAATCAGAGTCTAAATATTCCCGCAGTCTGTTCCTACAGTCTCCATAGACGCTGTGACATGTAACACAGCCACGGTGCTGCTCTGATGCTGCGGCTCTGAGGGTGAGATTTACAACACGACCTCAGACTTAAACAATAGAATAGGTTGTTCACAGTGACTCCCAAAATTACATACATGACCGTTAACCAGTCCCTCCAGGGTTTCACAGGCTGTTTTTGGCATGTTGCGTTCTGAAATTGTGATTCTACTGCAGCTCCAATGCATCTTGCAAGATTTATAAGATTTCTTATGCAATTAAATTGCAAGGGCAAGTGCAACCAAAAAAAAAAACTTTAAAGGGATAGTGCACCCAAAAATGAAAATTCAGCCATTATCTACTCACCCATATGCCGAGGGAGGCTCAGGTGAAGTCCATCATTCAAACACAAACACATAATTGAAGCCGCGACATAAAAAGTTGTTTGGAAAAACGTCATTTGAACTCATTGTAGCCTGTAGCTCTGACTGCCTCTCTGTGGACCGTGCTCACGTGTGCACGCTTGCGGAAGACCGTGAGACATGGACACCATGTTCATGTGCAAGGTTGCACAGAATTCACAGGGATTGGCTGGATTTGTGTTAATTGCAACATTCTGGTACTGATCAATGGTCGTAGTTTTGACTACATAGTTAAAAATTGTAACATGATCACAAGCTCATTGGTTAGGTTTAGGACAAGGTTGAGATTTGGGTTTAACTGAGGAAGTTTGTTACCAAAGTTATGTACTTGAGTTAACTTACTTTTCATACTTGACAAGTTAACTTATATGTACATTAAAATAAGTCAACTTTGAGTTCTGGTTTCAAATGGGACACGGACAGCGGTCTCTTCGGTCAAAGTCCTGGGTTTGTTTGATCCATCCATCCACCCTGACCTCCTTCCAACAGACATTATGTCACTCAGTACGTTTACATGGTCAAAAATCAAGTTATTGTGTCAGTCCAATCGAATTTCTGAAAGTGGGACTAACACACCCAGATCATGTGACTCCTGCATGTATACAGTCAATCAGACCCAAACTGCTCCACAGTTTCCGCCCCGGGCTTTGACCCGGAAGTCCAATAGCATTAAATGAAGCCGGTAACAACATGGAGAAATCTACATCCAGAGCCGTGACTTTTTGGACGGACCAAATGTACAGAGCTGTAAAGTTGTCCACCATGGTACCAGTTAGCAGCTAGCTAACTGTAGCTAACTTGTTTGTCCATTGTTTGGTCTGTGACGTAATAGGTCAACAGGAAAAAGGTCCAATACTAACAAGCTGAAAGGGGGCATATCTCCACCTATCGTAGAGGAGTCGCACATACTTGGATCATTACGCTGTAGTTTGCACATACAAGCACCATAGCAACATGTCCACAAATAGAAGTTTCACAGTGCTGCGTGTACGACTGATTTAATCAAACACAAATAAGACAGAAGTGCTTCATGAACTGTTTATTACCAAAGCTTCCATTAATGCTGATTCACAGAGCAACCATCAACGCTGGTTATTGAATTCTGGAGGCAGCCAACATAAACAAACTGTAAATGCTCAACGTGCATAATGAGAGACACAATATGGTGACGTTAAATGACAATTATTATGTACATCCATCAAATGTCCATGTTTTTTTTTTCTGCAGAAAAAGAGGAGTCCTTCCATCAATATAATATTTTATTTTTTCCAGTCACACTGTCAGGGATCAGAGATTTCTACACAGAAATAGAAGAACGGTCGTCCCTGACCCACTTCACCATGATGGTTTTCATTGCCAGCATTATAAGCGATTGAACTGTTTACCCATATTGTTAAAGAGAGTCAGGGACATTTCCAAGCAGACAAAAGAGTGGATTTGCTGACACCTTTGTTGACCTACTGCTTTACTGATGTTTGTGGGCATTGTCCTTGAATTGTGTTGCATTCCTACAGGCAATGCTACCAAAAATATAAACATTTGATATGGTCAACAAGGCTTATGGGCAGAAAGAAGAGGAAGGACAGTGTCATTTGAAATAAAACTGCAACTATTAAGTACTCTGACTATTTTATGTACTCATTTTTATTGATCAATTAAATTTGGAGTTTATAAAATATCCGTAGATAGATGTAAATTAGCAAAGCATTTAACAAGACGTCCTTATCAAAACACAAAATCAGTCAGATGGATTGGTTATGAAATACTTAAATTAACCAAATGTGAACACAGATATCATCTGTACACAGTCACTGTTATCCAAAGTGTAGGGCTCCCAACATGGCCGCCTGAGGCTGTTACATCACCTGGAAGCCCTTTAAAGAAATGACAAAGCATAATCAGCTGCAGATGGTCACTGCTGCCCGAATGTTTTCACTCCCCCTCACTTTCTATTACTAACCAACAGGTGTGAGTGTTGAGAGCAGGGATGTGTTTTTCTATTTGTTGGTTACATTCAGTCAAGTATTTGGTGACTAAAGTGGCATATTAGTAATCCTAAATTATAAAATTAGTCCACATCATAGTTTAAAGTCAGAAAAAACAAAGAGCGTCACTGTTTTATTAAACACTCAAACATGTTCCAGCTTTAAAACTCATGTCTCGTTTAATGTTTCTGACATTTATTATGAAATTAATCATGACATTTAATCAGTCCAGCACAGGTAATCATTATGTGACCTACTTCTCAGCTTGGCGTGTAACTATCCAGGAACTGTACCAGGATCAGTTGGCCGAACCCTCAAACACTGATAGAAAACGTTTCCAAAACCCAAACAGAAAAATCAGGTCATGTTCAGAAACGGGAGAGAATCAGTAACTGTTGTTGTTTTTGTCTCAATGTGGACGTTGAAATGTTGTCACATGACTGTACCAAGACATCTGGCTGGCTTTGTCATCTTCAACATTAAGGATTCTAGGTGAGCACTGACTTCTGATGGTCCATAGTTTCATTGGTGAAGATTTTGGCTCATCCAGTAACTGACTTGTTCAATGCACATAGTGCCTGTAAGGGACGAGAGTCTCCTGGTGATGTTCTTATTTAGGTCTGTGTCATTGGCATAATTATAAATATTTTGTTGTGTTCCATAATCTGGGCTCGTGAGAGAAAGTAGATGTTGAACAAAAGAGACCCAAGAACGAAGCCTTGGGGAACTCCACGTTATTGCTTGTATATAGACCCTTTTACTGTTAGTAAAAAGTATGTCGTTTTTGGTGGGTGGGGCTTAGCTGGAGGCAAAACAGTTCTCCACAGATATAGCTGGTGAGTTCTGTTGAGGAAGATGATGTGAGTGGTACAACTCACATACCTACAACAGGAAATACTTTTTCCCTAACCTGATATGAAGTGTGCGCTGCACATGTGAGCATTTTTGATGATGGCCTCCGTCCAGTCCTTTGGTCTGATCACATTTAACCATAGTTGTCTTTGTTTTTGTTGACGGGCAGTGGCGGCTGGTTTTGAGCCATGACTCCTTCTATTCTGGCTCCAATAACACAACAAGACAAGAGCAACTAAGGAGGAATCCCTCTTCCAGGACGGACAGACGTGCAATAGATGTCGTACAGAACAGATC
The DNA here is from genome assembly GCA_035609425.1 of Epinephelus awoara. NCBI lineage: Eukaryota > Metazoa > Chordata > Actinopteri > Perciformes > Serranidae > Epinephelus > Epinephelus awoara. The sequence goes on from CM069301.1 coordinate 2,905,023, forward strand.
AGCATATTAAAATGACAGTAATCTGTAGTAGCTTACAACAACATTCATCAAAGTAATAATATTATCGTTATAGTTCTGGCTACTGTGGTACAATATGTTGAAAGTATATATTAGTATCTGTATAGTAATACGGTCTATTTACCACTGACCCTGAGCAGTGAATTGGTTTTATGCTTTTCTCAAGTCATCCAATTTAAATTGAATAGTTAAAGACGTATGTGTTGAACAGCATGTGGCTCCTGCATAACATTAATAACATACAAGAACACAGAGTTAATACATCCCGTCATTACAGGGAGGGAAGACTGAGCAAAGAAAGGCTGGGGTTGAAAGGGTTAATAAGTGTATTGTAAGAGTACAGTTGTCCCTGTTTTTCTCTGTTATTAGTAACTCAGTGTTCTCTAGACAAATTATATCTTTTTACACATCAGGTCATTTCAGGAAATTATCAGGAAATCATGACCCATAAAACTGTGTTAATAAGAAACATAAAGGTTGACTGTGATATTATACTTCTGTCATTCTGTTCAAACAAGAATCAAATAATGATTTCAGATCCTGTCACGGAGCGGAACATTTACCTCTCACTGTCTGTGCTGATCAAAGGAGAATTTTACTTGACGGCCGCTTCCAATTACAGGAACTGGAGCAAAGATGATTACTGCAGAGATTTGTGGTGATCAATCTGAATCTGACTCGTCACCGTTAAAAACAGCTTCACGTTCTCACCTGAGATTAAACTGACTTCTCAGCTCAGAAATAGACCCGAGAATCACACATGTTCATCGTACGGTCTGACGCTTACGTTTCAATGCATGTGATGCCGTGTGTGTATGTATGTGTGTGTGTGTGTGTGTGTGTGTGTGTGTGTGTGTGTGTGTGTGTGTGTGTGTGTGTGAGTGTGTGTGTGAGTGTGTGTGTGTGTGTGTGTGTGTGTGTGTGTGTGTGTGTGTGTGTGTGCGTGTGTGTGTGTGTGTGTGTGTGTGTGTGTGTGTGTGTGGTTTAACTCCCTGCAGAGGTTTTTTGTAGAGAAGCTGGAGAAGTGTTTGCAGTCTGACAGAAATGTGACTGAATCAGGTTTCAGGTGAAATATTTCTTGTCATAAAATGTTTTCTGAAGTGCCACCATCTATTATACGCAGAACCAAATGGGAATTGGTTACAAAGACAAGTTTTGTGTAAAAGTTAAAAGAGGTTGAAGCAACCTGTTTTCCCCCTTTAGTCAGCCAGTCACGATAAAGAAAAGAAAACATTTCAGGTTACTCCACAGTAAAAATGAACATGGTCAGTGTACTCTGGTTGCAGACCTTTTCTGTTCTGATGGAGAAGCAATCAGCAAATTCAGCTCCATTACAACTCATAACATTCACCGACAGAACAGCTGTCTTACACTAAACACGTTTTCCAAACAAATACAACATGCTAACGTTATTAGCACAAGCCTATGGCATTTTACATTGTATAAATTAGCCTTGTGACGAATGGAGATTTCGTCTGCTCATATGAAGCCAGGATAAATCACACGCAAGACCTAAAATGCTATTTTTGTGGAGGCTTTATTGTCTTCACAGTTTATTGTTTCTCATCTGTGAAATTAAAGTAAATAAAGCTTTGTTTCCACTGAGGGAAATGGTGTCAGCTTACAGAGACAGACAGGAGGTACGGCGTCAGCTCTATGTCGATGTAGAGCCGACGCCGTACTTGTGGCATCAGTTCGACGCAGAAGTTTAAGTCCTGCGTTAACAGCAATGGTTCAGCATTAGGATGTGTTTCATTTGTTCTGAAGAGACAGTGGTGCAACTGCTTAGGGCACGTTCTGCTCACTGGCAACTTTGGTAAACAATGTTCATTATAAAAATTAGGAGCAAATGCTTGTGTACATCTGTTGTAGTCACTGCGAGCAGCACAGCTTTGCAATTTTGTCACTTTTGTTCAGTTGTTTCAGGAAGCTGTGGACTCAATTAAAAGCAGTGGCACTAAAAAAAAGTTTGGTTTTGTTGTGAGTGGTGACCAGTTCAAAGATCTTAACGGTACACATCTTAAACTGGTATTGCGTTTGGCTGACAAAACCTCAAATGCCACTATCAGGTTATGATCGTTGTGCGGACACATTTGGACAAAGTTTTCTTTTTTTAATTTGAGAGGAAAAGAAACAGGAAGCATGTTCCCATGCACATGTTATGGCTGCTGTTGTGTTTGATCGCTGCCTGAAAGTACCTCAGGAAAGGGAGCACCAGTTTAACTCCATCCCTGAAAATCAGCAGCAGAGAACTGGCCACAGATCTGATGAAGAGTGACTATGAAGTGGGCATGTTTTCTCTGATTGTCATGAAACCATTAACTGCTCCTAGCAACCGTTAGCAATCTGTCACACAGATGTAATTTTCGGTTGACACAAGAGACACTGAATTCTTGGGCAGAGAGATGGTGGTGGTTGGGAGTGTGTTGCAGCAGGGAGGAGAAGAAGCCACACAGCCTACAGCCTACTGTATCTGAAGCACGGAGGACTTCCTTCTTACATTTCTTTCTTTCTCTCTAAGTGTTTTTCCCCAACCACCATCTGTTTCTAACCCCATCAACAGAAAAAATATTGGCATTGTACTTTCGTTCAAGTCACATTATATTTGCCTTATGATGTCACAGATACGTTGAAACTTTGTTTAAGCAACGCTTTGGCTAACATGTGGTTATGGAAAGATCATGGTTTGGAGGTAAAGAGCAGCGATGTCTCAGTAAAGCTGTGTTAATGAGCAACAATGCACGAGCATGACGAGCTACATTATCACCAAGTCGCACCTGGACTCTATCTATCTAATGTTTGTATTTGGTCATAATATATCTCTGTTCAGTGTCTGAGCGCCAGTTTAACATCACCTTCCGCCGCCCCATTGCATCTCCATGTGCATAAAGCTAGCATGCCATCAGCTAACTTAGCTAAAATACCACCACCATCCCCTCCACCTGCTGACATGATACGTATGAAATGTTCAAGGGACGTCAACATTTAATTGTTAATTGCTTGACTGCCACTCTTTGTCCTCCATTTCCCCACCTCCCACCTCCCTGCCCTCCTCCTCCTCCTCCTCCTCTTTCTCCTTGTGCGTCTCATCACCTGCTGACCTTTAGCCACATTACGCTGCATTTTCGCCTGCTGGTTTATCCCTATCCCTTTTTGTCCTCCTCCACCGTCTTCTCCTCCTCCTCTTTCTTTTTGTCCTTTCATCTGCAATCCTCCAGCCGCACCCTCCTATGTATTTTTCGCCTCCTCCTTGTTTGACCTCCTGCCAGCCTCCACCTTTTTTCCTCCTGTCCTTGTCCCTCTCATCATTATCTAGTTTCCAAGCTTTAGGCAACATCCTCTTTTCGTTTCCTGTCTCCTCCTCCTCCTAATTGCTCCTGCTATACCTCTGTCCTTCTCCTTTTTATCTGCCCCTCCTTCATCTCATCATCCTTGGTTAACCTCCTGCCACCCTACGCCCCTTCTCCTCCTCTTTTTCTTTCGTTTCGCCCTTGAAATCCCACTGTGCTCCTGCTGCGTCCCTCCACTTCACTTTTTCTCTTTTTTTGTTTATCTTTCTCCCTCTCCTTTATCTCACCTCGTTAAAGCTGAACTGTCCCTCTCCTCCTTGTTTTTCCTCATTAGTGTTTTTGAATTTTGATCCTCCTCCCCCTCCGTCTCCCTCGTCCTGGCCGACGCCCCTTCGTCAGCACAAATAGAAAGGCGTTCTGAGTGTGGGCTCTCGGTTGTTTCCTGCAGCAGGCAGCAGCAGTGTGTGCAGCCGGTGACCCGCAGTGACTCTGCTGAACGGATGGGCGGCCGTGCTGCAGGTAGTGTTTTGGCGACCGTGCAGCCTGCGACAGAAGACAGAGAGAGAATTTATTTATAGCAGCGCCCAGGATCAGTCGGCAGAAGCAGCCAATACTACATCAACAGCGCTGAGAGATATGCAGGGAAAAAGTCACCGCTAAGGTACAAAGACATGACAGGCTGTCATCCTGGAGTGCGTCGGCATTTTAAGTAGCCTTCAGTTTATCTCACAGTGGAGTGGACCCCAAACACCACCGAGAGAAGGAATAAAAACAAACTGAGGGAAGAAGCCGAAATAATGAGTGTAGAAACACAACGACAGCAGAGGCTTCATACAGAAGTGGAGGGTTCACTACAATTGTTTCATTAGTATGAAAATAATGTCAATCATTCACTGTGGTTTTTACATAACAGTTTCCTTATTACAGTGCCGAGAAGAGTCAGTGTGAGGACGCTTTGAACAGGAAGTCTCCCTTTATCTTCAGATTGAACTCCAGTTTTAGTGTTTTTATTTGCACACACACTGTTTACAACTACAAGAGTGTGTTTAGAGCCATAATACAGGCAAGGCAAGTTTATTGATATAGCACCTGATCATACACAAAGGTTATCCACAGTGCTTTATATATATATCAGTCTGGACTTGTTGGCGCCCCAAACACTTCATAGAAGTTGAAATCCAATCAGGGATCCACACTGTAGCTGACAATGCAAGCAGCCAATCAGGGACTGTGTTGTACTTGATGACATAAAGTAAAGGCTGCAGGTTGCAGAACAGTAATGGCGGCTCTCGAGGCAACAAGCGCTAACTCCAAAGTTAGTGGAGTAAACAGAGCAATAAGTTAAGTCATTGCAGAATTAGAGTCAATAACAACAATTGAACGAGAACAACAGTGTGACCTTGAAGAGTTTCTCAGAGGAAAAGACGTTCTCGACGTTCACATGACTGGATTTCAGTCAGGAGAGACGGAAGAATGAAGTAAATAGAATAGAATATACTTTATTGTCCCCTAGGGGAAATGTGTTGTGGACTCAAGTGCATACACCAGCTGCCTTGGAGACAATAAATATACACAAAACAGCAAAGACACAGGAAATGGCAAACACAAAGATAATGTTCAAGGCAGAATATGAGTGTACAGATTAACAGAACACAAGTCTTTGGCGCTTGGACACCAGAGGGAGATATTTTGTGATCGAGGGAGTTCTGAGCGGCAGCAGGATAAATCACCCCATGGAGTCCAGACACAGGTGGAGGTGGTGGCTGATGACTCCGAGGATGAGGGCAGATGAGGCTGATGAATCTGTAAAGACTAGCGCCTCTAGTTTGGCAGACCGGCTGCGGCAGAGGCGCAGCGCACCTACGCTTCGCCAACTGGGTGTGGCCAGGCGGATTTTGCAAGTTTGGCACACCGTGCGCAGCTACTCCTCTTTCCCACCACTGTCCCTCCTACCTGCACAAGTTGGAAAGAGGGAGTAGAGAAGGCGTGGAGTGGGTTTTACACAGCCGATTCACATCACACCAATCAAATGAGCCCCTCCCCTCGCCCTTAATGATTTACTCAATTCGCCATGGCAGAAGAGAGCAGCAGCGTCAGACGGCCAAACTTCTCCCAGGAGGAAACTGATGTTTAGGTCCGGGACGTCCAAGCTCGCAGTGTCCGAATATACGGAACTGCGAGCAGACCTCCACAGGTTTCCATTACGCGTGCCAAACGGTGCCACTCCGCTTTGATCTGACATCAGATGTGACGGGACAGTCGATATAGAGACACATTTATGTGCTGATTGCAGATAGTTGCATTGAATACTGTGTTTGTGGCTATTTATTGCATCGTTAATGTGCCTGACATTCTGGAAACCTGCCTGTGAGGTTTTGGTGACGTGTGCACACTGTCCGCCGGTCAGCCAAATTTCCACTACACCGGCTGCGCTCCGCCTGCGCTGACAGTAGACCTGGTTTCAGCTGGCGAGCTTTAAGCGCACCTTCGGGAAAGCCTTTTGGCATGAAACTGTCACTGCGCCAAGCTGGATCTGTCGACACCTCCCCCTGCTGCGCCGCCACACCCATCTCAGCGCACCTCGGTCTGCCAAACTACCAAACTGAGCGCGCCTCAGGTTGCGCTGTTCAAAATTAGCTCTGCGCGGGGTTCGCCACCCTGCGCCACCCTGCGCCATGCCGGTTAATTTGAGGTGGTGACGGGGAGGTGGAGGGCGCGCACGACTGCAGCAAGGAAGAACTGTGGTAGAGAAAGAACCATATTTAAAATGAGGAGCAGTAAGATGATAGGCTGACAGAGAAGGTGTGTTGCTGTGCTATTGGTTGATTGTGAATCAGCTGATGACTCAGTTGACCTGTCTAGACAACAACACCTAGAGACAGTGAGTGAGCATGCGTGCAAGAAGTGAATGGCAGGGTGAGAGAGACACTTACAGCCTGAGCATGGACGCTACTGTCGTCCTGACTGAACTTTAGAGTGTCATTTGGCATATCGTAGTTGCAGGAGCTGATTCCAGAGCTGAGAAAGGACGTAAATATTCCCACAAAAAAAAATCAGAATTTCCAAGATTAAATTTGTACATTTATTAGATACAAATTAAGAGATTATAAAGTCATACATTTGGGAGCAAAAACTCAGAGCAGAAAAATAGCAATCACATACAATAACAATGGGTTGCAGCTAAATGATCACTAGTTACTAGTAAATAGTATTCCTGGAGAGAAATGGCTCTTTGACTTAAAAACATTAGTATACAGGTTGAATAAACAGACATGGTGTTTCAACAAATGCATTTACTGAACCTGAACCTGAACCTGATTGATTTTTTTGTGTATTGCAGTTTTTTTGAGTCCGGTGTTTAACAGCGGGACGTTCAGCCGTTCCACCTCCTCCTCTTTGAACGAGGAAATTATATGCAGTGATTTATGACTCAACAGTGGCAAAATATTTGTTGATTGAGAATAATGTAAGGCTCATGTTTGAATTCTGTCTGTGTCAGGCACAAACTTCCTTCTCCCCGGGTGCTCAGCCAAAATAATTCCCCCCGGGGCTCACACACCTATTATTAGTCCTGGGAGGGTAACAACAAGCAGGGAGGGGGCACAGGGGAGTTAACACACCCAAATCTAAACCTGATAAATAATACAAATGCATTCTGGGTCTAATATGCGGCTCATTACGTCTTATTAGTGAACTGTAAAATAAAGTGTGACCACAGCGGCATCTGAGGGGTGATGAGGTTGATCCATCTTTGAAAAATAAAGTGATGAGTTTATTTCTCGGAAATTTGTCACTTTACCTTCAGAGAAATATCTATCTATCTATCTGTCTGTCTGTCTGCCTGTCTATCTATCTATCTATCTATCTATCTATCTAAAGGAAACTTGTGCACAGAGTCACACAACCATGAGGCAGTAACTCTAGTTAAACTGTGCAATGTTTCCTTTTTTAGTAAAGGCTCTGAGATCTTTTTCCCACAGCTGCCAAATGTTAATTGTCTCATAATCTTTTCATAAGGTCCTTTTACATAGAGCAACATTTTGCAGCACAAGAGGACAAAATGACGCTGAAGTTTCCATAAGAGTTGGAGGTGTGAGCCCAGTATCAGCCGTGTCCGTTGTAGCTTTGGAATACGTGTGCTCTGTGAACCTTCGTGGTCTGTGAGCAGCTATTTATAAAGCCTTGTGTTGTCATTTGACCACTCGCTGGGTGTGATGTGGCAGATCTGAGGGTGGCTTCTTTGGGCTTCATCCAAAAGTGCCAGTTGTGTGGTTGTGTAACATTGTCTGTTGGGATTGGCTGCAACTATCTTTCTGCTAAGATTAACAGACGTGATTATCAAACATTAAAACAACAAATGAGGAAATGCTGTTTGGAACAGTTATGTTTATCCCCCCAGGAAAGCTCCTCACACTTCTGACTCTATGAAAAGACCTTTCAAGGTTCCTCGTACTGGTGGTGGAAAATATAGAGAGCATAGTTGTATTGATACAAAGGTGCCATGTATTGATTTTTATATGTATTTTTCATATTGCAGATACAACGTTTGGTAGCCTGCTAGAATAATAAAATCAGGTGCTTTTTCACGCCACTAGTTATGTTTTGTTGCAATTAAAGTGAGACGAACAGGCTGAAAACTTGATCTCATTAGATAAAACAGATATTTATAAAGTTTCGTTTTGGGTACATAATATGCAGATGACAAAAGGTTTAAAGAAAATTAATGTATTGCAATATATGTAATCGCAATACTCAGGATGTCACAAAACCTTTAAAGACGAAATTATATTGTACTGTGACTTAACTATCGGGATAATATTGTATCATGGTCTCTGGTGATTCCCACCCCTACTTCCTCATGCAACATTACAGGGACACTCAGCTTGCATTGCCTGGGGGCCACTTTTGCAAAATGACAGGAGAGGGCCAGCGAGCAGCCCTGAACACATACGTAGGGGCATTTCTAACCCTGACTTCTGTCAGGGGATCTGGGGAATCCTCCTCTTGTAATATTTTGATAAACAAGCTCTATTTGGAGGCATTTTTCATGCACTCTTGCAGCTTAACCTGCGTTCAGACGGCCGTGTGGTAACTGGCAGCCTCCAGTCATTGCAGTAAGAGGATGGTGGCAGAGCAGAAGTGGTTTTGAATATTGCAGTAGAGGTGTGAAGCAGTTGCCGCTAGGGAAGCATGATATTTGATTTTCTGCCGATATCCAATTTGCTAATATATAACAGCTCATCTGACCGATAACCAATACCAATAACCTGACCTAACCTAACTTTAGTGATCACCAGGTCTCTTTTGTAGTGGAATTAACATCATATTATACATGCATACTCTTATCGTGACGACCCACCAACAGATGGAGACATGAAATACAGTACTTTTCTATCTCACTATGTAATGACAAAAACTCTGTGTGTGTGTCTGTTCCATGTTTTTCTCCTCACTGACTTGGTCAATCCATGTGAAATGTGGCACAGTGGTAGAGGGTCATGGGAGGATGCCAATGAAGCAATATTACATCAATTGGCCAAAGGGGGGCGCTATAGCAACCCATTGAAATGTCAAACTTTGAATGAGCATATCTCATGCCCCGTATGTGGTAGAGACATGAAACTTTGCACAGAGATGCCTCTCCTCATGAGGAACACATTTGCCTCAAGAACCCATAACTTCCGCTTATATAGATTTTCCATTTTGAATGTTTTGAAAAACACTTCAAATGGATCTCTTCCTAGGAAGTTTGAGCGATCTGCATGAAACTGGGTGAACATAATCTAGGGACCAATATCTAAAGTTCCCTCTTGGCAAAAGTTGGAAAACTTACTAAAACTGAGCTTCTATAAGGCAATGAATATTGCGGAGGGCGTGGCTCATCACATAAAGGTGTATAACATCTCAAGGGTTTCACCCATCACCACGCAACTTTGTAGGCATATGACCACACATAATCTGAGGGGACCCCTCCATTATTGACCCCATCAAACAAAATGGGGGCGCTAGAGAGCTCATTTCTTATCTAGGCCTAACCGCCATATGGATTTTTACTAAACTTGGTAGATATGTAGAACAGGACGCCTCAAGGTGACTGGAGAAATTTAACTCTAATTGGCAACTGGGTGGTGCTATAACAACAGAAAAATAATAATTCACCAAATATGTAGAAATCTTTGGTCTTCAGGTTGCCGTCATTGACACAGCACCAAACTACTTCCATCAGTGACATTTACCGAAGCACCTGCCTGTTATCAAAGCCGTGGACTGTGGTGGCTGCTTTTAAGAACACTTGGTTACTGTGCGGTGGTATAAATGCAGCTTAATTTATATTTTTCAAAGTACAAAAAAAAATCCCAGTGTAAATCAATTTATTCTCCCAGTCAAAATGGTTTGAAGGCTCACCCAGCTTCCCATCAGGGGCCAGATACTGCCCGTGGGGTCTAAGTTGGGTGACACTGCCTCATTGCAACAGTTTAAATGTCACCAGCTGTATATATAGATATTACCTTTTTAATTATTTATCTTGTGTGTCCAGAGCTTCACAGCAGAAGGTGCTGCAGCCTCCTCAGCACCTGGTTATGTGTCTTGTTGTCAAGTACCTGCTTGTTTCAGTTTTCTTCTTGAGTGTCTCTCAAACTTTGTCTCTCTGCCATTTCGTGCTGACCAGGTGGCACACACTCACCTTTTTAGAGCTTGTTTGACATCTGCAGGAAGTGCTGCGGTTGCCATGGCCACACTGAGCGGTGAGCTGGATAAGTTGCACAACTGTTCCACCCAGAAGGCAGCAGGAGATATGCTGTCCTTTACTCTTACTTTCACTGTGGTTCTTCTTTATGTTTTGTCAGGCGGCTGTGACCTCTGACCTTTATCCGCTCTGCTGTTTGTTCTTTGAGATGACGGTAACATGAGAACTGAAGCATGCAGGATCTTCTCTGTTGACCTCAGCTCCCCTCGGCTCTCAGCTTGAATTCACGCTGCAGTTGTATTTTTTCCTCCCTCTGGGTGTGGAGCAGCAGTGCAGCAGGAGGCCGTTCATCAATCTGCGCTCACATGATGCCTCCGATCACGTCCTGTCACATGTTTAATAAAACATGAAGGAGCCTAATAGCGTTTGGCAAATGGTATCTGTTCTTGTTTGAAGGGTTGGCACATTACGACAGATCGATCGCGGTGAATAATTAACTGAATAAAAGATGATGAATGTTCAGCTGCAGCCAGTTTCCAAAGAACGCTGCACCATAAAATACAAACCTGGGCATGTGCTTGGAGCTTCACAGCCAAACATCAAGGTAGTGTCCCTCTGCACCCAAAGCTGCAAGCAAAGTAGGTTTGAGGTCTGATTGTCGTTTAGATTGTTGATCTTATTGGCTCAGGCTCAGACATTTCAGACTGCTGAAGGCTGACGTGTATCAGGGTTTCTTTGAGTTGCATTTACAGTTCCAGATCTTTCATCACTGGCTGCTGTTTGACTGCTGTGTTCATATAAACCCACGTGTGTCGTTACCCGTGAGGTGGTCTCCTCAGTTTCAGCTGCAGCACCGCTGCATATTCAGCAGGGTTCTTAATGTTTATTTCTGTCATCATGAAAGGTGTGAAAACCTCATTTGATAATTCATTCTCTGGATTTCCGATCACAGAGAAGACATTTACGAAGCGCTCCAAAATCCTGATGTTTTTATGAACTTGATGTCATTCATAGTAGCATCATTTTTTTTTTATGGCCAAACAGTGCGTTATCCTGTGAAACATGTTTTAGAGATCTAAAACATAACGTTGTGTTTATATCCACATATGCAGGGATGTTGTTTGGTACGCATCCTGCATCTGTAATGCATTAAAACCTGAAAGGACCCAGGAAACTCAGTATCAGTGTGTGCTCCTACACACCCTATCCTATGCACCCTATTGGCATGAAGCTGGTTAGATATCAGATACACAAATATAACCACTCAGATGAGCACCTGTGGCTCACTGTTAAGTTCCACTCTGTTCCACTCCAAAGGACACACGGACAACTCCTGATTTCCAATTGATCAACTTTTTATTTCCCAACTCAGATTAATTTCAGTTGATCTTCAGATAATCATCAGGTTGTAAACCTCCAAAGACACAGAAACAAAGATATAATCAACAACGTGAAACAGATTTTCAAACAATGTATAACAAATGCTTTTAAACTTCTGAATAACGTTTTTAGACTTTCAATTAGTTGTTTAAATTAATGTTTATTAATCTAATGTTTCTAAACATTCAAACTCAAACAGGTTTTAAAGAATTGTTTTTACACTTAAATCTGTAAACTTTTAAATAATTTAAACAAACATGAGCTTGTAGACCGGCTCTCTCTTTAAGTCTTTTAAACTTAACATTTTAAATTCAAGCTTAACTTTTAGCAAAAGTTTAACAAACATAAATTTACCCTTTAACTTTAAATTCATTATTGAGCACTGAATGCATACTGTGCACGTAGTATACGTAAAACTTTAAAGCTTAAGTTAAAATGTTAATGGCAAATGGTTTAAAGTTAAGAGGTTTAAAGGTAAAGTTTAAGGTTTAAAGTTAAAGGGTAAATTTATGTTTACGTAAAACTTTAAACCATTTGCCATTAACATTTTAACTTAAGCTTTAAAGTTTTACGTATACTACGTGCACAGTATGCATTCAGTGCTCAATAATGAATTTAAAGTTAAACAAACAAATGAAGATAGTTATGTGAGCAAATTAAGGAACATTTCAGGTACAAATTGAGCATTTCAAGCTAAGCATTTCGACCAGTATCAAATGAACAAGCATATTCACCGACCATTGGTGTGTCTGGAGAAACTTGCTGAGTAGAGCTTGCGGTTGCTTGCTGTTCTTGCTGTTCTTCCTTGCAGCTTGTGAATGAATGTGAGTGAGCAGCTCCCTTACCTTCCAGGTGCCTTCAATCACCAATCGGCGGCCATTTTGCTGGGGCATTCTGGGAATTGCAGTTCTCAATGGTTTTCCACCATGTATAGTTAACAGTTGAGCTCCATTTAACTCAACACCTCCCACTTGAGCTCATGGATTTTAAACCCAGTGAGGTCACACAATACCTTCACTCCTTTGTTCTTCAGTGGGAATTAGAATGACAAGGCGTCTGACATCTCTATGAAGGATTGTGGCTGGGATTTTGTGTTTAAGCCCCTTGGTTCTTGTGGTCGGTTTCTCATTTGCCTTCCTGATGGGGACAGAATAGCTGGGAAAGGTCCTCACAAGTACATCTCTTACGATGCCTTTGCTGTCAGTGTTGGTGCTGATTACTCTGGCGAGCTTGTACTGTCCTCTCAGGGCATTTTGGTCAGCCAACCAGACCACATCTCCAACAGCAATATTTCGCTCTTTGGTGTGCCATTTGTTCCTTATAAATAGATTAGGTCCAGCCAATTGGCTCCATTTCTTCCAGAATTTGCTGACCTCAGCTTGAATGCTTTGCAGTCTTCTGTATGGATAACCATCAAACTGGAAATTTCCAGGGTCTCCCTTAGGGCTGGCACGCCCTAGGAGCAGGGAATTCGGGGTGATGTACTCCACGCAGTCTTCCCTGCTTTGAGTTCTTGCATCAATGGGTCTCTCATTAGCAAGGTTGGCTGCCATGAAGAGGAAAGTTTGGAATTCACCCCAGGTGAAGACGCCGCCTCTGCCAACATTGCTCAAGGCCCGCTTGACCACTTTGACAGCCGCCTCCGCTGCACCATTTCTGTGGGGAGAGTCCGCGGGGTGGATCTTCCAAGACCATTCTGTCCCATGCTTGGCAGCTGTGTCTTCAACTTGAGACTTGTCCAGCCGGTCAAGGAATTTGTACAGCTTTTCCAGAGCAGGTTTGGCTCCCACAAAATTAGTGCCAGGATCTGACCAGAGCTTCCTGGGATGTCCTCTGAGTGAAGTGAACCTTAGATAGGCCAGCAGGAAGCCTTCAGATGACTGGTCACTCACCAGGTCAGTGTGTATGGCACGGGAGGCCATGCAACAGAAGACGATTCCCCACACTTTTAGTCTGGTTCTTTTCTTGACTTCATCTTTCACTTCATAAGGGCCGAATAGGTCCATAGTGGTGAATTCGAAAGGTGCAGCTGGGCCTGTTCGCTCTGGAGGTAAGTCTGCCATGATTTGTTGACACTGCTTTGCCCTGTTTTTCCTGCAAGCTATGCAGCCGTCAACTATCTTCTTGGCAATTCTTCGACCTTTTATCACCCAAGCTGTCTTCCTCATTCGGAGAAGGGTTCCTGCTACCCCCTCATGGTTAGCTTCATGGGATTCCCGTGCCAGCAATGTGGACACCCATGCCTCAAATGGTAAAACTGGCACGACAGTCTCATCTTCATTGAACATTTGGATTCTACCACCACAAACTAGGAGTCCAGAGTTCACATCTTTGTATACTGCCAGCCTGCTCAGAGTTGTGTCTGGAAAGGTTACATCACCTTGAGCTGCGAGGAAGAGGTCTTTACGTGCACCTTCAAGTTCTGTGCCAGTCAACCCAGCCTGCTTGGGTATTCTTGCCTCCCACTTTGACTGTTCAGGGTTTGACTTCCTCTTCAGCCACTGCTCGGCAGCTCGACGTATCCAGGCAATGACTCTGACTAGTTTAGTCAGGCTACTGAACCTTTTTACATCCACAAGATATTTAACCCAGCCAGCGAGCTTTCTTCTTGGCAGAGTGGGTTTTGCCTCCTGACAGGGGCTTTCCTTTTCCTGAGCGGCCAGTGGGTCTTCTTTCTGCTGACTCATTTTAGCTTGAGCTCTGGTCAACGCAGCTGAGAATGCCTTCCTTTGGAGCTTGTTTACATTCTCCCTGGCCTGGGCTGCAACATCTCCAGCTGATTGAATGGGCCACTCTTCCACTGGCCACTTCAGGAACTCGGCGGCCATTTTGCTGGGGCATTCTGGGAATTGCAGTTCTCAATGGTTTTCCACCATGTATAGTTAACAGTTGAGCTCCATTTAACTCAACACTCACTACATTGAAAACCTGCATATGTCAGTCCAAGAGCAAAATACAAAACACATTTATAATATATTTTGTCTCCATGACGCCTCCCGCGCTCCCTAACACGTCTTTCCTTAATGCAGTGAAACATTAAAACTTGAAACAATAAGAAACGGAAATGAGCAATCGTTGTGTCACCCTCGGCTCGTCCTTAAGGCGCCCTCGGGAACAACTGCTTTGAAATTTCCTGAACAGCAGCTCTTTCATCCGAGCACAGCTCAGAATTTTTTTGATTTCCTCAGTATATTCAGTGGTTTCGCAGGAAATCTTGCAGATATTCCATTTTCAGTTTTGTCATTTGGACTCTCCCTCCTGCACACACACACACACACACACACACACTCACTCACCTTCGCAGCCATGATTCATCCTGTTTCAGAGAGAGCAGAGGCCAACGATGCTGGACCGAAGTGAGCCAGCCAAATGATTTCGGCTGCCACACAAACCTCCTGAAATAGACTTCAAGCTGCTTCGCTGCACAACTCCTCCTCAGGGCTGCCTTATGGCTGTCGTTAAGATTAATGATGCTGGATATAATAGTGTTATGATATTGATTTTTTTCTTTTACTACTTCCTAATGAATGAATGGACATAAATGAGATCAATGTCGTGTGATAAGACAAGATGAACTTTCGGGATCCCTGAGGGGAAATTAAATGATTGAAGCAGCGGAGAATAGAGAGCAGGGGGACTGACCCGCTGCGGTGCTCACAAGAGGAAACAAAGGACATTAAAATCTGATGGTGATAAACAAGGTTGAAGAGTTTGATGATGATCAAAAGAGATTAGATGAGGTCAAGTCTTCATAGAAATCCATCCCCCTCTGTCCGGCTACATTTTAAGTTTTCAGTGTGGAGTTTGTTTCCGTTAAAGACTGTGATTGTTTCTGTTGGACTGAGAAACTCTCCGTCTGACTCAGTTACTTTTAGCCATTCCAGCAGTCTGTCGTAGGGAAGGGATTATTGGTCGGGAGATCCACCACTTGAAACGTCTCAGTGGATTGACAGAAAAATTCTGTGCAACTTAATGTGGATTTATGGTTGTGTGTCAGCTCTATGCAGAGTCTACACTGTTGTGAGCATTTATACTTGTGCGGTGGTGTGTCTGTGTCACTCTGCAGTTACACCTCCAAAACACTAGCTGGCGGTGGGGTTTCTGTGAAGTGCTGTAAAGTTTAGTTGATTCAAAACACACATTAAACACACATTAAACATGGCTTAATAGAGACAGTTTCAAACACATGTACACAAATCAGCTTCACTATAACTCGCAGCATTCACAGACAAACACTTGTCTTTATTCGGACACATTTTCCCCACAAATACAACATGCTAACGTTATTAGCACAAGCCTATGGCATTTTACATTGTATAAATTAGCCTAGCAGCTAGCAGAGATTTCCTCTGCTCATATGAAGCCAGGATAAATCACACGCAAGACCTAAAATGCTATTTTAGTGGAGGCTTTATTGTCTTCACAGTTTATTGTTTCTCATCTGTGAAATTAAAGTAAATAAAGTTTGTTTCCACTGAGGGAAATGGTGTGCCGTAGGCTCTATGTCGATGCAGAAATGATAGAAACCATCTTTGGGAAAAAATGTGTTAAACGTGTACTTTGATCTTTTAGTTTAGCCTATGTCCCATCTGCTAACATAGAGTGGGCGGGGTTTATTACTTGTGCTGCAGCCAACCACCAGGGGGTACTCTATTTGTTTTGGCTTCACTTTAAGGGAGCTGCCATGTCGTCCATCTTTCTATACAGTCATTGGTCTCCACCTACTATTTGTACAACCTTATCTGAAATGCATATGCAATAACCGTCCAACTTTTTGCAAACGCCTAAATGACACCTGGTGAAGCTTTTCAATAGATACACAATGTGTTTGGGGCAGAATCTGCAGCCAGTAACTGGCTCCAAGGCCTTCGTTTAATGTCATTTTACACACAGTTGCCACATTAACATATACGTCAATTATTTGAAAACACATTCTCATGAAACTGATTTGAGCCACACTGCTCAGTCCTGGTTTGCTCCAAATGTGATTCCAGTTACTGAAATGTTTGATTTTCAGATGTCACATTGTGATGTCTGTGAAGTCCTCTATTTATTTACCCCGCAGCTCTCCTGCACATGCAGCCAGTAGCCTGTAGAAGACCCCCGCCCTGCGTCAGTCTCACAGTGTAGAAATCCATCATCATGTCATGTTCCGCCTGTTAATCACCTCTGCAGTGATGCTTTGTTGACGTATTTTCAGGCCTTGGCAGAAATCTCTCCCTCTGGCTGCTGATGAGAGTCGACTCAATGAAAATCTTTTTTTCATTAGGAGTGTGGTTTTATCTGCTCTGTAAATAGAGCCGCAGATCTTGGAGGGCTTCGTTCTTCATTAAAACCAACAGGCGGTAATGGTTTATTTGGCGTGTTTGTTTTCAGAGCAGCTCTGCTTTCCTCTGCGACAATGAAATGTTAATGCTTTGTTTGCTGATAGTAAAAACAGCAGAGGAAAAGATAACAGCTTATTACATGGGAATTAAAATGGGACTGCATCGAGCTTTATGTGCTCCGTTCAGCTTGAGCTCATTCTTGACCACTGACAAAACCGTGTCAACTCAAGGTCCACTGCCTCGCTTGTTCTGGAGCTTTTGACCTTTTCCCACCTTCTGTAAACCCATTTTATTTGGGTTTTAGGCAACATCCAGATGTTCTCTTAAGAGTATAAAGATGATAACAATCCTTTCAATGATGTATTGGAGCCACAGATACAGTCATGGTTCTTCTTATCACTGAACGACATGTAACATGTACATCAAACGGCTGTGGTCATGTTGAACGGTTTATTTTTAGCCGTGCTGCCGGAGTCGCTCCAGGCTTTCACTATCGGACGGCTGGTCCAGACTAAAATATCTCAGCAACTGTTGGATGAAGGGCTGCAACTAACAGTTATTTTCCATCATGGATTAATATGCCGATTCTGATCTTGATTTATGGATTCATTTTTTTATCCTGTAAGTTAATGTCAGTCACTCCAAGGGCCAGGGTGATGTCTTCAAATGTCTCGTTTTGTTGAACAAATAGTTTAAAAACTCAAAGATATTCAGCTGACACTGATAACAAACAGAGAAAGGCAGTAAATGTTCACACTGGAGAAGCTGGAACCAGAGAGTGTTTGACGTTTTTACATTTTGAAACACAAATTGATTGTTGAAATATTTGGTGATTAATTTTCTGTCTGTCGACTAATTGATTACTCGAGTTCTTGTTTTAGCAGTAGTTGGGTAGACCAGCCCCTTAAACAGTTATTTGACCTCGCTGTTCCTTATAAAAGGTACGATCGCAGATTGAGGGGACAGAGTTGTGTCACCTTCAAGCCGACAGCAGAGGTCATAACATCACTGAAACAACGTTTGTGTAAAAGTGACAACTGGCAGGACGGGACTATGTACAGGACGTGCGTGTTGATGATGCATTGTGTGCGACCCTGCACCGGGAGATTTAAAAAGATGCTGATAGCAGTTAGCAGCTAACTCCAAAAAGAAGAACAGTGACTAAACCCTCCAAGCAGAGGACAAGATAAACTGCTACATAACAGGGACAATAAATGATTAATATTGCCATGTTAATGCCATTGTTATTGTTTGTAAAGTGCTGCAGATGCATCCATTACATGTCACACTCGAGGCCGACGCAGATACCCAACAACAGGATGCTGCTGTTGGGTGCAAACGTAAAGGCGGCGTAAAGCGTGAGTGTGAACTCTGTATAAAAAGGCCATGAGATTTGGTAGATAACACATGCTAACACACAAGCTAATGACATTTCCAGCAACCTTTTTAGGGTTAGTTGGTGCAATGTTGAACATGAAAAATGGTACCTTAAAAAAATCAGTATGTTAGCATTGTCATTAGCATTTAGCTCAAGCACTGTTGTACCTAAGTGCAGCCCAACAAAGCTGCTAACTTGGCTGTAGATTCTTAGGGCCCGTCTCACACCTGCTGCACAGATCAGCGTATCTTTGCTAGTTTAAGACTGACGCAGTTTTCATTTTCTAGGCCAGCGCCTTCAGTGTGAAAGTAGCAAATGTACACTCGTCTCTTACACCCATCTGTGTACCCGTAGGTGTGTTGCTCTTAAAATGAGTTGAGGGCAGGTGCATTGTTGCTGTGTTGCTTTTTAGAAGCAACAACAAAAACCTGGTCTAAAATCACAGTGGCACAGTATTTTCCTGCTGTTTAAAGTGCGCATTAATCAGATGGTAAGATGCACCTACGTAGGTGGGTTTACAACGCACGTACATTCTACCTGTTACACACAAAGTGACAAGTGGATGGGTTGAGGGTGGGTGACAAAAATTCATCATTAATGAGGAAAATCTGAATGGCATTCTGTAAAATGTAAACGTAGCAGAGATCAGAGTGGAGCTGCAGAGCTGCTGTCCGAGACACAGTGCACATGTAAATACGAGGGGCAGCGTAACTTTGTTGATTATGTAGGAGGATAAAAGTTTTTAGGTCAAGGTCAAGTTTTTAGTTTTTCTGCTTAAATGTTTGTTGCACCGATCCACCTCCCCTCCTGCCCACCCTATTGGATTTTCCAGCTTCTCAATTAAGTCCTTACCGGCAGCATTTCAATGCTGTCCAGTGGTGCATCATACTGCCGCGACAGGTGCTCTCTGGCCGACTGGCAGGGTATCTTAATACCATGAAAGGTTGCTTTTGGCGTCACTGTCTGATGCCACATTCACTGTCAAAGCAGCTGCATTTGACGATTTTGAAATGAGAACAAGCTGGAACGTCAAAGTTTTCTTTGCAAAAATCGCACTGATCACACTTTTCTCACTCTGCACCAGCTCCATTGTCTGAACCCAGGCTAAGAGAACAATCTCATCACAAGGTCTATTTAGCAGCTGTGATAGTGCTTTCAAATAGTATCACATGATCTTCCTCAGCAGATGGAGCAGTTCACTTGTCATGTATTTTGCAGATGTTTAAAGTTTTCTGAGCAGTTCAGAGACTTCTCCTTCACACTGGTGCAAAAACTGTCTTTCAGAGTTCACTCTTAACCCTGAAAAACAACAGAACAATCTCACCACAAGGTCCAATTTGAACATTTACATTTCTATTAGCTGAGCTGCTCCGTCAGCAGAGGACGATCATGTTATTAAACTAAATTGCTACAGAGCAGCTGCTAAATGGATCTTATGCTGAGACTGTTTTGTCAACTGCTGTTTCCAACATCTCTGGATGTTTGTTGATTGTGATCCAACCCAAATTTATCACAACAATTGTTTATTAATGTATTTTTTTCCTACAGTTTTTTTGTATTAATTTAATGACGGTGCATAAACTCCACAGTCTCCCTCAGGCCTCCTCTCACTGTTTTTAGTTCACTTAGGTGGTGAGAAATAAATCTGAAACACTGAACCTGACAAACTAACGGCTCGCTGAAAGGCATTCCTTTATTTTTATAGTCTACAACCACTTTCATTTTTGTTAAAGAGTTGATCTAAGTCTTTCTGCTGAGTTAAGTTGAGTTTTTTGACTTTGATTCCTCCTGTATCAGCTGACACCCAGGGGAGCAGCAGAGCAGGTACTTTCAACTCTGAGTTATACAGTCCTCTAAGTAGAAACTGTGATCCAGAGGATTAGGGCTGCACCGAGAGGGAAACATAGGATGGAAGTAAAATGCAGGAGCTTCAAAGGAGTGGGAATGTTAAAGTTATATGTGATTACTTTGAGCTTTAAATACACCAGTGGTGGAAGAAGTGCTCATATTTTGTTGTTTTGCTGATGATGTACAAATCTATTTGTCTATAAAAACAAAAAGTGAAGACTCATTGCAGCCTTTGCTGAATTTTTTAAAGTGATATCAAAAATTGTTATGGATTTTAATGTTCTTTATTGTTATTTTTGAATGACCTGACCTGTCAGATGACTCCTTGGGTTTTTTCGGCCCTTTAGCATCTCACAGTCAGAGATCACATTATTCCTGCTTTTGTTACCTCTCAGCTAGAACACTGTAATTTTTTGTATGTGGGTCGTTGTACGTTTAGAACAAATTCACTTCCTAACTGAAAAAACGGGATTCCACTGGTCACTGAAAACCTTGAACAGTCATGGAATTTCACAATCGCAATTTCCAGGCCTGGAAAAGTGACATTAATCAAAATTATTGGAAGTTTTGGAAATGTCATTGAATTTTGTTGTGTATTATTAAATTGTTAGAATAATCTTCCGTTGATAACTGTCCATGTAATGTAAATTCAACAGCAAATTAATTTTCTGTAGCTGTCGACCTAACGTAGCTTCGATATATGTTGATGTGTTTTGTTTAGTATTATGTATGTTTGGTCATTTTCTTCCTGGGTCCGTCTCTCCCATCTTCTGTGCCAACTAGCTAAAATTGTGTTTGAATAGAGTTTGAATCTGAAAAAGTGGGGCCAAAAAAAAGTGGCATTTTAAATGGCACATTAGACAGTAAGATAGCTTGATGTATCAAACGAAGAAGTTTACTGGTCAAGTTTTTTGAGCTTATCTTGAATATAAATACTGCGCAGAATCTAGAAACCTTTCGGTGTTTGTATTGCAACCTTGGCATTCGATTCGCGTTGAGCTTGACGCTTCGACTTCATCCTCTGTTGTGTTGCAGATTCTTTTACTTAAATCATGTTTATTGTTTTCTTTTGTTCTTATTTGTTTTTTGCTTCTGTATTTAACTAATTTGGTATTTTGAGTCCGTTGAGCACTTTGGTCAACTGCGGTTGTTATTAAATGTGTTATACAAATACAGTTTGTCTTGACTGCAGTAAAATATACTTTAAGCATTAACTAAAAGTACTTGCTTGGCAGACAGGTTCCTCTCAGAGAGTTACATCATGAAATTATGATATTGATAAAATATTATCACTAATACTTTTACGTGTGAGCTGCTTTTTAATTAGGGATGCATGATATTGGATTTTATGCCGATATCCGACATGCCGATATGTAACAAATCATTTGACCAGTAACCGATAACGATATATCCACTTTTGTCCCCACCTAATTTTATTGATCATCAAGTTGTACTGGAAATGGTGGATTAGTAGTCCACCAGCAGATGGAGACACAAACTAAAATACTTTTCAAAGTATGTAATATTCATTCATTGTACGACTTAAGAAAAAGCATGTTGGTGATTCTTCATTTTAAAGCCGATATTGGTCGATATCGACGCTGTACCAGTGTTATCATGCATCCCGAATTTTAATGTGATAGCTGGTTGAGGTGGAGCACTGTTTAACTACTGTATACTGTTAAATAGTTTCATCTGCAACTGTCATATCTTATAAATTGATAATGTGTTTGTTAAATTGATATAATTAAATTAAAAGTAAGTACAGTACTTGATTAAATGTTTCATCCCACCACTGAAACATACAGTAGACTGTATATAGATCATCATTTCAGCTTTCACAGCCAACTGTCGTCCATCATGAAGTATCACTGATCCACATTTAGACATCGTAGTTACCGTCATCAGTTTCTTACAGTTGTTTGTAAGAGATGAAGGTTACATGAGGTCAGTCAGTCCGTTATCATGAGGCTAAAAAAAAATGTTGTTTTTTAAGACATGATTGACCGAACGTCCAGCAGCCATTACTCATAATAACAGTGGAGAGGCCGAGGCTCCGACAGACTGATGGATGGATGGTTAAAGGTCAGCTGAGACCTGGATTAGACTGCATGAAAACATTTACACTGTAGAATCAGACGAGCTAACAGACAACGGTTCAGTTCATCAATCAGTCTGATCGACTTTGTGTTAGAGTTTGCCAGCGAGCCATTGTTATGAATACTCAGTGATAAGGACTGAATACCTAATGACAAGTGTTGCAACTGAAGGTGACCTGTATATGCATTATCATATAAGAGGAGTGTTGCTATCTAACAGTGTTACTTCCTGTTAAATAATTAACGTTTATTCTTTATTATGCACATGATGTAAGTTTATTCACATATTGTTCATTTGTTCTGAGCTTTATGTGTTGCTGTTGGCACTCGCACAAACTTGACACTGATTCATCCTCTCAACTGTCATCTCTCACCCCGCTCACCCAATCACATCGCTGCCATTTCTCATCTGACCAATCACGGCCATCCGTCCGATCTCATTAACTCCACCACTCCACTCTGCGGACGGGTGTGCGAGCAGGTCTGATATGTGGCCAATCAGATCCTTTGTCTCATCTCGTTTCATCACGGCCAAATTAGTTTTTAGACGTGAGCGTTATGCTCCGTGATTCGTCCAGATGAGATGCTGCCCAGTTTCATCACAGCTGATGAGGAAACAAGATGTGATGGGCTGGACAAGAGGTGGTGCAAATATGAAACGTGGCGAGATAAACGGGGTGAGAAAGTTTTAAAAGCTTTAGGCAGATACAGAATTCATGAGTCAGTTGGCAGGGCAGAGCCTCTGATGGCTTGTGCCTCGGTGTCCAGAGGTGTTTGGTGCAGCTGCAGCTCAGGTGGAAACTGGACATGGACAGGCAACAGAAGGGATCCAGGATCAGTTGCTGTGTTTGGGGCCAAAATCAGTCAGAACCAATCAAATCACATCTTTTACTTTCCGTTTCAAAGCGGCGCGCTGTGCCTCTGGCGCTCTGACAATTTACGGATAGAGAGAGCAGACTGGAACGGGCAGAGAAACCACAAGAGGATAAAACCACACCTTAAATTAGATCAGCAGTGGAGGAGAGAACGTGTTTGGTTAACCTGTGCTCACTTTATCTGATCTGTAGAGATCCATCGACCTCTGCAGAGGAGGGAACATTGATTGTCTGACTCAAGACCTGAACTCAGTTAGTTGAGACTTGAATTCAGTTGTAGCTTTATTCTATTTAAAATCCATACAATGAAATTGGTTCTCTGTTGTTGGACTGGGCAGTAATGACATAGATTATCATCAACTTGATTTATTATATTGTCTATTTAGACTCAGATATGAATTTTTTTAATCAAATTCACTGCATTGATTAGGGTTGAGTACAGCACTGATTTTGTCTTACTTGACTTGGGCATCATGGTGCATACAGACAGTTGTTGGTTTGGATCTGAGTATGGAATTTGTTGACAATCACAATCTTAGCGGATATAACCAGAAGTTATTATAATTTAAATTTTAACAAATGAGTTGTAGCTGCCTGAATTTAACCTAAGGGTGGGCAATGTATTGATTATATTCAATGTATTGCAGCTTGTTCCTCGTGGATTTCTAAAATGACTGTACCATAAACATTAAGTATAAATTGTCACGCCATTTTGTTTTGCATCTGCAGGGCTCCAGACTGCAACTATTTTGTCACATTTGCAACCATGGAGCACCAGTGTGTCCTGTAAATACTATTAATATATGAACTGGGGGGCTGTTAGTTAGTTTCCAGCTCACAGTAGATAAATTGTCATGTTAATGGAATCGCTGTAACAGTTTAACTTTTGATGAGTTTAACAATAGTGTGAACAGGCAAGGCTTGTGTTTTGTATCTGCAGGGCTCCAGATTGTGACTATCTGGACACATTTTGTGACTATGGAGCACCATTACATCCTGTAAATGCAATTAATATATGAACCGGAGAGTTTTTAGATAGTTTCCAGCTCACAGTTAATGAATTATCATGTTTAATGGAGCCATGGTATGAGTTTAACTTTGTGCTAGCTGCTAACGACTACTGTTGACCGGAAGCTTCAAGTCAAAAGCAAAACAACATCACCATTTTGACCCTAGACAAGCCAGGCACTCCAGAATTATAGCATCAGCAGTTCTGCTTTGATTATTTCATTATAATAACAGCCTACTTTTTTAAACGTTATTCTAAGGAAGAAGAGGAGAGAGCGATGCTGCGTGTCCACAGATGGTGCAGGGCGGAGTACCTGTGAAGGTGGGCCAGGTGCAATAACCCATCGTATTTTGCATATATAACAATACATTAATAAATTATTTTTACGGTATTTTATTCAACTGTCTTATGATAGTACTTT
This sequence comes from Epinephelus awoara, assembly GCA_035609425.1. Lineage (NCBI taxonomy): Eukaryota > Metazoa > Chordata > Actinopteri > Perciformes > Serranidae > Epinephelus > Epinephelus awoara. Next base: position 2,929,356 of record CM069301.1, read on the forward strand.
ATGTAACTTTATTATACCACAGAAGCTACTTAGCTACTATTTTAAATTACTGCAACTCCAGTTTATGTAGCAGTTTATTATTTTAGCACTTTAAATACTGTGTATCTCAATATAGCCTGAAAATATCCCAATATTATTTATAGGCCATATGACCCAGCACTAGTTTAATCGCATCTTAACAATGCTATAGTTTCTGTGAGTGTTAACCATTTGATAAAATCACATTGAAGGCGCTAAAAGGAGTTCTGGGAATCATCCATTATGAATACAGACACAGACGACACAATGTAGAAAGAGACATGTAGAGCATATGCACACAAAAGACAGAGAGGACATTAAATAGGAAAAAATATACAGGACCATCTGTAGGACAGAGAGAAAGAGGTGGGGATGACACACATGTAGTTGCTGTGAGAAGCAGCTCGATGCCTCGGGGTTTGGTGCCATTTGGTGCCTGTTTGGACTACCAGCCACAGAAAACACACACACACAGAAATCCACACAGCAACACATCAATACAAACACAGACCATTCACACACACTCCCTCTCTGATAAAACAAGGCCTGGATAAGCTGTGCCTCACTAACACACATTTCCCAGATTCCCCGTTGTGTCCTAATGTAGAGCGCTGCGAGCCTACGGGGCAGAGGAGCAGGGCGGGTTGCTGGTTCCAATCCCTGAGACAATCTGGCCTCAGAAATCTGAGATATCTTGCTTGAGACCTGATGCTGACATAATATGAACAGAACTGTATAATTATACTTTTAAAAAGCAGCCACTGAAAGTCAGTTTAAATAATTTGTATAAAAAGGATTAAACTAACAAAATACTGCAAATTACTGATCGTTCTGTTCCCATGCCTCTGTGCTTCAGATTGTCTGTCCATCTTATTCTCGGGAACGCAATATCTCAAGAACACCTTTAGGGATTTACCTCAAATTTGGGTCAAATGTCCACTTGGACTTAGGGATAAACTGATTATAATTTGGTTGGTTGAAGGCAGGTCTGCCGTCAGGGGGAAGTCTGAGGGTACAGATGACCCCGGCCCAAGGCCAAGGGGGCCCCGTGAAAAGGTCCATGGTTGACCCTCAAATGGGATCAGCTACAGCAATTTACTTACTGACTTAAGTCGCTGACGAGTTGTACGTTTTTACATGATTAATAAATGTGGTATTGTGAAATGGTGCGGCCCGTCTAACATCGGTCAGGTGCACAATGTGCAGAATTCACAAGTGGCCCTAATGAAAACATGTGAGGCGGACTGCAGCCTGCTTAGCGTCAGAATGCCTCACCAAAAAGCAGGAGCTCCTAAAAGAAAAGTCAGGGTCCAGAGAGAACAAGACAATGAAAGAAGCAGGACAAATGTCTGGCAAAAAGATTGTGAGGAAGCACCAAGTATGACAGGCAGAGCTGAAGGTGAGAAGTGAGGCTGACTAATGTCAGCAAACAAAACCTGCTGTGTTGGTCTCAGGGACACACATGTGACTACCTCAGCTTTTTAAGAAAACTAGATCTTTACAGTAGATAGAAGAACAAGTAGATACAAGATACGTGGAAATATGGTAATTGGATTATGTCTGCAGGAAGTATCTGTCACATCTGGCTCCAAAAAGCAGAAATGGCGATGGCCAAAATACCAAAGGCTTCAAATCAGAAGTCTGGCATAAACCAACATCATGGTGGCTGCATCCATTACTCATGGCTACTCACCCGTTTTCATTTTTATCAAACCTTAAAGTAACAAATAATTAAGGGTGGGCTACTTTGGGTGACAGGCTGTCTGCCAATAGTGTCCTCGGCTTCTTGTTCCTCCACAGCTCCACCCTCTTGCCAAACTATGATCACTTCTGGCTCCAAAACACCAAGATGGCGCCAGCCAAAATGCCAATCTCAAAGCTTCGGAAAGGGAGTCCACAAACCAATGGGTGACGTCACTATGGCTGCATCGATTTTTAGTCCATAGTTTTGGTTTAGTCAAGTTTGATTACTGTGTTCAGATCTGCCCGAATGAACCTTATTCAGCTGGACTAAACGACAGGTTTGAGAAACGTTCCCACAGATTCTTGAGTAACTTTGGTCTTTAGATAAAAAACAAATCTGCTCAACCTGTTTTGAGTCTTTTGGAGGTTTTATTTTGATTCTCCACAATATGTCCGGCCCCCTGGAGCAGGAACATTTGTTGGTCTGTCAGTTTGAAAACAGTGAGTCTGTGAGACAGTCAGGTCACTGAATCATCTGGTCATCCTCCTCTTCCTCCTCCCTCATGTGCTGGTGTCAGACTGCGAGACCGGCCTCGGCTCACTGGTAGTCGCTGCCTGTTCTGTCACATCGCTGCGCCCTCACTTCCTGTTTGTCATGGCTGTTGTTTACATCCAGTATGAAGTCACTGCCTGTCGAGTTCACACGGTCATGCAGTGCAGCACACACGCTCGCAGCCTGGCAGGGGAATTTAAAAAAAAACAACTTTATTTCTGTATGTCAGCTTTTAGCATCTCAAAGTGTTTGTGAAAGGGAGAGTGGTATCTGAGACCTCTTTGTGTCACATTCACATTCTATCAGAGAGAAAATAACATGGCTGCTGCACACAGACGAAAGTTATTACTGGCATTTTACTTCTGATACTGTCCTCTCAGTGATACCCGCAGCACATTCAGAGTGTTGACAAGCTTCCAGAAAACAGAGCCATAACAGTGAGTTTATCTGGTTTTAAATCCATCATGAACTCAAGCTTGGAATAAATTATGAATGTGACACACTTTTTTTATCTGTTAGCCACAACAACAGAAGTTTATCATTTGTTGTTGTTTTTTAATAGATTCTTTTTTGTCATTATGATGTTTTTTTAATGATAATTTCTGTTTCTTTTTGCCTCCATGCCACTGATAGCTCGGGCCAGAGGCGTTATGTTTTTGGGCTTTCCGTTGTGGGAGGGGAGGGAGGCGATGAGGTGATGAGAAAAAAATAGAATGAAAAGAAAACAGCAAGGTTATTGGTCACCATATTTAAAATCCATGCTCAAAGCAAAGTGTGGAAGGGAATAAAAACACCAGTGGGTCACATTCCAGTGCCAGAAGGACCATTCAAACATTTAGACAGTGACTGTGTTGACATGATAAAATCAGTGCATGCAAAGTGGCACCGTCAAAAGATCTAGCCTCTAAAACTGTTGAAAATTCCTAATACAGGAAGTCATTCCACATTGTAGCATAAGCTCAGATAATGGGTTGGCTTTTACACAAAAGGTAACTAAAGTAAAATCTTACAGCAGTTAAGAATGGAGCAGTGTTATCAACCTCAAAGTTGAGTAGGGTTGACAGAATCAATGGGGTTCTCAAAGCTAAGCTAAAGATCTGTGCTAGCATGAAGCTAAACTGGGTAGATGCTTTGCCGCTTGTGCTAATGAACTATTGCATGCTGACACACGTCCATCCCATTGTTGTGAACGTGATATTTCATTCTTGTGAATGCAATATCCAAAGAACGCCTTGAGGACATTTCTTGAAATTTGGCACAAACGTCCAGTTGGACATAAGGATCAACTGATTCGATATTTGTCACATTCTCGTGACCACGATATCTCAAAAAGAGTGTGCAGGAATTTCTTCGAATTTGGCACAAACATCTGTTTGGACTTAAGGATGAACTGATTAGATATTGGTGGTAAAAAGTCAAGGTTACTGTGACCTTGTCTATTTGGTTCTCGTCATTGCAATATCTCAAGAACGCCTTGAGGACATTTCTAAAAACTTGGCATAAACATCCGGATGGACTTAAGGATGAGCTGAGTAGACTTTAGTGGTCAAAGGTCAAGGTCACTGCGGTCTCACAAAACATATTTATAGTGCAAATTATGACAAAATTTCACATGAATGTCTAATAGAATAAATGATGAAGTGATGATTATATCCAAAAGGTCAAAGGTCAGCTTCACTGTGACATCATCTTGTTCTGCATATACACTTCTTTGGCCATAATTCAACATCATTTCTCAGGAACAGATGGTGACTCTAATCTTGGGTGTCCATCTTGACAAGGTGCTGATTGTATAGATCTTTTGAGCTGCAGGGGAAAGATGTGTGTGAAGCATCCATGTTCTAGAATTTGTAGCTTCTTTGCAGCAACATCCATAACCTGTTTGAAGCACTGTCAGCTGTCATGGCAACATATGAGTGGATGGACATGGGTGTAAACTGTAGCTGCAGCTTGACTGGACTGCAGAGGAATACAACCATGAGGCAGTATTTCTGGTTATTTACATGATTTAAAGTTAGAATTCTCTGCTCACAGATTCCTGCTCACATGTTTACAGATCACGATGTTAAACACAGTGTAACATCGTTGGTAAATCCACTTGTATGCTCTCTGTCTTATCACGAAGAGCGTCAGGAGGAAACTGCAGAATAAACTGAGTAAATATTAAATTAAAGATGGTCAGAGAGGCTCTTCGTACTTTGAAAATGTGGAGGTGTACCAGAGAATCTGCTGCTTCCTGACCGTGCATGATGTGAATATTTCAAGACTGCTGTTGTCGTGGGCAGCTGACTGACTCTTTATATTCTGGGTCTGTTTGGCCTGTTGGTGGAGCTGACTGGCTGCAGTGGGAGGACAGAGGCGGTCTGTGTGTCACTGACAACATGTGAGTGCACCCATGCTCGAGTGTATCAACGTGCGTTTGTCCTGTGTGCAGAAACTGGAATCAATGCTTTGACACTGTAACCCATATAAATCAGATAGATTTCCAATCAGTGTGTGTGTGTGTGTGTGTTTTTGTGTGCGTGTGTGTGTATGTGTGTGTGTGTGTTGCTACCAGTGTGTTGTTAGATACCGCCCCTGGCTATGAACGCAGAATGACAAACAGAAACAGAGCCTGTGTGAAAGTGAAAATTAGATTTACAACTGAACAAAGGAAGGAGAGCTGGGAAAAGAAATATAAACATGAGGAGCTGTATTCAACCGGCTTAGCCTGTGTGTGTGTGTGTGTGTGTGTCTGTGTGTGTGTGTGTGTGTGTGTGTGTGTCCTGTGCCTCGGACTCATGGGGTTTCACGGGAAAAACAAGCTGCCGAGCAGAGCCGAGGTTTACATGTGAGTGTTTACATGCTGCAGAGGGTTTTTGTGTTGTGCAGGTGTGGCTGGATGTTGTGTTGGATCCTTCAGAGTGTCGTTGTGTGTCAGCGACTCTACACACAGATTTGCAGCACTTTGTTACAATCACTGGATTCTTTTTGCAATTTTTCAGGTATTTTAAATGCATTCATTTAGCAGCATAGAATAATACAGGTGAAGGCCGATGAGGATGATATGACAGGTCACAGTTGTGGTGTTCAAGATCTTTGACCAGTGAGGCCACCAGGACGCCTCCACTTTGTCCTTACTGTAATCTTTTGCAGTATTTGTGTACAACTCTCATGTCTAGGGGTGGGACTCCCCAGGCTCCTCATGATTCGACTGTGATTCAGAGGGCAATGATTCGATGATAAAACAATTATTGATGCATCAAAATGTTTGATTTCTAAACATGATTTATTTTTCTCACTGTGTGACTCCTTGGTACGTTTTTAACACAGCACATTGTATTTGTAGTGATCCATAATTAACAGATGAATTGACTTGCATACAGTGTGGCTCTTGTGCAAGTTCCCTTCACTCTTACCCCCAGAATGCTTCCATACCCTCATCAGATTGTGTCCATCTGCGGATGCACACTGTGGGATATTTATGCCGGCGTAGTGTCCAGTGATTGCATGCTGTAATATGTAGTACAAAATTACTACCTCCTATTGAAGACTAAATGGTCCGCAGTCTTTTTATTATAAAAAAGTTAACTGCAATAATTAATCTGGCAGCACCTTACAGTCTCCTGCCTGTACGGGAATAAAAAAATCATGGAAAGGCAGAGTGCTCTGAAGTCGTTGAAATCCAGTGCTTGGTCAGTGACTTCTGGCGTCAGACACCAACGAAAAAGCCGTCCTTTCAAGTCGACATGATACACAGCCAGTTGCCTTCATTGTTTAATGGCAACTGGCAACATCAGGGGGAAACACGGCGGGACAGCAACGAAAGTTAAGGCAGCAGAGGTCCGAGTAGGGTGGGTGGGGGAGGGGTGGTGAATGGGTCCAACAACTAGTGACTTTCACCCAGGAGGCCGGTGTTCACTTCCTGTAAGATTCTAAAGCCAAACCCTGTTCTTTTTTTTTGCTAAACCCAACCATGTGCTTTTGTTGGCAAAACCTCACTACATGTGTGTGTGTTGGCTCAACGTAGCCATGTACGTTTAATGTTGAAGGAAAAAAACGTCAATTCAGCATATTGTACTGATGTAGTACAAATGAACGTACGATGTACAAATGTAATTATTCAGACGTTAAATTTAAAACAGCTGCAACTGCTGCCTTTTGTGAGGATGAATTACAAGTGAAGTCTTATATGTCTGCACTATAGACTGTCCGGGTGCTGCGCTGCCCTCACGGGTTAGTTCCACCTCTTTTGTTCTGTCAACATCAAATAAACAGTTTAAACATTGATTATGGATGTTTGTGAATCGATGCTGAATCATTCATGTCCGCATCGTGAAGCATCTAAGAATCGATGATGTCACCCACCCCTCCTCATGTCCTAGGGTTTCTGTCTAGACTCTGTTTTATTCAGATTATGATAATTTTTCCATCCACACCTCGAAACATTCTGTGTTCAGTAATACTTTTCACTGTGAAGAAGACTGAACAACACTTTAAACTTCTGCTGCACCATCTGGATGGAAACAGTGCACCTTGTCTCATTTCTTCTATCATCTTTTTTTTTTTAAACCATAAATAGCAGGTGTGTCATTTTTCCAAGAATAACGTTTTGTGATTTTTTTTACTCACTCATCCTCAAGTTAGCTGCGAAAACATTCTCCAGATTTATCAGGAGGATTTACTCTCTGTTTTCTGTTTTGTATCATTAGTAACTTGATATCTTTTGATAGAGTTTTTGGATTGTTGGTTGGACATTTGAATACATTACCTCCGGCTGTATTGTAATAGTCCAAAGATGAAATGATTAATCAGAAAATACCCATTAATCGATAAAGAACATAATCATCACTTGCAGGCAGAGCGTTTTTACAAAACCAGTCAAAAAATATGTGATAAAATCAGGATGAGACTTTTCTGTTTTAAAGATTATTTTAGACTACCAGCTCAGGTATACAGAATAAATACAGTCAGAATGTTTGGTGTCTTTGCTCTGAACTTGTCAAGCTCTCAGACCAGCAGGGAGTGAGGGGGGGGCGGTGACAGTAAGGATGTAGGGTGCATAGAGCCCACAGGTGGAGGCTTTATAAACAGCAGCAGCACTGACAGCTCAGCTTTCAGGTGGCAGCAGGTGTGAGAGTGAACACATCACTTTATGGCTTAAAACTGGGGCTTGCAGGAATCTGGAAATCTGCATCAGTGGGCGGCTCTAGTGGCTCTAATTTTGCCAGCGCAAACGCCCCACAGCCAGGTGTCACAGCAGGCTGGTGGCCAGCAGAAAGGCCAGGTCTAACCTGTGTAACTACAGCAACAGAAAGTTTGCTGATCTAGCAGGGAGTCGCATACAGCTAGCATAATGTGGGCTAACTAAAATAAATAGTATAGCACCACAGACACAGAGAAACAAAAATATTGAGATGCTTCACAGCATCATTAGAGTGTTGAAAAGTTGAGGCTAGCTCAACTTTTAGTTGAAGTGCGTCACACTGTCTGTGTCACTTTGTAGCCTCCATAGAAATTGAATTGTAGCTGTTGCTGTGTTGCTCCCAGTGTGAACACAGCATAAGGCTAAACTATTAGCATCATTTTCTCTCCATCTCTGATACACTTTGCTGATACTGAAACATGTTTTGTTTATTGTCAGACTTTCTCTCAGAGTCTCTGTTTGACGAGTCAGTCTCCTTTTCTGAGTTGGTTTGCAGCGTGGGCAGTTGTGCAGGATTTTCCGTCACTGAATCAGGCTTTCATCATCTGAGGGAATGTGCACACACATCTGCTTTTGTAAAACAGCCAATAGGAACGTCCTCTCTCTGAACTGACCTGTGATTGGCCAAAGTCTCTCATCACGGGCCAGATTTTCAAAGGGCCTGACAACAGAGCCAAGAGGAGGTGCAGAAGTCTGGTGTTCCTACTGACCACTTGAATTACAGTATGCTTAGAGTTTATTATGGGATTTAAATAACACTGGCCATTTCAGCTTTAAGTGCATGGCCATAACTATAAGGCTGCTTTGGATATATGTTTCACTGAGAGGAGGACGCAGTGTGAGTGGAGCAGCAGCTACTTTGCTGCTTCTCGTTTACCATCAAGCAGTAAAATGGTCTATATACTCTGAGCATGGTGCGCGTCATTTACTTTATGACATTGCATAGCATGAAACAATATATAAGTCAGTGCTAATAGAGAGTGATGTGTGATATTTATGGTTTGTGTGGAGGAAAGTTTAAGGATGTATTTGGGCACTCCTCACCATCTGGCAAACCCAGATCAGTCAGGACCACTTTAGTCACAGAAAACTTCATTTACATTTGCAGTTTTATTTTTTGCTGTATGGCTCTGTGCTGGGGCCTCTCTGCCCTTCCCTGTGCCTCATGGAAAGCTTAAGGTAGAGAGAGCACACCTCTCTGCCCTTCCATGGGCCCACGTGGAAAGCCTAAGGCAAATGAAATTTTATTTCCATTTGCAGTATTATATTTGGTGGTATGACTCTGTTATGGGGCCTCCCTGCCATTCCTAGGCCTACGCAAAAAGCCTAAGGCGGAGAGAGAGCACACCTCTCTGCCCTTCCATGCGCCTACATGGTAAGCCTAAGGCGGAGAGAGAGCAGTAGCAAAGACCCCCCTGGAAACAGAACAGAGCAGCATCAGTAACAAACAGAAATGACATTGATAAGTCAGACACAACATGAAAAGGAGGAGCTGGGGTGGAGGCAGGTTGCAAACAGTAGGCAGGCCAGAGCAGTTTAAATAGGGCGCCCTGAATAAGATTCGCCAATTGGTTGCATAGTAAGGAATCATGTGATCTATCAGCTGAGTCCCTTCCATCAATCAGCTGATCCATCAGTTCAGTAGCTGTGATGTGAGCTGAGCTTGACATCGTGTCCTGCCTGAACTAACACTGTGCTCAATATATTATTTAGTCAAGGTCATAGAATTCGTTCATAGGTTTGGTTTTTGAAACCTTATTATTTATTTTTGACCAATGCTCAGGTCTCTTTAACATAATATTCATTGTAAAAATGTAGGTTTATTTGTCACATGGAAATTATACAAGGTTCAACTCCAGTGAAATGATCCCATCAGCTCCTTTAACTTGAGCACTGTTAATTAATTCTTTCTCGTGTCGCTTACATTGCTGCTGCTGCTGCTGCTGCTGGTGTCTGCAGGGTCGCTCTTCCTGAGTATGGCAGCACTGCACTGCAGCTGCCTTCAGCAGAAATCCACAGCAGGACCAGCCCAGACAGCACATCACACCCCCACTGTCACACTAGTTATATATAGATCTGATTTTTTAACTTGAAAAAAACAGAGGTGTCTGTGGCTTTTTTCAGTCCTGAGTAGAGGCCCCAGTAACCTTCACCAATAAGGCAGGGCAGCCTGGACGCAGCTGCTCATTACACTCACTGCTCTGAGCGCACAGTGATAAATGAGGGTGCCTCAGATGAACATATCAACACATCTATCAACTCAGATCTTCTCTAATGTGGGCTGTGATGGCAAGACAGTCAACGTCCACAGAGACTTAGTAAACTATAAAAGTCAGCGAAGCAGCAGAACAACAGGACTGTGAGTGTTAGTGAGCGTCAGAGGTGGAGACAGAAGTTTAAAAAGTAGAATCTGGCACACGTGATGGTTTCCTGATGTCGGGGTCATCTGAAGTTTGCTGTGTGACCTCAGTGGGCTGCAGCCTGCCAGAGGACGCCGCCAGCCTGGTGCTCAGTGCCCGGATGGGGTATAAATCAAACACACCTCACCTCAGTTCAACCCTGCAGCTGGCTCAGCCTCAGCAAGGAGAGGAGAGGAGAGGAGAGGAGAGGAGAGGAGAGGAGAGGAGAGGAGAGGAATTTAGGAAGGGAAGTCAATGAAAGAGGAGACAGCAGGAGAGTATGAGCAAAAGGAGAGGAAGGAAGGAGTGGGAAGCAGATCAGACAAGAGGAGTAAAGGAAAGAGAAGGAGATGATAAAGAGAGGAGAGGGGAGGAGAGAAATGAAAGCAAAGGAAACTGGAGAAGAGGAAAGCGAAAAAGTAAATGAACGGGAGAGGAGGAGGAGAAGAGATCAGAGGAGATGAAGGAAAGTGGAAAAGAGAACAGATGAGAAGTAAACAAATGATGAGAAGAGGAGGGAAAGAAAGTGTGGGGAGGAACATGAAAAGAGTAAAGAGACAGAGGAGGAAAGGATATAAGAGGAAAGGAAGGAAAGGGTAAGGAGAGATGAGAGGAGATGAGGAAAGAAAATGGGAGAGGGAATAGGAGGGAGATGAGAGGAGGACGGAAAAATAGGAAGGAGGAAAAGAGGGGGATGAAATAGGAGAAATGTGAGGAGGGAGAGTGAGGTGGTGGGAGGAGAGGAGGAGATGGCTTGAAAGAAGAGGAGAGAAAATAAAAAGATAAAGGAAGAGTTGAAAAAGACTGAGGAGGAGGAGCAGGAGGCCTAAAGGAGGAGAGACAGAATGATGGAGTGATGGAGGAGGAGAGGAAGAAAGATGATGATGACGATGATGAGAGGGAGAGACAGTTAGCAATTATCTAGAGTACCTTCCTCTCAGTTTTTACTGCAGAGTCTCACTGGGATTTATGAGTGCAGTCATCTTGGCTGTGTGTGTGTGTGTGTGTGTGTGTGTGTGTGTGTGTGTGTGTGTGTGTGTGTGTGTGTGTGTGTGTGTGTGTGTGTGTGTGAGTGAGAGAGAGAGAGAGAATTTAATACATTCAAGTTTAGGGATGTAAACGCAACATCATCCAGAATAACGTCTTTACTTTAGCTTCTTCTTCATCTTTGACACAAACACACACACTTTTCTGTACATCTGTCTTTCTGAGGACCCTCACAGACATTATGCATTCACAGACCTCTTAACTATCTACCTAATACTACACTTATCTACCTAATGCTAACCTGAACCTTGTACCCAAGTGTTTATACTCAAACAGGACTTCATAGTAGTGAGGACCAGTCAAAATGTCCTCACTTTCCAAAAATGTCCTCACTCTGTTATAAAGGTGTTTTAGTCCCCACTTTGTAACAACTACAAGTAAAAACGCACACATGCATTCCTGTACATCTGTCTTTGTGAGGGACCCTCATTGACATAATTCATTCCCATAACCTTAAGCATCAAAGCTGAATGCGTACACCCAGCCCTTAAGGCCAAAGCAAACCGGCGGTGCTCCTGGGCGCCACCTTGTGGCACCATTGTCCTCCCATAGCAGCTCTGTCTCTCTGCTCCTGTTGCAGCTCAACTCCTCTCCTCACCATCGATGTATGAAGAGAACTCTGTAGCTATTGCTGTGTCTCCTGTGTGACAGAGAATCAATGAGGGGAGACTCGTTGTTGAGGTTGAGAAATATCCCGAGCTAAACACAGTACACTTCAAGCCCAGCAACACTCTGAGGCAGAAGCTGGTCCATCCCAAGGACAAAATTCCAAGGGAGAAACAAGCAATGTGGTGTACGCGGTGCAGTGCAATGAGGAATGCTCTGACCTGTACATCGGAGAGACTAAGCAGCCATTACACAAACGCATGGCGCAACACAGGAGGGCCACTACCACAGGCCAGGACTCAGCAGTCCACCTCCACCTCAAGGAGCAGGGGCACTCCTTTGATGACCACAAGGTGCGCGTTCTAGCCAGAGAGGACAGATGGTTTGAGAGAGGGGTAAAAGAAGCCATTCATGTTAAACAAGAACGGCCATCTTTAAACAGAGGAGGGGGCCTCAGACACCACTTGTCTCCCACCTACAACGCTGTCCTTAGAGCCCTCCCAAGGAAGTGCAGCCATCGTTCCCACCTGCAGTCAGGTGACCCCCAACTACCCTCCTAAGAGGGCTGGGAGGGGTAACGACCGCCCATCAAGGCCAACGACTCACATTGACACCCAACGAGTCTATTGGTTTCGGGTCATATGACCACTTGTTTTTTGCCACCACCATCCTGATGGATAAATATCTGGTACTCCCCACCAGACTCTTTTAGAACTGAAGAAGCTTCTTGGATGAGAGACGAAACGTCCTCTACTCACACGAGGTTAGTCCAGTTGCCATATTTATGCTGGTTTGAGATCCCGAGCTAAACGACCCACAATCCCATCGTTATAAAGACAATGGCCAAAAAGATACTTCCTGACGAGTCACAGCTCTGGGGATCGGCTCATCGAGTAAGAAATAGAGTTTAGTGAGGGGCTGTCCACACGTGATTTTAGGCTAATGCAGAAGTACAGATCTTTCAGTAATAGTAGTTTTAACTTTGCGCTGTCGTTTGTTGATGAGCTGCAGTGTGACGCATCCAGTGTGTGCCGGCGTCGGTATGTTTTCAGCATTACCCTATTCTAACCTGAACCTTTGAATCAAGCATTAATCCTTGGACAGGACTTTTTAGAAGTGAGGACCAGCCAAAATGTCCACACTCTGTTGGTTAAAAAGGTGTGTCAGTCCCCACTACAAGTAAAGACACACACAAATGCATCCCTGCGCATCAATCTTTGTGAGGACTCTCATTGACATAATGCATTCCCTGGCCCCTTACCCTAACCTTAACCATCTAAGCTAAACGCCTACTCCCAACCCTTACCCTAACTGAAACCTGATTCTAACTTGGACCTCTAAATTAGTGTTAACCTCATCAGGCCTTTGAAGAAGTGAGGACCAGCCAAAACGTCCAGAAATGTCCTCACTGTGTTGGTTGAAAATGTGTGTTGGTCCTCACTATGTAGCAAGTACAAGTACACACACACACACACACACAGACACACACATATACTCATACCGACACACATCCAGTGTCTCCCACACACTCATGCTGGGTCTCTCACAAACACAACACACTGTACACCCACATTCATATACACTGTACACACCCACACAGACACACACATACTGCTAGTTAGTCATGAGTCACCGTCATGTGACTCAGTGTGTGTATGTGTGTGAGTGTGTGTGTGTGTGTGTGTGTGTGAGCTTGGCAGTGCCCACGTTAGCTTCGGTGCCAGCTTCACGGGTGTCTTAGATTAACACTGAAGAGCCCCTTTGATGATGACACACACAAACTAATGATGTCCGTCACACACATTCCTTCTCTCTTCTCTCTCCGCTCGTCTTCTCCTTAATTCATCAATTAATTGATTGATCATCCATCGGTCGTTGTGTTATTTCTCTGAGCAGTAATCCGTGTACGCAGGCGGAGTCGCTGACAATAAAGTGTCTCTCAGAGGAGCCAGTGAGCGAAGAGTTTAGCGGTTGTCGAGCTGTCGCCTGATCAGAGAGGAAGGTAGAGCTCATCTGGTTTTACCTACAACGATCAGAGTGCACTGCACCACACCGGACAAATAAATGCTTCTGCTGATAAGTGACATAACTAGGGTTGCGACAGTCAGAGATTTTCACAGTATGATAACTGTCTCAGAAAATATCATGGTGTCACTGTGTCATGGTTTTACAGAATTGATATTATCATCAGTCTGAATGACCCTTAAAGGAATGAAAACAGGAGGGTTATTGTTGGTTGAACAAACGTTTTGTTAACAGAGATTTGTGTAAAAAAAAAATTCCACAAAAAACAATATGGTGGTCGGCTGGTAACAAACCACCTTGTTTTACAATTAAACAGTACACTAACATATGTTTCTGAAAACATTTGAGGCAACGCAGGAACAGATTATCATATTTAATCAACACAGCTTAGTTTTACAGTTTTAGCTCAGTTTTTTCTGGCTTCCTTTTTACAATACGGGAAACAGTATGGGGCCAACTTCCTGTTTACAAATTCTGGTATTACAGCCAACTATTGCACCAAAATATGTTTCTTAAGACATTTTAGGTGAAAAATAGGTAATGTAGGTTCAGGATCCTGACTCGAAAGGACTTGGCTTTAATTCATTATTAAAGGCACGCTAAGCACCATTGGGCGTCACTTCTATTCATGTTCAACAATGTTATCAAACACAACGAAGCTAGCTGACCTGAGCAATGACTCGACTTGACTTGCTTGACTTATAGCAGGGACTTGACTTGCTTGATTCTCATCACAACTAACTTGGGATTTGCTTGAGACTTGAAGGTAAAGACTTGAGACTTGCTTGTGACTTGCACATGTGCGACTTTCCCCCATGTCTGGTGCATATACACCACAGTGTTATGATTCAGAGCTGGTTGAAAATCGATAAGTCTGGTTAGTCCAAGTCTTGCATGTCTTTTGTTTTTTAACACAAATGTACAGTGTCACTTCCTTTTCCTGAGCTTTATCATGTTGTTTATTTCAGTAAAATCATGACAGGAAACAAACGTGTTAATGAAACATCTCAGTTGATGATTTGACCTGATATGAGCAACATTAGCATGATGATCTCCTCTCTTTCTCTCTTTCAGTGTGGAGGGCGACTCTCAGTGTCCGGAGGCACTCACTTTCTCTGATTCGTCCTTCGGCCACCCGCCTCCCTTCCATCGCTATAGCAACACCCCCCTCTCCAGCCCCTGTGACCCCTACAGCTCCGCCTCCACCAGCGGGCCCTTGGGAGCCTCCCACACACACACACAGGTACTGACCCTCAAACACACACACTAACACCAGTGAACATTCATTAATGTGTGAAACTGTGTGAAGCATCATGCGACAGGAAGTGTCGCCATGTTGAGGAAGTGACAGTAAATCATCTGCCCGCTGGATTAGTTTGAGGAAGTTTGACATTTTACTGTTTTGTTAAAGGTCACTCATCTAAAATAAAAAGCATCTGTTATGTCCGAGATGTTCTCCTCATGACACAAGGCTCATTTCTACTCCCTTTATGTATATAGTATAGATACGTCCATATACTTCCCTGTGTCCTTCATGATGGCGTAGATACGGATGATAAATGGCACTAGAGGGCGGAGTCAAAAGTCTCGTATAACAACGAACGAGGGGACGGTCTAGATTGTAATATTGTACCTTTAAATGGAGCCAGTGTTGGAGACGGCAGTGGTCTGTGTGGCCATTAAATACATCCTAACACATGGATGGAGAAATCATTTCACTATTTTCACTATATATTATTGTATGTTATCGATTTATTTCGTTCTGCAGTTATTTAAATTTCTCATTGTGTCGTGCGGTCACATCTCGCTTGAACTGCACTACACTGCCTTCACAATCTCTAGTGGTACTGCTCAGTTTTGTCTTTATCTGTAAGCTTTAAGAAAACCTGCACAAATATGAACAAAATGAACACAAATTACAGACAGAGGGCTCCGTCTGTCTTTGCATCTAACCTGAGCATAAATGAGCTCTTACCCCACGTAAACCAAATTACATCATGCATCTTGGCCAAATCGGACAGATGACTATCTAACAAAACATTTTGTATAATATATTACGAATTAGTGTCCCACAATTGACGTTACGTACTTAACGTAAAGTTACAGAGGTTGGGCATCTTCAGGCTTAGGCAAGTAAAATTAACATGGAAGGTTTCGGTGAAAAAAAACATGGTGTAACTGTACCAAACATAATTTTCCTGGAGGAAGTCTCAGAGGAAAGTCCTGTGTTTTGTGACCCATCCACCACCCCAACCTGCCTCCTGACTGGACCGCTTCCTCTATACTCCCATCAGCACATTGGTCATGTGATCACAGCCTTCCCAAATACGTGGGTTATGCACAAATTACTTCTCCACTTTATTTTAGTTATTTTCTAAGGGGAGACTTTTTACACATACTTCCTAGGGTTGCAACAGTAGGAGTTTTTCATGGTATGATAACCGTCTCAGAAAAGAACTCTGTACTGTGACTGATAATATAAATTATATAATACTGTGATACCGTGAAACTGTAACATATTCTGAGTGGGTATCGTACTGTGAAAATCTCGTACTGTTGCAACCCAGGGGATTTGCGTAAAAAGTCTCCACTTGGAAAATAATTAAAATTAAACAAGGAGATTCTCTGTCCAGTTGCATTTTTTTTCCAAGATCACTGACAAGCAAATGTAAAAGGTATGATAATTATCAACTTTTATATCAGGATGTCGCGATCACATTTTTTTTGCATCTGATCCGATACCGAGTCCGATCCGATCCTTTGTAAAGCATGAAAGAAAAAAAAAGAATGCATCCAAGTTGTCCCATAAGGTTTGTTTTTTATTTAAATAGTATCCAAAAAGCTTATCGGTGGTTCAGCAGCACAAAATGTAGACAAATCCTGAATTGTAAACAAATTGTCCCTCCAGAGTTGCCGTAGGGCTGTGGTAGGCGAGGTTCCACCATTAGGTGTGGCTGTGTTGCTCAGAATAAAGAGAGAAGCGGTGGCCACTGAACCTGTTGTCTCGACTCCTGTTGGTTTATTGCTCATTAGCTGCACTCAGTTCGGCGAACCCAGGACACTCGGTTACAATACATTGGCAACTGTAGGCAACAGTGAACAACATAGATGAGAAACCTGGCCATTTTTGTTGTTTTCGTTCCTCAGATCTTTTATTACCGATTCCGATTTTATAAAAGTAACGTGATCGGTGCCGATACCTGATCCAATCCTTTTATATCATGGTTCACCTTGAAACCAGTATTTCGCTGCAGCCACAGCAGAGATGTGATTAAATCATTTGACAAATGACAGATTCAAGGTCAGTTTGATACAATACATTATTGACATACAGTAGTTAAAGTACAATGAACAATCAGCCTGGTTCCTCAGCTCGTTTCACTGTTTATCATAGGGATGCACGATATTGGATTCTTGGCCAATATCCAATATGCCAATATGCAGCAACTCATTTGATACCAACATTGATATGTCCACTTTTTGCCCCCCAAATTTAGTGATCAAGTCTCTTCTGTAGTGGAATTAACATCATATTAAACATGCATACTCTTATCATGAGGGCCCAGCAGCAGATGGAGACATGAAACAGAAAGCGTTTTTTAATGTATGTGATACTCATTCATTGTGCAAAATAAAAAAAGCATACCTGCCAATACCGATGACGTTCCCATATTATTGTGCATCTGTAGTTTATGAAATATCATATGTGGAAATTATCATACATTTAGAGGTTTTTAGAAGTAAGCTATTTATCATGCATCAAGCACTGGGCTGAATTATGACAGAAAAACGATTATAAACCTGGTAACACTGTGTTTAACTGAACAGACCTTACTTGGGTTGCGATTCCTTAAACCTGTGTGTAGTGATTTATCGAGTTGTCATGGCGATGGTGACTCTTGGTGGAGTAAAATTAGAGCTGCTTGTTGCCTTTAATGGCCAAAACTACAAAAATAACCCACACTGCGAGTGATAGCCACGTAACTAAAGCTCAGAAATCACTATAAAATCATTAATTAATTCAGATTCAGTAATTCACCTTACCTTGGTTTATAACTGCTTTGGTAAAATATGGTGAATTTAAAGCTGTAACATGTTTTAGTTTCACTTGTTTAGCACCCTCAGCTGTGGTTAGCTGGTTCACAGCTCTGCCTGTGTGGAGTAACTGTAAGCCAGGCAGTGGGCCAACCTGTGTGTCTGGTTTGGAGGTTGTTATGGAGGTCAGCACCGAGGCAACAGCACCTTTCCACACAAACTACAGTGGGAGTTCAATGTGAACCCTGCAGCTCCCAACAGAGGTGGAAAGTAATTAAGTACAGTTAGTCCGTGTGCTGAGTTTCACTTTTATGGAGCTTTAAATTGTGTTTTTTGCAGCTTTTACTTGTTAGTTTCTTCACAGCTGACTCTGGGGTGTGAATCTGAAACAGCTGAAAAACATTCTGGAAACTCAGTCAGCCCCCAGTGAATAAATACAAGTAAAAAAAAAAATTAAATATTAACGACCTGTCTCTCTCTCTCTCCCCTCCTCCTTCAGGGTAGCTCTCCCATCTCTCCCCCCAGCCCGGCGAGCCTTGCCTGGGCTCAGCGTAGCCGACACCAGCCGGCCAGCCTGGCGCTCCGCAAGCAAGAGGAGGAGGAGAGCAAACGCTGCAAGGCTCTATCTGACAGCTATGAGCTCTCTACAGACCTCCAGGACAAGAAGGTACAAAGCTACAGGAAGTGCATTTCACAGGTCCTCAGACACAAACATGGACTTAAAGACGCAGCCAATGAGGGTTCATGTAATCGTTTCTGTTACACTCTGAGTTGGATGCAGCCTTTTTAAACAGCAGAGTACAATGCACGTCAAAACACCCACACCTATTGTTTCTCACACACACACACACCATCGTGGGTTGATTCCCAGCGCCATGTCAGGATATGCCTGTCCTATTTAGCAGCAGTGAAGCACTTAAACATAATTTCATCACATTTGATTTTAGTGCTTCCCAGTTTCTGTATTTCTTACCAGCTTCGTCTGACTGTTGCGTCCTGTGTTTGCTGCAGGCAACAAATTAAGACCTCACATAAACTGTGATCAAGACTGTGTGTTTCTGTCCGAGCGGTTTGCTAACAGTTATGTAATTTGGGTCTCCTGTCTCCAGTGGGCTCGCACATGTAGCTTAGTAACAAATTTGGCCGGTAGCCACTGTCGATACTGATGATTTTACGCCTCTGCACCAGTGATAGCTGTGGCCAAAGGCATTATCTTTTCAGGTTATCTGTCCATCCCATTCTTATGAATGTGATATCCTAAGAACGTCTTGAGGGAATTTAAATTTGGCACAAATGTTCCCTTGGACCCAGTGATGACGTGATAAGGCTTTGGTAGTTAAAGGTCAAGGTTACGGCGACCTCGTCTGTCTCATTCTTGCAAATGCGATATCTCTTGGCTATCTTGAGGTAATTTCTTTGAATATGGCAAAAACATCCACTTAGACTTAACAATGAACCGATTAGAATTTGGTAGTTAAAGGTCAAGGTCACTGTGAATTTGCATCTGTCTCATTCAGGAACAGAAGGAGAGATATTTCAAATGCCTGTGTAGGCTGCTGTACAACTACCTATTTACCTGTTGACCCTAGGACACCTGCGTTACCGTTTGACAGGCGTATCACCCCAGTGACTCCTACCACAACTCTCTCTCTCTCAGTATGAGCTGTTTTTTGGCTTCTAGGGTTCATTATGACTTTGTCTTGTTCTATGCAACGATTAGTTACAGAGCTTTCGTTCCCTGATTGGTTGCCTGAATATGTGATGTTGCTACCTGATAGGTGGAGATGCTGGAGAGGAAGTACGGGGGCCAGTTTGTGTCCCGGCGGGCGGCAAGAACCATCCAGACGGCGTTCAGGCAGTATCGCATGAACAAGAACTTCGAGAGGCTTCGCAGCTCTGCCTCGGAGAGCAGGATGACTCGCCGCATCATCCTGTCCAACATGAGGATGCAGGTACACACACATATATAAACTCTGTATATACAGGACACATAAACACACAACAAGAAGTACAAATGTGCATGTGTGTCTGTTCCTCTGTGGGTCCAGTACTCATTTGATGAACGTCAGCCGCAGGGTCAGGGGTCAGCAGGTCAGCAGGGCTCAGACGACACAGGAGACATGGACGACTCCTTCTCCAAGCAGGTAAACACACCTGTTTGTCACCTTCTCGGGGTTAAACATAGCTTGACCAGTATAGCATCACCTGCTGTTATGCTGTAAATCCTTAGACAAAAGTTAGGGTTAGGTTCGGTTGATGCTGACGATAAAACTCAACACTTCCTGCAGATTGAACATGAAGTTCCTGAACTTGGAAAGAGGAGATGTACTTACTTGCATGGTGTGATATTTTTTCCAGGGTAGTGCTGTCTCAAATCAAACATGGCGGTTGCGCACATACCATAAATTAAGAGCACCAGATTGGACAGTGTCTCTTCTTCTGCTTAGTGAACTGCAACTGGGCAGAGCATTAATGATCACTCAACAAAATATTTGCCTGCTAGCTATCAGGCTAACATTAGTGTACATTATCGTTGGTGGTACCAAATTATTACAGAGTTAACCGTTCTCTCCAGCAGCAGTATAGGGGCAGTGAAAAATGCACATGTTTATTTGTACAATGCTTTGTTGTTCACCGTCTCCTCCCCATCTCACAAGTTTGAAATTTGCTTGTAGTCCCGTCTCTTCTGTTACGTAGGCAACATGGCGACCATTCAGGGCGAGAAGTGTCCGACATTCCACACTCAACTTTTTAACTGTTATGAGTACGACCATCCAGGTCGTACCGCACTGTGTTTTGCCATATTCAGTGTGACAGACTTATGCACTCAAAACATTAAGTACAAGGGTGGTTGTGGCTCAGAGGGTACAGCAGGTTGCCCACTAATCAGAACATCAGTGGATCAGTGGTTCGATACCCAGCTCCTCCAGTCTGCCAAGCAACCCCAAATTACTCGTGACAGCTGTCCCATCAAAAGTGTGTTAAAAATTGAGTAGCAGGTGACACCATGTAGCCTCAGCCACCAGTGTCTGAATGGGTGAATGTGATTGTAGTGTAAAAGCGCTTTGAGTGCAGAAGTATCTGATTGAAGACACAACAGCAGCCGTCTTCCCCCATAGAGGAAGATAGCTCAGTTGTTAATGTGAAGGTTAATGGAATTTCACACTTAGGTCACATGACGACAGCTGTCAGCTTTTCTTTGTCAAACTCTGTAGATGTTTCAAACCAAAAACCTGCAGGGATAGAGGAGGGGTTACTCTATTTGAGCCGAAGAAACCTTTTAATGTGAAAAATATGTGCAGGAAGTGTTGAGTTTCAGTGAGGGACAAAAGAGCAGCAGAGTAGACTTAATGAATGAATGAATGAATGAATAGAAAATGACAAGACTGTTGTTGCACTGATGGAATTAGAGCTGTGGGAATGTACAATATGGTGATTTCAAGATGGCATTATTGTAAAATGAAACAACAAATGAAAACAAGAGCAACTCAGAAAACTAATTCAGGTAAATTAATCTGAGACCTTACGCGTTTGTTTCGCCTCTGTGTTGGACTGCAGGTAAAGTCTCTGGCCGACTCCATGGACGACTCCCTCACCTGCCAGTCAGGCCGCGAAGACTCACAGGAAGCAGGAGGAGAGGGAGAGGAGGACGACGAGGAGGACGAGGAAGAGGGAGATGAAGAAGAGGAAGAGGAGGAGGAGGAAGGGGAGGAGGACGAGGAGGAAGACGAGGACGAGGATTACAGAGAGTGCGCATGGCGCAACACCAATGCATCTGCCCGACGCGTGGCAGGCCGGGCAGTAGTGGGAGGAGGGAGAGGAGGCGTGGGAGGAGGTGCCGCCATGCACGAGGACAGCACCGCCACCTCCTTCAGTGATGTCACCCTCTACATGGACGAGGGCTGCCTCCCCTCCTCGCCGCTCTCCCGCCCACCGTCCTCGCCGCTGTCCCGCCCTGCCTCCAGCTCTGACACAGAGTACTGGGGAGGAGGTGGAGGAGGAGTCGCAGGGGGAAGGGAGGACAGCAGAGAGACAGAGGGAGGCAGCAACACCAGCCGGAGGAGCAGCACCCCCTGCACAGAGTGTCGAGGGGAGTACAGAGGAAGGGCAGGAGGAGGAGGAGGAGGAGGGGGACACCTCCCTGTCCTGACCATCGAACCGCCCAGTGACAGCTCAGTGGACATGAGTGACAGGTCAGCACAGCCAATCAGAGAGCTTCGTCAGATATCACACACTGTAACTTTACAAACTTTACACACATTTAAAACAAAATTAAAAACAGTTAAATGAATGTAGTGCAGTTAAAAGAACAACATTCTCCTGTGAGATATTGTGGAGTCAAAGTAGGAAGTAGCATTAATGAGAAATACTCTGACTGATGTACTTAGTTACTTCCTACTGATTTATTTCCCTCCCTCCAGGCAGCTGCTGGAAGAAGTTAATTTCAGCTGTGACAATAAACTTGCAAAGACCTGAAACTGACTCGACACAGGTCGTTCTTCACAGAGAGCATTTATGTCCTGCTTCGATGCTTTTATCCCTTCATAAGTCAATTCAGAAAAATTACTCATGATTACGCTGAGACTTGTCTGTTTTACATTTATATCAAAACAATCAATCACTGCTCGAGAAAGTTAAGTCTCATTAAAGTGCATTAAGCCTTTTAGCAGGCTCCACAGAGACTCAGTGTCTCTGCACTGTTTCAGGCACTTTAGTTTTAGTGTAGGAAGCTCAGCCAGAAGATCTGCTCACTGCAGAAAAAGGCCCGACCAAATGTATCTGTATGTTCTCGCAAAATAGCAGAACTTAAAGCTAACTGTAGTATTTCATAAGGCAACCTGTACAAGCTCTTCCTGCAGTAACTTATACCAGTACTTGATACAATAACCTGCACGAGTACCTCATACAGTAACCTGTACCAACATCTCATGCAGTAATCTATACGTGCTCTGGCACTTTACACGACAAAAAAAGGGCTTTACACCATAACCTGTGTGAGCACTTCATGTGGTAACCTGTACGAGTGCTTCATACAGTAACATGTGCGAGCACTAGCACTTGATACAATAAAATGAGTACTTTATACCACAACCTATATGAGCGCATCATATGCAGTAATTTGTACAAGCACCTCACGTAGTAATCTGTACAAGCGCTAGTCCTTACGGTACGATACGATGTGATACGATACAATACGATATAATACGATATGATACAATATGATATGATATAATATGATACGATACGATATAATACGATATGATATGATATGATATGATACGATACGATATAATACGATATGATATGATATGATATGATATGATATGATATGATACGATACGATATGGTATGATATAATACGATATGATACAATATGATATGATATAATATGATACGATACAATATAATATGATATGATATAATATGATACGATACGATATAATACGATATGATATGATATAATATGATACGATAAGATATAATACGATATGATAGGATATGATACGATATAATATGATATGATTTAATATGATACGATACGATATAATATGATATGATAGGATATGATATAATATAATATATGATACGATATAATACGATCTGATATAATATAATATAATATGATATGATACAATATAATACAATACAGTACAATATAATACGATATCATATGATATAAAATGATATAAAACAATATGATATGATACGATACAATATGATACGATAAAACGTGGGCTTTATACCACAACATGTACGAGTGCGTCATACGATAACATGTTCGAGTACTTCATGCAGTAACTTGTATTAAGTGCTTCACAGGGTAACCTGTACTAACATCTCATGCAGTAATCTGTTCGAGCCCTAGCGCTTTAAATGAGGAAACAAGGACTTTATACCATGATCTGTACAAGTACTTTATACAGTAACGTGTATGTCATGATCTGTACTAGCGCTAGTCCTTCATGCAATAAAATGAGTACTTTATACCACAAGCTGTAGGAGCGTAGCCATCGTATCATAGGGGTAGTGCTTCACACAGTAACGTGTACAAGCACTACCCCTATGATACGATGGGATACAATGCTGGAATAGCAACTTTTTCCTGTAGGATCTGCCATTGAATCAGGCTTTCACCACCTGAAGGGACGTGCATG
This sequence comes from Epinephelus awoara, assembly GCA_035609425.1. Classification (NCBI taxonomy): domain Eukaryota; kingdom Metazoa; phylum Chordata; class Actinopteri; order Perciformes; family Serranidae; genus Epinephelus; species Epinephelus awoara. The sequence goes on from CM069301.1 coordinate 2,953,062, forward strand.
TGCATCAGCATTTCTATATCCCAACAACACAGCCCTACGAGAAGGTGCAGAAATCTACTTTTCTCTCAGATAACTTTAAAACGCTCAAAGCTTATTATGGGATTTTTGCCCAGTGACGATAAAATAAACCTGCCTATCGTTTGTTTTAGGTGTAAAATAAAGTGTAAAATATAAACAGTGCGCTCTGGACAACATGTTTATTTTTTATGTCTGGAATTATTCTTTAACTTTATTGTTTGTTCTTCAGGTCAGAGCGAGGCTCCATCGGACGCCTGGTGTATGAACAGGAGTCGTCAGGAGCCGAACGAGGAGGAGGAGAGAGGGAGAGGAGGGGAGGAGGCGAAGGAGAGAGTGGAGAGGATGAGCGAGGAGGAGGAGGAGGTGGAGGAAGCAGCGAGGCCGACTCTCCACAGGGAACAATCAAACACAAACCAAACGGCCGCTCTGTCGCCACGGCGCAGGGACAAACTCGCAGCCCCGCCAACGTCCCCTTACCGATGCCTTCAGCCCGGGCCCTGCCGTCACACCCGCTCCCCCACCCACTCCAACACTCACACCCCCACCCTCACCCCCACCCACACCCATCGCCCATCCCCCACTTACCCACCATCCTCCACCACCACCCACAGTACAGCCAGCCACACATCATGCACATGCACCACGTGCACGGCAGCAGCCCTTACATCCAGCATGCTCACCACTTCGCCCAACACCACTACCACCACCTGCACCACCAACACCACCACCTCCCCCACGCCTACCCAGAGCCCCCCTCCTCCCCGCTGCCCTCCCCCGTACCACCACTCACACCTCTCTCACCCCTGCCGCCGCCGCTCACGCCCTCGCCGCTGTCCTCCTCCTCTTCCTCTGCTCTCCAGAACATGGAGGCGCAGCAGCAGCAGCACCACGCCCACCACCCCCACCTCCACCACCACCATCTGCTCTGCTCAGATGGAGACAACGAGAGCGTCAACTCCACCACCACCAACTCTAACGACGACACGACGGTCAACAACTGCAGCTCCGGCTCCTCCTCACGCGACAGCCTGCGGGAGCCAATCGGAGGAGCGACGCTGGGGAAACAGACCTATCAGAGAGAGAGCCGCCACAGCTGGGATTCTCCCGCCTTTAACAACGACGTGGTGCAGCGGCGGCAATACCGCATCGGACTCAACCTGTTCAACAAGTACGTGTGTGCCTGTGAAGCTAATTATGGTAATCCACCACAATGATTCATTGAGTTAAACAAGCACATGTTTTACTGTTATTATCTTTAACTGTTGAAGCTAAAATCTTAACAATCTTAATGTAGTCAATTCAGATTATGCTGTCAACCTGATTAGGGTCCAACCCATCAGACAGAGGAGGACCAGAACAAAAATCTGAATCAGGCACAAAATCATTGATTTTAATATATTGAGCCTGTCTCCACCAAACCCTTTCAGTACCTTTGGAACCAGCAGTGAGCCTTCAGACATGGTGCCTAGACCCTCGATGTGTTCAGACAGTCCTCTTAAATGTGGGCGGGGTTGTTGTCACTCACTGCTCCGTCCAGCACTCGCTGTATTTCCTCATCAGCGGTGACACAGATGGAAGTCTGCACCTGGTTTATCGTCCACAGAACGAGGCTGCACGCCCACATTTTCAGAACAAAATAGAACAGGCTGCAGTGAGAGTCTCTCTCCATGGGATATTTAAAAATAGCAGCTTTGTGCATTTAGTCCTTCTCAGGCAAGCTCAGGGGTTTAGTGTTTGTTGCTACACCTTGCTCTTGAAGAGACACTTGGAATAAATAATGGTAATCACAACCCCAGATCCAAAAAAGTTGTGACTGTGTTTAGAATGTAAATAAAAACAGAATGCATTGATTTGTAAATCCCTTTCCAACTTTGTTCAGTTGAATACAGTACAAAAGATGTGCTGTGATTGCTTTGTCACATGATGCGTTCCAAAGGTTAAACTTGCTAATTCTGTATGTATCATTACATAGTTTTTTGATGTCTTCAATATTAACATGGGAATAATAAAAATAAAGAAAGAACATTGAATGAAAATTTGAGTCTAAACCTTTGAATGGTTCTGTAGTTGTATGGTGACACAGTGTAAGCTTCTGCTTTATCTGTGGGGAGAAGACAACCACCCCAAAAGTTCCACAGATGTTATCAGATAGAAACCAGCTTGTAAGCCATCTTCTGAAACATCTCATAACTTTGAAATGACTCTGTGTTGGAGAGAAGAGTCTAAATAAAATTAGATTAATAAAACCAGCGCACAAATTAACGAAAAACAAACGTGTCTTGTCTGGGTTTCAGGAAGCCGGAGAAGGGGATCCAGTACTTGATCGAGCGGGGCTTTGTGTCGGACACACCGGTGGGCATCGCCAGGTTCATCCTGGAGAGGAAAGGACTGAGCAGGCAGATGATCGGAGAGTTCCTCGGCAGCCGGCAACAGTTCAACAAGGATGTCCTCGAGTGAGTACAAGACATTCACTGACTTCTGTTTGTTTACTTTTTATTGTTTTTTTCCTGTTTGTTTGTGTGAATATTTAAAGCTGAGATCCAGCTGTGTTTAATGTTTAACTAGCAGCTGACGGTGATCAGTGTTCTGTGTCTCCGCCTGCAGCTGTGTGTTGGATGAGATGGATTTCTCAGGGATGGATCTAGATGACGCTCTGAGGAAGTTCCAGGCTCAGATTAAAGTTCAGGGTGAAGCTCAGCGGGTGGAGCGACTGGTGGAGGCCTTCAGGTACCAAACTGCTTCCCAGGTTTGAATCCCGGAGAGGATTCAGTGAACGATCTGGTCCGATGTATTCTTCGTGTCTTCTCTCCCTGCAGTCAGCGGTACTGTGTCTGTAACCCGGTGCTGATCCGGCAGTTCCAGAATCCAGACACCATCTTCATCCTGGCCTTCGCCATCATCCTGCTCAACACAGACATGTACAGTCCCAACGTCAAGCCGGAGAGAAAGATGAAGCTGGAGGACTTCATCAAGAACCTGCGAGGTCAGTCAGTACATCATCTCTTGTAATCACAGCAGTCTGGCTGGAACTCTGATTTTTTTAAAGGTCCAGTGTGTGTCAAATTCAGGGGGATTTATTGGCAGAACTGAAATATCAGATAAAAAGGGTGGTTTTTTTTGTGTATTATCACCTGAAAATAAGAATCATAATGTTTTTGTTACCTTAGAATGTGCTGTTTATATCTATACAGGAAGCAGGTCACGCCACGTTGCCCTGCCATGTCTCTACGGTAGCCCAGAATGGACAAGCCAAATTATTAGTATTAGGCGCATGTAAGTAATGCGTCTCTGCTGATCAAAGTGATGGTGCAGTAAATCTAAACTTTTCTGGAGAAGCACTGATTAATTAAATACAGTAAACAGCACAAACAGAGCTCAGGAGTCTGCCACTGTTGATGTGACGGTCCGCCTTCCCGTGCATGGCCATTAACTGGAACCATAATGTGAATGTATGAAAAGTCTCTGTTTTCAGAGGAACTGCAAATTGCCGGTTTACATCACAATGGAGACGGTGCTGCTTCAAAACAATTGCAGAATGGACCGTTTCTAAAACTGCGTTTCAGGCACCCAAAACGCTGTTGCTGTGTAAACGATCAGCTAAACGGAACAAAAGTTTACCATTTTCAGTTGAAATCATTGTCGTATAAACAGGGCCTTAATCACATTTTGTGACCATGGAGCACCAGTGTAACTTGCAAATACTATTAATATATGAACTGGAGAGCTGTTAGTTTGTTTCCTGCTCACAGTGAATAAATGTGTTGACCGGAAGTTTCAGGTTCACAGCAAAAACATCAACACTTCCGGTCTGAGCCGAGCTGGGACCTTTAAAATAAAAGCACCAGTGGTTCCACTTTGATTTTTTAAAATTAAAAAAGCATTTTATTTAAATTTATTATAACAGTACTGTATTTCACTTTCTTGTAACTTTTGTTCTTTTAATAATTTTGTATTTTAGTAGTCTACAGTACTATAGAGGAGATTTCGTAATATAGTATTGTGATATATATCGTGTATCGCGTATCTTCCAGCCCTACTTGTTGATTGTATTGTTTGCACTTATCGTCTTGTAGATTTGTTGTTTTATCTTGTGGTTAATTAGAGGACCACCATAGAAATAAACCTTTGGGGCTTATGTGTATACACACATATATATATATATATATATATATATACATGTATAATATTTTAAACTAAACCCTGACCCTTGTGTTTCCTTCAGGGGTTGATAATGGTCAGGACATCCCCAGGGACCTGCTGGTGGCCATTTATGGAAGGATCCAGAAATGGGAGCTGAGGACCAATGATGACCACGTGTCTCAGGTCCAGGCGGTGGAGAGGATGGTGGTTGGCAAGAAGCCTGTAAGATCCTGCAACACCTCAAACAAACATCTAAACAGCTGTACATATGTTAACTGGTTTTCACAGTAGTCACATCCTGGGTAGCCCAGTCGGTAGAGTGTCAGACTTTTAATCTGAAGGTCCAGGGTTCGAGTCCCTGTCCAGGTGACTGCTTTCTTATATGACATCTTGTGGAGGTCAATCATTTGCATCAGTTGTGCATTTGGCAGTCTTCAAGACTTTCAGACTTCCTTTGAGCATGCCTTTTACGTCCACATGTCTTTCAGATCCAGTTTATGAGGACAATATCATTCACACTCAGCCTCACGAACAGTATGTTTCTCTCATGGCCAGACCAGAAATCTGCTGGCGACCCAACTTGTTTTTCAAGCTACATGCAAATCAGGATCCGCCCTCCTCCAGTTCAGAGGGAGGTGGCAATGGATTCCCTTTCAGGCAACAGGTTCTTTTATGACATGTCTGATGTGCTCACTATTGTAATCATTCATGGAGGTCAACAGTCTGATTGTGACGATGCTAACTTGTGCATTTGGGCAGACCTCAAGACTTTCAGACTTCCAAGAACATGCCTGTTATGGCTGCAAGTATTGATTCTTCATTTATGAGAACACTGTCATTTACACTTGACCACATATACAGTATGTGTCCCAGACATCTGATAGCAACTTGACTTGTTTTTTTTCTAAGCTACATGCAAATCAGGGTCTGCCCTACTCTGGTCTAGAAGGAGGTTGTAATGGACAACACTTAAATGGTCTGTATCGACTCACATTACTTCAGGTGATGATTTCCTCCAAAAGACAGGTTTCTTGAAGCCTAGGTGGCTCAGTCAGTACAGCACCAGACTTTTAATCTGAGGGTCCAGGATTCACAGCCCTGTCCAGGTACAAATTTTCTTGTATAAAATATCTGATGTGTTTGCTATCATCATAAGTCATGGAGGTCTTAAGGAGGTCCACAGTCCAATTGTGCCCATCATAACTTGTGCAGTTGAGCAGATCTAAAGATTTTCAGACTTCCGTGGAATGTGCCTGTTGCACCCACAAGTCTTTGACACCTGATTTATGAGGACACTGTCTTTCACACTCAGCCACATAAACAGTATGTGTCTCTTTTGGCGAGATCAGACATCTGATCGCAACTTGTCTTGGTTTTTTCTAAGATACTTGCAAATAAGGATCTGCCCTACTCCGGTCCAAAAGGAAGTGATAATGGACAAAACTTCAATAATTCTCATAGACTCCAATCACTTAACCACATGTTATCCTCCACAGGATCAACCTCCTGAAGCCTGCGTAGCTCATTTGGTAGAGCATCAGACTTTTAATCCGAGGGCCCAGGGCTCCCTGTTCAGGCGACAAGTTTCTTGCATGACACCTTGTGGAAGTTTGATTGCACCTTCCATAAATCAAGCATTTAGGGAAGACTTCAAGTCTTTTAGACCTCCTGGGAACATGGCTGTTACATCCAATTATCTTTGAAACCTGATTTATGAGCACAAGTATCTCTGTCTCTCTTGGCCAGGTCAGAGATCTGATTGCAACCTGTCTTGTTTTGTAACAAGACCAGTAAGACATGCAAATCAGGATCTGCCCTCCTCCAGCCTAAAGGCAAGGGCTAATGGACACATCACCTCAGCTTTCCTTGACGCCCGAGTAGCTCAGTCGGTAGAGCATCAGACTTTTAATCTGAGGTTCCAGGGTTCAAGTCCCTGTTTAGGCTGAAAGTTTCTTGAGTGGAAACTTTATGGTTTATCTCATACTCATCATCATCCATAGAGGTCTGCAGGAGGTGCACAGTCCACTTTGGTCACCATAAATTCGGCAGATCAGACTTTCAAAATATAGGAAGTCGGAATTGACCAAGAAAATTGTAATAATAATGGTGTTCTTGGTGTGTGTGTGTGTTTCAGGTGCTGTCACTGCCTCACCGCAGGTTGGTGTGCTGCTGCCAGCTGTTTGAGGTTCCAGATCCAAACCGAGCTCAGCGGAGCGGCGTCCACCAGAGAGAAGTCTTCCTGTTCAACGACCTGCTGATGGTGAGTGTGTGTGTGTGTGTTTGTGATGGATTTGGTGGGAAATACAGAAATCTAGTGTCATTATCTTTTTTTACACAGACTGTGGGTGTTTGTATTACTGCACTATTTTGGGATAAGTTTGGGGACTAATTCTCTCGGAGCCTGAGGATCTTCTCCCCTGGGAGATAAAGTGATTGTGCATCACCAGAGCACCAGTTTATCCCATAATGCCTGGGTCCTGTTTAATGCTGCGCTCCAGAAATGTCAAAAAGTTTGACGTCCTATTAAAGAGAAAGCAAATAAATGGATTCCCAAGTAGGAAACCCAGGCAGGAGTTGTCAGCAAGGTTTACCCGTGAAGTCTGATGTTTTAGTGTTTTTGTTTGCAAGATTAAAGATTGAAAAACAAAAGAGACTGTGTATGTGTTGTAATCCCAGCGATAAAGTGCTGAAGCTCAGCGGCTTCAGTTGCTTTGCTGCCGTCAGTAATGCTACTGATCATATCACCAGCATTTCCAGTTCTTGTTTAATCCCTCATTTGTGTTGCTGTGAGGTTTTTAGCTCCGTGATCAACTGTGTAGATTATATTACAGTATATCAATAACTGAAGGTGCCTGACAATACAGCCATGTTAATGACTCCTCTTCAGTGGAGGAGGCATTTGAAGCTGCAGTTATCAATAATTTCTTTCCCCAACACTGAATCAAATTTGTTCATGTACTGTCTGCGGGGACTAAACCCCAGACTCTGCAGCTCTGCTCAGACTGTTAGCCTCTTGTAGCCTGTAGTTTTTGTTTGGTGGCTCGTTCAGTATTTTGGTTCAGTCTCATCACCGTCTTTTTCAGCCACAGCAGGCAGCTGTTTTCAGCAAACAAGCTCTGATGGAGCCACTGTGCTCTCTCTCCCCCTCAGAGTCATTACTCACAACTGAACACACACACACACACACACACACACACACACACATCATAAACAAACTGCTGAAATCAGAGCGAATCACTTAGCCCACATAGTCTTATTTAAGACCAACAGTGATCCTGTGTTTTTGGCTGTTTTCAAAGCTGTGGTGTGGACAGGTTTGAAAGAGGAGAAGTCACAGCGTCATATCCTGTCAAATCATTGGGGTACGACACATGTTTAGTAAAAACAAAAATATATTTAAATGTATTTTATTTTTCCAAAATCTGGTCTGCACTTGCCACAAGGCTCAATAGCTGGCATATAGTTACAGAACATGGGTATGATTGATCGGTGTCACTGAGGCTTCCACAGTCAGCCACTATATTTTATACTTAAAATAAAGATACGGATGAGAACTAGTGAAAAGGTCCTAAATACAGACCATAAATCAATGCTCTCTATTTAAAACCAATCTATTATGTATCAGCCACCATCCATTCAAGCATACCCAAAAACTTCTGACAGGCCGGGCGTACCCAAAGAGCACCTGAACAGACACCATACCTTTTTTTAGTGTCTATGAGTTCAAAGACTGTGCCTCAGCCTTCATTTAGTTTAGTCTTTAGTCTATAGCGTTTCTTTTTTACAGTACAGATGAACTAAAAAAGCTCAGAATAGAACCGCTGCTCCTCCGTGTTGAAAGGGGCCTGCTGAGGTGGTTCGGGCATCTGATCAGGATGCCTCCTGTTAGAGGTCTTCAGGACATGTCCAACTGGTAGGAGGCCCCGGGGCAGACCCAGAACACACTGCAGGGCTTACATATCTCATCTGGCCCGGGAACACCTTGGGAGCCTCCAGGAGGAGCTGGAAAGCGTTGCTGGGGAAAGGGACGTCTAGAATACTTTACTTGGTCTGCTGCCCCCACGACCTGGCTTCAGATAAGCGGATGAAAATGGATGGATGGCAACTGCACAGTTCCTGTGAAAACAGAAGTTTATTTTGAAAAGACACAATGCATATAACAAGCGTAGATTCACACACAGTCCGTGAACATCCAAAAATGAGACAGGAGAGAAATTGATTCAAATAAACACAAGACGTTTGTGCTCTAGAGAAAGGATCAACACTCAGTGAATAACCTCCTAAGCCCTATGATAAGTTATTATGGCAAGGCTTAACTATACAGACCAGTGAGCAGTGATAACTAACATGTCTTTGGGGTCATCAGGTGGGAACCTCCTTTCACCAGTGTTTCGTCTAGTTGGTCCCACGACACCTCCAGGAGGCTAGACAGTGATCTCTGGCGTCCCAGAGACACTCCCCTAATGCCAGGTCTCACTGCTCTCCACACCACAATAACCTCCTTTACCTTACTTACACATGGCTTTCTCAGCCCAAACAGCACCAACACCTTCAACAAACCCAGGCTCCGTACATGCGAGCTCCAGGCAGAAGCAGTGCTGATACTACCTTTCCTAGCACATTCACCATACTCTATTTCACACGCTACATAGCATAACTCCAATATAAGCTGAAGTTAAAGGAGATAGATGGACTTGAGTCACATGACTTGGACTTGGAGTCAGACTCGAGTCGCAAATTTGATGACTTTAGACTAAACTCAAAGCTAACTAAAGCTTAGGCTTTAACTCCAGTGACTCGTGACTTTACGTGAACTTGAGTTATTAACATGAAAATACTAGATATGTTATTTAAATCGTGTGCCACGACTCAATTTATTCCCCTTCATTTCCTGTGTCAGTTGAACGCTTTTAATTCCCAGCTAGTTAACAGCTGATTCTCCAGATCTGCTTTGTTTGAACCAAGAACTAACTTTACATTACTGAGTGCCAGTTGGAAAAGATGACACCAAAGATAATTTAAATAAGGTACAAAAACTATGAGTGCTCAATGAAAAAACAAACTGCAGTGGGCAAAACGTGCAAGTTGAAAATTCCGACAAATAAATACAAACTTTAGACACTAAATATAAAATATTATTACTGTGTTGTTAAAATGGCACTACATTTAGTAAAGAGCAAATTATGACTTGTTTGTGCATGTGTGTGTATTTCAGGCCTGTGTGTGTAGATGACAACAGAGTGGGAAAAATTTAATTTCCCCTCAGGGATTAATAAAGTAAATCTTCTTCTTTTTCTTTCTTCACTGATAACGCTGTGGTAGTTGAGGAGTTGGGACGGGGACGTGTTGATAAGAAAGCTAATACATGTAAATAAAAAGAGTGAAAAGAGTTCAAAGAGTTAATATCATACAGAGGTCATGTGAAGGTCAACACAGACAACATGAACCAGCTTCAGATGTGAATCTGTGCGAGCTCATAAATTGTGAATCAGAACTGGTCTGACATGATAAATGATTTAAAGTCTCCACAATCGATGTCACCGGTACTTGAGTTTAGAAGATGAAGTGACTCCAGCTGTGATTCAGCTCCAATTCAATCATAATTTATTTACACTGCCAGTAAAAAACAAGCAGGAGGAGACACGTCTTCAGTTTATAGAGGAATCATTCAAATGTCTCACTGAGGGATTTTAAAAACTCTTCACCTCAAAATGAACAAAAGAAACAAATGAAGACAAAGATGAGCGTAATCAAGCATTCCCTCCTCCTTTGTCCTCTCTCCTCCTCCTCCTCCTCCCTCTTCTCTGTCTTTGTATTCTCAATTTTCTGCCTTGACTTTTCTTTCTCATCTCTTTTGTCCTCCTCAGGTGACAAAGATTTTCCAGAAGAAGAAGACTTCAGTGACGTACAATTTCAGACAATCATTTCCTCTGGTGGACATGCAGGTCCACACCTTCCAAAACACCTGTAAGTACTGCGTTGCTCTTCATCTCCCTCTCATTCTCCTCTCGTCCATCTGCTCCCTCCATCTGTCTCAGCCTCTCTCCGTTTTATTTCTCATATCTCTATTTCTTTTTGTGCACTTGCTCAACTCTCTATTTTTACCCCACAGTCCACAGGCCCACTGAAAAGACTAACACACACAGATATATATATATATATATATATATATACATACATACACACACACACACACACACACACTCTGAGGAATATGTGAGAGCAACTTCTGATGTGCCCCTATCTCCTCAAAGTCTCAGTAAATGGATCATCGAGGATCCAACATGTTCTTTAAGTTCAGATACAGCTTTGCTTCACGTCAGGGGGTAAAACGAGCTCGTCTCAGAGGCGACACACCTGCAGATGTACCGAGGTGCTGAAGCAGCAGCCATTGAGAGGAAGTGCTTAGATGTAAACTCACTGGATGCAAAAAGGAAACAACATGGGATCGTGTTTGTTTGTGAGGGTGAACAAGTCAGATCAGCCAACAGCAGGGAGGAAAGAGAAAGTCAGGAAAACAGAAACAGCTGTCGCTTATCTACGACCAGATCTTGTGTTGTGGTGAGAAACACAGAGAGGAGGATTCAGAGAAGGAATGAGCGGCTTTCGAGGCCGCTAAACCTGCACAAATTAGACAAAAAGAAACCATGTAATTCTCTAAGCAAACACAAAGGGTGAAATGCACCCCAAAATGCGCTGCCAAGGCAACAGCGTCTCTGTGCTGTTTGCACATATTTAAATGAGATAATACAGAATGCACAATTGGCCCCTTTCTATGCAAATGAGCCTCAAAAACAGACTGATTCAGAGATCAACACTAATAACCACACGTAGTTACAGTCAGTGTGGGCTTGTACTTACTGTGACACAGTCCCACCACTTTCACATTTTACTTTTTGATGTACAATGACGTTTTCTTGCGCAGCAGCACTGCTTACACCCTACTCCATGTCTGGTTCTCTGGGCGATTCATTAACAAACTGCATTACCCAGGGGGTACTGGGGACACTACATGATGTTCACCTGTTGGCAGCTACCCAGCTGGTCATCTGCATCTTTCAGCGTTGATATTTGGTTCAATTTAGGTTGTGACATCAGGTCACCAAAGTTCAATGTCAGGACAACGTCTAATGCCACCATCAAGTGGTGTAGAATACTGCAGACGGATGACATTGGTATTTTGTTGGTTTATTTTGTTGGTTTTAAGTTGTGTGGCTCAGCGGTAGAGCAGGTTGTCCACTAATCTAAAAACTGGCAGTTCAATCCCAGTCTGCATGTCAAAGTATCCTTGGGCAAGACTCTGAAACCCAAATTGCTCCCAATTGCTGTTCCATTGACGTGTGAGTGTGTTTCAACACATTCTGAATAGCAGATGGCACAATGTATGGTAGCCTCAGACACCAGTGTGTGAATGGGCGCATGTGACGTGGAGAAATGTCTCATTCCAACATCATCTTGACATAGAATACCGACATTTCATCATAAGGTGTGAAGAACAAAACCCAACATCTGCAAAGCGTCATAATGTTAACGTCCACACATCCTGAAATTCTAACGTCGTTAAACATTTAAATGAATGAATGACGAATAACGTTAAGTGTATTAAGGGTTATCATGTCCACCTCATCAGAAACTGGGGAGGGATTAAGAGGAATATTGGATTTCTCTGGAACGCTAACTTTTTAGCACATTAGCTAACGTTAGCTTCCATAGCAAAACAAACAAGTGTGGTCCTCCTTTGTAAGATTGGCTTCCTGTGACATCATCCATCCACTGAGTGAGAGCATACGGGTCGGCCAGTCTGGTCCCGTTGCTCAGTGTTTACTTATTCAAGTAACACTGGCGGTCCCGGAGAGTGAGTGACCTGACATGGTGCGTTGGTAAATTCAGTCTGACGCTCTACACTAAAATGAGAGCCCTGTTGGTGGAAGAAACGCAGCGTTATATTTCTACATGAATGAACCAACGGTTAAGTTAATCACACGTTCACTCCGCTCGGCGCTCTGCTGCTCCGTCTCCACAGACAGAGTGTCCAGAGTGCGCTCTGCCACTCTGAGAGTGCGCTGCTCTGGATAACCCAACGCTACATTCAGACAGCGCTAACAATTTATCAACGCTCCAGTTTGTGTCAGAGTCGCTCCCACACTCACAATGAGTGTTTCTGAACGCACCACTCACATCATCTTCCTCCATCGTCTAAAACAAGACAACAGAACTTGTTAGGTAGCGCTAGCTAATTTCTGTGGAGGATTGTTTTGCCTCCAGTTAAGCCCCGCCCTTTAAGAAACATACCGTTTACTAACAGTAAAAGAGTTTATAGGAGGGTGCATACAGGAGGTTTCTGTAGTTGATTTCCTCAGGTGCATGTGGATCACAACATTTGCAGAAGCGTACCCACCAAAGATGAGCTTTCAAGTTCCAAGATCTCAGTTACATATTTATGGGTCAGGTATTTGCAGTAGAGATAAAATGCATCTTAACTTGGCCAAAGCATGACATTAGAGTTAGCTCTTGAAATAGACACCAAAAACACGTGTGGGACAACAATTGGAGACTCCGTCCCAGTTGGAAATGTTTGCAACAATCTGTTAATAATCGCTTGGCAAAACATAACTTCCCTCTCCAATTACCAATATTAAGTGTCTGCCAGCCTGTTCTTTAAATGCAAGGCATCCTCAGTCAGAAGTGTAGTCAGTACTCCTCTAAAAACACCAACAGAAACACAGTGGAAGCATATCACAGGATTTCCTAAATATATGACTGTCAATCTGAAAACAAGGCTGTTTAGCTGCATTTCTCTCAACATGACTCATTCAACCGACACATTTTTCAATAATGATGTTCACACAATCATATGCAGTGAGCTGCGTGTGTGTGTATGTGTGTGTGTCTAAGTGTGTGGGTGTGTGTGGTTTCCAAGCCTCTATTTCAGCAGAGAAGAATTGGCTCTCAGTTCTATGCAGCAGATTGGAGTTGGTGGCGTTTCAAATCTGCCTCAGCACCTGTTAACAGGATGCCTCACTCTGAAGAGTTCAGCTCCAAAATCACATTTCCACCATTTTCAAAAAGGCTTTATATATGCATAATGTCTCCACCAACAACCCAATATTTTTAACCCCTGAAAGAGCAAAATAACAGCCAAATGAAAAGCTTGTTTTCGCTGACTTCCACGTGCTTACCATCTCGTCTTTCTGCAGTGGTGTGTAAGTGAACTCCAGGGTGTGGCAGCACACTGTCACATGCTGCCGGAGGTCAAATACCTTTACAAACAGCTAACTGACGCCACCATTTTTCATGTAAACAGCTGAATTTGATGCTATGAATGTCTTTCAGGAGAGACTGTCTGAAAATGTGTGTGATTATCTCCATGTCAGTCACTACCACTTAAGTCAAATACAACCTTATTCCTATTCGCAGTTTGACATTTGGCGGTATGCCGCTTATCTGGGACCTCCCTGCCCTTCCATTTGCATATACAGTATGCCCAAGTCAGGGAGAGCAGTAGAGTTGTCCAGTTAGCTGCTAGCTAACCGTAGCTAACTTGTTTGTCCATTGTTTGGTCTGTAACATAATAGGTCGACCGGAAAAAAGGTCCAATACTAACATGCTGAAAGGGGGCATATCTCCACCTATCGTAGAGGAGTCTGACATACTTGGGTCTTTAAATGGATTCCCCTCCCGTGCTTATATACTGGGACAAATTCAGCAGTCCAATTAAATGTCCTAGTTGAGCTATAGCCGTAGCTGGACTTAACTGTGCATGGAAACGTACTGACTCTGTTAGGTAGGACAAAAGGCATCGCCCACAGATGAAACACCCGGTTCTTAACGAGTCTCTGTGACGGCTGCCTTTTTCACTCCGCCCTTCAGTGACACCATTTGGAACAACTAAGAACACTTTTGATGTCTGACTGGGGTCGGACAACACGTGATATAAACTACTTCTTTTTTAGTATAACCTGGGCCTGATTGTGATCAAAGGTAGAGGATACTTAAATTTTGAAGTACAGAGGGCAGTTAAACACAGAGGGCTTGTTTAAACCCTCTGATTACCGCCCACACCTCCAAATTCTTCAGTGATTCAAATAAGTCTGATGTTTTGCCCAATCGTGACTGTTTCCCCCAGCTGGATAAACAGATCACCAATCAGACCTTTGTAGGTGGGACTGTAAATAGGGATATCATATTGCTGCACAGCTACTGTAGGTACCTAGTTACATCAATCATGTGACAGGACAAATGATCTGTCATTATTTGACAGGACAATATTAAAGCAGGTCGGTGCGGCTTCTGCAGTGATGCGGGCGCTGCACCGTTCCGTCGTGGTGAAGAGGGAGCTGAGCCACTGAGCCAGAAAGCAAAGCTTTCAGTTTACTGGTCCAGCTACGTCCCAACCCTCACCTATGGTCATGAGCTCTGGGTAGTGACCGAAAGAATGAGATCGCGGATACAAGCGGTGGAAATGAGTTTCCTCCGTGGGGTGTCTGGGCTCAGCCTTAGAGATAGGGGGAGGAGCTCGGACATCTGGAGGGAGCTCGGAGTAGAGCCGCTGCTCCTTTGCTTCAAAAGGGGTCAGTTGAGGTGGTTCGGGCATCTGATCAGGATCCTCCTGGGCGCCTCCAGCTGGAGGTGTTCCAGGTGCCTCCCGCTGGTAGGAGGCCCCGGGGCAGACCCAGAACACGCTGGAGGGATTACATATCTCATCTGGCCCGGGAACGCCTTGGGGTCCTCCAGGAGGAGCTGGAAAGTGTTGCTGGGGAGAGGGACGTCTGGGGTGCTTTGCTTGGCCTGCTGCCCCCACGACCTGGCCCCGGATAAGGGGATGAAAATGAATGAATTAATGAATGAATGAATGGATGGATGGATGGATGGATATTTAAGCGTGACGGTGGAGAAAGAGGGGGGTGACATGCAGCAGAGGGCCAGACCCACAGCCACAGCAGCAAGGACATGAACTTTGTATATGGGACGTCCACTCTACCCACTGAGCTACTGGACGCCCATTGATGGGGCCATTTTAATGACTGAGCTCACCTCCCCACGTGCAAATGTTCCACCAAAACAAATTCAACCCTAACACTATTTTGCACTGGGCTTAATGCCACCCATGACGACTATGATTGATTTCAAAAAACAAAAACGCGCCAAGTTGTTTTTTTACCCTGTTGCAGAAAGATAATCAGTGATTCCAGACCTTTCTCTGGAGCTGACACAGCGCTGTGGACATACGTCTGATTACCTGAGTGGTTCCACTGCAGCCTGTTTAGCCGCCATTGGCTGCAGCACTCTCGTTCAGTACTGGACCAGTGTCAAAAACTGTCATCCACATTAGACACTTAGACACAAAAACATGGGGGAATTGGGTCCAGGTTGAAAAGTACACACTGTGTGTAAAGGTATTGAATAAAAAAATTTCAGGTGGTGAAATCAGTCACACAGATTCATGTGCTGTGTCTCAGCTCTACTGTTTTCCATCGTGTCACAGGACAAGGTCAACATTATTCAGTCGTTATTTGTGGGACGCACCGTGTCGTCTCAGAGCTGACGCTGTGCTCAGTGTGTACCGAAGCTGCAGTGGTGGTCGTTGTGTTGTTTAGTTGTTGTTGACAGTTCTGGTCCTCCAGTTGGAGCTAAATGGAACTTGGCAGCCTGTGGTGATGACTGTGACCAGGACAGATTGTCCCATATGATTCATCAGCACAATCTTACATGGACTGCTGGTGTGTGTGTGTGTGTTCATGTGTGTGTGTGGGTGGGTGGGTGACTGCTGTGTGTGTATTGTCTGTGAGTGGGTGCATGTTAATGTATCTGTGTGTGTATCATGTGGGCGGAAGGTAATAAGAGGTGTGTGTGTGTATGTGTGCGTGTGTGTGTGTGTGTGTGTGTGACAGTCTGTCTTTAAAGGCTCTTGCAGCCTTTTTGTCAATCAGTGTCTTACACTCAGCTGATCCACTGCCAGAGTCCAACATGTACACACATTAATCTGATGAAATTGAAACAGTTTTTCTTATTTTACGTGAGAGATTCTGTATTTTTGTCTGAGCTTTTCTCACTGGTTTGAAGTGTGAAAATCTCTTGAGATGAAATCTGAGATCTGGAGCTCAATTCTGAGATCGTTCTGTAAATAATTGTAATCATTCTAATAACAAATATTTGAACTTCTGATCTGATCAATTTCAGGCGTGAAGTATCATGTTCTGGTAATGCTCCACCACCCATTTCTTGTTTAAACCCTGCCCATTTATGAGTACAAATACACATATTTTAATTGGTTTCACTGCTTTTATTTTTTTAATGCTTTTGTCTCGAGATCACAATTTACTTATTTCTTTTTCTCAAGAAAACATGCTTTTTTTTTTTTTTTTAATGATATGTTTTGGGCATTTTAGCCTTTATTTAATAGGACAGAAAAGTGTGAAAGGGGGAGACAGAGAGGGAGTGACATGCAGCAAAGGGCCACAGGCTGGAGCCGAACCTGCCGCTGCGGCAACAGCCTTGTACATGGTGTGCCTGCTCTACCACTAAGCCACCAATGCCCCAAGAGAAAACAAGCTTTGTTGGCTGCTTGTATTGGCTATCAGAGATCAGCAGTGTCATGTCAGCATGAAAATGTCACATCAAGCAGTACCTGTTATTGGTTTTATTGTTCGCATCAGATGGTACTGTAATGAAGCGGTAACGTGGCGTCCTCTTGTGTGTACAAACGCCACCAGAGGACACCGCGTTACCACTGAGATTAATTTGTTTTTGTCAAAAATAAATCATGACACGTCATCTCATCTATTTTTGGCCCACAGTACTGAGTGTGTCTTTTCAGCTTCGATGTCCAGCTCTTCACAGCGAGGTCGAGGCATTTGGCTCACAGTGTGTAACATGTGCTGTGTGTGTCTGTGTCTGTGTTTGTGTTTTTGTGTGTGTGTGTGTGTGTGGTGTCTCACCCAGACTACCCTCATGGTATCAGGCTGACGTCGGCGAACCCTGGAGGAGAGAGGAAAGTGCTGATCGTCTTCACGGCTCCGAGCCAGCAGGACCGAGCACGCTTCACCTCTGACCTCCGAGAGAGCATCGCAGAGGTCCAGGACATGGAGAAGTACAGGGTGGAGTGTAAGTGATCCTAGTGATGGTAATATAGTGACAGCAGTGGTCACAACAGCTGCTGTACCAGTGGTGGTAATAATCCCAGTAGTAACAGGGACTGCTTTGGTGGAATCACTGGAGTGACAGTAATTGAAAGGAATTAGTATTTTAACATTGGAAGCAGGAGTCATAGCAGAGGCTGCAGATGAACCAAGAGTGTTTTACATTAGTAGTAGTGTGATTGGCAACAGCAGTAGTAATAGGAATGACAGACGCAGTGGTAATAGCACTTGTTTGCCAGGTGCTGGCATAAAATATGGACAGGGTTTAAATAACCTGGACTATATAGCACACATACTAAATTCAGCATAATCTCAAGCACAGCAGAAATGTTAGTTTTACTCCTCTCATTTTTTACAATCACTGTTGAGGTGCCTTTAAAGACACTGACCACTTCCTGACAAATTATGTCAAATTAAAAGCCAGATTAGTGTTGGGTTTCACTGATGGTAAATTAACAGCGCTTTTCCTGTTGGAGAGGAGAAATTATCACAACATGTCTCTGATAGAATTAGTGTCAGGGAAACTAAATATTACAGTAAATTAATTAAGACAAGAGGACAACATGGAGGAAGTGTTGAGTTTGCATGCAGTGTCAACGGCTAATTAAGAGAGGCTTATTACTAAAATAGGATGAAATGTATGTTGTTATAAAGAAATAAAGGTCAGTTCTTTCTGGAGCTGAGGTAAACAAAGACCATTATTTGTTAATTGACATAACTTTGGTAACAGCAAACCATAGTAGTGGTCATAGCAACATCAGAAGCAGCAGTAGTAGTATTGGCAGTACTAGTAGCAATAGCAGAGGCAATACTGGTGCTGGTAACATTACAGTATTAGCAACAGTCGTATAGATCATGACAGACTTATGAATAGTTGTTGTACATGTTGTAGTTGCAGAAAATCATTGCAATAATATTAATAGCAGTGGCTGCAGTAGTAGTAGTAGTAGTACCAGTAGAAGCAGCAATAGCAGAAGCAGTAGTGATAGTAGTTACATTACAGTATGAGTAGCAGTAGCTGCAGTAGTGGTAGACGCACTTGTGGCAGTTACAGTAGCAAGAGTAGCAGTACTAGTAGTATTGGCAGTACTAGTAGCAATAGCAGAGGCAGCAGTGGTAGTAGTAACATTGTTAGAATGTATGCATCAGCAAAAGTAGTAGTAATCATGACAGACATACTTGAAGTTGCAGTACTTGTTGATATTGCACAAAATCAGTGCAGTTATAGTAGTAGCAGTAATCATAGCGTACACTCAAGTAGTTGTAGAAAATCAGCAACTGTAATATTAGTAGCAGCAGCTGTTGTACTGGTAGTAGTACCAGTGGCAGTAGCAATAGCAGGAGCAGCAGCAGTACTAGTAGCAACACCAGTGCCAATAGTGGTACCAGTAACATTACAGTACAAGCAACAGTAGTAGTAATCATAGCAGATGCACAAGTAGTTGTACTACTTGTTGTAGTTGTAGAAAATAAGCAGCAGTAATATAAGTAGCAGTAGCTGTAGTACTGGTAGTAGTACTAGTGGCAGTTATCATAGCAGAAGCACACAGAGTTGTAGTACTTGTTGTAGTTGCAGAAAATCAATGCAGTAATATTAGTAGTAGCAGTAACAGTAATCATAGCTGACACAAAAGTAGCTGTAAGTTGTAGAAAATCAGCAACTGTAATATTAGTAGCAGCAGCTGTTGTACTGATAGTAGTATCAGTGGCAGTAGCAATAGCAGGAGCAGCAGCAGCAGTACTAGTAGCAACACCAGTGCCAATAGTGGTACCAGTAACATTACAGTACTAGCAACAGTAGTAGTAATCATAGCAGACGCACAAGTAGTTGTACTACTTGTTGTAGCTGTAGAAAATAAGCAGCAGTAATATTAGTAGCAGTAGCTGTAGTACTGGTAGTACCAGTGGTAGTTATCATAGCAGAAGCACACAGAGTTGTAGTACTTGTTGTAGTTGCATAAAATAATTGCGGTAATATTAGTAGTAGCAGTAGCAGTAATCATAGCTGACACAAAAGTAGCTGTAAGTTGTAGAAAATAAGCAACTGTAATATTAGTAGCAGTAGCTGTTGTACTGATAGTAGTGCCAGTAACAATAGCAGTAGTAGTATTGGCAGTAGTAGCAATAGGAGTAGTGGTAGTAGTAACATTACAGTATTAGCAATAATAGAAGTAATCATGACAGACTTACTAGTAGTTGTAAGTAGTTGTAGTATGTAGCAGCAGTGGCTGTAGTAGTGGTAGTAGCACTAGTGGCAGTAGCAATAGCAGAAGCAGTTGTGATAGTGGTAACACTACGGTATTAGCATCAGTAGCTGTAATCATAGCAGACACACATGTTGTTGTACTTTCTGTTGCAGTTCTAGGAAATCAGTAACAGTAATATTAATAGCAGTAGCTGTAGTAGTGGTAGTAGTACCAGTGGCAGTAGCAATAGCTGGAGCAGCAGGAGTTGTAGTATTGGCAGTACTAGTAGCAATAGCAGGAGCAGTAGTGGTTGTAGTAACATTACAGTATTAGTAGCAGTATTAGTAATTATAGCAGATGCACTAGTGGTTGTACTTGTTGTTGTAGTTGTATAAAATCAGCAGCAGTAGTAGAAGTACTTAGCAGGTATTAGCATAAATGTCTGCCAAATGAATAGTAACAGGAGCGGCAGTAGCCAGTAGTAGTGGTTGCAGCAGTAGTAGTACTTATACGAGTTGAAGATGAGCTCGTACTGACTGTCTTCACTCAAGACTGTATTTTAATTTCCACTTCTCTCAAGGTCTGATATTTACCATCTCTTCTCTTCCTTCTTCCTCCAGCCGAGCTCGAGAAGCAGAAAGGTGTGATGCGTCCAGGTGTGTTGACGGGGGGAGGACCAGGAGGAGGCGGGACGGCAGGGGCCAACATTGGCTCCGGAAAGGGCGAAGTGGTGAACGGTACTCTGGGTAGGCCGAGCCTTGATGACACGTACGCATCTGTGGACGGACTTAAACGCACGGCACTCAGCTCCTCACTGAGAGACCTCTCAGAGACAGGTGAGGGCAGATAAAGTAGTGCAAGTACACATGTGGGCCCTCTACAGTGTGTTTTTGCCTGTTGAATATCAGTGTACATATTTTTGTGGTATCCTGACGTGACGGAGATTCTGCAAATGGGATTTTTCACTGTTTCTGTTTACTGCTGCAGTTTATTATTATGACTCAGTGAGTCAGAGCAAACCTACATCTGTGGTCTTATGCAACTGATGAAATAGTGATGAAATCTAAAATGGTAATATAATACAGTCAGATGAAAGTCTAATGTAGAGCTGTGGTGCTCTGCCTCCACCCAGTGGACAGATACAGAACTGCAACATGAGATATGAGAGGGTGATTTTACTGGAGAAACTGACCTTAATAATTACTGCTGTTCACAAGACACTCGAAGCAGATGTAATTAATAAGATTAGTGATGCATTGATATGTCATCAGTTTTAATAGATGTCATTTTCAATCAACTAATATCACCATCTGTCCATTCCCATTTTGTGCTGATTTTTATGGATCTTTATTGGAGTGTGTTACGTAAACTAACTTCCTCCTCGCTGTTTTTGTGATTTTTGTGGTCTGAAATGTCTGATTTCACGGCACATTTCTAAAATATTGCAATGTTTGTGGTATTTCTTTGCAATAAAATTGTGGGGGCAACTTAAACTTACAAAAGTCTCAGAATCGAAGCCTATCATTATGAGCATTCAGTGTTTCCCACAGAATAAGAATCTATATGTGATGGTTGGAGGTGTTGGAGGCATCTACAGCTAATTGCTGTCGATGAGCTGTTAATGCCTTGAAGGATCGCAAAAATTTCAAGATCACACAGAATTCACAGGAACTGGCAGAATTTGCCTTAATTGGTGAGATCATAGCATTGTGAATGCCTGGAGGGACTGAACTGAGGGTGGAGGGAAAAATTGATTCTTAGCTGCATCGAGAATTTCTCTTGAAGATTATGTCTCGATGCAGAAAAGTAATTGATTAGAAATTTAAGATCCAATTCTCAATTTTATGATTGCTTGTAACAGTTCTGTAAGACAGAGCTAAATGTTCCTGACAGCTGCACCAACTGACCTATGGCTAAGCCCCGCCCCCTCCACTCACTGGACAGCCTATCAACACTCAGTGACGGCGCTATGGCAGGTGTCACAGTACACGACATTTCACAGGAGGCAACTGATGATTTTTGGGGACATAACGATCAGATGTCATTGAGAAGTAACCAAAAGGGCCTAAACTACACATTGGAGGGATATATTCATCATTTTATTGTTGAGAAGGTCCATGAAAAGCTTAAATTACAAGCCAACATTTACAGGTCACAGTGTTACGCTTGTGAAGCGCATCTGGTTGCCGTCACCATCAAAGACAACAAGTTAAAGTGCCACTGAAGTTAAGGTTTTTGGCTCAGAATATGAGAAAAGGATAACGGCCTTTTTACCATCTTTACCAAGAGTGTCTCTGCGTTAGTTTGGTGCTACAGTATTTACACTGAATCATTCAGCATAACGTTTGCCAACCTTTGTTATCTCTGCCATTACAGATAAGTTAATGAAGCTAAGCTCCAGAAGTTAACGTTAGCTTAACTAGAGCCCTTTGGACAACAGCTAACAATGATGTACCATCACCAAAGTACAAAACTAGAACAAAACAGGCTAATGAACTCCCAGCAAACAAGGTGACATGATGAACAATGCAGCTAGGAGCTAACGTTAGGCTAACTTTAGCTAACGTTAGCTAGAGATGTTAAAGATAACTTTATATTTCTTTCCAGCAAAGTGACAATATGTTGCCTCAAACACAATGTTGACTTACCTTAGAACAGATGTAGACATCATTGTTAATCTTATTCACGTTGAGTTGATGTTGTGGTCTAACGTTACCACACAACTTTATCCAAAGGAGACACTTTTCTGGCTTGAGATGTGGTTTAAAGTGTAAAAATACACCTGGTGTATGCAGGCCGACCTCGTCGAATCAAAATCTGATCGAACTGTGAGGTGCCTCAAGATTCCCACTGCTAACGTAAACCCAGTAAATCATGAGGAAAAGTAAATTCAAAATCCTACTTCAGTAATTTAGTACTAAAGTAAAAGCACAGAACATGTTGTGTCTTGTTTGTTTAAACTGTGACAAACAGAAATGTAAAATGTGGTTTTACGGGAACATTTGTTGGAACTATTTATTTTTAACCCTTCCTCATTCTGATTGGGTAACAGGGAAGCGAGGTCGTAGGAACAGTGTCGGCTCATTGGACAGTACTATTGAAGTAAGTTTGTCGGGGGCGGGGCTGAAAGCATGCTGGTGATGATGATGATGGTGTGACCTCCCAGCATGCTGCCACAGCATGTCACGTACACGACCGTCTGCATGTTTGTCTGAGTCACTAAAGCTGAATGTGTTTGTTAATATGTTCGTGTAAATGTTCTGTAAAAGGCTGAAGCATGATCCCACAGGCTCTGTGTTCGCCTCGAGACGTGTCTGTGCATCTTTGGAGAACGATTATACAGATCCAG
Organism: Epinephelus awoara; assembly: GCA_035609425.1. Taxonomy (NCBI): domain Eukaryota; kingdom Metazoa; phylum Chordata; class Actinopteri; order Perciformes; family Serranidae; genus Epinephelus; species Epinephelus awoara. The sequence goes on from CM069301.1 coordinate 2,975,894, forward strand.
CTTTAGATGGTTATTATTTGATAGTTAAACAGTGGATACAGAGAGGAAGTGTGGCGGGCAACAAAGGTCGTCCCTGATGCAAGAGTTTTTTTCCTGCCTTACTCTGTCTTTGATTTGCTCACCCTGACCTTCTTACCAGTCACACTCGTCTTGCCTAAACATAACAAACCCAACCAACAAAGGCAAGAAGCACTAACCAGTCAGAGGTAGAGAAAGGCGGGTCATGCCTTCACAATCCTAAGATTTTATTGTATCTTTCAAGCAGCTGTTGATTCCAGCTCAGTTCATGTACAGTGAAAATTCATTTGCAAAGACTTTAAACTCAGATGTGAGATTTCATAGTTGAAGTCCAAGAAGCAGTTTTAAGAATGTGAATGTGGTCATTATTGCATTAAAGGAGTAATTATTCCCCAGCCATGACAGCAGCTCTGTGATGCTGAACTGAGGCTTTTTTTTAGCTAAATGCTAGTATGTTTACAATGACAATGCTAGTGTGCTAATGTTGAGCATATAAAGTTGAGCAGGTTCACCATCTTAGTTCAGAGTGTGTTCGCTTGTTAACATTTGCTAATTAGTATTAAACACAAAGTACAGCTGAGGCTGATGGGAATGTCATTATTCCTGCAGCCAACAGAGGGCTGCAGGAATAATGACATTTTTTTTGTAGGCTGACCTAAAAGCTAGCTTCGCCATTGTTCCCTCGACATAAAGCCAGTGGGATTTCTCCAAAAGCTTATGATACTAACATGTATTGTTCAGCAGGATAATCATTACCAATGAACACCACTTTTCGCCAGAAGTAAACATGACACCATTGCAAAAGGCGAACACGGCATTACAGTCTTGTTATGGTGGTGACGCTAAGTCATGTGACCGTAGTGTAGTTCAGTATTAGATAGCTTTTTACATCTGGTTATTGCATTTAGGCTCCAATAATCATAAAAGTGATGTTCATTAATGAAGATTATCTTGCAGAACAAAATGTGTGAGTGTCATAATTGTTTGTTTGCCACAGAGCTTATTTTCTGCAATAATCCAAAGTCCAGTAGAAAGATCCCATAGGCTGTTTGATGAGCGAACCAGCTTGATTCTACAGAAATACTAAAACAAACAAAAATCAATGGCTGACAAGTTGAACTAATCTAAATCTTTTAACCAAAACCACTGGTTGGCTTCCTTTTTAAATATTGTAAACTAATTATAAGCCAGTCTGCTTCTGTATTTCATTCTCTTTCGTCCTGTCTTTGTTCTTCTCTCCCTCTCCCATCACACTCCTTTTCTTCTCCTCCCTCCTCCTCTTCTCAGGGTTCCATTATTAGCAGCCCTCGGCCTCACCAGCAGCGCCCCCTGCTTGCTGGGGGTCTATCCTACAGCCCCATGATGGTACCTTCGTCTCCAGCAGCCTACCGGCCACACCGCCCTACTCAGAGCCCCGGTACAGGGGTGGGGGGTGGGCCGGGGCTCTGTCACAATCAGGGGGGGATCACCACCTCCCCACTCGTGAGCGGGGGAGGGGCTGGGGCCGGAGGAGGGATGGCGGGTGGGGGCGGACCGACTGGCGGCGGCCTGCTGGGGAATTTCTTCGGCAGCCGCAGAGGCAAAGTTCCTGGTCCCCTGACGATGACGTCACCAACTCCTCAGGGTCCTCCGAGTCCCCTGATGATATCATCACCCCCCCATTACCCCGCCCCCGCGCCTCCCATCCCCCACCCATCCTCCCCTTCCCCATGCCCCTCCCCATCGCCCAACCTCGTGCAGTCGGACTCGGGAGGAGTTGGAGGGGGAGGAGGTACGGGAGGGGGGCCTACCAAGCTCCAGGCTTTGCACGCTCAGTATTGCCACGGCAACAGTGGAGGAGGAGGAGTCAGTGTTACTGGGCATCAGCAGCAGCAGACACCGCCCCCACCCTACCACCACCATCACCGCTACCACATGCAGAACATCCCCCAGCACCACGCCCTCACGCACAGGTTCTCTGCACCCCAGCGGCAGGGTCCGTCCGGCTGCGTTCCCTCTCATACCCAGCAGCATCAGAGGATGCAACAGGGCGTCGGCCAGCACCCCCGCTACAACCTGGGCTTCATCACGCCGCCGCCCCTGTCGCCACACTCCCCCGTAACCCCTACTACCCCGCACGGACTCTACCACTCGCACCCGAGGCCGGGTGGAGGCGGCAAGCTCCCGCTGACCATCTCGCACTCCCAGCCCCACCCCCACGCTCACACACACTCTCACAACCACGTCGTGCACACACACTCCCCCCTCAGCCCCTCCCCCTCCGCCTCCCCCTCCACCCACTTCATCTTCTCCACCCCACCTCCCCAGACACCCTCGGCACGCCTCGTCACCCAGACACCTCCGCAGCCCTACGCGCCCCAATATCCGCCAATCTCCTCCATCCCACCTCCCCCTCCACACTCCCCCCTACCACCCCCATCCAATGCCCAGCACTCCCTGCACCCAGGGGCGGGGGCAGGGCAAGGGGGCGGTCCCAAATCGAAACCCGTCAGCCGGATCAGCACGGTCGTGTGAGGAGGCAGAAGCGGACGGTGGTCCGCCACCCCTCAGTGAGCCACCGGGGGGCGGTCGTGAGAGGGAGCAGGAGAGGGAGGAGGAGAGGAGGAGGGCAAATGCAGACGTATCAAAATGGCCGCCTAGTGAGGAAGAGAGCACTGAGAGCGGGGAGGAGGAAACTACTCAGCTTGTGTTATTTTCACATCCACTTCCCCCGCAGGTAGAAAGACTCTCACACTTACTGAAAGACGTTTGTTGGGCAACTTGTTCCCCGTCGGGGCTCCTGGGAAACCTGCCCATGGAGCGACCACACCAAGAACGTAAATCACGACGTTTTCAGTCACTTGAAGCTGAAGACAAACTCCCACATACTGGAAGTCCTGCCATCTTGGTGAAAATCTCCTCCATCTTCCTTTCGCAGTGCCCTTCAGAGGTGGCCAAGAGGACACGTGTGTAGTTCTTGACTGGCAGAGGAAGTGTTCGTGTCAAATCGTGAGTAAGAATTGTGCGTTGCTGTAGTGGACAAATGGTTCAGGGACCAGACGTGAAGGGAACAGTGCCTGTGAATTTAAGACAAGGGTTAGCGCTCGATGCTAACAGCATGTACGGTATTGGTCGATGGGACAGTTCAGGCTTTTAGGAAGCCTGAGAACGCGACGAGTCCTTTTACTATATTCCAAAAATCACACTAGTCTTGCACCACTTTGTTTTCCGCACAAGAAGCACTTGTACCATTGTTTTGGTTGTTGACATATTACAAGCCATGAGGTGTAACTGAGAGGTGGTTAGCATTATTATGGTGCAGTTTCTGTGTCTTAGACAGGCATGCATGACCTGTGCAATAGCTAATGAGTGTCAGTGTGTCTATGGTTGAAATCCTATATGCAGGGGGAGGGATTTGTTGTAATTTAAAGCCCCAATCCAGCATTTATTTGACCATGAAAAGTGCATTAGTGAAGGTTACTGAAGACTTTACTTTCTACAATAAACTTTTTTAAAGACTTTAAATAAGCCATCATAACAAAAACTACAGGTGTCTTTTTACCTTTGTGTTTTGCAAAAATTGCTAAAAGCCTTTAGTGTTTGTGGATTACAGGGTTTCAGCAGGGGGCGCTGTGTTGTTGTCTTGGATTGGGACTTTAAAATAAGGATTGTTGACATTGGACAGTTTTCCCAATAATTTATTCTTTATTCATTTGATAATTTATACAAAATCAGTGAACGCTCCCCTGATAGTGTCCCAGTATATCTGAAAGTATAAACCTAAATTAGTCAGAAATTATAATATGTTTCAACTGTATTTCATGATGCATATTGTATGTGACCCTTTATCTTGCTGGAGAAGGAGAATACGCTAAAAGGTGCCAAACAGGGTGCAGTCTGGGAAACAGAGTATTTTGTTTCACTGGCTTTTCTGCCTTTGATAAAGCTGGGGAGATGAATAAAGTGTTATATTAAACAATATCTTCTTATAATGTAACACACACAATTCTCAACAAGTAGAACACTGGATAAGAAAAAGGAACTGGGTGGGAATTAAGTTTAAAAAGCTTATATTCAGTTTAGAAAATCAGAATTGCGCATCATCCCGACAAAACTCCCAAAACATCTTTGTATGAGTCATTAGCTGACAGACGTATTTGTCTGAAGCCTGAACCGTTTGTATGACATCAGATCATAAAAAAAAGTCCACCAAAAACTTCAGATCAGATAGATGCAACAAATACATAATCATTAGCATTGGTGTCAGCTAATGTACGTGCACATAATGTATAGGTACCAAAAATATTTTTCTATCGGGAGCTAAGACTGGTTTTTGGTTGCAAGTAATTTCAGCTCAACAATTTATTTATCAATTTTTGTAATATTTTACAATCAGTTTATCAGCATTTGAAAATTAAAATACGAATCATGCTTTTGTGGTGCTCAGATTTAATAATTTATCCCAAGATAATGCTTCAATACCTTGTTGTCTCAGCTTCACATGTCCTTACAGTATCATCATCTTCTTTAAAAAGAAATGTTGATTAATGATACACTAATGTCAGGTGTAGGCCAACATCAGTTCTCCTCTGTTATTCAGAGTGGAATGACTCTTTGGTGAAACTGTGGATATGGAACATTTCAAGGTCCAGTGTGTAGGATTTAGTGGCATCTAGTGGTGAGGCTGCAGATTGCAACCAACTGAAACTTTGGCTAGGCGTGTAGCAGAAAGTGGCCCTGTCTACACCCAACATTTGGTTTGTCTGTTCTGGGCTACTGTAGAAACAACATGGCAGAGTTTGTGGAAGAGGACTCACTGCATATGTAGACCAGGAATGCCACTCAGCTTTTTCCCAACAGCCATTTGCAGTATTGCAGTGAAAAAACTTTCCTGCAGCCCATAACTGCATTTTCCCCATAGACCACCGTTATAAAAGAGATGTCTGTAAAACTGTTGACAGGACATCTCGAACTGCAAACAAGGTCTCTGTCTATTATGAATATTGTTTTTGCAGAATTTTCATCAAGCCAAGAGATGCAGTTTCAGTGGGCCGCATACCCTGGAAGTGATTCTGGAAGCTAGAAACTTCTCATTCAGACCTAATTATACATCCATGATGTGGGTATAAATGGCTCAGTCTGAGGTTACTAAAGAAGAATTCTTAGCCAGATAAGTTCTAATTTTATTCTCTTCAACCTTTTTGTAGTGTTGTTTTCATGGATACAAGGGAAGCATGATAATATTGGCACATCTTCGGTATTGGCCAACATGCTTTTTCTTATTTTGCACAATGAATGAACATTACAGCCATCGAAAATTCTTGTATTTCATGTCTCCATCTGCTGGTGGGTCGTCATGATAAGAGTATGCATGTATAATATGATGTTAATTCCACTACAGAGGAGACTTGATGATCACTAACATTAGGTGGGGATCTATCAATATCAGTATTGGTCAGCCAAATAAGTTGTCGGATATCGTACATCCCTAACGATACTGTCAAACATTTAGCAGTAACCACACTACTCTTGGCTTCCATTGTAAGCCTTTGGAAAGACACACAAATGTCTGAAAGGATGATTGCAAAAGCATGTCCAGCCTTATTTCACCAGTCACAGACAGACATGTTTGGCAAGTGAAAAATAATTAATTTCCCACCCAGTTCAAACTGTGGTATTTTCTCCTAATAGGATGTGAAAACGTTTCTGTTGACCTTTATGGTGAAAAAACTTTAATCCCACTTTCACTACTTGTGTTGCAAAATAGAGAATATGGTGCCTTCAGACGGAGGGATGGTACATCATAAAATGATCATAAGAAATAATGTTCAAGAACGACCTCCTTTAAATATAAAGACAATTCAGCATCTAAACTGGTAATATATTGATTGATTGTATCCACTCAGAACAAGAAACATCAAGCCATTTACTGCATTATTGAAAATCTGGCTGAAGGACTGAGACCCTTGTCTCCCTCGTCATTCGACAAAGACACAAAGGAACCTGAAAACTGGACCTAATTCATCTCGAAGGACTTGCTAACATCTCACAGGACTGAAGTGCAGAGTACAGTATATTTCACCATCACGCAGCACTAAGTGAAATATTCTTGAACAAACTCATTTTTACACATTATTTTTGCACTTTCTGTTGAACCTACCATGCCAGTATTAAAGTGTATTTTCTAGCTCTCTCCATCTGATCGAGATCGCCGGATGTCAGGGCAGGACGCCCACGATGGCTGATAGAAAGTTCTTCGACCATTTGAACTATTTTACCAGCCATTTGTACTTTTTGACTAGAAACAAACCTCTCAGTGCTTGTTGCTTTCCTGTCCAAGTGGCAGGTTTTGTCAGCCTCATATAAATATTTACCAGCGTTTATCTGGTGGATGATGAGAAAGTCCTCTGATGTTCTGAATGCAAATGACATGATTTTTAGTTTCCCTGTGATTACGTGAATGCGCCAACTGTAGATATTAACTGTACAGTGTGTTCTATTTTCAATGGGGCCAACAGCATTGATCTGTAACTGAGGTTCAGAATTGCTTGAATTAACAAAATGTATGCTCTAAAAACCAAACGTTCATCAGGGTTCTTCAGGCTATTTGAGCAACTCCGGGTTCCTCTCTAGACAAACTAACAATAAAAATCCCTTAAATGTTTTTTGTAGAAGCCTTTTGTTTTTGCGGTTCGTGGAAACACCGTCATGGATCATAATCAACTGACGGAGTTCCTCAGGGAACCATCTTGGGTCCCCTATTGTTTTCAAACTGAAGAACCCCTTTGACTTTTTAGAGTGTGCTACTGATATTATTATCAATATTGTTGTGTGACAAGCTTCTACTAACATAACGTACTCCTTGGGCTGTTTTGTATTTTTAGCATTTTTAATTTTGTTATGTGCTTACGAGTGTGAGATGATCTTTTTTTTCTTTTATGATTTGGGCATCTTATGGAAGTAAAAAAACCTTTTTAATTTTTAATATGTTTACAACAAAACCAAGAATTTTCTGTGACTAACATACAACTAATATGTTTGAATATTTTTAATACAGACTGTGATAATTACTTTCACTCACCCCAGCATGCGTTCGCCAACACACACCTCTGAATCATCACAGAGCCTCAGCGAAGCCTCTCACCAACCTTTTAATGGAAACAAGCAACACTTCTGCTACCAGGCAACCTTTTCAAACCATACAAATAAACAATATATGCTGAGCTGCTAAGAATTGTGGACCGTTGGGTCCCCATCATGTATCTGCAATCACCTCTGGAAACACGTACAATAACACCATGTCTCATTTAGAATAAAACAATTAACCAAACACTTGAAATAACAAAACAAAGTTCTCGAGGAGCACTGGATCAAACCTACCTCGCATGGGATTACACAACATTTCACCCTGTTCCACTGCGTGCCCGAGCTGAATCAAGCACATCTTCAAAGTTCCAATTTTAAAGCTCCATACCCGTGATTCTGCATGTTGTAGCCTATCAGCTAAAAATTGTAAGTACTCTACACTGCTGCCAACCATTTTCCAAATATTCCTTCAACTTTTAGGTATGTTTTCTTTGGACAGACCTTCATTTTGGTGTCAAGCTTGAGAAATTTGACACTTCCTGTAGGTAGATAGTCCATCATTGTCAACGTCTGTTGTGGGTCCAAGCACCAACGGTGTTGGAACTGTATTGCTTTTGCTTTTTTTATCGTCAGCAGGCTGGAGCAGATCATGGCAGTGTTCACTGCCAGGATCCAATTTGAGTTGTGTGCTTGGAACCCAGTAAACCCACAAGGAGGTCTAGTTTTGTCTGTGTTTCCAACAAAATATCTTTGGACCGCAAAGACTGTTCTGAAACATCGACATTTGAGATCTGACAGTCGGTTGCAGAACAACAACCTTTTTAATGCAAAAAAAATATTTTGCCTGTTCTGTTAATCCTGGGGTAGATTTACTGACAACGAAGCTCATTGAACATTCTCTGTGATGGATTAGCTTTCTGCTGCAGGATGCAATTCTCCACAAGTAGATCTTAATTTAAATAAAACAAAATGGCCTCCCGGAACATAAGAAATCAGTCTAAAATGTATTACATGGTTTGCAGAAGTAATGTACCGTATTTGCAGTTTAAAACATACAAAAACACAGGTATGGTTCTTTAAATGCTTAATTTAAATATGTTGTTTTGGTTTTGTTTTTCTGCCCGGGCCTGCTCTCCACTATTGGTTTGCATGTGGTATTTATTACAGTATCTGCACTGAATGAAACTGTATTATAAACATGAATGTACATAACCATCGTTATATGAAAAATAACAATGCGAGTACTCACTTTGCTCCACAGAGGGCAGTTTGTGTGTGGCTGGGTTTACACCAGGAATGGAAGATCTGGTTTTTAACGCCAACGGAAACAGATCTGGTCTGACTGCTGCCGGCAAAACAGGGAACACTTTTAAAAAAATTAAAGCACATCAGATCTGGTTCGAATAAAGTTAAAGATGTTGGATCCTTCTGTTCCTGTGTAAAGGCAGTCTGTGTTGTGTGTATCTATACAAGGGCGATGGACCTGGGTCTATGTTGTACGTAACAACACAATGGACCGCTTTGTGGAGAACAATATTTCTTGTTTATAATGTAGAGCAAAGAGAGACTGGAATAGTCCTTGTAAAATTGTATGAGTACAGTGTCAAATATGTGTCAACAGAGACGACATTATTTTAAAAATTACGTATGGAAAATTTTAGCTGTGTATATAAATATATATTACTTGTACTTTGTTTTTGAAATTGCAGAGATATGGAAAAAGTGGAAATATTTATTGCTCTAAAGATATAAAAAATCTGTTCATGTTGATGGAAAGACGTGTCCTGTTTTGTTTGGCTGATGGTGCACACACACACACACACACACACACACACACACACACACACACACACACATGACACTACATTAACAATACAGTGTGGTGATGATGATGATGTTTAGTGGTTCAGAAACAACACTGTGAAATTAACAATAATCACAAGATAAAAAGAACCAGCAACACTTCAGGAAGTGAAGATACTCAGTCATCCAGGTCATGGTACCTGTGCTATATCGTAGGCAACTGGACTTACTTGAGTTTTTTGAAGACTTTTCACCTCTCATCCAAGAGGCTTCTTCAGTTCTAGGCTTCTCAGAAGTGAGGGAGCTTCTTGGATGAGAGGCGAAACATCTTCAGGAAACTCAAGTAAGTCCAGTTGCCTACGATATAGCACTTAGGAACACTTAAAGAAATACAATTTTTGCGTTCTTTCTGAGAGCGTGATGCTTGATGGATGTCAATCTCAGATCTGCGAGTTGAGAGCAGTAGAGGTTGCTTTGACCTTGCATCCATTTCATTCTCCTCAAGGGAATTTCTTAAAATTAGCACAAACATTCACTTTGACTGAAGAATGATTGCTCAGAATTTGGGTCACAGGTCAATGGTCCATCTCACTGTGACCTTGCATCTGTTGCATTCTCGTGAACATGATATCTCAAGAACAATTCAAGGGAATTTCTTTAAATTTGACACAAACATCCACTTAGACTTAACAATTAACTGATTAGTATTTGGTGGTCAAAGGTCACTGTGACCTTGCATCTGTCTTATTCTCGTGAGCACGATATCTCAAGAAGGCCTCAGGTTTCTTCAAATTTAGCACAAACATCCTCAAAATTTAGCACCAACATGGACTCAAGAATGAACTGATTAGAATATGGTGATCTAAGTTCAAGGATCAAGGTCACTGTGACCTCACAAAACATGTTTTTGGCCATAACTTAAGAATTCATATGTTGATTTTGACAAAAGTTCACACAAATGTCTAACAGGATAAAATGATGACATTTTATATCCAAAAGGTCAAAGGTCAACTTTTCTGTGACATCATAATGTTCTACAAGAACACTTTTCTGTCCATTACTCAGCATCATATCTCAGAAACAGAGGGGGAGACATGTGGTCAGATACTGAATTGGTGACTCTAATTTTGGGTGTCCATCTTGACACTGTGCTGATTGTATAGATCATGTGTGCTGTTGAGGGAAGATGTGTGTGAGGCATCCATTATCATGGATCTATGCTGCAGAGGCTTCACTGGTTGGCGGAGGCACACAACCGGGAGGTGGTACATCTAGTTTTCCCAGAGTTAGCTGTTGGAAATGTTTCTTGGCAGTGTGTGATGTTCAGCCCTGTGCCGTTGTGCAACATCTTCAGTAAGTTTCTCTCTTAAACCTGAAATTAAAATCATACATAATGATAAATGTTCACGGCATCTTCAACGTGAAGCATCTCATTAAGTGAACTCGACACACGCAGCAGGTGTAACTCAGATTCTGCAGGACATTCTTGACTCTGGATCAGAACAGTGGCTGTGTGCACATCCTAATTTGTATCTACTGGGTCTTGCTTTGAAGATATCCAGCAACACTGCAGAGGACAAAAACAGTAACATTAAAGGTGTGAAAGCACCACCCCTGTATTTTTAATTCTGTAGAATCTCTGGAGCACACGTACCAATATGAATTTAGCTGTCATGCACCCATTGTCCTTTCACAGAGCTCTCTCTACTGCAGTCACCACAGCCTGTTCATCAGGAGACTAGCAGGTGTCACTGTTACACATCTAACGCACCAAATTAAAGCCTCTCAGGCCTACGTTTAAAAGGTAAGATGAATGTGTGATATGTTATGGTGGTGGAATGTAACCAAATACTTTTACTGAAAAACTTACAGTACAGCTACTAACACAATGCACAATCAATCATTACAGTTTACTGATACTTCTTCACCTACATTTCCTTTTCCTTTGAATTCAGGAAGATTTTCACAATGCTGTATCGGTACTTTTACACCAGTAAAGGATCGTCTCCCACCACCAGTATGCAGTGTTGTGAAGGTTACTTTTGAAATGTAATAGGTATCAGATTACTAGTTACCCTTTTAAAAATGTAACCTGTAATGTAACTATTTTAAATCCTTCATCAAAGTAATGTAAATTATTACACTGATTACTTTTTGATACAACAAATGTTTTAAACAGGGCAATAAAGCTGAAAAACATCTGGAAATGCAAAGTGGAAAGATGCAACAAAAGAATGAATGTTATATTCAAAATATAAACTTTTATTAGATTTATTGGATGTAACCCCTTTGTCATCACCAACATTTTGATTAGTGGCTGTAATATATTATATAAAATATAAATAATATTTTTTCCTCAATAACTTGACCTGATTACAATTACTTTTTTTTTTTTAGGAATTCCCATTACAACACTGTGAGTTAGTTTTTTTATACTATTTTTTATACAACCACTTTACTTCTTTACTTCTTTCTTTCTTTCTTTCTTTCTTTCTTTCTTTCTTTCTTTCTTTCTTTCTTTTTTCCAAATCGTCATTTTGTGACAGCAAAGCACTTGTGCTAAATTTATTTGTATTAAAAGTTCTTAAAATAAGTTTTTATTTTATTTCAGTTTAGTTTGGTTTTTCATTTATTTTATTTCACATTGTTGTATTTTAATTATTTATTTTACTTTATTTTATTTTACCGCCGTCATGTGATCGGTGTTTCCGCTCTAACCGGAAGTGCTTCGTCGTGTTTTAAAACTGCGGAACGTGTGCGTCGCAAACTCACAAAGTTCTTAAATGTGGTAAGTTAACGTTAATTTCAAACACATAATTCCAGATCTTGTCATCGATTTGTACTTGATTAAAGTCTCTTTAACAAACTCGACTGTCATTGAAATAAACGGTTTTTAGAAGCAGTAAATTAAAGGTGAAACAGTAACACGGTTAGCTAGCACAGTTAGCTAGCGTCGGCTAGCGTCTTTAGCTAACTCTCTTCGGCGAAACAGCTGCTAAATGCTAGTGCTAAGGTTAGCTGGTTGTCAGCAAATGAAGTTTGAACATGTGTTAGCAGGAAGTTAGTTTAGATACAAGTAGTTCCTTTTAAAGTAACGACGGGAGCTTCCGTCGTGTCCGGTTGCGTTGTTTTGGTTAGCGGTTAGCTGTTCAGGCCTCAGCTGCCTTTAACGGGTCGGTTCATTTATTCATTTATTAAAAGTTAATGTGTCACTGAGTCAAAGCTGGACGGAGTCATCTGTATGTAGGTCTGCACAGTGGTGGAAAATGTATCCGGATCCTTTACTGAATTAAAAGTACTGTCGTTACACTGTGAAAACTACTCAACTACAAGTCAGTGATAAAAGTCCAGTATTCAAAAACCCAACATGCAAGTATTATAAAGCAAACTGAACTTAAAATATTAAAAGTAGAAGTATTAATTGTGGATCAAAATGTTCCCTGTTCGTGTCTTAATATTATATATAATGTGTTTGGATTAATATTACTGCTGCAGTCGTGTGTGTGTGTGTGTGTTGCACTTCACTGACAAACACCGCAGCTTGAGTAAACATGTCTTTGTTCAAATTGTACAACAACAGTTTGAACCAACATTAAAATGCGTGATTAACAGCAAGGAAATTTCTTTTGTGAGGTTACCTGGGTAGGAAAGACTTTTTCAGTTGTACTGTTAACTGATTGTTTTTGTAGTCTTGTAGTTCTAACCTTTAGAGCAGCAGTAGAGGTCACAGTGATGTTTCTGAAAATGAAGCCTCCTGGAGAATTAAAAGCATTCGACACAATCAAAACCTAAACATGGAAATAATTTCAGTCAGTGTGATGTTCCATGATTACAATGGAGGATAAGGATCATGTTGAAGACAAAAAAATCGACTAACTAACTAAAACTACTACATAATTGCCACCTGCAAAACGTACAGTGGCATGCTCCAGATGTGTTGATCACCAGGATGAGGAAAAAAACACACCAAAAGTCTGGTCCTTATCTGCGCTGCTTTCAGACAGCCTCGGGACACAAAGCAGAACGGGATGCATTGTAGGTATATGAATGAAAACACATTGAACATGATAGTGCAATGTGCCATCACAAGTGGCACCCTTCTATAATGCAGTCTGTAATATGACACAACAATCTTCAGGGGATTTTTTTCTAGTGGCGCACTGGTGGAAGTGGAGCGGTGAGGATGAATAAAAAATGAAATAACAGTATCCAGGTGGTAGCGCGTTATATGACTTTGTCAATGTGATGATGTCACCCCAAGTCTTGTTGGTAAAGTGTTATGTTACTTTTGTCCTGCTTAAATGTATATTACTGTCACCCCCAACACATTTTGTACACACTTAATCGCTTCTTATTCCATGTTAGCGACTTTCCAGTCTTAAAGGGATAGTGCACCCACATATGAAAATTCTATTCTAAGTCTAAGTGTTTTCCATCCTGCCAAAGTAATAGCAATTTTTGTATTTATTTCTTTATTTTTGGCCCTTAAACATTAAAATAAGTTATTTTCCTCTTTCAGAACGTCTCCCAGTCTGTGTGTCAGTTGGCTGGTTGAACAGAGAGCGATGGCCAGTCCAGAGCTCCTGCTGGACTCCAGCATTCGGATGTGGGTGGTCCTACCCATCGTCTTCATCACCTTCTTCGTAGGGGTCATCCGCCACTACGTCACCCAGCTGCTCCACAGCGACAAGAAGATCGACCTGGAGCAGGTTTCTGACAGGTGAGACACATTTTAGTCTGCTGGGCAGCAACGAACCGGTGACTCTAAAGTTCAACCTGCAGCATATTCAGTTTTAAGTGTTTGTAGTGATGCTGCAGATTGTGCTCAGTGTTTCAATGTTTCTGTTCATTTCTGTTCAGCCAGGTGCTCCTGCGCAGCCGCATCCTCAGAGAGAATGGAAAGTACATTCCCAGACAGGTAAGTGCACACGCTCACTCACTGGGAGTGAAAGTTTGGGAATACAAGAGAATTTTCTGTAAAATGTGTTTAGAGTAAAAACAGAACTATGCTAAAAAAAATAGCTCTATTTTGCCAAAATACTTCACAGAGATTAGTAATGCTCTTAGGAGAATAAAATGACTGCTGCTCTGATGACGATTCAGAGTTGAAAATCCAGTCTGTTAGACCATCTCTCAGTAAACATTAGAAATCTGCCATCCAGGTTACAGAGTAATTTACTTGTCTAGAATATAAATTAAAATATGTATTGTAGACATATTGATGAAATCCTGAAAGAATTGTGGAGGACACGTCTCTGTCTCTGTGACTTCTAAAGCTGTGAGCTGTTGTGTGTCAACATGTTTTCACTGTTTCAGTCTTTCGCCATGAGGAAACATTATTTCAACAACACAGAGACCGGCTTCTTCAAGAAGGTCAAGAGGAAGGTCGTCCCTAAGAACCCCATGACAGGTGTGTGTGTGTGTGTGTGTGTGTGTGTGTGTGATTAAATTATATATTTTGGTGGTTTGAGTTGAAGGTGTGTGCCCCTGTTAATACAATATGTGGAGGTCAGGAAGGGTTCCCACTGTTGTTATTACTGTAACTCCGGAGATAAATAAGCAAACAAACATTAACGCGTGTGTGTGTGTGTTTGTGTGTGTGTGTTACAGACAGCAGCATGTTGACAGACATGATGAAGGGAAACTTGACAAACGTCCTGCCCATGATTGTGATTGGTGGATGGATCAACTGGGCCTTCTCTGGATTTGTCATAAGTGAGTTCTTCAGCTGTCATTCACATGTTAACACATCAGACACTATCAACTCTGAGTGACGCTGATCTCAGTGTTTCCCCCGTATGCATTCAGCAGCACTGCTACTGTTGCATGAAAACCTCTCCAAAGGCAGTTAACGTGTTACCTCTGAGCAGCTAGTTGAGAATGAGCAGTGGTTCATTGTGATACTAGTTTGACTTGTTGACGTATTGATGTCATACTGTTACCCACGGCAACAACAAGCACGGTTGAACTCACTCAGCAGCTGACATGTGACATCACAGCTGCAGCCTGCTGGGTTCAATAATGTAGTGACGTCAGATTTTAATAACTTCACACTCTCATGATCACAGCTGTGTTCTGCTCTTCTTATACGCAGCAGTTTTTTCCTCCTGTTGTTTTTTATTAATTGTGAATTTGTCGTCGTCCTCCAGCCAAGGTACCGTTCCCTCTGACTCTGAGGTTCAAACCCATGTTGCAGAGAGGAATCGACCTGCTGTCTCTGGACGCCTCCTGGTAAAAATCCACACTGACAACACCACATAGAAACACACGCAGACATAAATTATGATATATTTAATGTAGTGGGCAGCTGATAACAGCACAGGCTCTGCACCATGTGTCGTCATTGACAAATAAATACTTGGTATTGGGAAATAAAATTAACCAAAATAACAATTAAGTTAAATGAAACTAAACTGATTATTTCAGGTTTTCGTGCTGATATATTTAGTCTGTGTTTATTCAGTGATGTCCTGTTTATTAATTCTGGCCACTGTGGGTCTCTGTACTGTGCAGGGTGAGTTCAGCGTCCTGGTACTTCCTGAATGTGTTTGGACTGAGGAGCATGTACAGCCTCATACTGGGACAGGACAACGGTGAGTCTCAGGTTTTGGTCTTTGACTTCTTACTGTGTTGTTTTCTGGGTTTTGTTTGAGATTTCTTGAATAAGTCAAAAACACAGAGCTGCTTTAGATTAAATGTGATATTTTACATACAGGACCAAAATAGTGGAATCATTCATGAACTGTTCATACACAGATTTTTACACTTCTGTGCCAGCAATAGCTGTAGCCAGAGGTATCATGTTTTGGGTTGTCCGTCTGTACGTCTCATTCTCATGAATAGTATCTCAGTATCTCAGGAACACCTTGAGGGAGTTTCTACAGATGTGGCACAGACATTCACATGGACTAAATGATAAACTGATTCGATTTTGATGGTCAAAAGTACATCGGTCTCATTCTTGTGAATGCCATGGCTCAAGAACACCTTCAGGGAATTTCCTCAAATTTGACACAAAGGTCCACTTGCACTAAAGAAGAAACTGGGTAGAATTCTAATTCAAAGATCAGTGTGACCTCACAAAACATGTTTTGGCCATAACTCAAAAATTCATGTGCTAATTATTAGGGGTGGGAATCTCTAGGCACCTCATGATTCCATTCAATTCTGATTCCGAGGGCAACGATTTCGATAATAGAAAGATTCTTGATTCTAAAATGAGTCAATAAGAAAATTTACACTAGATATTGAAAAACATTATTGTGATAAAGCTGGGGTTACATATCCAGTGCATACAAACTGTATTACTTAGTGTTGAGATGACTACACTCCACCGGTCCATCCTCCTCATCCACAAATCTCAACGGGATTCTCCTGTCCCTCCTCAACCTCCTCGACATTTCTCCTCCAGTATTTACAAAACTATAACTGACTAAAACTATCTATGAACTATAAATTAATGAACTATTGTAAAAAAAAGACGAACGGTGGCAAAACTACAAACTATGGTGAAAACACAACGAAAACACGACAAAAAACACCTAAAACCACGGAATGAAAAACCTCAAAAGCTCTCTAAAAATTACAAATACTATTTTTTACAACACTAAATATTATTTACAAAGAAAACACCACTCAAACACGGCTAAATCACTGAAAATTACACTCTCCTCGTCAGCTGTCACACTCCTCCTGCTGTGCTCACTTGTTAATTACTGTAATTTGAAAAATAAACATTAAAATTAAAATTGATTATGAGTTTTCCACATCGATGCTCGCATCGCTCAAGACAGAATCTTGATGCATCTAAAAATTTATAATTTGTAACTGCCACTTCACTGGTTTGCAGAGGCACACACCAGCAAGGCAGTAATTCTAGCTAGTGACCTAAGGTGCAGTCAGTGTGAGGACAAAAGGCTAAAACACAATGCAAAAAACTATGTTAACAGAAATACCCACGTCTGTGTGGACTAGGTCGAAGTGAACTTGAATAAACTTGTTGTTTTTGTGAATCTTAAAATTAACCGTGTGTCAGTCGAAGGCCAGTTGAAACACAGCTGGTGTTCACAGTTGTTGCTGAAAGTCTCACAAAAACCTGTCAGAGCATCAGCGCTGCGAAAACATGAACACTGAGACAGTTCGGACATTAAACCTTGTCTGTTGGATTTTATTGATTAAAGTTGTCGTTAACTCACAGCTGCTGACCAGTCACGGATCATGCAGGACCAGATGACGGGCGCTGCCATGGCGATGCCCCCTGACCCCAACAAGGCTTTCAAGGTGAAACATTAAAGTCAGAAAAAATAATGAAAGGTTTGATCGCTGATTACATTTGTTTGTGACAGCTGTGTATGTATTTAACAGAAATGACACATTTCCACGTAATGTTTACAGACATAACACATGACCCACGTGACCTTTGACCTGTCAGATCCTGGTCGTCTCATAAATTCAGATCTCACTCTTCATCTCGTGCCAAAACACTCAAGCTAATGCTAAAGCAAATAACTTGTTGTACACTTAGAAACTCCTGCTGGGACTCATGTCTCCCTGTTTGTTTATTTATTTGTTTGTTTGTTTGTTTGTGTCAGAGCGAGTGGGAGGCGCTGGAGATCGTGGAACACAAGTGGGCGCTGGAGAACGTGGAGGAGGAGCTGATGTCCAGAGACCTGAACTTTGGAAACTTCTTCAGCCAGGACATCAAGTCCACCATGTTCTAGATCGACAAGGACCTGCGAGCTCTGGAGCGTCTGTGGAAGGTTCGACACCTCCGTCTCTTTACAACACGCTCTGTTCTGAACGCTGTAGAATGACAACACTGATGAGTCTGAAGGTTCTGGAGCACAACGTACAGAAATACTAGAAGCTGATTACTGTGGCACCAAATTCACTTCTTGGCTTTTTATGAGCTCTTAAATTCTAAGAGTGGAAAAGTTGTGCATGACATAGTGACTTAAAAATGTACATGATGATAGTAAGTTATGACACAGCTAGTCTGACTCACTGGATGTAGTCTGCAGCATGTGACAGTGACAGTGACGTCACCAATTTACAGATCCGTTCCTCTTCACACAAGCTTCTGTAATATTTTAAGGTTCTGCTGAAGCCACATGCAGCCAGTAGGTCCAGCGAGCTCCTCCAGAACTTGAGTCAGGCGTCACCTCGAAGGCTCTGATTCTCAGATTATGTTTGTCTTTTTTAATCACTGAAAGTTCAATCACACAGTGACACGTTAATGTTTTTGTGACATCTTCTTTTGCGGGGCCGTTTGACAGGGCAGGGCTCGTCTCCCCACGAGCAAATGTGCCACTTAAACAAGTTCACCCCAAACACTGTTTTGGGCTCAGTGCTGATCAACATGACGGTGATTGGTTTAAAGAAACAAAAACTAGCCAGTGTGTTTGTGCGAGATTGTGACACAGCTCATGTTTTTATTATAAATTGTGACTGTTAAAAGAAGGAACCAGGTTTTAAATAGCCGACCAGTGTCTTGTCTTTGTTTGCAACTGAAGCTGTCAGTTCAGATTTCATCGGAGGATTGGTATATATTATTAAAAATACATGTGCACCCTGAGATAACTTTGAATTTTATTTTGTATTTAATATTTGCTGCTTTTGTGTTCTCAGTGTTCAGGATCCTCTGAGACGTGGAGCAGATCAGTTCGAGGGTTCCCAGATGTTCCAGATCACCGGGTTGTTTCAGTAAACCAGCAGATTCTGCACCAGGTCTGATCAGACGAATCCTCTCAGGAAGGCGTTTCTCTCTGAGTGAGACGCAGAAATCTGGAGCTGCGTTTAAAGACAACTGGGACTTTTTAATGGAGCTTTAAATGGCAGCAGGCGTGTTGTTGTTGTTGTTGTCACCCTGCAGGACGGACACTTTGCATGTACTTTTCTACACTGTGGTCATCCAGCTGAGGCTGTAATCCAGAGCGACTTGAAGTGAGTGCCAACAGTTTAATAAAGGTGCCATCACAACTAACTGAATTTCCCTCGTCTGTATTGTACAGCACTTCAACACCCAGGTTCACATCCCTTCATAAGACACTGCTTTTTACTTGAAGCTGGTAAGCAGACCTTTTTAGTGGTGTTGGGAGCTGCAGATTTCTGATTCACTACCTGCACAACTTTGTTACCTGTGTGCACAAACTGGGGGGAAATAGACTTGAAGTTTGTTGGGACACAGTGTGTGTGAACAGAGTCTGACAAAAAATGTAAAATCAACAGAAGTGTAAAAACTCACCTGGTCTCATCGTGATAATAATCATCCTTTTATTCATATCAAAAGATTGAAAGTACAATAAAATATTTTCATCTGATATTTGACAGGAAGACCAAAGAAAGAAATCAGCCCCAGCTTCCCTCCTGCTCGACCCAGGAATGGTAATAATAATAATAATACATTTCTTACAATACAAAAATACTGTACACAGAGCCGGGTTAAAATCAGTGAGAGCTCGCTCTGACCTCGAGGAGGAAACCTCACCTGCGTCCGTCCTTCTGTCAAATAGTTTTATGCCTGAATACAAATTGTATCTATAAATATGAAAAATAAGCATCTCAATGTCCTGCAACAGTCGGATCATCGGTTCAAATCAAATAATCAAAACCAAACTGTAGTCATGTGACAGCTGGAATTATTCCATTAAAAAATAAATACCAGACGGAAACAACCAAAATATACAAAGACAAATTAATTTCTCATCCCTGGCAGCTTTGTTCAATATTAAATTATCTGTTTCTCTGCGATAAACACACTCCTCCGATTACCCACAATCCCCTTCACGCTGCGCTGCGAGCCACTTTAATGAGGTTCTATTGAGTTTTTTATTTTGTCTGCAGACTGTTCAAGTTAATTTAAAATATATAACGACTTTATTTTAAAATTGAATAGCTTTAACTTGTAAAATTAAGTGTTTCTGGATCTTGTATTGCAGAAGCAAAAGAATTACTGATAAATTTTAGGACTGTTTTTGCCAAATGAACCAAAAATTTCGCAAGAATAGAAAGAAAATAAACAGGAACTCTCCAGAGACACTGCCGTCCTTTCAGCTTGAAATATTAAATGAATTCTAATCAAATATGGACCCTGGTGTGAGCGCCTGAATAATTATTAACTTTTACTGTTTAACTTTACTCAAATTTAAAAATGTATCAGTTAAGAAAAAACTAAATTAATTATGTTTTTTATTCACATTTTATGAATGGATATAAATTGTGGATTCTCAAACTCGAGCATTTTTTAATTATTTTGTCTTTAAATGACGAACGAATAATTTAATTTAAAACTGAGTAAAATAAAATTCTAAATAAAATTACTTTTAAAAAGGCCTTAACAAGACGTGTGAGCAGTTATTTTTAATTTAAGCACCTTGATGACAGATTAAAGATATCACTAAAGGGAGGCTGTAAATGATCTGTTAGATGGAATATGTTAAGTGAATGAAAACTCAAATTTAAAAATCTTTTCCCAATAAATTTGTGGTTCCACTTTAAAGCTAATTGTTGATTCATCATTTTAAGACAGAAAAAGGACATAAAATTATTAATTGGCAAACTGAATGTTTTTATAAGTAAATTTATTAAATCAAGTTGTAATAGTTTTTTTTTTGTTTTTCTTTAACAAACTATTGATTCTATTTAAACACAGTAAAAGTCTGTTTTTACTCTGCGGCTCACTCCAGGCTTCATAATCAAACACCATGTGAGTTCTGATCCATCAGTAATGATTAAATGTTTCCTCCGAACTGGAACTCTGAATTCAAAGTGTTGTTTCGGCTCAGATCAACAGTCTGAACGTGACCTCCAGATCACCTTCAAACTACCTGAGTAACAAGTGGCCGCGTTATCGACCGAGCAGACGGCAACATGTCGACAGAGAATAAGAGCTGAAGAGGCTGCTGCTGTTTTCTAACTCGGGGATAAAATAAGTTTTCAGACAAAGTTCAAGTGTTGTTGGAAAATAAGAAAAAACTAAAAGAGGCCCGTTGTTCTGATGAAGACAAAAGAATTACCGTAAAGTAGAATTAAAATAAAAATCTTGACAGTTCATTTATTCCGTTTCCATGGTGACATAGGAGGTGGCAGCGGCAGCAGCACCACCAAGTTCCGCGTCATCATCTTTGCAGGAAGTGATGTCGTTGGCGGTCTGGGTGGAGGAGGCGGGGCTTGTGTTGGGGGCGGGTAGAGTGGGTATTCTGATCTTGTCTTGTCGATGGTAGAACAAGACGTAGGCAGCGTTGGTCTGTGCGAAAGGAGAGACGACAAATTATTTACAGGTTAGAGTTTATGATCTTGATCAGTCATATAGTGTTGTTTTGTTAAAAACTACGGAGCTGCCAAAATAAATTAATATAAATAAATGATAAATTAACATGCCATTAAATAATATTTTCATATTAATTTGCTTATTCATTTACTGTTGTATTAAATTTCCGTATTTACTTGCCAATTAATTTTCACTTTAATGTATTTGTTTTTGCATTTATTTATTTTTAAAATGACTACAAATAAATTAAAGAGAAAATTAAATAGAAAGAGTAAATAAAATAATTAATACGAAGGACGAAAGCTGCCGAAACTTAAAAATTAATAAGCAAATGACTTTAAAAAAAAAAAGAGCATTTACATGTACCAAAAATTAACAATAAATATAGACTAAAAATGTTTGAATGATTAAAGGTGATACAGACTGATATTTCTGGTACATTAGAAAGCATATTAATTTTTTGAAAAAAATGATCATTTTAAATCTGATTAAAGTAAATGTTTGTCATCAGTCACCACTCTGTGCGTCTTACCACGATTTGGTCCTCTCTGGCGTACGTCACCTTGCTGTCATCAAAGTAATACCACTGACCGTTGTCTTTGTTCCGCGCATAGCTGGTGTCTGCAGCGGAACACACACACACACACACACACACACACACACACCACTATGAGTGAACAAGGCAGTGAATGTTAAACATGACCTCTGTGATTCAGCTGACAGATGAAACATTGGACCTACAATGTCCGTCTCTGAGTCCTCCATAGTGATTGGACACAGCGATGAGGTCATAACGGCTCGGAGGCTCCCCATTGGACAGGCTTTTCCTCAGGAGGCAGCCGGAGAAATCCAGGTCTCTGTAACAACACACACCGTTCAGTTTACAGAGTGTCTGACCTGCTG
This sequence comes from Epinephelus awoara, assembly GCA_035609425.1. NCBI lineage: Eukaryota > Metazoa > Chordata > Actinopteri > Perciformes > Serranidae > Epinephelus > Epinephelus awoara. Next base: position 2,997,951 of record CM069301.1, read on the forward strand.
CAAGTGTGTGTGTGTGTGTGTGTGTGTGTACCTGAGGGGGAAGTCCACGATGCTGTCCAGTTTCTCTCTGGTGAACTTGGTGTAGGAGAACCTCTTGAGGTGGATGATGAGAACCTCCGGCAGAGACCACAGGTCTAGCTTCTTAGTGGCCAGCTGGTGCTTCTTACACACCGGACAGTACCTGGAAACACACACACATTGTTGTGTACCTTTCACAGCTGTTCATCACCAAGATTTTGTGTGTGTCTGTGTGTGTGTGTTACCATGGGTTCTCCTCCTCCAGTGTTTCCACAGTGGTGAACAGCTCAATACACTCCTGCAGCTGAACTGTCGTCTGCTGCTGAGGAACCTCCATACTGGCGTGCTTCACATACTTCTACACAGGAAGAGGAACGAGACAGAGGAGCAGAGGATGTTATGCCTTTTTTTGGAAAAAATTTTCGACATACTACACTAGGACTTTATCGTTTTTGTTTTTTTTTGACTTATTATACTGACTTTTCAACGTACTACAGTATGACTTTTTTATCAGTTTTTTCCCCCGACATATTTTACTATGACTTTTTTTATCAGTTTTTTCAACATACTATACTATGACTTTTTTTATCAGTTTTTTCAACATACTATACTATGACTTTTTTTATCAGTTTTTTCAACATACTATGACTTTTTTTATCAGCTTTTTCAACATACGATAGTGTGACTTTATCAGTTTTTTTCCCCCGACATATTTTACTATGACTTTTTTTATCAGTTTTTTCAACATACTATACTATGACTTTTTTCAACATACTATACTATGACTTTTTTCAACATACTATACTATGACTTTTTTCAACATACTATACTATGACTTTTTTTGACATACTATACTATGACTTTTTTTGACATACTATACTATGACTTTTTTGACATACTATACTGTGACTTTTTTGGACACTATACTGTGACTTTTTTCGACATACTATACTATGACTTTTTTGGACATACTATACTATGACTTTTTCGACATGATACTATGACTTTTTTTCGACATACTATACTATGACTTTTTCGACGTACTATACTATGACTTTTTCCGACATGCTATACTATGACTTTTTTCGACATACTATACTATGACTTTTTCGACATACTATACTATGACTTTTTCGACATACTATACTATGACTTTTTCGACATACTATACTATGACTTTTTTTCGACATATTATACGATGACTTTTTCGACATGATAGTGTGACTTTTTTGGACATTAAATTATGACTTTTTCGACATACTATACTATGACTTTTTTTCGACATATTATACGATGACTTTTTCGACATGATAGTGTGACTTTTTTGGACATTAAATTATGACTCTTTCGACATACTATACTATGACTTTATTTCGACATACTATACTATGACTTTTTCGACATGATAGTGTGACTTTTTTGGACATTAAATTATGACTTTTTTCGACATACTATACTATGACTTTTTTGGACATACTATACTATGACTTTTTCGACATGATACTATGACTTTTTTTCGACATACTATGCGATGACTTTTTCGACGTACTATACTATGACTTTTTCCGACATGCTATACTATGACTTTTTTCGACATACTATACTATGACTTTTTCGACATACTATACTATGACTTTTTCGACATACTATACTATGACTTTTTCGACATACTATACTATGACTTTTTTTCGACATATTATACGATGACTTTTTCGACATGATAGTGTGACTTTTTTGGACATTAAATTATGACTTTTTTCGACATACTATACTATGACTTTTTCGACATACTATACTATGACTTTTTCGACATGATAGTGTGACTTTTTTGGACATTAAATTATGACTTTTTTCGACATACTATACTATGACTTTTTTGGACATACTATACTATGACTTTTTCGACATGATACTATGACTTTTTTTCGACATACTATGCGATGACTTTTTCGACGTACTATACTATGACTTTTTCCGACATGCTATACTATGACTTTTTTCGACATACTATACTATGACTTTTTCGACATACTATACTATGACTTTTTCGACATACTATACTATGACTTTTTTTCGACATATTATACGATGACTTTTTCGACGTACTATACTATGACTTTTTCGACATACTATACTATGACTTTTTTCGACATACTATACTATGACTTTTTCGACATACTATACTATGACTTTTTCGACATACTATACTATGACTTTTTCGACATACTATACTATGACTTTTTTTCGACATATTATACGATGACTTTTTCGACATGATAGTGTGACTTTTTTGGACATTAAATTATGACTTTTTCGACATACTATACTATGACTTTTTTTCGACATATTATACGATGACTTTTTCGACATGATAGTGTGACTTTTTTGGACATTAAATTATGACTTTTTCGACATACTATACTATGACTTTTTTTCGACATACTATACTATGACTTTTTCGACATGATAGTGTGACTTTTTTGGACATTAAATTATGACTTTTTTCGACATACTATACTATGACTTTTTTCTGACATACAATACAATGACTTTTTCGACATGATAGTGTGACTTTTTTGGACATACTATACTATGACTTTTTCGACATGATAGTGACTTTTTTGGACATACTATACTATGACTTTTTCGACATGATACTATGACTTTTTTCGACATACTATACTGTGACTTTTTTGGACATACTATACTATGACTTTTTTCTGACATACAATACAATGACTTTTTCGACATGATAGTGTGACTTTTTTGGACATACTATACTATGACTTTTTCGACATGATAGTGACTTTTTTGGACATACTATACTATGACTTTTTCGACATGATACTATGACTTTTTTCGACATACTATACTGTGACTTTTTTGGACATACTATACTATGACTTTTTTCGACATACTATAGTGTGACTTTTTCTGACATACTATAGTATGACTTTTTTCGACATACGATGGTGTGACTTTTTTTGGACATACTATACTATGACTTTTTTGGACATACTATACTATGACTTTTTTGGACATACTATACTATGACTTTTTTGGACATACTATACTATGACTTTTTTGATTTACTATACTATGACTTTTTTGGACATACTATACTATGACTTTTTTCGACATACTATACTGTAACTTTTTTGGACATACGATAGTGTGACTTTTTCTGACATAGTATACTATGACTTTTTTCACAATGCTATAGTATGACTTTTTTGGACATACTATACTATGACTTTTTTGGACATACTATACTATGACTTTTTTGGACATACTATACTATGACTTTTTTCACAATGCTATACTATGACTTTTTTTGGACATACTATACTATGACTTTTTCGACATGATAGTGTGACTTTTTTCGACATACTATACTGTAACTTTTTTGGACATACTATACTATGACTTTTTTTCGACATACTATACTATGACTTTTTCGACATGATAGTGTGACTTTTTTCGACATACTATACTGTAACTTTTTTGGACATACTATACTATGACTTTTTTCACAATGCTATAGTATGACTTTTTTGATTTACTATACTATGACTTTTTTGGACATACTATACTATGACTTTTTTCGACATACTATACTGTAACTTTTTTGGACATACGATAGTGTGACTTTTTCTGACATAGTATACTATGACTTTTTTCACAATGCTATAGTATGACTTTTTTGGACATACTATACTATGACTTTTTTGGACATACTATACTATGACTTTTTTCACAATGCTATAGTATGACTTTTTTGGACATACTATACTATGACTTTTTTGGACATACTATACTATGACTTTTTTGGACATACTATACTATGACTTTTTTGGACATACTATACTATGACTTTTTTCACAATGCTATAGTATGACTTTTTTGGACATACTATACTATGACTTTTTTGGACATACTATACTATGACTTTTTTGGACATACTATACTATGACTTTTTTGGACATACTATACTATGACTTTTTTGGACATACTATACTATGACTTTTTTCACAATGCTATAGTATGACTTTTTTGGACATACTATACTATGACTTTTTTTGACATACTATACTGTAACTTTTTTGGACATACTATACTATGACTTTTTTCGACATACTATACTGTAACTTTTTTGGACATACGATAGTGTGACTTTTTCTGACATACTATACTATGACTTTTTTCACAATGCTATAGTATGACTTTTTTGGACATACTATACTATGACTTTTTTGGACATACTATACTATGACTTTTTTGGACATACTATACTATGACTTTTTTCACAATGCTATACTATGACTTTTTTTGGACATACTATACTATGACTTTTTTTCGACATACTATACTATGACTTTTTCGACATGATAGTGTGACTTTTTCCGACATGCTATACTATGACTTTTTTCGACATACTATACTGTAACTTTTTTGGACATACTATACTATGACTTTTTTGGACATACTATACTATGACTTTTTTCACAATGCTATACTATGACTTTTTTTGGACATACTATACTATGACTTTTTTTCGACATACTATACTATGACTTTTTCGACATGATAGTGTGACTTTTTCCGACATGCTATACTATGACTTTTTTCGACATACTATACTGACTTTTTCGACATGATACTATGACTTTTTTTCGACATACTATACTGACTTTTTCGACATGATACTATGACTTTTTTTCGACATACTATACTATGACTTTTTTCACAATGCTATACTATGACTTTTTTTGGACATACTATACTATGACTTTTTTCACAATGCTATACTATGACTTTTTTTCGACATACTATACTGACTTTTTCGACATGATACTATGACTTTTTTTCGACATACTATACTATGACTTTTTTCACAATGCTATACTATGACTTTTTTTCGACATACTATACTATGACTTTTTTCACAATGCTATACTATGACTTTTTTTGGACATACTATACTATGACTTTTTTTCGACATACTATACTATGACTTTTTCGACATGATAGTGTGACTTTTTCCGACATACTATACTGACTTTTTCGACATGATACTATGACTTTTTCGACATACTATACTGACTTTTTCGACATGATACTATGACTTTTTTTCGACATACTATACTGACTTTTTCGACATGATACTATGACTTTTTTTCGACATACTATACTATGACTTTTTTCACAATGCTATACTATGACTTTTTTTGGACATACTATACTATGACTTTTTTTCGACATACTATACTATGACTTTTTTCACAATGCTATACTATGACTTTTTTTCGACATGCTATACTATGACTTTTTTCGACATACTATACTGACTTTTTCGACATGATACTATGACTTTTTCTGACATACTATACTATGACTTTTTTGGACATACTATACTATGACTTTTTTGGACATACTATACTATGACTTTTTTCACAATGCTATAGTATGACTTTTTTGGACATACTATACTATGACTTTTTTCACAATGCTATAGTATGACTTTTTTGGACATACTATACCATGACTTTTTTCTGACATACAATACTATGACTTTTTCGACATGATAGTATGACTTTTTTCACAATTCTATAGTATGACTTTTTCTGACATACTATACTATGACTTTTTTGGACATACTATACTATGACTTTTTTCACAATGCTATAGTATGACTTTTTTGGACATACTATACTATGACTTTTTTCACAATGCTATAGTATGACTTTTTTGGACATACTATACTATGACTTTTTTCACAATGCTATACCATGACTTTTTTCTGACATACAATACTATGACTTTTTCGACATGATAGTATGACTTTTTTCACAATGCTATAGTATGACTTTTTTGGACATACTATACTATGACTTTTTTGGACATACTATACTATGACTTTTTCGACATGATACTATGACTTTTTTTCGACATACTATGCGATGACTTTTTCGACGTACTATACTATGACTTTTTCCGACATGCTATACTATGACTTTTTTCGACATACTATACTATGACTTTTTTTCGACATATTATACGATGACTTTTTCGACATGATAGTGTGACTTTTTTGGACATTAAATTATGACTTTTTCGACATACTATACTATGACTTTTTTTCGACATATTATACGATGACTTTTTCGACATGATAGTGTGACTTTTTTGGACATTAAATTATGACTTTTTCGACATACTATACTATGACTTTTTTGGACATTAAATTATGACTTTTTTCGACATACTATACTATGACTTTTTCGACATGATAGTGTGACTTTTTTGGACATTAAATTATGACTTTTTTCGACATACTATACTATGACTTTTTTCTGACATACAATACAATGACTTTTTCGACATGATAGTGTGACTTTTTTGGACATTAAATTATGACTTTTTTCGACATACTATACTATGACTTTTTTCTGACATACAATACAATGACTTTTTCGACATGATAGTGTGACTTTTTTGGACATACTATACTATGACTTTTTCGACATGATAGTGACTTTTTTGGACATACTATACTATGACTTTTTCGACATGATACTATGACTTTTTTCGACATACTATACCATGACTTTTTTCTGACATACGATGGTGTGACTTTTTTTGGACATACTATACTATGACTTTTTTGGACATACTATACTATGACTTTTTTCACAATGCTATAGTATGACTTTTTTGGACATACTATACTATGACTTTTTTGGACATACTATACTATGACTTTTTTGGAAATACTATACTATGACTTTTTTCACAATGCTATAGTATGACTTTTTTCGACATACTATACTGTAACTTTTTTGGACATACTATACTATGACTTTTTTCGACATACTATACTGTAACTTTTTCTGACATACTATACTATGACTTTTTTCACAATGCTATAGTATGACTTTTTTGGACATACTATACTATGACTTTTTTGGACATACTATACTATGACTTTTTTCACAATGCTATACTATGACTTTTTTCGACATACTATACTGTAACTTTTTTGGACATACTATACTATGACTTTTTTCGACATACGATAGTGTGACTTTTTTGGACATACTATACTATGACTTTTTCGACATGATAGTGTGACTTTTTTGGACATACTATACTATGACTTTTTTGGACATACTATACTATGACTTTTTTGGACATACTATACTATGACTTTTTTGGACATACTATACTATGACTTTTTTCACAATGCTATAGTATGACTTTTTTGGACATACTATACTATGACTTTTTTGGACATACTATACTGTGACTTTTTCTGACATACTATACTATGACTTTTTTGGACATACTATACTATGACTTTTTTCGACATACTATACTGTGACTTTTTCGACATACTATACTGTAACTTTTTTGGACATACTATACTATGACTTTTTTCGACATACGATAGTGTGACTTTTTTCGACATACTATACTGTGACTTTTTTGGACATACTATACTATGACTTTTTTGGACATACTATACTGTGACTTTTTCTGACATACTATACTATGACTTTTTTCACAATGCTATAGTATGACTTTTTTCACAATGCTATAGTATGACTTTTTTGGACATACTATACTGTAACTTTTTTGGACATACTATACTGTGACTTTTTTCGACATACGATAGTGTGACTTTTTTCGACATACTATACTATGACTTTTTCGACATACTATACTGTGACTTTTTCGACATACTATACTGTGACTTTTTTCGACATACTATACTATGACTTTTTCGACATACTATACTGTAACTTTTTTCGACATACGATAGTGTGACTTTTTTCGACATACTATACTATGACTTTCGACATACTATACTGTGACTTTTTTCGACATACTATACTATGACTTTTTCGACATACTATACTATGACTTTTTCGACATACTATACTGTAACTTTTTTGGACATACTATACTATGACTTTTTTCGACATACGATAGTGTGACTTTTTTCGACATACTATACTGTGACTTTTTTCGACATACTATACTATGACTTTTTCGACATACTATACTGTAACTTTTTTGGACATACGATAGTGTGACTTTTTTGGACATACTATACTATGACTTTCGACATACTATACTGTGACTTTTTTCGACATACTATACTATGACTTTTTCGACATACTATACTATGACTTTTTCGACATACTATACTGTGACTTTTTCGACATACTATACTGTAACTTTTTTGGACATACTATACTGTGACTTTCGACATACTATACTGTGACTTTTTTCGACATACTATACTATGACTTTTTCGACATACTATACTGTGACTTTTTCGACATACTATACTGTGACTTTTTCGACATACTATACTATGACTTTTTCGGACATACTATACTGTGACTTTTTCGACATGATAGTGTGACTTTTTTGGACATACTATACTATGACTTTTTCGACATGATAGTGTGACTTTTTTGGACATACTATACTATGAGTTTTTCGACATGATAGTGTGACTTTTTTGGACATACTATACTATGAGTTTTTCGACATGATAGTGTGACTTTTTTCGACATACTATACTGTGACTTTTTCTGACATACTATACTATGACTTTTTTCGACATACTATACTATGAGTTTTTCGACATGATAGTGTGACTTTTTTGGACATACTATACTATGAGTTTTTCGACATGATAGTGTGACTTTTTCGACATACGATAGTATGACTTTTTTGATCAGTTTTTTCAACATACTATACTATGAACATAAGAGGGTGCAGGACTCAACACTGGAACCCATCAGGGGTGTGATGGATCCTGTTTTTTCCCCCCTTAACACATATGACTCCACACTGACCCACAGCACAAACATTATAATACAGTTTGCAGACAACACCACCTGGGTTGGACTGACATACAGTGGTGATGTGTCTGCCTCCAGGGATGAGGACTGCAGACTGACAGAACGCTGCTCAGCTAACAACCTGGCACTGAACATCTCCAAAACAAGCGAATTAATAACTAGCTTCAGAAAACAGAACCAAGAACTTGCTCCCTTACACATCAGAGAAGGCATCGTGAGTCGTCCTTTAAATTCCTTGGCACACACATCTCCCAGGACCTCACATGGACTCGAAACACCACTGCACATAGGCAGCTTTGACAAGCTCCTGACCAGAATGTTTTATTATCCACCTTTTACCCAAGTGCCATTAAACGACAATGTAAGATATGTGCCATAACATCTGAGGATAGTATCCTGTATATGATATGTGCAATATTTCATGACTATTTGCAACTGTTTGTCTTACTCAGATTTAATACCCTGTTTTTATACTTACCTGTTTTCCAGTCACTATTATGTATATAGTTTTCAATATGTCTGCTTGTCTGTGAATTTCTGAATGTATGCACTGGAGACACCTGATTGAACTGTACAGCTGTGAAATGACAATAAAGGCATCAACTGATTGTTGTCGCCATTTTTTGACACACAACACTATGACCTTTTTAGCTTGTTTCAACATTTATACTGTGACTTTTTTATCAGTTTTTTTCGACATATACTGTGACTTTTTCGAAATACTATAGTATGACTTTTTTCGAAATACTATCCTATGACTATTTTTCTACATACTATCCTATGACTATTTTTCTACATACTATACTATGACTTTTTTTGACATACGATAGTGTGACTTTTTTGGACATACTGTACTATGACTTTTTCCGACATACGATAGTGTGACTTTTTTAGACAAACTGTACTATGACTTTTTCCGACATACGATAGTGTGACTTTTTTGGACATACTATACTATGACTTTTTTCGACATACTATACTATGACTATTTTTCTACATACTATACTATGACTATTTTTCTACATACTATACTATGACTTTTTTATCATTTTTTTGGGTCATATTATACTATGACTATTTCGACATACTATACTATGACTTTTTTATCAGTTTTTTTGTCATACTATACTATGACTTTTTTATCAGTTTTTTTGTCATACTATACCATGACTTTTTTCTGACATACAATACTATGACTTTTTCGACATGATAGTATGACTTTTTTCACAATTCTATAGTATGACTTTTTCTGACATACTATACTATGACTTTTTTGGACATACTATACTATGACTTTTTTGGACATACTATACTATGACTTTTTTGGACATACTATACTATGACTTTTTTCACAATGCTATAGTATGACTTTTTTGGACATACTATACTATGACTTTTTTGGACATACTATACTATGACTTTTTTCACAATGCTATAGTATGACTTTTTTGGACATACTATACCATGACTTTTTTCTGACATACAATACTATGACTTTTTCGACATGATAGTATGACTTTTTTCACAATGCTATAGTATGACTTTTTTGGACATACTATACTATGACTTTTTTGGACATACTATACTATGACTTTTTCGACATGATACTATGACTTTTTTTCGACATACTATGCGATGACTTTTTCGACGTACTATACTATGACTTTTTCCGACATGCTATACTATGACTTTTTTCGACATACTATACTATGACTTTTTTTCGACATATTATACGATGACTTTTTCGACATGATAGTGTGACTTTTTTGGACATTAAATTATGACTTTTTCGACATACTATACTATGACTTTTTTTCGACATATTATACGATGACTTTTTCGACATGATAGTGTGACTTTTTTGGACATTAAATTATGACTTTTTCGACATACTATACTATGACTTTTTTGGACATTAAATTATGACTTTTTTCGACATACTATACTATGACTTTTTTCTGACATACAATACAATGACTTTTTCGACATGATAGTGTGACTTTTTTGGACATTAAATTATGACTTTTTTCGACATACTATACTATGACTTTTTTCTGACATACAATACAATGACTTTTTCGACATGATAGTGTGACTTTTTTGGACATACTATACTATGACTTTTTCGACATGATAGTGACTTTTTTGGACATACTATACTATGACTTTTTCGACATGATACTATGACTTTTTTCGACATACTATACCATGACTTTTTTCTGACATACAATACTATGACTTTTTCGACATGATAGTGTGACTTTTTTCGACATACTATAGTGTGACTTTTTCTGACATACGATGGTGTGACTTTTTTTGGACATACTATACTATGACTTTTTTGGACATACTATACTATGACTTTTTTCACAATGCTATAGTATGACTTTTTTGGACATACTATACTATGACTTTTTTGGACATACTATACTATGACTTTTTTGGAAATACTATACTATGACTTTTTTCACAATGCTATAGTATGACTTTTTTCGACATACTATACTATGACTTTTTTCGACATACTATACTGTAACTTTTTTGGACATACTATACTATGACTTTTTTCGACATACTATACTGTAACTTTTTCTGACATACTATACTATGACTTTTTTCACAATGCTATAGTATGACTTTTTTGGACATACTATACTATGACTTTTTTGGACATACTATACTATGACTTTTTTCACAATGCTATACTATGACTTTTTTCGACATACTATACTGTAACTTTTTTGGACATACTATACTATGACTTTTTTCGACATACGATAGTGTGACTTTTTTGGACATACTATACTATGACTTTTTCGACATGATAGTGTGACTTTTTTGGACATACTATACTATGACTTTTTTGGACATACTATACTATGACTTTTTTGGACATACTATACTATGACTTTTTTGGACATACTATACTATGACTTTTTTCACAATGCTATAGTATGACTTTTTTGGACATACTATACTATGACTTTTTTGGACATACTATACTGTGACTTTTTCTGACATACTATACTATGACTTTTTTCACAATGCTATAGTATGACTTTTTTGGACATACTATACTATGACTTTTTTGGACATACTATACTATGACTTTTTTCGACATACTATACTGTGACTTTTTCGACATACTATACTGTAACTTTTTTGGACATACTATACTATGACTTTTTTCGACATACGATAGTGTGACTTTTTTCGACATACTATACTGTGACTTTTTTGGACATACTATACTATGACTTTTTTGGACATACTATACTGTGACTTTTTCTGACATACTATACTATGACTTTTTTCACAATGCTATAGTATGACTTTTTTCACAATGCTATAGTATGACTTTTTTGGACATACTATACTGTAACTTTTTTGGACATACTATACTGTGACTTTTTTCGACATACGATAGTGTGACTTTTTTCGACATACTATACTGTGACTTTTTTCGACATACTATACTATGACTTTTTCGACATACTATACTGTGACTTTTTCGACATACTATACTGTGACTTTTTTCGACATACTATACTATGACTTTTTCGACATACTATACTGTAACTTTTTTCGACATACGATAGTGTGACTTTTTTCGACATACTATACTATGACTTTCGACATACTATACTGTGACTTTTTTCGACATACTATACTATGACTTTTTCGACATACTATACTATGACTTTTTCGACATACTATACTGTAACTTTTTTGGACATACTATACTATGACTTTTTTCGACATACGATAGTGTGACTTTTTTCGACATACTATACTGTGACTTTTTTCGACATACTATACTGTAACTTTTTTGGACATACGATAGTGTGACTTTTTTGGACATACTATACTATGACTTTCGACATACTATACTGTGACTTTTTTCGACATACTATACTATGACTTTTTCGACATACTATACTATGACTTTTTCGACATACTATACTGTGACTTTTTCGACATACTATACTGTAACTTTTTTGGACATACTATACTGTGACTTTCGACATACTATACTGTGACTTTTTTCGACATACTATACTATGACTTTTTCGACATACTATACTGTGACTTTTTCGACATACTATACTGTGACTTTTTCGACATACTATACTATGACTTTTTCGGACATACTATACTGTGACTTTTTCGACATGATAGTGTGACTTTTTTGGACATACTATACTATGACTTTTTCGACATGATAGTGTGACTTTTTTGGACATACTATACTATGAGTTTTTCGACATGATAGTGTGACTTTTTTGGACATACTATACTATGAGTTTTTCGACATGATAGTGTGACTTTTTTCGACATACTATACTGTGACTTTTTCTGACATACTATACTATGACTTTTTTCGACATACTATACTATGACTTTTTCGACATGATAGTGTGACTTTTTTGGACATACTATACTATGAGTTTTTCGACATGATAGTGTGACTTTTTTGGACATACTATACTATGAGTTTTTCGACATGATAGTGTGACTTTTTTCGACATACTATACTGTGACTTTTTCTGACATACTATACTATGACTTTTTTCGACATACTATACTATGAGTTTTTCGACATGATAGTGTGACTTTTTTGGACATACTATACTATGAGTTTTTCGACATGATAGTGTGACTTTTTCGACATACGATAGTATGACTTTTTTGATCAGTTTTTTCAACATACTATACTATGAACATAAGAGGGTGCAGGACTCAACACTGGAACCCATCAGGGGTGTGATGGATCCTGTTTTTTCCCCCCTTAACACATATGACTCCACACTGACCCACAGCACAAACATTATAATACAGTTTGCAGACAACACCACCTGGGTTGGACTGACATACAGTGGTGATGTGTCTGCCTCCAGGGATGAGGACTGCAGACTGACAGAACGCTGCTCAGCTAACAACCTGGCACTGAACATCTCCAAAACAAGCGAATTAATAACTAGCTTCAGAAAACAGAACCAAGAACTTGCTCCCTTACACATCAGAGAAGGCATCGTGAGTCGTCCTTTAAATTCCTTGGCACACACATCTCCCAGGACCTCACATGGACTCGAAACACCACTGCACATAGGCAGCTTTGACAAGCTCCTGACCAGAATGTTTTATTATCCACCTTTTACCCAAGTGCCATTAAACGACAATGTAAGATATGTGCCATAACATCTGAGGATAGTATCCTGTATATGATATGTGCAATATTTCATGACTATTTGCAACTGTTTGTCTTACTCAGATTTAATACCCTGTTTTTATACTTACCTGTTTTCCAGTCACTATTATGTATATAGTTTTCAATATGTCTGCTTGTCTGTGAATTTCTGAATGTATGCACTGGAGACACCTGATTGAACTGTACAGCTGTGAAATGACAATAAAGGCATCAACTGATTGTTGTCGCCATTTTTTGACACACAACACTATGACCTTTTTAGCTTGTTTCAACATTTATACTGTGACTTTTTTATCAGTTTTTTTCGACATATACTGTGACTTTTTCGAAATACTATAGTATGACTTTTTTCGAAATACTATCCTATGACTATTTTTCTACATACTATCCTATGACTATTTTTCTACATACTATACTATGACTTTTTTTGACATACGATAGTGTGACTTTTTTGGACATACTGTACTATGACTTTTTCCGACATACGATAGTGTGACTTTTTTAGACAAACTGTACTATGACTTTTTCCGACATACGATAGTGTGACTTTTTTGGACATACTATACTATGACTTTTTTCGACATACTATACTATGACTATTTTTCGACATACTATACTATGACTATTTTTCTACATACTATACTATGACTATTTTTCTACATACTATACTATGACTTTTTTATCATTTTTTTGGGTCATATTATACTATGACTATTTCGACATACTATACTATGACTTTTTCGACATACGATAGTGACTTTTTTCGACATACTATACTGTGACTTTTTTCGACATACTATACTATGACTTTTTCGCCATACTATACTATGACTTTTTCGCCATACTATACTATGACTTTTTTATCATTTTTTTTGGTCATATTATACTATGACCATTTCGACATACGATACTATGACTTTTTCGACATACGATAGTGTGACTTTTTTCGACATACGATAGTGTGACTTTTTTCAATATACGATACTATGACTTTTTCGACATACGATAGTGTGACTTTTTTCGACATACTATACTATGACTTTTTCGACATAGGATAGTGTGACTTTTCGACATACTATACTATGACTATTTCGACATACTATACTATGACTTTTTTCGACGTACTATACTATGACTTTTTTCGACATACTATACTATGACTATTTCGACATACGATAGTGACTTTTTTAGACATACTACACTATGACTTTTTTATCAGTTTTTTTGTCATATTATACTATGACTATTTCGACATACTATACTATGACTTTTTCGACATACGATAGTGACTTTTTTCGACATACTATACTATGACTTTTTTATCATTTTTTTTGGTCATATTATACTATGACCATTTCGACATACGATAGTGTGACTTTTTTCAATATACGATACTATGACTTTTTTCGACATACTATACTATGACTTTTTCGACATACGATACTATGACTTTTTCGACATACGATACTATGACTTTTTCGACATACGATACTATGACTTTTTCGACATACTATACTATGACTTTTTCGACATACGATACTATGACTTTTCGACATACTATACTATGACTTTTTCGACATACGATACTATGACTTTTTCGACATACTATACTATAACTTTTTTCGACATACTATACTATGACTTTTTTATCATTTTTTTTGGTCATATTATACTATGACCATTTCGACATACGATAGTGTGACTTTTTTCAATATACGATACTATGACTTTTTTCGACATACTATACTATGACTTTTTCGACATACGATACTATGACTTTTTCGACATACGATACTATGACTTTTTCGACATACGATACTATGACTTTTTCGACATACTATACTATGACTTTTTCGACATACGATACTATGACTTTTCGACATACTATACTATGACTTTTTCGACATACTATACTATGACTTTTTCGACATACTATACTATGACTTTTTCGACATACGATACTATGATTTTTTCGACATACGATACTATGACTTTTTCGACATACTATACTATGACTTTTTCGACATACGATACTATGACTTTTTCGACATACTATACTATTACTTTTCGACATACTATACTATGACTTTTTTCGACATACTATACTATGACTTTTTTCGACATACGACACTATGACTTTTTCGACATACGATACTATGACTTTTTCGACATACGATAGTGTGACTTTTCGACATACTATACTATGACTTTTTCGACATACTATACTATGACTTTTTCGACATACTATACTATGACTTTTTCGACATACGATACTATGATTTTTTCGACATACGATACTATGACTTTTTCGACATACTATACTATGACTTTTTCGACATACGATACTATGACTTTTTCGACATACTATACTATTACTTTTCGACATACTATACTATGACTTTTTTCGACATACTATACTATGACTTTTTTCGACATACGACACTATGACTTTTTCGACATACGATACTATGACTTTTTCGACATACTATACTATGACTTTTTCGACATACGATACTATGACTTTTTCGACATACTATACTATTACTTTTCGACATACTATACTATGACTTTTTTCGACATACTATACTATGACTTTTTTCGACATACGACACTATGACTTTTTCCGACATACGATAGTATGACTTTTTTGACATACTATACTATGACTTTTTTCGACATACTGTACTATGACTTTTTCCGACATACAATAGTATGACTTTTTCCGACATACGATAGTATGACTTTTTTGACATACTATACTATGACTTTTTTCGACATGCTATACTATGACTTTTTCCGACATACTATACTATGACTTTTTCCGACATACAATAGTATGACTTTTTCCGACATACGATAGTATGACTTTTTCGACATACTATACTATGACTTTTTCGACATATTATACTATGACTTTTGTCGACATACGATAGTATGACTTTTTCGACATATTATACTATCACTTTTTCCGACATAAAATAGTATGACTTTTTCGACATACGATAGTGTGACTTTTTCGAGCTTATTATACTATGACTTTTTCCGACATACAATAGTATGACCTTTTTGACATACTATACTATGACTTTTTCGACATATTATACTATGACTTTTTCTGACATACAATAGTATGACTTTTTCGACATACTATACTATGACTTTTTCCAACATACAATAGTATGACCTTTTTGACATACAATACTATGACTTTTTCTGACATGGTAGTTCATGACTTTTCATCACTTTTTTTAGACACACTATACTATGACTTTTCAAACACGGTTTAGGACACACTATTGCACGACTTTCATGAAATACTTTTTTGTAATACTGTGTTGTTTCTCTTTTAAGACATACTATATACTGACTTTCATACAACGTTGTTTATGATTTTTTTTTGCCATAGTATGATTTTTTAACACTTTTTTGACGCCATACAACACTATTACTTTTTGTCACGTTTTCAAGACATATGATCTTTTTTAATCAATTCTTCATGACATATTACACTGTGACTTTTATTACTTTATTTACAACGTAATAAACTGTCTTTCTGTCTTTTCTTAATGACAAACTATAGCAATCCATTTCAGTGACTTAAATTCAATACACAATGTGTCTGTCAGATAAAGGCAACTAGTGACACCTCACCAGTGTTGCAGGAATCTTGTTCTGTCATGGTGCTAGTGCTGTTAGCTAAAGTCAGCAATTTTAATGGACAGCTCGACAGTAAAACGTGAAAGTGAGATGAAATTTGTGTGTGCCCTTTCCTGTGTGGCCAAACTTTCACCATGTCTGATCTTCATACATAAACATGTTCACACTGACCTCAGCTTCATTTTCATTGTAGAATCTCTTCTTCATGTCAGGGTCCCAGTCGATGGCCACATAAGGCTGAGCTACAGAAAGACAGTACTGTCATTAGTACTTTTAAATCAAGTGGAAAATTTGTGTCAATACATTTTTTTTAATGCAACACAATGTAGGGTATGATACAGATGTAATGTCACCTGAAGATGACTTCACTGTACCACGGCAAAAGTATTTTATCTTTTAATGCAACTTTGAAATCCACTTAAAACAAGGAAAGTGAAATATTTCAACATATAAATTGAGCACTGCTGCTGTGCTGTGCTGTGCGTGTGTGTGTTCAGACTTACAGCTGAAGGACACAGCGCTCCCTCCCTCTCCCATTCCTCTCTCAGTCGTCCCATTTGAGTTGACCGCCTGGATGGTGAACAAACTCTTCCTCCTCTTACGACACACCTTCCTCTTCGCTGGCTGCTCATTGGCTGGCGGGCTGGGGGAACATGCCTCCTCTTGCTTGTCCTCTTCTTTTTCTTCTTCTGTGGTCTCACAGGGCGGCTGCAGTTGCTCTGCTGGTGGTTCTGAGCTGGTGTCAGAGGTCCTGCTCGAGTCCTCACAGGGTTTAGCGTCATCAGTGTTGGTGCCGGTGCCGTTGTTAGCGTCGGTGCTGCAGACGGCCTCAGTTTGGTTCTGGGGCCCGTTATTGGTCTCTGTGTCGCCGTGGTCCAGTGAGGGCTGTGTGTAGTTGACGTCGGCAGCGGTGTTGTCTGATTGGCTGTTTGCCGAGGCATCACCGCAGCAGGGTTCTGTCTGAGAGGGCCCAGCTTTCTCCACTTCCTCCTGCTCCTCCTCTGAGGAAACGACACAGAACCAGTGAGAGTGAAGCTGCAGCTCAAACACACACACACACAAACACACCATCGTTTTTATTAACTAACTTTAAACTTATTTGCTTTTGAAGAATTTATCTCAATAAGAAATATTTTAATTATCTTTCAGAGCATTATAATTGATGACATGTGTCTTAACCTTAACTGTGCCTTTGAAACTGGACTGAAATGTTTAAAACCTGTGTACTGCTATCTCTGTAATCTTGTGATTTTTGTATTGAAATCTCCTTGATAAGTGCTATACAAATAAATACTATTATCATTATAATTATTATTGTTATTATTAATACGTTTATGGGCTGACAGTAGTGCAGTAGCTTGAGGATACCGTCACTGATGCCGTTGGTCTGAGTCTTGTACAGCTCCTCTTCATCCTCATCTTCCTCCTCTTCCTCTTCCTCCAACTCCTCAGAGGGATCAGGAGGTCGAACGTAGCGTCTGCACACACAAACACCTTATTAATGTAAATACTGAGTTTATAACAAGCTATAAAAAATGACTTGGTAATATGACCTGATAGTCAATGACATGTGATACTATACAATGACACTCAACACTATGATGAGCTACACACTGACAAACTGTAGTATTTTTCTTAATGAAATACTACCTCACAACCTTTTTTATGGTTTTCTTTAAATAACATACAATATATCCTAATATGACATTTTCAACTACTTTTTTATGGCATAGTATGATATGACCTTTTTAGTATTTTTTTAATGAAAATATTTACAACAAACTATGACTTTTCTGTTTATTGTTTTATGGTACACTAAACGATGATCTTTTTTTATGGCATACCTTACTATGACTTATTTTTGTGGTATACTGTACTATAATATGACTTTAAAAAATATAGTGTACAATTACTTTTTTAAGACATTTTTATTCATTTTAATGGCATATTATACTATGACATTTTATGGCTATGGCATTTTTTTATGGCATACAATACCATGACTTTTTAATACTTTTTCATGGATACTATTCTATGACTTTTTCATAATTTTATACGGCATACTATGGCTTTTTTAAAATAATGTTTTATGGCATACTACGCAATGACATTTTTTATAAATTATTTTTAGCATACAATACTGTGAATTATTTTTGAATTTCTTTTTTTATGGTATCCTACAATATGACTTTTTTAAATGATTTTTTTTATACCAGACTTTACTAGGATTTTTTACAATGGCTTTTAATTATTTTTTATGACTGTTACATTTTTACAAAAAATTAATCAAGGAGCATTTATATATTAAAAAGAGTCTTTGAGTAATTGTCTGTATCTGTGTGACTGTGTGTGTTTCGCTCACGCCAGCCTCTGCAGGAACAGGTTGTAGAGCGCCTCCCGGCTGCAGCTGCTGCGCGGCACATTCAGCAGCAGCGGGTGTCCAAACAGCGACGTGCCATACGAGGTGCTGCCTGAGCCGTAGTCTCTGTAGTGGGAGCGCTCTCTGAGGTAGAGAGCCAGCAGCACCTGCTCCTCCTGCTGCTCCTCCAGCACACTCAGCTCATACCTGCATGCAGAGGCAAACTTTATGTAAACAGATGTGCAAATGTTCAACAGGTAGAGTAGACAATAAAAAGCTGAGGTTGTCTTACACAAAGATGTCGTCTCTGTCCAGTATGCAGCTCAGAGATTCATCAGCGTTATATATCTTATAAAAACGATGGTTGAACACATCAGCTACCACCATCTGAAACACACACACACACGCAGTTAAGACCTTCCTTCTCAGATCCTTTCACATTGTCACATCTCATCAGTCTCATAAGTCCACTGACTGTGGGCTCAAATAAAGCTACAGTTATAAGAAAAAACATTTTTAATTCACAGCATTAAAAATACATAATTTTGTCATAATAAGTGTACGAATTCTTGATATGGCCAGAAACATTTTGTGAGGTCACAGTGACCTTGACCTTTAACCTTCGACCACTAAATTCAAATCAGTTTATTCTTCAGTTGAATATTTGTGCTAAATTTGCCGAAATTCCCTCAAGGCCTTTTTTAAGATATTGCGTTTATACAAATGGGAAGATGCAAAGTCACAGTGACCTTTGACATTTGACAAACACTATCAGTTCATCACCGAGTCCACGTGAACGCTTTTGCCAAATTTGAAAAAATTCCCTCGAGGCGTTCTCTAGGTATCACATTAACAACAGTTCACAGTTGTCGTATTTCATCAAAGTGTGGTGCAAATATCAACCCAATTTTCAGATAACTGGCAAAAGAAAATGTGAATTTATGT
Source organism: Epinephelus awoara (assembly GCA_035609425.1). Lineage (NCBI taxonomy): Eukaryota > Metazoa > Chordata > Actinopteri > Perciformes > Serranidae > Epinephelus > Epinephelus awoara. Next base: position 3,019,015 of record CM069301.1, read on the forward strand.
GCTTTTCCATCCACTGCTGCTCTGGGAATGTTGGGGGTCTAGGCATCAAGTCAGCAGCAGGTGGCATTAATTTTCCAGTCAGGTGCCACCGCAGACAAAGACGGCTGAGCAGGATGACTTAATTAAAAGAGCGTCAGTGTAACCTCAGTAAAAGGAAAACAGAGTACGCTGGACAAAGGAAATAGAGAATTTAAAACAACTGATATTACAGCTCTGTGCTGTTGGAGGAGTTTAACAGTCCTCTGTTAGGGATGCATGATATTGGGTATTTTGCCGATATCTGATGTGCCAATATGTAACAACTAATTTGACCGATTATCAATATTGATATCAATATATCTGCTTTTTTACCCTACCTAATTTAAAGTCTTACTGACCCTTATTTGAGCCCATGATTCATCATTGATCATCAAACACACACTGACCTGTGCGGGAGGTACGTTAGTCATCTCTGACAGAGCAGAGCAGAGGTCAGAAACTTTTCCTGCTTTAGGAACCACAACACGATGCTGCAGACACAAACACAAACAAGACGACACTTTGTTATGTTGAAAGTATTAAAGTAGAAAAAATTGTTTTACTGCAGAATCGTCTACAGAACAAAGTTAAATGTTAACATCAGGTAGAAAGTGTCACCTGTGCAGGTTTGGCATACGGGTCCAGAGAGACAAAGAAGATCTCCATGACGCGCTCCTTGCTGACAGGGAGTGGGACGCTCAGGTAGCAGAAGGGGTCGAAGGTCACAGAGACCTTGTGGCACTCCGGACAGACGAGCGTGGACTTGAAAAGGCCGTGAAACGTGTCAACAATCACTGAGTCGTTCCGCCGGCGGTGGTTACGCCATGCCTCCTCAGCTACTTCCTGCGGGACAGGAAGAAGAGACATGAAGAATGAGAGGAACATTACTCATTTGGAGCTTTGCAGCAGCTCAGAAAAAGTTACTGTCAGAACTAAAGATAAAAAGATAAAAAACTAAAGATACACTAAAGTGAACACATTACAGACGGAACCGTGTGTGTCAGTTGGTTCTCAGATGTGGTCAGAGCAGCTCACCTGGTCTGGTCGTCCTTCAGCGTCCCGTAGTTCGATGTACTCTTTGTTTTTGACTCTGTTGAGGTCTTCATGCAACCCGTCCAGCAGGAAGGACAGCAGCTCCTGACTGTCGTGTTGCTGGTAGCCCAGAAACTGAGACGCAAAGTGACCCACCTTCGTCTGCAAACACAGAAAATAGGACAGGCAGTCAAATACAAGAAAGGTTGCGCATTACATTTTTGTTTGTGTCTGTCATCCTCACAATTTTACAGAGACTGAGATCGAAGCGTCAGACATTAAAGGTGAACTCTGTGATTCTAACATGTTTTGTCAAAATCACCAAATACCACCTCACAGCGGAACAAATATCTGGTGTCCTCTGAAAATGGGAAACAAACAAAGTGGCTCAGACCGATTAAAACAACACCATGCCTGCTGATTTTCTCGTCAGTGTCCTTGCTCAAGAGGAGCAGAGCTACATCATGACAGGAATGAAACATAAATAACATGAGAGATATTACTGGAGCTTCTGGAGGAGCACTGACAGGAGAGGTGCTTCTGTTCAAATATCAGCAGTTATTCTCCAGAAGCGCTGACTCCACATTTAATAACCACCGTTATATACTCCACTTGAACATGTACAGTTGGTCTTTGTGGTAGGCTATTTGTCCTCCTCTGTGATTGGCTGACTGGGTGACAGTGTTGTGTTGAGTTGAACATTTTTAGACTCTTGCCGACCAAAAAAGGCAAATATACAGAGCAGAACAGATGCTCAGCGCCCTGTCGCACTGCTGCAGTGTAAATACAAAGTGTTCCCATTTGTAAAGTATTAACAAAATAAGCTGGCCTCAGAAAATTATGCTTTCCTTTTGAACAAGTTGAGGCGGAGCGGTCGCTGCAGCTGCACTTCTTCTTTTGGCATTTAACTACAGACTAGGACACTGGCAGACGTAAACGCTGCCCCATCTGGTGCAGAAGAATTATATCCTCTGTACATCCAGTACCTACGGGACTGGAGAAAATCGAGTACCGACACATTTTAGAATTTTGGCTTCAACTTGGTACCAAAGTATAGGTCCTTGTGACACCACTACACTGTGCTCAGCTCTCAGTAGTGTTAGTGGATCTCCTCTGTAAGTCTCTTTGTGGTTTTGAGTTTAGTTTCACTCCTCTGTTCAGTTTCATCTGACAGACACAGGAACAGATCAGAGATCACTGAGGCAGCTGTCTCGCTTCTGTGAATGAATCAGCCCATATATTACGTTACAGCCGTATTTCTGGTGTTTTCTCTCTGGCCTAGAAAATACACCACACTTCTGAAATTATATTTCTTTACTCAGGATCCAAAGACCACTTTAGGACCCCGACCCACGTGTTGGGAACCACTGTGTCAGAGAATATTGTTGTTTCATCTTATCAAATGTTTCAGTTGCCACGGTGAGACCTCTGTGTGAGATCAGGAACTCGTCAGCTGAACGTTTTGTTACCTTGAAGACGCGCGGCACCACAGAGTAATGCCTCCCAGACCACATCTGTTTGATGACGTCAGCGTAGGCCTCAGCGATCTCTCCTTTCATGCCCAGAGGGTTGGTGAAGTTCAGCTCCTCCAGGTAGGAGCTCTGCAGGAAGTACTCCGTCAGAGGAGGAGTGTTACTCAGACACTGCAGAGAGAGACGGGAGGAGTTAGGATGAACAAAGAGTTTAAAAGTAAATTAAGGTTATAAATAATTATTAATAAGTTTCAAATGAAACTGAAAAACGGACAGACAGAGGCTCAGTGCAGCTGAGTTCCTTCAGGCTGTGCTGAAACCTGAGCAGCAACACTAACCTCAGCCAGGTGTTAATTATGCACACATCACGTTTCATGATCTCTTGAAGATAGTACTGGGTTAAAGGGACAGTTCGCCCCAAAATTAAGAACACATATTTTTCCTCCTAGTTTCTGTCGAACTAGAAGGCACTGAGCTTGTGGTGCTCAAAGCTGTATCACAACGCAGGAGGAAGAGTGCATCTACTCATGAACAAGAGGCTCGTGCTCGTTGTTCAGGTGTTAAGGCCTCTGCACTACAAATTCAAAATTTTTTGAAACTGTTGAATGTTTCAAAAATAAATACGACTTCACGTTGTGTCCGTCATGTTCACACACTGACTCCAAAACTCTCGTCCATGATTAAAGTTTTCAGAACAGATTTTTAGTGTTTCTGCACATCCGCCAAGAGAATCTTTTGACCAAGAAGAAAAGAAGAAAATGTATCGTAACCTGCAGAACACATCCACGACAAGAGAGGAACGGGGCACTCAGTATCATTTCATTACACAGACAGCCTGCTTTCAACCAGGGACGTGTGCGATTAGTCAACTAGCTGATTCCGTCTCCAGTCAGCACCAGAAATACTTGTCATTTATACATATTATTAACATACCCAGAGGAAAACAAGAGGAGTTTGGATTTGTATGTGAGATGAACCAGTGGCTCAGATCATCAACAGCTCTCTCTTTTAAACACACATGCACAAACACACACACATGCTCTCATCTTCATCCAAGTCTTCATGACTGTCACAAGTCCTCCGCTGCCTGCAGACATTTGATGCCTAAAGCATGTCCAAGCCTCGCACACACTGACAAAGACTGGATGTGTTCTTGTTTGGCTGAAAAACAGAGGTGCTTTTCGAGCACCTTAGAAGCCTGCATGTATGTGTGTAGGGAGAATTACTGTGTGAGTGTGTGTTTTTGTAAATGGAGAGGAACATTATATGTACAGTAAATAAATACTGTTTGTTTAGTTTTATTCAGTAAGTTCATGTTTTGTAGGGTAATGTACAGTGTTCATAAAGCATGGTGCAAAGAGCCGCATGTTTCAGTGGTTTTTAAAATATGATTTAGTGACTGAAAAATTTCATGGCTCTTATAAAATACTACATTTTTTTTTTGGACATTTGTTTTTTTGTTGGTTTGTTAAGCTTATCGATTAAATCGTGTTCAGTTTCGACTGTTTTCTTTCTTGTAGACTCACGGACCAGTCTAAGTTTAAACTTCCGTTTAAATGTCACATTATTCATTAGGAACGTCCCTACTTTCAACAATCAGATAGCAATATTCAGGTGGATGATGACGATGAGGAGGAGGAGGAGGAGGGGAATGTAATAGAGGATGAGAACCACAAACAGACAGAGAGAAAAACAGTGTGGAGTCAGACAGGGAGGACAGTCCGGCCCCTTCAGAGTGGAGACAGCTGGGAGGTAACTCCAGTGGAGAGAAGAGAGGGAGCAAACATGTCTTTGAATTTTGTCTAATATTGAGAATTGTCACAATGAAGTGAACAATAAAACACATCAGACTCAGTGTGCAAGGTTTCTGTGATTTTCACTGGATGACAGATTGAAACACATACAAGTACAAGCTTGGAACGTAAAGGCTTCACTTTGGGTTTGTGTGTGTGTGTACGTGTGTGTGTCTGTGTGTGTTTCGGACCTGTAGAGCAGAGTTCATGAAGCAGGTGTTGCCCAGGTTGGTGAGGCCGCAGACTCCCGGCTGTCCTCGGTATGAGTCCTGCTCCTCCACAGAGTTCCTCCTGAAACAAGCAGAGCAGGTGTCAGCAGCAGATTCAGGTCAGACTGAATGAGACTGACATCAGGAGGACGAGGAGGAAGGATCACTGTTGATGTGGTGTAGACACCAAGATATGTCAGTTATGGTCTAGCAGGGATAGTATGTAGTAGATAGTATGCATTCACCTCATCTGGCAGACTGTCTGAGGGGACTTTGTCACTTAATCTTGGTGATTTGCTGCTAAGTTGGAGCTTGGTACCCAATCTCAGAGTGTGGTGATGATGACAACATCCCCACCTGGACCTGTTGTCCTGGCTCTCGTTTGCTGCAGCGTGTCTGTTCTATCTCATCAGTCTCTAGTTGTGATCGCAGTTGTTGGACATTGGAACACTGGGCTAGGAGTTGTTTCTTTGTCAGCCCAGATGTTGGGTTTTGAAGCATCCTGATATCCTCTGCATGTTTCCCCTCTCACTGGAGTTACTTGCATAGTAGCATTCCTACAGTTCCATATTCTCTGCTCTAGTTCATCTATGTCTTGATCCAGTAGCCCATTTCTCATCAGGTTGCCCTGGTTCCTCAACACCTTGTTGGCCCTAGCAACACCCAAGCCAGTATGAGTCTCGCTGTGTGCAGTTTCACTCATCCTGAGGTAGGCTAGCAGCATTAACAACCTTGCCTTAGGGTTCACACTGAATACGTGTTGCACCGCCCTGACTGGGAATCAAAGCCCCGATCTTCAAAAGTCAGTAGTGTTTAGTTTAGTTTATTAAGGATCCCCATTAGCTGGTATCGTAGTAACCACTGAGTCATCCAGCTACAAATCTACACAAAGGCTGTTAAAAAGTAATAAGGGACGCCTCAAAGGGCATTACTTTTCTTACTGACCGCTTCACAGCAGTAGACGGCTCAGCCTCCATGTTGGACTCCAGCCTGCTTCTCCACACTGAAGGTTTGCTGACTGACATCGACTGTATGTAGTTACTGTCTGTGGTTGCGGCGGCAGTAACTCAGTCCAGAGGGACTTGGGTTGGGAACCAGACCAAATATGGAGCCTGGACTGGTAGCTGGAGAGGTGCCAGTTCGCCTCCTGGGCACTGCAGAGGTGCCCTTGAGCAAGGCAATGAACTCCCAACTGCCCAGGATGCCAGTCCAAAGGCAGCCCCCCACTAATCTCTCCATTTAATGCATGTATAGATCCTGCTTGTGTACGTGTGTCTGTGTATTTTGGACTTGAGTGTATATGACAGAGTGAAAAAAATGAATTTCCCCTCAGAGACTAATAAAGTTTATCTTCTTCATTCTTTCTTCTTAAGTTCTCCCCACAACCACACTTCAAAAAAATCTGAACTATCCCTTTATAAACAAACAGCAGAGGCATTGCATTGTGTTTTGTGTTCCACCCTTTGCAACAATAAATAAATAATAAATTAAAAAGGCTTAAATGAACACAAGTGATTCTACCTCTCAAAACAGGTATGATCAAATCAAAGGAGAGGAAGATGACTACATAAAAATTAGAGCGAGCAGAGAACAGAAAAAGAAAGAAGACCACGAGTGAAAAGGAGACGGAGAGGTTTTCACAGAAAACAAAACTGAAAGTAAAGTGAACACACGAAGGGACATGAAGCGGGTACAATGAGAGTTCCCCAGACAGGAGGGGAGGAAGGGAGGGACAAACAGGAGGAGGTGATGAAGGAGGAGAGGAGACAGTGAGAGGGACAAACAACAGAGAAGGGGAAAAAAAGGAAACACGGAGGACCAATCAGAGAGACAGACAGTGAGCTCTTACATGATCTGAGGTCTGGAGCTTGGCCAGGTGCCGTCGGCATTTCTTGTCTCCATAATCACCGTCTGAGACACACACACACACACACACACACACACACACACACACACACACACACACACACACACACACACACACACACAGAGGCATGTTCCAGCTTATCTCTGGGGTCTGTTGTTAAGTTTTCTGTGCTATGAGGAAGTTAGTCGTGTTCTGAGTTACAGTAACATTCATGTGTGGAAACAATCGACCTGATTCGCACTGTGAAAACGTCACTGGATGAATCTATAGATCCTGAGACTTTACATAATGTCAGCTATGTTAAACAGAGAGCAAGCGAGTGTGTGTGTGTGTGTGTGTGTGTGTGTGTGTATGTGCTCACCATCCCGGAGCTTAAACAGGCGTCCAACACGCTCACGTGAACGTTCCTGAGACGCTCGCAGCTGCTGTCTGAACTTTTCATCCACAGACGACACTCGGAGCCCGGAGGAACCGAGAAGGCCTCACACATCGCCCTCTGGATCGAGTCTACACACACACACACACACACACACACACACACACACACACACACACACACACACACACACAATGATGTTTAAAAGACAAAGTGGTGCACAAACCCAGCTCCATAAAGAAATAGTTTTCTCAGTAAGTTGTTGAAGAACTTCTGAGATTAACTGAAACACAGACTGAGAGTCAGACCTGTGAAGCTCTGTAACAACCTGCACACTTTCCCTGTCAGAGTAAGTGACAACACATGTACATACACACACACACACACACACACACACACAGATCAACTCACGTATGCTGTCAGTGCGGCTGAACTGTGCAGTGATGACATTCTCCATGTTGCTATGGAGACAGAGGAAGATCTCAACGGGGTAAACCTCCACCTTCAGAGTGCTGGGAAGGTCCACCACCTGACACACACACACACACACACACACACACACACACACACACACACACATAAATAAACAGGATCAGCAGAAATCTATTTTGGACTCCAAAAACTAAATGACATCACCATCTCGGGCGTGTATCTGGCGTGTATCTGGGTTGCATCAGGTGTTTATCAAGTGTGCATATAGCATCAATCTGGCATGTAATTGGTGTGTATCAGGCATGTGTCTTGCATTTAACTCCCATGTAACTGGCATGTAACTGGTGTGTATCTGGCATGTAACTGGTGTGTATCTGGCATGTAACTGGCGTGTATCTGGCATGTAACTGGCATGTAACTGGCATGTAACTGGTGTGTATCTGGCATGTAACTGGTGTGTATCTGGCATGTAACTGGCGTGTATCTGGCATGTAACTGGTGTGTATCTGGCATGTAACTGGTGTCTATCTGGCATGTAACTGGCGTGTAACTGGCATGTAACTGGTGTGTATCTGGCATGTAACTGGTGTGTATCTGGCATGTAACTGGTGTGTATCTGGCATGTAACTGGCGTGTATCTGGCATGTAACTGGTGTCTATCTGGCATGTAACTGGTGTGTATCTGGCATGTAACTGGCGTGTAACTGGCATGTAACTGGTGTGTATCTGGCATGTAACTGGTGTGTATCTGGCATGTAACTGGTGTCTATCTGGCATGTAACTGGCGTGTAACTGGCGTGTAACTGGCGTGTAACTGGCGTGTAACTGGCATGTAACTGGTGTCTATCTGGCATGTAACTGGTGTCTATCTGGCATGTAACTGGTGTCTATCTGGCATGTAACTGGCGTGTAACTGGCATGTAACTGGTGTGTATCTGGCATGTAACTGGCGTGTAACTGGCATGTAACTGGTGTGTATCTGGCATGTAACTGGTGTCTATCTGGCATGTAACTGGCATTTATTTGGCATGTATACTGTGTATCTGGGATGTAACTGGTGTGTATCTAGCATGATGCATCTGGCATTTAAATCCCATGTATCTGGCGTGTATCTAGCATGTATCCGGCATGTAACTGGTGTGCATCCGGCATCTCTATGACAGTGATCTGGCATGTGTCGTGCATCTATCTGGCATGTAATTGGTGTGTATCTGGCAGGTATCTGGTGTGTTACTGGTGCGTATCTGGTCTTTCTGACATGTGTCTTGCATTTAACTCGCATGTATCTGCCATGTAACACGTATCTGGTGTATATCCCGCGTGTATCAGGCGTGTATCTGGTGTCAATCTGGCATGCTGGCGTGTGGTGATGTTACCTTGCGTTCCAGCGGCGGCTGCCCGTCCACCATGCCGTACCAGGCCAGCAGCTTGTGCCAGGCCTCGGCCGGCACCAGCATAAAATCTTCATTCTCCACCAGACGCTCCTTCAGGTGGTAGGAGTCCAGATCTGACAACAGGAGACACGTCACTACATTACTGATGTTTATGACAGATGATGTCACTGTTTAAACCTGAAGCTGCAGAGATCTGATTCTTAAATCCACTCAGTTTGATCCTGATCCTGCTGTAGGGTTGTTTTTATCAGGGTGGAACACAGAACAGTAAAACTCTACTGAAACACAGGCACTGAATTACTCGTGTTAGCAGCTTCATAGAACGAAGCTTACTGAAGATCAGAGATGATAAACCTCCGTTTCTTTGTAGAAAATCAACAAACCTCCGTCACAAACACAGGATCAATTTATCAAAAGCAAGTGACAGGTTTTCCTAAAAATAGAAAATTCAATAAGGTTTGTTTAAAGTGCTGTTTTCAGATGTTTGCTGTTGCAGTCACGGGTCAGAGATCAGAGAACATGACAGTGACAGAGAGAAGCTGAGAGACAGAGTGGTGTGTGAGGAAGAAGATGAAGATGAGCGGCAGGATATCAGGGAATCAGGGGAGCTGCATGTTGTTTTATGGGAAGAGTTTTTCAAGTTATGACGTCACAAGGCGGAGCGGGGCGTTCACTGACCCTCAAACAGCTCAGTGTTGTCGATCTGACCGGGGAAGGACGACGAATTCTGGTCTCCGGTCTCCACAAACTCCTTCCACTGTTCATACCAGCGACGCTCCACCACGTACCTACAACACACACACACACACACACACACACACACACACACACACACACTTTTAATGACATAATCTTTTTCTGCTGCAGTTTAAGGTTTATTCATGTCAATGTCAGTGAACACAGAAAGTAAAAAGGCTGACTAAGTCTATACTACGAGCATGTTACCAGAACCAGGAAATGGTTCAGTAAAGAGTCTCCAAAAGCTTCTGAATGGATGAAAATAGTTCAGGAAATTTATTTTATTAAACAACTGACTTTTTCTCTTAGATGTGCCACTGAAAATGTGAAAAATATCGGAAAAAAAGGAAATCTGATTTTGCTTTTAAGTTATTTTGTTTGGTGAATTTTGTTTAATTCTCCTCGGGATTAAGACATACAGAACAGTCTATACTTGTTTTATCTTTTTGTAAAAAACAACAATAAAATGTAAAAAAGGGCTAATGTTTTTTATAACTTCACTGAGCTGTTTTTGTTACTTAAATTACTGAACTGTTTGTTTAGTTTCTTTCTAATTAATTAATTATCAAAACATAATTTACTTCCAATAATCCATGTCGTGCCTAACAATGCCTGTTATTTATTTTTATCTCTATCGTCATTATTTTTGCTTACTTTTTGTTATTACTATTTATCAGTTTTAATTGTGTAAAAAATTTTTTTACATAATTTTTATCATCACTTCTACCATCTTTCTATCTCTCCATGTTCAGAGATATTTAACTTTACATGTAAACTCATCTGTCCGGAAAATGGCACCCAAACTTCGACACTGAACTACTGAGTCATGCCCAGAAAATTTCAATAACCAATAAAACTGTAAAATAATTGTCCTTTAACATATTTTCTTGGTTGATTCATCACTGGTCTATAAAACATAAGAAAATAGCCAAATAAATAAATAAATGTCAGTTCCAGTTCCCCAAAGCCCAACGTGACGTCAGCAAACTGCTCATTCTGTTGGAAAACAGCCTGAAACTGAAAATCCTGTCTTTACTATCACGAGACAAAGAAAGGCTGCGAAGAAGCTGGAAAAATTTAATGTGAAGTATTTTTGTAAATAGTTGCAGACTTATTTCCTAACAATCAAACCACCTAAATGAATGGATGAATTGTTTCAGCTGTGGTCCATAAACATCAGTATTACACTCAACCATCATGACACAATAACACGAGTCCAAACATTTGACCACAACAAACTGAACGCCTCCACCTCTTCAGCGCACAGAAACTGTTCAAACTGCTTTATGTAAGATACTTCAAACGTCGAGTGTTTTCATTAACATGAGTCCAGCTCTTCATCTTCGCTCCGTAAAATAATGGATTTAGTTTTAATTTCAGCCGAATGCTTCATCGGTTACAACCCATACATGAAACTGAGAGGCTTCTCTACAGTAGGTGATGACAAACACACAATCAAATGAACAAACCAGCATAAAAAAAGCAGATGCCAAACCCTTTTCCACAGAACTCAGTGCAGGACTCACCCATCTACCTCCTCCAATCATCACACAAACACACTCACACACACAAACGACATCACCAAACAGCTATCTCACAAGTTCAGTTTTCAGTTTCCTTTTACAAACACAGTTTTGCTTTACGTCTCTGAGAGTCAAACAGTTTCACTTGGTCTTTATCCATTACAAACCTCTCTCCTCTGAGCTGGGTTGCATTATTCTTTTATCACAGTTAACCACTTTGTTTCATGCCATGTGAAACTACCAATCAGTCCATCTTGATCTCTGTCTGAGTCTGGTTTCCTGTAGCCTCTGCTTTGTATTCAAATATGAAGCAGTTTTTTAAGCATTTGTCGTCAATAAATAACTCAAATCAAAAGAAAACACAATAAACTGTCACAGGCAGTAAATCTAAACCTGTAAAGTCAAAGTACTGACATGTTCAGAGTTCCTGGTCCACTCTGTGATTCATGAGTGTTGACAGTGAAAAAGAGTAAAGACAAAACTCTGCTCTCAGTAGCAGGGACATTGAGAAACCTGCCCAGTCATGGTGCTGCAGAGTCTGGCTGATAATGATGCTACTACAAATCTAAGTGACAGCATCCAGGTCAAAACACACACATCACTGCAGTCTGTTGTGTTTTAGCTGAGAGTCAGCGAGACGTTTATCTAACAAAAGCAGTGTCAGATTTAAAGACTTGATCCATGTCATGAGATCACACTTTTAATTTCATAGATTTTTATATTTTCCTTTGAGTTCAGACTGTTGGTATCGAGCAGTCAAAAAACATTCAGCCTCATCTTGTCTCGTCTATATCACTGTTTTGACATTTTTACGGTGGCCCCAAGGGGTCAACACACTGCGAATTAAAGAAGAATTTCACTGCTTTCATAAAACTGGGCTGTCTGCAGTAGAAATACACTTTTTTTTTTAAAGCTGGTGAGCTGGTGGTCAGTTGAGGTGGTTCAAATATCTGATCAGGATCCTCCTGGTCGCGTCCCGTTAGAGGTGTTCAAGGCATGTCTGGCGGGTAGGAGGCCCCGGGGCAGACCCAGAACACCCTGGACGGATTATATATCTCATCTGGCCTGGGAACACCTCAGGATCCTCCAGGAGGAGCTGGAAAGCTTTGCTGGGGAGAGGGACGTCTGGGGTACCTTGCTCAGCCTGCTGCCTTACAACCCGGCCCCAGGCGAGCGGATGTAAAATGATGGATGGATGGTAGGTGAAGCAAATCTAGCAGCCACTTGCATATTTTACCAGCGTTTGGCTAGTAGCTGGTGGTAATTTCCAACCCTGGTCACAAATCTTACTACAAGCCATTATACTGTTTGTGGATTTTTAAATACCAAAATATGTATAGCCTCAAAATCCAGTATCAGCCGCGCTGAATCTCTCCCCTGAGAAAAGAGCTGAAACGATTGGATGATTAAGTGATTGACAGAATATCAATTGGTAACTATTTTCTAGAGATGCACCGATACCACTTTATGATGGATATGAATTGTTGTATGTCTCAACTCCTAAAACTCTGTGTAAAATATTAAGAAATAAATACATAATAGTAGAATGAATGCCATAAAACTTTATTATTATTATTATTATTATTATTATTATCCAGTGTTGACACACAGATCAAGACACAGGATAAAGTGCAGCCACACAATTTGGTAAAAAAAAGACATTTTAAAGGCTACAGTAAAACGCTTTTTAAGCTCCGCTCCGTTTCCGTTTTGTTTGCCTGTAGCGTGCGTATGCGTAATGACGTGAGGCATTACGTGGTATCGGACTGGTCATAGGCTGTACTCGCCGATACCCAATACTGCATTTTAGGCAGTATCGGAGGCATTTTTGATACTTGTATCGGTACAACTCTACTATTTTCATTGCTAAGGACATTTGTCGTGTAAAAACATTTCATGGTACACAAAGGCTGTGTCCTTGCCGCAGCAGCCGCAGGTTCAATTCCAACCCACAGCCCTTTGCTGCATGTCATCGCCCCTTTCTCACCACATCTGTCTCATAGAATAAAGGCAAAAAGCACCAAAACATATCTTTAAAAAACATTTCATGGTTCCAGCTCCACAAATGTGCAGATTTGCCGCTTGAGGATTGGACTGTTGGTTAAGCAAACATTGTGATGGTGTCACTTTGGGCTCTGGGTCACTGTGACGCCATTTCACGTCAAACAATTGATTACTGAGGAAAATAATCATCAGACTATTCCATAATGACAATAATCAGTAGTTAATATTTCAAACTAAGCTCCGCCTCAACCGACTATAACAGTAAAATCCTGTTTGGACATTTATGTAATAAGTCAGAATGACCTAATGGGATCATATATAACAGAGTAACAGTCACAGGGGACAAGTTAATACTTTAATTACATTATCCTGTTATGTTTACACACTTTTACTTAAGTAACATTTTAAAAACGGGACTTTCATTTGTAACAGAGTATTTTTAATGTGTGGTATTAGTACTCAAACTGCAGTAAGGGATCTAAATACTTCCTCTGCCACTGGTCAGGTGTGACATAAACTGGGACTCCACTCAGCTCTGGTGAAAACAAAAGTGGAAGCTTACGAGGCGACCCTGAACATCTCATTACAGCTGGTTGACAGGCTAACGTTAGCAGCGTCAGCTAACGGTCACTTCAACGTCTGCCCGGTTAGCACGAGCTAACACGGCAGTAGCAGCAGCTAACATCAAACACCGAGCCGTTAAACGGTCCCAGGAAACTCACCCCGTCCCCGGAGCGGCCCGACTCTGTCGTTAAACCCGTTAAGAACCGTTAGGTAACGTTAGCCGTGTGATGCTAACAGTTAGCCCTGTCACCGTGTGTGCGCGTGCGGGCGGACTCACCAACTGTCCCCGGCGCGGAGCTCACACTCCCGCAGGAGAGACTCGATCTCCCGCCGCTGGGTCTCCAGGCCCGGAGGCTCCGCGGCGGAACAGCGGCTGTTGGCCGTCATGATGCCCAATCAATCACTCATAAATGTCGGAACTGTCGGAAATGTTAAATGGAGCCAGGAGACGAGAGGCAGGAGTCAGCCGCCGCATTGATCAACCGATAAACGGGAAGCTACACGGAGCTGTGTTTGCGGAAGTAGGAAGTGGTTCAGGCTCAGAGGATGACGACTTCCTGACTGAGGCCTCCGCACCATCAATCAATATTTACACCAGAGGGCCCAAACATTTATTAACCTGTCATAAATTATCATCAGCATTATTATTATCATTATTATTATTGTTATTATTATTATTACATCGTACTTACCACTGTGTTATACTGTCCTACCACATTAAGTAATATATTTCAGTTTCACATTTCATTTCCATATTTTTTTCTATATTATTAGAGACAACACTTTGCATCATTTTTAATCACAGTTCACTTCAACTTGTCACTTCACCTCTTAACCCTGTCTTTAATTGCTCTTGTATAGAGCTTTTTTTTTTTTTTTTTTTTTTTTACTTCTGCCTTATACTTGTTATATAACCCCTTATTTTATTCATTCTTCTTCTTTTTTTTTTTTTTTTACTTCTCTATTCAGCTGTTTTATTTCTGTCTTAACTTGATGAACAAGATCAGTGCTAGCCATGGTGGAAGAGGTATTCAGACCCTTTACTTCAGTAAAATAAGACCACACTGAAAAAACTCCACTGCTAGCACAAGTCCTGCATTCAAAAGCTTACTGAATTAAAAAGTATGGAAGTATTTAAGCAAAACGTACTTAAAGTGTTGATTGTGCAGTAAAATGCCCTGTGCTATCAGTGTTTTACTATTACATGTTATGTTTCTGTGTTATTATTTATGAGAGGGGAGGGAGCGATGCCAAACAGGGGAGGCACTTCAAATAATTTATTAAGCACCAGGAAGTTACAATCTTTTATTTTTGCTTAGAGGACATGGTCATTTATATACTTATTCAAAATACCCACAGAACCCCCAAACCTGCAAGTGGGTTTAAAAGACATGTAACTCATACTGTCAGACAAATGTAGTGCAATAAAAAGAACAATATTTACCTCTTAGATGTAGAGGAGAGGAAGTATGAAGAAGCACAAAACAGAAATACTCGAGTAAAGTTGTACTTAGGTACAGTGCTAAGTGTATAGTGTAAATGTACTTTGTCCCACTGCTCTCATCAGTCCACTTTTACAGTGAAGTGCACCACAAGCTATCAACTTTTGAAAATGACAATATGGCAGTGTTGAGTTTACAGCTTGTTGCTGACTCTAAGTGGAACGAACAAACAAACAAAAAGATAAATTAAGCCTTTCATTCCCAAAGGGCAAATGCAGGTGTTACAGCAGCACAAAGACAGAGATAAAGAAATAAGGACAGACAAATATGGAAAGAAAAATAAATAAATAAAAGTAATAATTAAAATAAATACAGACAAATATGGACTAAAATAAAAAGAAATGTAAAATAAAACAAAGCTAAACAGAAACCCTTAAAAATAAATAAATGATACTTTACAGAAATACAGACAAATATAGAAAGTGAAATAAATAAAAGTAATAATTAAAATAAATACAGACAAATATAGAAAGTGAAATAAATAAAAGTAATAATTAAAATAAATACAGACAAATATAGAAAGTGAAATAAATAAATAAATAAAAATAATAATTACCAGAGCTACAGACAAATATAGACAAAAATAAATAAATAAATAAAAAATAACAACCTGAAATATATGAGAAAGAAATGGACTCAAAATCACAATGAAAGCAGTAATTAAACAGTATAAATTCCTTATTTGGGTGCATTTATATAACATTTATAACACTCGTTATGTGTGTATGTTTTGCCAACAAAAAATGAGAGAATGTTTTCCCCTTTTACTTTTATGAATTTTTAAATTGAAAATCTTAACATTTTACATAACTGAATGATTTATAACTAAAAAATATCGATTATTTGTGTTTAATTGTTTTTTGTTTGTATGTGACGTCATGAATTTCAACTGTTGTGGTTGTAAATATCGCGGGTTTTCAGCCCGTTGCTCTCAGCCAATCAGCGCCGTCACCAATAAACGCTCGGCCAATGAGCCTCCAGTTTACTGTCGCGTGGTCGTCAGGGACGGAAACGTCCCGCTGCTGTTCGCGCGCAGTGTCAGAGACATCATGGAGGTGGAGATGGCGGAGGCTGCGAGTGAGCAGAGACCGACAGAGAGCGTTCAGAAGGCGGACACAGGAGCCGGAGAGGCCTCGGCTAAAAGCTCCGGCAGCACCTACGAGCTGCCCTGGGTGGAGAAGTACCGGCCGCTGAAGCTGAACGAGATCGTGGGGAACGAGGAGACGGTGAGCCGGCTGGAGGTGTTCGCCCGGGAGGGAAACGTCCCCAACATCATCATCGCAGGTCCGTCTGAGAATAATTCAGTTTATAGTTTTATCTCTCTTTCAGACAGGCTGCTAATTAAAGTTTAGAATAAGTGTTAAAATACTCTGTTATCAGTAACGTGAAAATTGTACTCAAGGAAAGTACAGCAGTATTAGCTTGAAGGTAGAGCCCCAAAATTAACAGTACTCATCATACAGAATGGTCTATTTAAGAATTATTATAAGTTATTAATATAGGACAGTGTTAATGTTTTCAATGATAAAGGTGGAGATGATTTTAAATACTTTATATACTGCTGGGTAGCTTAATTTATAATAATGCATCACAATGCAGTTGATTATATTTTGTATTATTAGCAATTTAAGATATAAGTCAGTTTCTGACCGTCCTGTTCTGGGAAAGCTTTTCACAGGCTTGAAATATTCAACTCAAAATATTTAACTGAAAACAGTCACGTCAGCTGTGTGTTGAGTCCACCATTATTATTATTATTATTATTATTATTATTGTGCTCCTTAAAACAGGCTACCACACAGAGTAAAAAAGCACTGATTAATCTTCTGTTGATGGACTAATTGATTAATCATCCAGTCATTTCAGCTCTACACTTTTTAAGCATACACAATAAAAATACCGGGGTGATCGTTACAAGGAATCATTACAACTTACAAACTAACACAATGGTGCTAAATCTGGTTGTTTGCATATCTTAAAGAGCTTCAGTGTAAAGTTGTTTTGTTACATGCCGGCTCGTACAAACTGTGAGTATCGTTTGGTCTTTCATGAAGAGGGAAAAAGAATAACGTGTGTATGTGTGTGTTGTGATCCAGGTCCTCCAGGCACAGGAAAGACCACCAGCATCTTGTGTTTGGCCCGAGCTCTGCTGGGAGCCTCCATGAAAGATGCTGTGCTGGAGCTCAACGCTTCAAATGAAAGGTGAGACGCCTACTGAGAATATCTAAAAACTATAATCACACAAAATACAAAACATGTCTTTTTAAGGTGAAGTCTGAATGTTGACACTCAGAAACCAACACAACCTAGATTTAACCCGTGCCGGGTGTTGATGACTGTTGCTGTGCGTCTGCAGAGGCATCGAGGTGGTGAGGAACAAGATCAAGATGTTCGCTCAGCAGAAAGTCACACTGCCCAAAGGACGACACAAGATCATCATCCTGGACGAAGCCGACAGGTGAGACGACGAGAGCTGTGAGACACTTCCTCTTTTGCCTTTATTATTACAGATTTCTAGTTCAGTGGTCCCCGACCTGGGGGTCAAGACCCTGCAAAGGGTCCCGAGATAAATCTGATGGGTCGTCAGAGAATTAAAGGGTTGAGAAAGACTTACGTCACACAAAATTAAGTTTAAATTTTGTCCAATTTTCAAATGAAATTATCAGAGAAAGATTGATTTGCTCACAACACCCTCAGCCTTTGCTGAGGAGTCACAAGCAGACATGGGTGGATGATG